>OX377618.1:218980302-220180302 GCA_947397865.1 Polietes domitor | reverse complement strand
AGTCCAGGTCGCAATTGTTGTTAGAACAAAATGACACTTTGCACAACGATGTTTTATGGGATAAGGACGAAAGAAAAATCGGCTCAGATTTAGATATAGCTCCCATACAAATTTTGCTCCCGATTTTACTCTTTTCACGCTAGATACCACATATTTTAACAGAATTTCTTCAAATTTGGCAAAATATTTTATAATTCCACTAGAAACACCCATGGTCAGATCGGTTCAGATTTATATATAGCTCCCATACAAATTTCGCTCCCAATTTGAAATTTTCCGCTCTAGAAACCACATATTTTATCAGATGTTCTTCAAATTTGGCAAAACAGCTTATATTTAAACTATGAACACCTGTGGTGAAAATAGGTCAGATCGGTTCAGATTTATATATGGCTTACATTCAAATTTCGCTCCCGATGTGACCTTTTCTGCTCTAGAAACCACATATTTTAACAGATGTTCTTCAAATTTGATAAAATATCTTATGTTTCAACTAGAAAAACCCATGGTGAAAATGAGTCAGATCTGTTTAGATTTATATATAGCTCCCATAGAAAATTCGCTCCCGGCTTGATTTTTCAGCCCCAGAAACCACGTGTTTTCAGAGAATTTCATTGGATTGAGCATAACACGTTATACTTGAATTGGAAGAACGTATTGTGTAAGTGGGTCACATCATTCCATGTTTGGATATAGCCACGATACAAATATTCTTCTCGATTTAACAAATTGGATCAGGTCATATTAGCCTATGATTAGGAAGCATACAAAAATTCTTCCAATTTTCAATTTTTACCGAATTGAATTGTAAGTGGAGTGTATCATATAGTCGGCCTAGCCTGACTTTAGCCTTTCCTTACCTGTTATTGTTATAGATGTGATCGTCAATGTGGAAGAGGAGGAGGTGTAGTAATCCTTGTAAACAAAAATATTAGGCATGAACCGATTCGCCATCAAAGTACAATGCTTATTGAAAATATTGGATTAAAACTATTCGTAGGTGGAAATTCTGTAAATATATTCTCCTGCTATCCTGCTAGATCTCGTTAAGAAGCAAAATTTTAAATCCTACTTACGAAAACTGACCAGTGCGAATAAGTATATAGTAGGCGGAGATTTAAACTGCCGACACAACTACTGGGGCTGCCAAAGAAACAACACTTGGGGAAATTTACTGTATGAAAAGTTAAGAGCAGACGAAACGCAGATTATGTTTCCTAACGAAAGCACATACATTCCTGCTGACCCCAGGAGACAGCCATCTACACTTGATTGTTTTCTAACAAACGTGACCATCTCTATTTAGGCAAAAACGAGATATATGCATTCAAAAAGCGGGATTTGGCGGTATTTTGTAGTCAAAAAGCAGGATTGTGAAAGTCTAACCAAAAACGTAAAAATAAAAAAATTCTGGTATTTCAATGTATTATAAATTTAAAGTTTATACAGTATGTCAAGAATGACTTTACACATACAAAATAAATCCAAAATTGCATCCTTTTTAGCAATAAAATATATGTTTTTATACACTCCACAAGAGTAATATGCCTTTGTGCATTTGTTTGTAACACCCAAAAGGACGCGAAATATACATTGTTAAGTATACCGATCGAATCACTTTCTGAGTCGATTTAACAATGTCCGTCTGTCCGTCTGCCTGTCCATCTATTGTTGTAATCAAATTACAGGTCGCAATTATAGTTCGATCTTAAAAAAATTAGCACAAATACGTTTTGTGGATCAAGGACGAAAGCTATTTAATTTGAGACCCCATACAAATCTAGCACACGATTTGACATTTTCCGCTCTATAAACCCCATATTGTAGCCGATTTTCTTTAAATTTGGCACAACATCTTATATACAAATTTTCAATAGGATTTAGGTCAGGACTTTGATGTGGCGTATCTATAACTTTTCCGCAATTATAGAAAAGCCACATCCGCATCATATGTAACTTATGCTTAGGGTCGTTCTCCTGATAAACTTTGAATTGTGGTTTGTTTTCAAATTCAAAATTCATCGTGGAATATCATGCTATCTTCACTAGATAAATCATCTTCGCCATTTTGGAAAATTTCAAAAGTTCTAAAAAAGAAATGCAAATCTATACCATTTTTAAAAAACAAAACGGCAATGTTTACTATTTACAACAAGAAAAAAAAACAGAAATATTGGCTCATACATTTCAATTAAATCATTTTGCATTTTTCAGCAATCTTAGTGACGCTTCTACAGTTTCTGAAGTCGACCACGTAGCAAATAGCATAAGATATCAACGCACAAACTCGTCAAACAACTTCTTAATAACTGTCGATACAACGAAAAATCTTATCAAAAACCTAAAAAAAAAAACAAAAAATCTCCAGGTTTAGATGGAATAACCAACAAATGTTTAAAAATGTTACCAACAAATGCCTAAATTCTTGTTTAAAAATATCTTAATTCCCACGCCTTTGGAAAAAAGCAAAAACCATACCCATATTAAAACCGAACAAACCTCCGGAGCATCCAAGTTCATACAGACCAATAAGTCTGATAAGTTCCTTCAGTAAGATTTTGGAAAAGGTAATAAAAGGAAAACTGTCGCAGTTCATAGATTTATACAACATCCTACCCTCTCAACAATTTGGATTCAGAAGGGAACATAATACCTCACAACCCCTCATTAAAATCAGACATATGGTCCATACAAATTTTAGAGATGGCAAATCTACTGGAATGGTATTATTAGATATTAAATCTGCATTCGACTCTGTATACAAATTATATAAACTAAATTTCCCCATAGAAGTTATAGAAATTGTTCAAAGTTTCCTGACGGAAAGGTCCTTCAGAGTCTTCTTGGGTTCTTCATTCTCTGATGAAATAGAAGTAACAGCAGGATGTCCGCAAGGTTCTTGTCTCTCACCTACCTTATACAATATATTCACGGCTGATATTCCAATACCTTCAGGGTGCAATATCTCAATATTCGCTGATGACACATCCATACTGAGCTCAAATATGCTGCCTTCCGGTGAACAGAATCCTACCGGTTTGGTTTAAATTGTCTCCTCTAGACTCCTTCTAGGGGAGACCAACAGAAAAACAAAACAAATAGCATTTTTTAATAATTTATTTATTTGGCAGGGACTGCCATCTGTCTCGGTACAAGGTGAGTTGACAACTAAAGAAATCAGAAACCCAAGAATGGCAGTGATGGCGTTACCATCAACACCAGTGATGTGTTTTTATTTCGAGATGTAGGCGGCGCTGACTGATCATATGAAGGATCGTCAACATGCCGCCCTCTTGCACAAGTGCAATGTCATGATGTTGTCGCTATTTTCCACTGCTTGATGTTATTGCCGGAGTTCCAAGTGTATGTTGATGTCTTGATAGTTGTTGTTGTGACCGCGGGATACTTTGTCAGATTGGGCCATTGTTTATATTTATGATTTTACTTGTGTATTTGACTCGTAAAATCTTTTGTAAAGAGCAATGAATTATTATTCCCTTCCCCGCCACTGGCTCGTAGAGCCTTGCTTCATGTAATGACAATAATGGTGTAGTGACGGAGAATTGAATTGGCTCGGAGAACCATGTCACGTAATGACACAAACATTATTTTGATTAATTTGACGACATTTCACAGCGCGCACAACAAATTGTCACAAGGCCTCTGGATTAGGCTTAGTTTCGAAGGACCATGAACAGAATCCTACCGGTTTGGTGGCCCTGTTGGTCTCCCCGAGACGGAGTCTAGAGGAGACAATTTAAAAAACAAAACAAATAGCATTTTTTAATAATTTATAATTTTTATTTGGCAACTAAAGAAATCAGAAACCCAAGAATTGCAGTGATGGAGTTACCATCAACACCAGTGATGTGTTTTTATTTCGAGATGTAGGCGGCGCTGATGGCTCGTCAACATTAGCCGAGTTACAATTATATTTCAAAAAATGGAACATTACTATTTATTTCACGAGAAAAAGAAAATCCTGTTTTGTCCCACAGGTTCCTCTCCGCTTTACGGAGCACGACGTTCCGTGGGAAACAAATGTTAAGTATTTAGGAGTAATTTTGGATCCCAGACTAAATTTTGAAGACCATGTACCTTATGTGGTAGATAAAATCAATAAGGCTACAAGAATTATGTACCCACTCATAAATAGAAGATCTGATCTGAACATAGAAAACAAAATGGCGATTTTTAAAGCTATATTCCAATCCTTGGAAGAAGGAACCTAACTGATGCATTAACGAGTATGGAAACATCTAAAGGACAAATAAACAACATAAAGCCACTTGATAAATGTTTTAAAGCCGACTAATACGTAGTTCAATTAGTAGATTAGCCAAGTAAAAGTTAGTGATACTATTCACAACGTTCGAAAAAAGTTTCGTTGATTTTTTTATAAAATATATGTTTGGTATTTATTCTCACAAATAAAATAATAAAATTACAAAAAAATAATTTTTACATATATCAAGATTGACAGTATATTCATAGCCTGCCCATCTGACCTTCTGGTCCTTTCCATTCTAGTATAATTCACATTTCTGCACAGGATTCATGCCACTGCCCTGGGGACAATTGAACTGTTTGGAGAACTCGTCAAAGTTCGACAGCGGTACAATGACTCGAAATTTATGGGGAACATGTGTATCAGAGGCCAACCAATATGTTCTGTACTCCGAATAAAGATCTGAACACCACAGATGACCGTAGCTGATGAAGAACAATTGTTTATAGTTATAATTCAAACCCGGCAAAGATTCCAAATCGATGTTTTGTTTATTGGCCACCGCATTGTCATACCACGACAGATAGGCCTTATAGGCCAAACGTACACCACCATTGTCGGCAATATTTTCATCTTGATTGGGCGTTTCGGGCAAATGTTGACCATAATAAATGTGCTGCTGGTATTGATCGCTGAAACATTTCGAGCGTATATTGAAGGCATTGTCTGAATCTTCATCCCACCACTTGCGATAGTTGCCTTGGGCATCAAAAGTGCGTCCGTCTTTGTCATAACCATGAAGCAATTCATGAGATAAGAGTGAACCCAAAACACCGAAATTGTAGGAATTCGGAAAAGACGACGACCAAGTGAAGTACGGATGCAGCATAGCAACTGGAACTCTAATGGTGTTGTCCATAACACCATAACATCCTTTGAAGCTGGATTGTGGGTAGCATAGTTGCCACAAGTAAATTCATAAAAATCCTCGCAGGGATCCACTGAGGTATTCATGTATCGGAGTATTTCAGCTGCCTTGGCCTGACGCGTAGGCTCCTCACTATGCTGCGAGTTTGATGTTGAGGTTGTAACCGGTGTCGCCCGAACTATCCCAAAGAGAAGGATTAGCAGAAGCGATCTTCTAAAGATGTTTGTTAACATTTTCACTTGATTTCACTGGACTTTACTTTGATCACCACCATCAACTTTGATGACTGTCTGGTTTAAGTTAAAATTATGAACTGATCAACAAATTAGCCTGTGATTTGGAAATACTCTCATACACTCACTGATTGCAAGTAATAGATTGTAAGCAGATCATACGTTCCTCATACGATCCGAAATATCCACTTCATGAATTCACTTCACACGAATACAAATCTTTACAGTGCCAGTGAGAAACTCTGATAATGACGATAACCCTTGATCTAAGAGCATTTTTAAATGACGAAGCCAAAAAATGATTACAAATTCTTAGTTGCTTCCGTAAGGCTTTTTGTGGCGGTGAGTTTGAGTGACAATCGCCTGACCCGCAATGTTGAACGTTAACGTTCGCTTGCCTTCTATGCGATAAAACGAAAGAATACGCAATCCTTTGATTGGCGAATGAAAGTTTGGCGATTCGAAGATTGTGGGAAGCGAAAGTGAGTGACTGGCAATGGTTCGCTTAGATTTTCTTTCGACATCGTGGGTCAGGTAGTAAAGAACACAAATCTTGATTGATTTACACTCTTTAAAAAATTATGGCACAGTTAAATATACTAAATATGTTTACGTTCGATCATATGATCTATATAAACAGCAGTCTAAATGACACTACAACCGGTCTGACATGTAGATGGCGGTAACATTCTAATTGTATTTCTGTTTTTCTCTGTACAAAAGTATTACCGTCTCGTAAAATAAATAAATAAAAAAAAATATAGTGTTTTCAATTAACTATAGCCTCAGCGGGAGGCAAACAGGTCCATAATTATTGGAAACCTGTTCATGGTCCTTCGAAACCAACCTTGAGCCGTGACGTAAAGAAGTTTGATATATTATGATTATCCGATGGAAGTTTCGACCCTGAAAAAAATCAAATATATTTGGATATTAAGTGACCTGTAGGCTTTCCGAGCCAATTCCTCCATGTCGTCAAGAACACATAAAAATGTCATTACGTGACATAAAGCTTTACGAGCTGACCGTGTATCAAGACAACAACATCAATTCGTCATTCCTTGCAAATAGTGATTTAGGAGCGATCAAATTCACGTAGTCTTCAACAAATAAATCATCACTCCGTGGCGATAAGGCTTTACAAGCCAGTTTTAGTTGAAGACTTTTCATCAATTCTTGGTATCTTCATCACAACTAGGCTTTCCAAGACAAACATCTACAATAACTCAGAAATAAGCCAGTCGTTACACCTACCGGAGTCATAAAAAATCATAACAACACGAACGTCAACTAGAAAAAACATCTTCATCATTTGCACTAGTGCAAGGAGGCCAGTATGTTTACGTTCGATCATATGATCGATATAAACAGCAGTCTAAATGACACTACAACCGGTCTGACATGTAGATGGCGGTAACATTCTAATTGTATTTCTTTTGATGTTGTTTCGTATATGTCAAAACCATCTGTTTTTCTCTGTATAAAAGTATTACCGTCTCGTAAAATAAATAAATAAAAAAAATTATAGTGTTTTCAATTAACTATAGCCTCAGCGGGAGGCAAACAGGTCCATAATTATTGGAAACCTGTTCAAAATACGTTTATGTGAATACATTAAATATGCTTTTTTTAATTTTTACAAATGAAAAAACTTACTCAAAAAATGTTGATGATGTTAGATTTAGGGGCACTTACCTGAAAGAGAGATATATGAAAATTTAATAAAATATTGCTTTATTTAATAGACAAGTATATATTTCATGATAGAGAGATATACATATAAAGAAATATTAGATAAAGTTTTTAATATCAATTGGAGATATTGCTCAATGGCATGGATTATATAGCCAAAACGAAAGATTACATCATAGACAATCTAATTGAAGGCCGATTTAATCTGAAGGACATGTTTTGGAATAGACCAATAAATAAAAAGATGAAGAGGGGAGTATTATTCGTAGACATCTGTTTTGAATTTCTGCATATTATAATTAGCGGGGAAGATATCTGTCGGAAGTCTATTCCACATACATACGTATAGTACGGGCAACAAACCAATTCATTATCTCAAGTGTTGTGCGGCCACATATCCAATCAACAACCAATGGATCCGATCGCACAACCGGTATCCGAAAAACAAAGTCCATAGAACAACGACACACATTTCCACATCGCGATGGTGTTCAAGGTAGACAATAGGATTGAATATCCTATCGCCATCATTATCAACACTATCGGCCTTCTCTGGATACGGTCAAGTAGCTCCAGGGCAGATCCTGCAGGCATCTTTCGACATATCAAATGTTTTGTCCAACGAACATCACTTAGTATTTCCAGGCTTGGACATCAAGATCAAGGTCTTACGTTGATTAAAATCTACACTGGAGGGCATTCGGAGATGGCCAGTAAATCCAGGCTGAGTGGTTCATCCATTAATCGTCTTTTGTCCACAATTTCTTGAAGACTTGGTCTAGGATAGAATGAGTATGAATGACAAAGATCGTCGTCCAAGTGGTCGTCGCACAATGGTTCAGAATCAAAATCCATTGGGGCCAAAATTCAATAACTTTGGTTCTAGTAGACATTTTTGAGTTCTGTGAAAAATCGAAATTGGACAAGGACCCAAGGATTATTTTGAGATAATAACATTAAAAATCAGGAAATCGTATATATTTTAGAAATCGGCCCGAAGTTGACTACTTTTCGTATTTTTCGATTTTAAAGACAATTGAAATTTTTATTTTTTTGTGTTTATGTTTTTTTAACATATTTTTACGTATTTGTTCATAATGCGTAGAAAAAATTTTAATTTTTTTTTGGATTGCAGATTTTCACGTTTTTCAGATTTTGAAAATTGAAAAAACGTAATTTCTTTTTTGACTTTGACGAACTGTTTCTCTCACATTTTAAGAGATTTTACACTCAGACATTTTTTATTAGAAATTGTCGTTTCTTAGCTTTATTATGACGCCAAAACTATGTTTGTGCCAAATATAGTTTGTTTGTAACCAATACTTTAAAAACATGTATGACTTTGAACTAACACAACTTTTTTCCTTCAAAAGCCTTTAACGAAATATATACACATTTCGAAAGGTTGAAGGTTTCCCCGTTTTTGTAGGATAACTTTTGCCTGCACGAAATTGCACCCTTGGAAGATAGGATACATTTAGTGTAAAAAGTCAGATTTTTTAGTTACAAAATGCAATATAGTCATTTTCGTCTCATTAAATTAATTGAAAAGTAGGTACGCAGATAAAAAGGTGGGTAAATTTCCTTTATCCTCATGTTAAATTTTATAACAATCCGAGTTCATTTGCCGGAAATATGCCCAAAAACCCAGGAAAAACCTCCCCATCCGATTTCACTTTCTCTGGAGTGTCAACTAGGCACCGAAAGTCTGTTATATCCAGTCTGAAAGATTGAAATACATGATTAGACCTCTAACATATAACCGATATCTCAATGTCAATGTCCTGAAGTAATTGTTCAGCGAGAGCCCGGTGCAGAGGTTTGGATCCCACTTGGCTAAAGGCATTTGAGTACGGTTTATGTAGCCTCTCTCCTTCACAGGAGCGTCGAGTAGAGCCTTAAGGTACCATTTTGCTATACTTCTTGATATGTTCTTTGTATTGTGGCTGAGAAGGGATTATTTAATGCAGACCATTTAATGCAGGTTTGTCTGAATATTTCCGATATCTCGTCAATGTCATGAAGTAATTGTTTGCCGAGAGTCCGTTGCAGAGGATTCTTCTTTTTCATTATTGCAGGACATGCTTTTCAATTGGTCCGTGAGTACGGCGATGGTTCCTTCTTTCACAGGAGCGTCGAGTGGTATCTTAAAATACCGTTTTGCGATACCTCTTGTATGTTCCTTGTATTGCGGCTGAGAAGAGATTATTATATGTAGACCAAGATTGTCTGCATATTTCCGTTATCTCGTCAATGTTGTGAAGTAATTAGTTCGCCAGGTCGCTGCGCCGTGGGTTTATTATTTGGACTGTCACATAAGAAGTGGTCGACTGTATCATCTTCCACTTCTTTGTCGCAGCTACTGCAATGATCGTTGAGCCCTGTGGTATTCCTGCGATCAACTCGTTCTCGTTCGCTCATTGGATGAGAACCCATCTACAAAAAGACGTATAGTGCGATCTCTAAGGAAGCTTTATATAAATAAGTCACTTTAGAAGTCACAAAAAGCGATGAGCTTTGATATGAGTTCATCGTGCCAGACGCTATCAAAGGCCTTGGAGATATCTAGAGCAATGACTTTACTCTCAACAAACTGGTGGATGGATCGACTGCATTGTTCTGACAGCGATGCCATTCCGACATTGGTTTCTAAATACCTCACAAGATGGTAGTTAACCATACTCTCCATAACCTTCGAGAGCAATCGGTTAGTTCACCTTTTCTAAAAATAAGCTGGACGTTTGCAATCTTCCAACGCTCTGGGAAGGCCCAGGGGTAGCCTTCACGGTATACAAGCTAGCAAAGTTGACGGGCTAGCGTCCAAGAGCACTTGCATAAGTCAAATGATGAAATGGCCTTCGGGCCTGGGGATTGATTTATTAGGTATATTGTATTCTATTCAACACTTTCAATTACATTTAGTATATTTCACATTTCTTTGAGGGATTCATAGCACTGTCCTTAGAGCAATTGAATTGCTTTGAGAATTCCTCAAAGTTGGACAGTGATCCAATGACTCTGAACTTTGTGGGGACATGTACAAAGGCCAACAGAGCTGTCTTGTACTTTGAATAAATATCGCTACAAAACAGATGGCCATAGCTAATGAAGAACAGTTGCTGGTGGCTGTAATTCAAGCCGTGAAAATATTCCGGTTGCATGTTTTGGGTCTGGGTGGCCACAGCATTTTCATACCACGCCAGATAGGCCGCATAGGCTAAACGCACTGCACCATTGTCGGCAATATTTTCATCTTGATTGGCCATGGCGGGCAAATGTCGACCACTGTACTTGTACTCGTGGTATTGATCGCTGAAACATTTCGAGCGTATATTGAAGGCATTGTCTGAATCTTCATCCCACCATTGGCGATGGTTGCCCTGGGCATCATACGTGCGTCCGTCTATGTCATAACCATGCAGCAATTCATGAGATAAGAGGGAACCCAAAACACCAAAGTTGAAGGCATTTGGAAAAGACGACGACCAAGCGTGCTGGGGCTGCACCAGAGCAACTGGGAGTTTAATGGCATTTTCCGAGAAAACATATGAAGGTGTTGACCAGAAATCTTCGATATGGTCAAGTTCGGGAGTAGAATTAGCAATGCTGGCTCTCTTTTGAGCGGCCTTCGAAGACAGTATCGTTTTAAGATTTCCTATATAATCCTGATTGCTGAGAGAGTTGAGTTGATCTCCTCCAGTGCTGACTTGAAATGAAATGATATCCAATTTCATGGCTCTCAGTTTTTCCGCAGCAGATTTGCGTGTCTCCTCTCTGATCCAGTTCAGCGGGTGCGTGTCCAATCGGTTTTGAAAGCTCGCTTTAATAGTCGACCACATTTGCTGGACTCTGTGTTCGCCTTGTGCGGTATAGTATTGGCGATAAACCATGTTGTAGAGATTTTTATGGAAATACATTTCCGTACGTGTCAAACAGGCATCCTGCTGCTGCTCTTCCTTCTGCCACGAGCGTAACATGAAAGCTGTGCTAAGTTTGTAGAACATATAATTGGCCAGCGTCTTTTGGGGAGTTGCTCTCAGCACCTCAATTAGATTTTCCATGTAGGCATCTTGTGTGTATACTGCGAGGTTGGGTATTGAACCCAATATTGACTGTATAAGTTTCTTAAAATCCAAGTCGGGGTAATAAAGCCGTTGCACTTCGTCAATGGTGCGTAGTGTGAATACTTCGTTCAGTTTATAGCCCGCTTGTTTATCTGTGATTGCTTTGGTTAGGAATCTTTCAAGCTTTGTAATGTCGCTGGCGGTCTGTAGAGCAACCGGGGTTTCCAAGCCCAAAAATTCCGCCAACCTCCATTTATGTATCGATTGACGTTTCCTTAGAAATTCCTCTTCCCTATACAACGGCCTAGGCAATTCAAAAGCTGGTTGCTGCACATATAGGCGATGTTCGGACTTATTCACAAAATCCGTATCAAATTGAAAATCTATAAATATATTGATCGCATAGTTGTGGGCAATTTTAGCCAGTGTTTGCATCCAATCGAAATTATCTTCTCGCCAAGTCTCGCCTACCAAAGCGGGCATTTGTCCAAACTCATTGATGATGTCTCTCAGCTTGTCTGGATATGAATTTGCCTCAGACTGCAGCTTCATACACGATTGAAAGAAACGTTTCACATTCTCGTCCTCAGTCTCCGCATCCTTGGCATCAAAATTCGCACTGAGTATTGATTTTATTTTAAGCCTTACTTCGCTTAGTAACGTTTGGAGGAAACCTGTCGTTACACTGTCCCTCGACGCCGGATTGAGTTTAGCATAATTGCCACATGTGAATTCATAGAAATCCTCACAAGGATCAGCGGACGCATTCATATATCGAAGTATTTCCGCTGCCTTTGCCTGACGTTCAGATTCCTCGCTTGGTGTTGAGCTGCTAACTGGAGTTGCTCGTGCCATCCTTAAGCCAAGGATCAACAGTAACGACGAACATCGAAATGTCTTTGTTAACATTTTGTTGTGATTTCACTCAAATTTACATTGATTACAACTCTCGTGGTACAGTGGAATTTATGCACTGACAGTGGATGCACAATTAATGTAAAATATGCTAACAGCAGTCGTCGTGATACCCTTTGATCCGAAAAAAACATTGAGAGCGATTGCGAAATAATTGTAAAACTGTTTAATTGCCTTGCGAATATTCAAACAAAGAATTATGGATGGTAAACATGGGATTGGTTCGATTGGGTCGAAGCATCCGTGCCCTGCAGTCTCGTAGTGGTGTCGTGCACTGTCCGTGGAGATGATAGTCTAGACCTCTTTAATTGAAGGCAATATGAAATTTGTGCCATCGTGGTATTTTAAGTAGAGGGAAAGTGTAAACTATCCTTCCACCAACCCAGGAAAAACCTCCCCATCCGATTTCACTTTCTCTGGAGTGTCAACTAGGCACCGAAAGTCTGTTATATCCAGCCTGAAAGATTGAAATACATGATTAGACCTCTAACATATAACCGATATCTCAATGTCAATGTCCTGAAGTAATTGTTCAGCGAGAGCCCGGTGCAGAGAGTTGGATCCCACTTGGCTAATGGCCCTTGAGTACGGTTTATGTGGCTTCTCTCCGTCACAGGAGCGTCGAGTAGAGCCTTAAAGGCACCATTTTGCTATACTTCTTGACATGTTCCTTGAATTGTTGCTGAGAAGGGATTATTCAATGCAGGCCAAGTTTGTCTGAATATTTCCAATATCTCGTCAATGTCATGAAGTAATTAGACACCGTTGCAGAGGATTCTTCTTTTTCATTGTTGCAGCACATGCTTTTCAATTGGCAAATGGTCCTTGAGTACGGCGATGGTTCCTTCCTTCACAGGAGCGTCGAGTGGTACCTTAAAATACCGTTTTGCGATACCTCTTGATATGTTCCTTGTAGTGCGGCTGAGAAGGGATTAGTATATTCAGAACAAGATTGTCTGCATATTTCCGTTATCTCGTCAATGTTGTGAAGTAATTAGTTCGCCAGGTCCCTGCGCCGTGGGTTTATTAGAGCTGGACTGTCACATAAGAAGTGGTCGACTGTATCATCTTCCTCTTCTTTGTCGCAGCTACTGCAGTGATCGTTGAATTGCAGCATCAAATTCATTCGTTTCCCTAAACTCGTTGTGTCTGAAGAGGAAAGTTTACTATACATGCATCCTTAATTGGGAAGAATTCTCCCTAAGAAATAACTGCATATTTTTGGGACGTAAATTTTGTTTATTTATTGTGTGCTTTACAAAATCTCCACAAAGATATTTGTGGAATGTTGACCTCCTTCCGGTGTTTCTCGTTCTCTACATCCTTGTTCGATGTATAGTAATCCATGGTGAACTATTTCCAACGGTGTTTTACACAGTAAATACCGCGCGGGGGTCTTGCCAGCGCGTTGGAAGATTGCGAACGTCCAGCCCGTCACTACTGCGATTTTCTCTGCGCTCTCGAAGGTTATGGACAGTATGTTTAACCACGATTTTGTGAGGTATTTAGACACCAATGACCTACTTAATGATCTACACTATGGCTTCCCTAGTAATCGATCTACGAGAGACCTGAAGACGTTGCTGTCAGAACTATGGAGTTGATCCACCCACTAGTTTGGTGAGAGTAAGGTCGTTGCTCTAGATATTTCCAACGCCTTTTAGATGGCGCCCTCATGTCAATGCTTATCGATATTCTCAAAGATTACACTTACGTGTCCTTTTTATCCAACGAGCGAACGAGTTGATAGCAGGAATAATACAGGACTCTGTCCTTTGCCTCCCTTCTTCTTATTTTCATAGACGACCTCTTCGATCAGACATTGAATCCAATGTACTCTCTCGCGGAACGCTAACACTGTTTACTACCTGATCGACAGTATAGATTCCATAGGAATCGATAACACTGCTGTCCGTAAAGTGTTAATGGTCGTTAAGGTAGATATTTCCAAGTCTGTTGAGAGTAAGGTCATTGCTCTAGATATCTCCAAGGCCTTTTAGACGGCGCCCTCATATACGACGTCTTGGTCTTTGAATCCGATTTACTAACTCGCGGACAAAACAACCCCCCGCCCCACGCTAACCCTGTTAACTATCTGATCGACACTATGGCTTCCATAGGAATCTAAAATTCCCCGCCGCTTTGGTGGTCGCACCTTTGGAGCTTCCTCGTTTGTCTGAGTCTTCTTCGTCCGTTATCTCTGACGATATTCCTGTATAGTCAGCGGTTGAGGTCCCTCGCTCTTCGATCACGGCATAGATCGGACTGCCCAGATAGTTTGGCAGTCTCTTCCTTATTATTTTTGTTTGCGATAGCAAAACTTGCTTCTTAAAAGAATGCCCGAGAAAAAACTACTGCTAATTCAAAGCGATACTGGCAGTATCGCCATGTAAAATCAAACGCAAAAGTTTGATCGCAAAAATGAATTTATTTATTGGGGGTTGGAATACCATAGGGCTCTGTCCTTCCATTCCCTCTTGGATCAGACATTGAATCCAATGTACTAACTCGCGGAACGCTAACACTACCTGATCGATAGTATAGATTCCATAGGAATCGATCTACGGGGGACTTGATAACACTGCTGTCCGTAAAGTGTAGTCGACCCATCCACCAATTTAGTGAGAGTATGGTCGTTGAGGTAGATATCTCCAAGTCTGTGGACAGTAAGGCCATTGCTCTAGATATCTCAAGACTTTTGATTGTTTCTGGTATGACACTCTAATATCGATTTTGGTGATTGCAGTGACTTCTCTCGATTTATATCGAGTCATGTCAAAGCTCATCGATTTCCTTAAAGATTGCACTATACGTGTCTTGTAGATGGATTTTCATCCAACGAGCGAACGAGTTGATCGCAGGAATACCAATGGACTCTGTCCTTTCCTCTCCCTTTTTCTTATTTTCATAGACGACCTCTTGGATCGGACTTTGAATCCGATCTACTAACTCGCGGACCACCCCCCTCACTAAGCCTGTTAACTATATAATCGGCATTATAGCTTCCGTAGGAATCGATCTACGGGGTCCTTGACTCCTCTTTACGGACTGCTGTCCGAAAAGTGGAGTCGATCCATCCACCAGTTTGGTGAGAGTAAAGTCGTTGCTCTAGATATCTCCAAGTCCTTTGATTGTTTCTGGCATGACACTCTCATATCAAAGCTCATCGCTTTTGGTGATTGCAGTAACTTCTCTCGATTTATATCGAGCTTCCTCTGAAAACCTGTTGTTGTCCGATGAGCATAGGTTGATCGCATACCATACCATAGGGCTACGTACTTTCCCTCTACCTTTTTCACATTTTCAGCGACGATCGGACTTTGAATCCAATCTACTCATTCGCGGTTTATAACCTGTCGTTCTTACTAATTCGACCATCTTCAAGAAATTGAGGACAAAAGGCGATTGATAGATGAGTCACAAGCCAAAATTTGCTGGCCACTTCCGAATGGGGTCAAGTAAATAGAGTAGATTTTAATGGACCTAAGACGCTGTGCTCCTTGTTGTCCCACAAGTGATTCACTGATCCAATTGTCGTCGTCGATTTCAATGAACGGAGTGGATATTGAGCAATCGGACGATCTTGATTTTCTAGGCATAAAAATACAATGTCATGCCCGTTGGACAGTGAAGTGTCTAGGCTTTTTAAGGCGATGTAAGAACTACTTCACTCTCTTTGATCTTCTCAATATCTGTAGTACCTACATAAGACCAAAGGTGGAATGCAATTCCCATATATGGATGGGCGCTCCAGGATCTTCCTTGAAGATGGTGTTGACTGGTCACAGTAGGATATCCAATTCTATTGCTGCCCTTGATTGCTGTAATAATGAGGGATGTGTGTCGCTTTTTTATCGCTATTTTGCTCTTCAGATGTTCGTAATATTTACCGACCGTCTGAACAGACGGTAAAGCTACGCGACTTTCCGGGAGCTCTAACCCATTTGGACAGCCGACCGCACTACACATTAGAGAATGAATTCGTTCTTCGTCCCTAATATTCGTATGTGGAATCGACTACCGGCAGATATCTTACCCGGTAATTATGATATTCCGAAGTCAACAAGCATTTCTCCCTTTTGCTCCTTCCAATAACTTATCTTCCTGCCGCCAATGCAATGTGCTGCATTTATAGGGGCATCCCTCGAGTGTTAGTTCTGTGAAAAAAACCTGTTGGGTCGTTCCTAATCTGGTACAGGTTCCTGTATATTTCTAGGACGCATCATACAAATAATATGAATATCAGACTGCTTGAACATCTCCCGAAGAGATAGGCTTCTATTCATTTTTAATTTGAACTCTACGTAGGCTTTTGTCGATGCCTTTCCTAAATGAAAAAAAGAACCACAACAGTACTCATCCAAGTTTCATTTATTTATTATTTCCTATTTAACACCACACATATATATTAGTTTGGTTTTTTGATATTTTATTTATCGATCAATATATATCACACTTCTTAATCGGATTCATGACACTGCCCACCGGGCAATTGAACTCTTTGGAAAAATCCTCCAGGTTCGTCAATGTGCCTATTGTACGAAACTCCGGCTGCGTATGCTCGTCGGTGGATATCCGCACTCTCTTATAGTTCAGCTCGATGTCCGAGCACCACGTTTGCGCATAATGTATGAAAAACAATTGCTTGTTGGTGAACTGAAGACCGGGATATGTTTCCATCGAAAGTTCCTCTCGCGTACGCGATTTGTCCTCGTACCACTTGAGATAGGCCTGGTAGGCCACACGTAGTCCTCCGTTGTCGGCTATATTCTCACTCTGCTCCTCTCTCTCGGGCAGATGTTGGCCATCGAATTTGTAGTTTCTGTACTGATTCACAAAACATTTGGTGCGAACTTGGAAGACGTTCACGGAGTTTGCATCCCACCACTCACGCAGATTGCCGTTTTTGTCATGCTGACGGCCGGTACCGTCAAAGCCATGTATCAGTTCGTGCGAGAGCAGAAACCCCATTTTGCCGTAGTTGAAGGCATTTGAAGCAGCTGTAGACCAAAAATAAGAGCCCTGCAATGTGGCGACTGGGACGACCACCCTATTCTCGTACGTGCTATGCAAGGGCGTGTAGGACACGTCCTGTCCTAGATCGAGTGGTTCAGCTGGTTCGTGCAGCATCTTCCTGTTCAACGCGGAGAGACTTTTATACAGGGTCTTCAAGTTATCTACTAAGTCTCTTTCGTCGCCTAATATCTCCTCAAATCCCGGCCCAAGATCGGTCATTTCCCGGCCAACTATTTCCATCGTCATGGCATTTACTTTCTCGACCGCCTGCCGGCGTGTATCTTCACGAAGCCAGCGTAGCCGTGTGGACTGCAGAATATCCTGAAACGATATCTTAAGGTTGTGCCACAAGTGCTGCAGATCCTCCTCAGTTTTATTGCTGACATATTTGCGATAGGCCATGCTCTCCAAATCGGATGTGAAGTATGCTTTAACTCTGATCAGACAATCGGTTTGCATATCTTCTGCACTGTCTAGATTGTCGTAGAAGAACCATTTGAGCAGTTGATAGAAGACATAATTTGCCATCGTCTTTTTGGGAGTCCTTTGTACAACTTTCACAAGATTTTGTAGATATTCCCTGTCCTCGTAGTAGCTCAGCTTGGGCAATGTACCCCATGAGGTGTTCACGAATCGTTTCACATCGAAATTGCCGCCATAGGTTCTGTGCATTTGCTCAACGGTGGCGTTCATCCACATTTCATCACGGCGCACGGCCAAACGCTCATCCGACAGGCCACGGGCCAAAGCAATTTCGAAATCGACAATTTCCTTAGCCGTCTGCTCGGCCAAACGCTCATCCATGTTCAAAAATCTTTGCAAATTGTAGGCAACACGATCTTTGTATTCGGAGCGATGCTCTGCGAGATCATCATCGATATAGGCCGCTTTGGTTGTCAGTTCCAGACCAGGACTGGTTAAGATTATGCAATTTACGGAGTTGTCGTACAAATCGACGGTGGGCAGAGCAGTCACCATTATTGGCAGGTTGTATTTGTAGAAAACCTCTGCTACTGTCTTCACCCAATCGAAATCCGCTTCACGCCATTCTCGGCCCGCCAATGCCGGCATTTGTCCGAACTCACCGACAATAGCCTTCAGCTTGCGCAGGTAAACATTCCACGTGGCCGGCAAACGCAGACACGACCGATAAAGGCTTTTGATTACCTTATCCACTTTCGTATCCTTCATATCATCCGTAGTCAGCAGCTTCTTGATATTTTTATTGTGATTCGCCGTCATTATCTCGAAGGGATCTGTGACTTTTTCAATGTCCGTGGCCTTATGGTGCTTCGGCCAATTTCCACAGGCAAATTCATAAAAGTCATCGCAAGGTTTGGCGGCTGGATTCATGTACTTGGACATTTCCTGGGCTTTCGCAGCGCGAACATCATCCGGATTCTGCTCAGCAGCTACGCGGTCGAGTTGTAATAAAATCACAAATATTGCGCTGATTCGTATAAAGTCCAGCGCCGACATTTTTTCAACTTGTTCGAATGATTTAATTATGGAACTGAAACTTTTCGGTCGATTTATAACCCATAATATATACACCAAACACCATCAGGTGATAGGAATTGTTTTGCTGTCAAAGTCGTTGCGCACTAATGACTTTGATTTTTCTAATTAATACTTGTAATAGAATACTGTGGACCCTATCATCGGCACTTGTCGCTCTTGCCACAATTAGCTTACAATTATTGTATTAATAAAATCACAAATATTGCGCTGATTCGTATAAAGTCCAGCGCCGACATTTTTTCAACTTGTTCGAATGATTTAATTATGGAACTGAAACTTTTCGGTCGATTTATAACCCATAATATATACACCAAACACCATCAGGTGATAGGAATTGTTTTGCTGTCAAAGTCGTTGCGCACTAATGACTTTGATTTTTCTAATTAATACTTGTAATAGAATACTGTGGACCCTATCATCGGCACTTGTCGCTCTTGCCACAATTAGCTTACAATTATTGTATGTGCTATTAAGTGCTGATAACTCAGATCATTGGTCGAATGTCTTCTCTTTCTAATATCTTTATAGCAGTGTTCAGGCGTTCACTTGGCGTGTGCCGCGAACTGAATGTCTCTATTTCTCGAGTGTCTTCTCTTTCTCATATCTTTATAGCAGTGTTCGACGTCCACTTGGCGTGTGCCATGAACTGCTTCGGCTGCTTTACACAGTTTGGCTACTCCTATTATCTCTTGGAGTGTCGCATTTTTTCTACTTTTGCTCATTATAGTAAAAGAGTTGATTGGAGAGTTTGTGAGTCTCTTCCAATGTTTGCACAAACATATCATATACTGTGAGCAGAAGTCTGTCCAGCATTTACTGCTGCTGCAGATGTATGGTGCACGTTGTGTTGCCTTTTTGTATTAATAAGCTCATGATAAGCTTCCTAGACAATGCCAACGGTGTATTCTAGGTCATTTCGTATTATCATTGTTCTACCTTTGGGAGGAAATTGCAGTAAACTAGAGTTATCAGCAAGAGCAGCCCAGAAAAAAATAATTTTTGCAACACAGTCCCTGTCACACAAAAGTCACGGTTTTCCCAACATCGTCTACATTAGTTTTTTGTTGTGCTCAAAATTTGAATTGAATTTCTGATTAAAGATTTGCATGAGTAAAATACGACACAGCACTGATAAGGATTGAAAAAAATATAACGACGAGCAACGTGAAAAGAACAACAACAATATTTAAAATGTTTACAATTATATGTATATGCATATATTTTTATTGGTCGATAATCTATATTAAATAAGAATTAAGTTTATAATTATTTTTATGGTGTTTAAATTTATTAAGTTCGACATTTCTTAGGCCGATTCATGCCACTACCCGATGGGATAATTGAACTCAGTCAACTCATTTCTTACAGCGGACAACAGACAGTCTAAAACCTACTCTGAGATTCTAAATCTCGACACTCGCAAAACATCAACCCCCGACAATACTGCCATTCTTACTCAAATACTAAAAATATGGAAGCAATCAAGCGGCGGCTGGATTCTCAAGCTGAACTAAATCTAAAGATGATCGATCTATCAACACAGTTATGCAAAACCTAAAAAATTAATAAAAGAATGATCATCCTACGTATTGCAATTTGGAATTGTAACGGTTCGATTAACGAAACATAATATTTTTTACACGAACAAAAAATTGATATACTCCTGATATCTGAAAGCCATTTAACCAAACAATCATATGTCCGTATAAAAGGTTGCAATATCTACAACTCATTACATCCCTCCCCAAAGCATAGAGGTGGTGCTTCAATTATAATAAAGGATAACATAAAACACCATGAAGAGGATAAAATCGAAAACGAAATGTTTCAAGTAGCTAGTGTTTATGTAAGTCTGAAAGTGAATAATTTGTTTAGAATTGCTGCTATAAACTCTCCGCCAAGACATACAATTAAATGTGATCAATATACAAACTTACAAAAAAGGTTTGGGAACCACTTCATTATAGGAGGTGACTTCAATGCCAAAAACAAGTTATGGGGATCAAGACTCACGACTCCTAAAGGGAGATAACTTTATGACGCCTGTAGATCTTCGAAATCCAACATTTATTCTGGAAATGAACCAACGAACTGGCGATTACATGAAGATCGTATACACGATATGATTGATTTTTTATCTTAAAAAATATTCCAAAAATACATCCTGAAAGTACTACCTCATTATCGTCATTCGATCACTCCGCCGTTATAATGCCTATAAGTGACAATGCAATTCAAAAAGATTATCCATGCTTTCTTTCCAATAAAATAACGAATTGGCATCTCTTCAAATACCTCTTAAATGAGAAAATAAATTTACACAATCGACTAAAAACAACATCTGATATCGAAGATGAATTAGAAGAATTGAATGGAGCAATTCAAACGTCTGCATGGGAAAGCACCCCTGGATGTATCCACAACAAACCCTATCTCAACTTATCCCAAAGAGATTAGAGATTTGTTAGCAAAGAAGCGTAAGGCTAGAAAAAAGTGGCAACGACTAAGAGCACCTGAAAATAAAACTATAGTCTAATAACAGAGTCAACTGACTAAACGAGACAAACTTGTACTTGTCACAGTGGGACAAACGAGACATTTTCTGAAAGAAAACAATGACATATTTATACTAAGTGACGATAAAGGAGGTAAAACCGTTGCAATGGACAAAAAAGACTACCAACAAAAGATGACATCAATACTTAGAGATATATGTACCTACAAAAGGTTAAAACGAGATCCAACTTCCAGCCTACAAACCAAAAATAACAGACTACATGAAAATAATAGATTTGACATGCAGAGCAGCAAATGCACCAAGAATTTACGGACTCCCCAAAATTCACAAAGATGGAATACCTCTACGACCGATATGTTCTTATCTTAACTCCCCGGCCTATGGACTGTGCAAATATATAACCAACATTTTAAAGAATTTAACAAAGGACTAGAAATATAATGTAAAAGACGCCATAGACTTCAAAAGCAGACACATTGACGATGACGAAGTACTAGTATCACTTGATGTTATTTCTCTGTTCACCAGCATTCCTGTACACTTCACAATTAAGACGATTGAAAGAAAATGGACGAGAATAAAAGACTTTACAAGTATTCCGAGGGAATTATTCTTAGAATTGGTGACATTTTGCATCAAGGACACTAGATACTTTAAATATGACGACAAAATATATGAACAACGAAAAGGTATGCCGATGGGATCTCCAGCATCTCCAATAATTGCTGACATCGTTATGGAGGAACTTTTGGACACTTCACTGGATAGGATGACGTACAAACCACGACTATCAACGAAATATGTTGACGATCTTTTGGCAATCATTAAGGTAGATGAAATCCAGACCATGTTACAAACACTCAACCCGTTCAACAAACAAATACAGTTCACAATGGAAAGGGAAGATAACAACAAACTACCATATCTGGACTGTGCTATTCATCGACAAGGTTCTCGGCTTAAACTTGGCTGGTATCAAAAACCTACTGCTTCTGGTAGACTTATCAATTTTAATTCAAAACATCCTAGGAGAGTAATAATCAACACAGCGACTAATTTCATTAACAGGATCTTATCTATAAGTGACGCAGAATTTCACCAAGACAATATACTAAAAATTAAGGGCATACTAAAAAAGAATGACTTTCCCACACAAACAATAGCAGACTTATTAAAAAATATTAATTCGTAAAAGTGCACACCACAACAGATACCACAGAAAACGACAAAATATTCAAATCTTTGACCTTTTTTCTGATAGATTTCTCCATTCAAATTTATACGACAAAGAAAAATACCAACTGGCACTTAAGACGCATGTTACCATCAATAACCTTTTTAGCTGGATAAAATCTAGATTAAAAATGAAGATAAATCGGACGTTGTTTATCAAATTACATGCAACGGGGACAAGTCCAACTTATGCCAAAAGGTATGTATATGTTGGCACCAGTAAGACTAAATTAAAGGCATAAATTCTTTCTTCGCATAAATCTGAACAAAAAGCAAAAAATAGACCACTAGAACAAAAAACCGCTCTGGCTGCCCACTGTACTTTGACGGGTCACAAGCCGAATTTCGACGATGTAAAAATATTAGCACAAGAGAACAACTACAAACGTAGATACACTCTTGAAACTTTACACATAATTGATGTTCCCTCTGACAAGCGAATAAATTACAAAACTGACACAGACGGCTGCGCTCACATATACAGACACATTATTAAAAGGCATAAATGTAAGCAAAAATAATTTAGTTGACAAAGACTGGTTGTGCGAACAAGTTACTGTCGTTTATACTTTATATTCATAAATGTAATTATTGTCATAAAATAATTGTTAAGTGTTTTTGTATATTTATTGTTAAAAATATTTGTTTTTATAGTGACACCCCTGAAGATGAAGTCAATCGAAATATTGGGAATTTTTAAATAAAAATAATTAATAAAAACACAACATCGTTGTCTTTTAAATTACAAGACTTCAAGCCGGACAAGAACACCTACATACAATTTATTAAAAGGTCAACTGTCCAAAATACATCAGAGCTCAAAAATTTAACAAATGAGTCCAAAAATAAAACAATGTATGTATTCCTTGGTAATCTATCAGCAACCAAAAATTCAAATTACAGCTTGTGGAAAGCTTCAAAACATTTAAATCAATCTCCACCGCAGATACCACCAATCAAAATGTGCCAGAAGCCACAGGAAAAAGCCGAAATGTTTGCAAGTCATTTCCAAAACATAGTTCAATCCTTGGAAGGACGATCAGTAGATGAACATATTGAACGAGTTGCTAAAAGTGACAGCCTCATTATTAAGCCAGCTTCATTGAGAGAATTGAACAATGTTATTTTAAAGGACCTAAGTTCCAAGAAAGCTCCTGGTTATGACTTGACAACCGAGAAAATACCTAAAAAGTTGACGCCCAAAGCTCAAAAGAAATTACTATATATTATAAATGCATGTTTTCGTCTAAGATATGTTCCACTACAGTGGAAAGTAGTAGAAATTATAGTAATACATAAACTTGGAAAACCTCAAAGTCAATTAAAATCATGCAGGCCTATATCACTTCTCCCCATACTCTCAATGATATTTGAAAAAAAAATTGCTTAAGAGACTTCAGCCAATAATAGAGACATGGCGACTGATCACCATGTCACCAATTTGGATACAGAAGTCAACATTCCACAGGTTCACAGGATCGTCGATGTCGCCTTTGAAAACAAAGAAGTATGTTCAGCTGTCTTTCTTGATATTGGTCAGGCGTTTGACAAAGTTTGACACCGAGGCTTGCTATACAAGCTATATTCATAACTAAGCAACCGCAATTTTCGTGTAAAGCTTGATAATGACTATTCTAGCCTAAAACCAATAAACGCAGGTGTTCCGCAAGGCAGTGTTCTTGGCCCTATACTAAAGGGTGATTTTTTAGCTATTATCTTTATGGCAACACTGGTTTAAACAGCTGACGCACGTTTCGTGTTTTGTTTCACTGTCAAACATCTTCAGTTTGGTCTATAGTTTAACCATGAATCGTCTTACAAACGAACAACGCTTGCAAATTATTGAATATAATTATCAAAATGCGTGTTCTGTTAAGAAAGTTCACGTTCGGGACCGGTCAATTGGCCGCCTAGATCGTGCGATTTAACGCCTTTAGACTATTTTTTTGTGAGGCTATGTTAAAGCTCATGTCTATACAGACAAGCCCGCTTCAATTGACGCATTGGAAGACAACATTGAAGCATTTATTCGTGAGATACCGGCCGAAATGTTGGAAAGAGTATGCCAAAATTGGACTAAGCGGATGGACCATTTGAAGATTATTTCATCATCTTGAAACATTAAATTATATGGACCGTACTATCGATTCAAATAAAGATTTCATGCATTTTTCTGAATTTTATGTGTTTTTTTTGAAAAACTTTCCTATAGCTTTTAAAAAGTCACCCTTTACATCTGCTATATACGAGGGATATTTCGATTTTAACCAATGCAACAATTGCCACCTTTGCAGATGACACGACCATCCTTACTACTTCAAAAACAGAAACAGAAGCTACTAGCCATCTTCAACAAACATTAAACGCAATAATTAACTGGATCAACAAAAGGAGAATGCAAATAAATGAAAACAATTCCATCCACATCACATTTCTTAATAAGCATATACCACCACTGCTGATAAATGAAACACAAATACCATATTCTAACAATGCGAAATACTTGGGAATGAACCTAGATACTAAACTCAAATGGAAAGAACACGTCAAGAAAAAAATAAAGAAATTAAGCTAAAACTCAGTCAGATTTAGTGGTAACTAGTGGACAGTAGGGTATCTATTAAAAACAAATTGCTTCTTTATAACCAATCTATAAAGCCAATATGGACTTATGGCATCCAGCTCTGGGGCTGTGCAGCTAAAAAAGAAGTGGAAAAATACAAAAGACGCAAAATATGATTTTACGCACCATTGTGAATGCTCCGTGGCAGATTAAAAATTGTGATTTACACAGAGATCTAAGAGTGAACACAATCGTGGACGAAATATCAATCAACGCTAGGAAACATGCCAATAAATTACAGGAACATGTAAATCCAGATTTGAGAGATATCGTCCGCAATTATGATGCAACAAGAAGACTGCTGAGAAGTATTCCTTAGCAAAACTATCGACTTGGCAAACTAATTAGATACAAATATTTTATATACGTGTGTAATTAATGTATTATATCTCAACAAATTTGCTTGCTATTACCAATTGCGTATTACCAATGTAAAATTACTAAATGAGTCTTACTCAGTTGTAATATAAATAAATTAACAAAAAAATTCTTAGTGGGCTTCATGTCACTACTCTTGGGACAATAGAACTCTTTGGAGAATTCCTCAAAGCTCAAGAATGGAACGACAGCTCGAAATTTACACGGAGCATGAAAATCTGTTTCTATTTTTCAGTAATTTCTGGATTTACAACACCGCACTACAGCTGACCATAGCTCACGTAGAACAATTATTTGTGGTTTTAATTCTCTCAAAGAGAATGTCAACTAAATAACTAAATAACTAAATAACTAAATAACTAAATAACTAAATAACTAAATAACTAAATAACTAAATAACTAAATAACTAAATAACTAAATAACTAAATAACTAAATAACTAAATAACTAAATAACTAAATAACTAAATAACTAAATAACTAAATAACTAAATAACTAAATAACTAAATAACTAAATAACTAAATAACTAAATAACTAAATAACTAAATAACTAAATAACTAAATAACTAAATAACTAAATAACTAAATAACTAAATAACTAAATAACTAAATAACTAAATAACTAAATAACTAAATAACTAAATAACTAAATAACTAAATAACTAAATAACTAAATAACTAAATAACTAAATAACTAAATAACTAAATAACTAAATAACTAAATAACTAAATAACTAAATAACTAAATAACTAAATAACTAAATAACTAAATAACTAAATAACTAAATAACTAAATAACTAAATAACTAAATAACTAAATAACTAAATAACTAAATAACTAAATAACTAAATAACTAAATAACTAAATAACTAAATAACTAAATAACTAAATAACTAAATAACTAAATAACTAAATAACTAAATAACTAAATAACTAAATAACTAAATAACTAAATAACTAAATAACTAAATAACTAAATAACTAAATAACTAAATAACTAAATAACTAAATAACTAAATAACTAAATAACTAAATAACTAAATAACTAAATAACTAAATAACTAAATAACTAAATAACTAAATAACTAAATAACTAAATAACTAAATAACTAAATAACTAAATAACTAAATAACTAAATAACTAAATAACTAAATAACTAAATAACTAAATAACTAAATAACTAAATAACTAAATAACTAAATAACTAAATAACTAAATAACTAAATAACTAAATAACTAAATAACTAAATAACTAAATAACTAAATAACTAAATAACTAAATAACTAAATAACTAAATAACTAAATAACTAAATAACTAAATAACTAAATAACTAAATAACTAAATAACTAAATAACTAAATAACTAAATAACTAAATAACTAAATAACTAAATAACTAAATAACTAAATAACTAAATAACTAAATAACTAAATAACTAAATAACTAAATAACTAAATAACTAAATAACTAAATAACTAAATAACTAAATAACTAAATAACTAAATAACTAAATAACTAAATAACTAAATAACTAAATAACTAAATAACTAAATAACTAAATAACTAAATAACTAAATAACTAAATAACTAAATAACTAAATAACTAAATAACTAAATAACTAAATAACTAAATAACTAAATAACTAAATAACTAAATAACTAAATAACTAAATAACTAAATAACTAAATAACTAAATAACTAAATAACTAAATAACTAAATAACTAAATAACTAAATAACTAAATAACTAAATAACTAAATAACTAAATAACTAAATAACTAAATAACTAAATAACTAAATAACTAAATAACTAAATAACTAAATAACTAAATAACTAAATAACTAAATAACTAAATAACTAAATAACTAAATAACTAAATAACTAAATAACTAAATAACTAAATAACTAAATAACTAAATAACTAAATAACTAAATAACTAAATAACTAAATAACTAAATAACTAAATAACTAAATAACTAAATAACTAAATAACTAAATAACTAAATAACTAAATAACTAAATAACTAAATAACTAAATAACTAAATAACTAAATAACTAAATAACTAAATAACTAAATAACTAAATAACTAAATAACTAAATAACTAAATAACTAAATAACTAAATAACTAAATAACTAAATAACTAAATAACTAAATAACTAAATAACTAAATAACTAAATAACTAAATAACTAAATAACTAAATAACTAAATAACTAAATAACTAAATAACTAAATAACTAAATAACTAAATAACTAAATAACTAAATAACTAAATAACTAAATAACTAAATAACTAAATAACTAAATAACTAAATAACTAAATAACTAAATAACTAAATAACTAAATAACTAAATAACTAAATAACTAAATAACTAAATAACTAAATAACTAAATAACTAAATAACTAAATAACTAAATAACTAAATAACTAAATAACTAAATAACTAAATAACTAAATAACTAAATAACTAAATAACTAAATAACTAAATAACTAAATAACTAAATAACTAAATAACTAAATAACTAAATAACTAAATAACTAAATAACTAAATAACTAAATAACTAAATAACTAAATAACTAAATAACTAAATAACTAAATAACTAAATAACTAAATAACTAAATAACTAAATAACTAAATAACTAAATAACTAAATAACTAAATAACTAAATAACTAAATAACTAAATAACTAAATAACTAAATAACTAAATAACTAAATAACTAAATAACTAAATAATTAAATAACTAAATAACTAAATAACTAAATAACTAAATAACTAAATAACTAAATAACTAAATAACTAAATAACTAAATAACTAAATAACTAAATAACTAAATAACTAAATAACTAAATAACTAAATAACTAAATAACTAAATAACTAAATAACTAAATAACTAAATAACTAAATAACTAAATAACTAAATAACTAAATAACTAAATAACTAAATAACTAAATAACTAAATAACTAAATAACTAAATAACTAAATAACTAAATAACTAAATAACTAAATAACTAAATAACTAAATAACTAAATAACTAAATAACTAAATAACTAAATAACTAAATAACTAAATAACTAAATAACTAAATAACTAAATAACTAAATAACTAAATAACTAAATAACTAAATAACTAAATAACTAAATAACTAAATAACTAAATAACTAAATAACTAAATAATTAAATAACTAAATAATTAAATAACTAAATAACTAAATACATGAATAAATATACCTTACAAAAGTCATAATCATCATTGAAATTAAATAAATCTCTCAAATTAAATAATAACACTGGTTGTTTTATTCAGTAACATTTTATTTACAACACGAAATTAATTAAGAAAATATGAGAGAAAAAACCTGAGTTCCTATTCAAGACCAGAAAGAGCTTGGCAATCTTCTCAAATGTACCTTAATAAATTTCACATCTCTTTGTGGGATTCATGCCACTGCCCTTGGGACAATTGAACTCAGCGGAGAACTCTTCAAAGTTTGACAATGGCACGTTAACCCGAAATTTATCCGGTACATGAGTATCAATGGATTCCTGCAATTGCCGATAGGCTGGATTTATATCTCCACACCAAAGTTGGCCATAGCTAATGAAGAAGAGTTTTTTATAGGCGAAATTCAAACCGGGCATAGATTCCCGTACACCTGCGGGATCTTTGGCCGCAGCACTCTCGTACCATTTCAAATAGGCGGCATAGGCCAAACGTACACCACCATTGTCGGCAATATTTTCCGATTGTGTGGGCATATCACGCAATTGCTTGCCCTGGTAAATGAAACGCTGGTATTGTTCATTGAAACATTGCGAGCGTTCATTGAAATCTCTGGTGGAATTCTCATCCCACCATTCCAAACTATTGCCCTGAAGGTCATAGTGACGGCCTCTGTCATCGAAGCCATGTATTAGTTCATGGGACAGGAGGGCACCCAACACACCAAAGTTGAAGGCATTCGGAAAGGCGGCAGACCAAGCGACGTACGGCTGTAGTAGAGCTATCGGCACCTTAACCGCATTCTCTGTTAGAGCATAGGCAGGTGTTGTGGACAGTTTTGCCCTCAGCCTTGGTGTCTCAGTAATGGCGTCTCTATACTGGATGTTGCCTAGAATCCGCAACGATTTAAGGTTTTCCACATAGTCTTTGCTATCTATCCTCAACTGTTGATAACCGGTGGCGAAATCGGCATCCTTGTAGGAGACAACTTCCATGTTCATGGCTTTTAGCTTATCCAGGGCATAGTTGCGGGTATCTTTCCCAATCCAGTCGTATTGTGGCGATTCCAAGGATTCTTTGAAAGCTGCTTTAATGTCGCGCCACATAAGATTTGCACCCTGTTCGGTTTGCGCGGTATTGTACTTGCGATAGACCATATTGTCAAAGTTCTGGGAGAAATACGATTTCATTTCGCTCAAGCAGGTATCCTGCAGCTCCCGTTCCGTGTCCGGTATATAAACCACAAACTTTTCGAGCACCTGGTAGAAAATATAATTCGCCACTACTCTCTTGGGAGTTACTTGCAAAGTTTTTATGAGATTTTCAATGTAATATTCACTGAAGAGCATCTTGAGTTTGGGAATGCCGGCCAAGGTTAGATTCACTAGTTTTCGGAAATCCAAATAAGGAGAATATTTTTGTTGAACTTCATCCAGGCTGCTTAGAGTCAGGTCGGCCGTGTCGTCCATACATTTGGCCAGGGAAATTTCAAAATTTACTATTTCCTGGGCTGTCTCTACGGCTGTGTCCACATCTAAACCTAAAAATGAGTGCAGATTTATGGCCACTACCTTTAGCAAGTTACTCAGATAAACGGATTCATGCTCGTCCGAATATAAATGCTTAGACTGCAATGTAAGCGTTTGGGCGACAATGTACACACGATTGACGCTACTGTCAGCCAAATCGGGACTCACCAAGGCTCCTGTGATGATGAAGATGCCATATTTGCGGGAAATTGCCGATATGGTCTGCAGCCAATCGAAATTTACCTCTCGCCAGTTGTTCGCAGCCAAAGCGGGCATTTGGCCGAATTCGCTTATAATTTCTTTCAGTTTGTCTGGATAGTGAGGCTTCAAGGAAGGCAGTTTCATGCACGATCTATAACAGTTCTTAACTTTCCTGTCTGTATCGCTGTCGCCCACATCATCCGTGACCAGCAAGAGCTTGAGTTTTGCGTCAAGCGAATCTTGTAAACTTTCCAGGAAACCTGTCGTCAATTTACCAGATAACTCGGCCGAGTGGAATTTATTCCAATTTCCACAAGCAAATTCATAGAAATCTTCACAGGGATCCGACGTTGCATTGATATATCTAAGCATATCATTGGCCTTCGCCATTCGTATAGAGTCCCCTGAGCCATTAAGCGTTGGTCGTTCAAAGTGTTGAGGATTGGTGTGGACTATGAACAGCACGAGAATTATTGCAGCGCGTGTCAAAATGTGTTTTAGCATTTTTAGTCTTCTTGTTGTGAAAAACCTTTGTTTGTTAAATGTCTTTATCGACTGAAACATTTCACAGCCACGATATTTAATGAAACTTCTGTCAGTACAATAATTATGGCGTGCACATGCTAAAGTTTAGTGATCTTGTGCAGGAACGTGTTATTTTTTTCGGTAGCAGATTGACTGTGTCGACCAAAGGTTACCCTGCACCAGGGATCAATCGAATGAATGAGGGTTTGTCAAAAGCTTCGACAAAACCTGGGCGGTTTATGGTTCTGGCATTTCAGCTGACAATGCCGCTGCCATTCTTTGATATTCGCAGCAGAAAATATCGCCCAACCGACCGTTCAATTCCACGAAATCATTCTGATGAAGGTTCTATGCGACGGCGAAACACGAAATCCTTGGGAATTCAGATCGAGAAGGCTCTATGATCTAGTGATCTTGTGCGGGAACGTGTTATTTTTTCGGTAATTGATGGGGCCGACCAAAAGTTACCCTGCACCAGAGATCAATCGAATGAATGTGGGTTTGTCAAAAGCTTCGACAAAGCCTGTGCGGTTTGTGGTTCTGGCAGCAGGCAATGCCGCTAACATTCTTTGATATTCGCAGCAGAAATTATCGCACAACCGACCGCTCAATTCCACGAAATCATTCTGATGAAGGTTCTATGCGACGGCGAAACACGCTCTCAAGCGAGCATACTATTCACTACTGCTTGAGGTTTGGCTGAAGACCCAAACCTCTAGTCCCTCACAAAGATTCCTACCAAGTAGGATTCTTAATTTCCTGAATGGCCTGTGAACCCAATTTGTCGAAAAGGCTTGGGAATAAGTACGCAGAGGAACTCATTAACATATTCCATGATTGGATACCGCTGCGCCGATGAATATGATCCAAACTGTGCGCTGGTGAATTAAAAACCTCCAAGAACATCATATATTCCCTGATACCTTCACTGAATAACGTCAGATAGCCTTACACAAGGTTGATTCTTACATTCCTTAGAGGTCTGCTAACCCAACTTAGCGAAAAGACTTGAGAATAAGTACTCAATCAACTTAAGCAGTGAACCCCAAAGACTTCCATTCATCATATATTCTTCTTTCTTACTTTCGTGGACGGTCTGCGAACCCATCTTGCCGAAAAGGCTTGGCAATAAGTACGCAGCGGCACCAATTAACTTAAGCAATGAACCCCAAGACCTCTAAAATAGTCACATATTCCATGATTGGATACCGCTGCGCCGATGAACCTACCTGCGCTGCATTGGTAGTCTGCGCTCCAAACTGTACGCTAGTGACATAAGAACCTAAAAGCCACTTGATACCGCCTCTAAATAACGACAGATAGCCTTCCCTGGGATTCCTGGTTGGTCTGCAAGCCCAACTTGGAAAAGGGGCATGGAAATGCATACGCATAGATACAGTTGACATAGGAACTAAACCTTGAAGATCACCACACTCGCCATATATTCCATGATTGGATACCGCCGCGCCGCTGAATAACATCAGATTGTCTTATCCAGGTGTGTACCTGCGTCGTCTACGATCCAAACTGTACGTTAGTGACATAAGAACCTAAAAGACCACCTGATGCCGTCATTGAACAGCGTCAGATAGGCTATACTGGGTCTCCCGGATGGACTGCGAACCCAACTTAGCAAAGAGGCTTGGAAATGCACGCGCATAGATGCAGATCAGATAGATTCTGAACCTCAAAGACCACCAAAATATTCATATATTCCATGGTTTGATACCGCCGCACCACTGATTGTCTTACTCAGGTGTGTGTGTATCAGCGTCGTCTACGATCAAAACTGTTCGTTTGTGACATAAGAACCTAAAAGACTACCTGATTTCGCCACTAAATCTCATCTGATAGTTTTCCTTGGGTTTCCTGAATGGTCTACGAACCCAAATTGGAAAGAAGCTCTGGGATAAGTACGCATAGGAACCAATTGACATAAGCAATGAACCCGAAATATCACTAAACTCGTAATACATTCCATCATTGGACAACACCGCGCCAGTGAATGACCCGAGATTATCCTACGCAGGTTTGTACCTGCGTTTCCATGGTCGTCTACGATCCAAACTGTGCGTCAGTAACAGTGAACCCATTCCCTGATACATCCATTGAATAGCGGCAGATAGTCTTCCCTGGGTTTCCTGGATGGTCTGCGAACTCAACTTGGAAAAAAGCTCGGAAAAAGTACGCATAGGAACCAATTGACATACACAGTGAACCCGAAAGACCACCAAACTTGTAATACATTCCATGATTGGACACCAACGCGCCGCTGAATGGCCAGAGATTGTCCTACGCAGGTTTCTATATGCGTTTCCATACACGTCTACGATCCAAACTGTGCGTCAGTAACAGTGAACCCTTTCCCTGATGCATCCATTGAATAGCGACAGATAGTCTTCCCTGGGTTTCCTGGATGGTCTGCGATCATAATTTGAAAAAAAAGGTCGGGAATAAGTATGCATCGGAGCCATTTGACATACGCAGTTAACCCGAAAGACCACCAAACTCGTCATACATTCCATGATTGGACACCAACGCACCGCTGAATGACTCGAGATTATCCTACGCAGGTTTGTGCCTGGACATCTACGATCCATGACGTAAGAACAAATTGTCTGAGGCCGTCTCTGGAAAACGTCAAATGTTCTTCCCTGCGTTTCCTGAATGGTCTGCGAGCCCAACATGGCGAAGAAGCTTGATGCATAGATGACATTGAACCTCAAAGATCGCCAAACTCGTCATACATTCCATGAATAACCTGAGATTGCCCTATGCTTGTTTGCACCTGCGTTGCCTTGGACGTCTACTATCCAAACTTGTCGTATTTAGTGAAAATACTTGGAAATTAAACAATTGATTTAAGATCATTGTCACAATGGAAGTCTTCTGGTCTGAGTCTGAGTCAGATGCCCCCACAACCTAACCTATCTGATCTGAACATCCAAGACCACCATACTCGTCGCATGTTTGTTGATTGCTTTCTGCAGCTGTTGCTAATGCGGATCCTAATTTTGGGGAACAAATCATCGTCATTGATAAAGCAAATGTCTGGTTGAACCATTTTCTAAACAAGAAGAGTGTAATCCACGGCAGTATGGCTCCATTGCATGTGGATGATCTTTTGGACCGAACATCCTACGAAAACGAACGATAACGGTCCATGGGAACTTTGAATTATTCCGACTGAATTGTTTGAAATGGTTCTGATGACATGTGTTTCCAACTTGATGGCGCAATAGATTTATAACGAGTGCAGCTCTGCGACCGCAGCGAAGAGACTTTGGGGAATTTCAAGATTGCCTCAGCAAACAAAAAACCTCTGGCAATCTATGGAGCAACGTCATTCCAACAAGAGAGCGCAAGATATAAACTTCCAACAATGTATTGTACTACGAGATGCTCCGCGAACGCGGCGTTATCTAACAAAGAGATGAAAAGGAATTACCGCCAAGATCAGTCGATATGACGCGTTTAGACTTTTTCTCTGGACGTTGGCCGGTGAATGATCCAGCGTAATTAATTCAACAGATTCCGTGAAGAAGGCACCTCTCGCTTCCAGTTTCATTTTCAATCGTGAGACCACACCGCGTTTGACTCGGGCACACCTTCCAACAGTGGTTCAAAATACTTTCAAAGCCTCCGACTTCGGACTTGAGCAGGTTATCGTGTGACATTTTTCTTCTACTTTTATTGTTTATATCTGACATAAAGCACAAATCACTTGTTACATTTGCGCAGGGAATCACACTTTCTCACTTGCACAATGAGGCACTCACCCCAAACCTGTTTAGCCAAAAAAAAAACAGAAAGAAAAACAAATAAATGTCACTTATCGTCCAAATTTTGCTAATTGCGTACCATTATTATTGTAGTGACTGAAGTTACATTAAATGCCGTTGCGCTGTCTTACTTCAGTTAATCAAATCATCTCAAAACGAACGGTTTTAGAACGAAACGGCCAAAAAATAATATCGAAAAAATGTTAAAAAACATCTTAAGATGCTGTTTATTGGCTCTCGTTCTAAAAATTGTGCGAATATCAACGGGGCCCATCGATAGCGCGGCAGGAGATGATCCTGCTCGCCACACAAAAGCCACTGAAATGCTCAACTACATGGATGCACGTGTGAATCCCTGCGATGATTTCTACGAATTTACTTGTGGCAATTGGAACAAATACTATCCGGCCGAGAAATCCCCACATCTGAAAACGGGTTTACTGCAAAATTTGCACACGACCTTGGAGGATAAACTCAAGGTATTGCTGACAAAGGATGAGGCGGCAGACACCGCCATGGACAAGAAAGTCAAGGGCTTTTATAGGTCCTGTGTGAGCCTGTGGTCGCAGAAGAGAGCTTACCCAGCCAAAGTCCAGGCCATTTTGGCGGAGTTCGGTGAAATGCCCGCAATGGTGGGCGACCAATGGCGTGATCAGGAGTTCGATTGGCTGGAGACTTTAGCGAAAATCTCCCACACATATGGTCTGGGAATTATCACCGATGCCTCGGTGAACATCGACATAGCCGATAGTAGCCTGAATCGTTTGTATATTGGCGAGCAAGAACTTGCATTGGGTGGCAAACAGATATACCTGGAGGAGGGCAATGCGCTCTTTGTCAAAAATTTCATTATAGCTATTGCCACAAAACTACACATATTTTTAGGCATAGAAATTAATTCAGCTATCGCGACAGCTAATGAAATTCTCCAGTTCGAAACTGCTCTAGCCAGAGGTAAACCGGATCCCCATGTAGTACAAAAAATAACGGATCTCTACACTGTTACCAGCCTCGATGCGATTCAACAGAACTATGGACCGTATATTGATTTCAGAAAACTTGTCATTCTAACATTCGGCTTCATTCCCGAATTCGCGGTGTACGTCAATACAGGATATCTCGATAATCTGGTAAGCACGCTGCAAGTGACAGAAAAGCGAGTAGTGGCGAATTATATCTTCTACTATTTGCTCGACAAGTTCCTGGTGGATGTACCGGCAACGGAGCAGCAGCAACAGGCTGCCTGCCTAAAGGGAATGCGACAATATTTCACCAAGAATTTTGACAATATGATCTACCGCCGCTACAATACCAAAGAAACCGAGCACGGTGTTAATCTGATGTGGCAGGATATCAAGGCGGCTTTCAAAGATTCCCTGGAATCGAATCAATACCACTGGATTCAGCCACAAACACGCCAATATGCCCTGCAGAAGCTGCAGGCCATGAGAATGGAAATCGTATCCTACGAACATTACAAATTCAGCCCGATATTTGAACATTTACAAATCGATAGCCAGGACTATGTGGCCAACCTTAAATCGTATCTGACCCTGGATGCCGCCCAAACGAGAAGCGAAATCTATGACCCGCCCAAGCCCATAGATCTCAGTGAGAAATTGTCCTCCACACCGGCTCACATTTTAATAGAGAACGTCGTTAAGGTGCCGGTTTCTATGCTGCAACCGTACTCGGCGTGGTCGTCCTCCTTTCCGAATGCCTTCAACTTTGGCGTGCTGGGTGCCCTCCTCTCCCATGAACTGATACATGGCTTCGATGACACCGGCCGTCACCATGATGCCAAGGGCAATAGTGCGGACTGGTGGGATCCCTATTCGGCGAATGATTTTACCGGTCGCACCAAATGCTTCAATGAACAATACCGCAATTACGTTTTCAAGGGTGAACATTTGCCCGATATGCCGCTGCAATCGGAAAACATCGCCGACAATGGTGGGGTACGTTTGGCCTATGCGGCCTACTTGAAATGGCATGCGAATGCTTTGGCCAAAAATCCCGCAAGTGTTCGCGAGTCGATGCCCGGCCTAAGTTTCAGCGATAAGAAGCTGTTCTTCATAAGCTATGGTCAACTTTGGTGCGGCGATATAGTGGCATCATTCTCGAAATTGCTGGCATCCATTGACACCCATGTACCGGATAAATTTCGAGTCATCGGACCATTGTCAAATTTCGTAGAATTTTCCAAAGAGTTCCAATGTCCGCAGGGCAGCGGCATGAATCCCATCAGCAAATGTGAAATATACTAAGAGCGCCGTGAGGGAAATATATACATATATTTTTTGTAATATAATTTATTTATAATTTAGTTTAGTTTATTTGTATGTATATGTGTATGATGTGGTGTAAATAAAAATTGTACGGCCTACTAAGGTCGAGAGAAAATATGCGAAAAATAAAATTATCGATATCTTTTAAAACTTTCATAGAAATTTTCGACAAAACCCTACATTAATGAACTATATAATCGGGCAACAGTTGATAATCGGATGAGTTTTTTTATTGGAGAGCCAAATATAGTAAATAAAGTACCCTTGAGAATTATTTTTTTTAGTTCCATTCATGCTCCATGACAAGTTTATATGCCAACCTAACCTTGTTGTTGTTCATTTGGAAATATTTCATATATTAATTAGATATTTTCCCTTCCCTTTATTCAATTAATTTAATTATTTATGATGACCAAGAACCCAGATGGTTTTCGATGCGAGAACCTGCGACATAGTTGGTCTTGCGCGAAGAATTAATTTTCAAAATTAATGCCACAAACACTCAAAGACTGCCCTTGTGATTTGTGCATTGTTACTGAGAATGTAGACCACTCCGGACTCCGGACTCCACTGTCAGCGTTTAAAGTCGTGGGTTGAACACATTGATTTACACACTTTTCTTTTAGAGTTACTGCTTCAACGCGTTCTTCATCAAGAAGTTGATGAAGAACACCAATACAATTCGCCAATCTGTTCAACCGGTCTCAAGTGATGCGAGTGAGAAGATTTTAAAATATTATTAAATCCAAAAAATATTATTAAATTTCTTTCATATATGAACCTTGGTTTTTATTTGTTTGTTGCTTTATTATTCAAAACGATTATTAAACATTTGTAATTAATTTAAACCGGTTTTCGTTGGGCCGTACATCTTCCGAAAGCAGAAAATTCTGTATTGGACCAAGTTAACTTTGACGTTTGTTTAACTCAATGGGATGACTTGGGACCTGAGCAACACGAGGTTGCTGATCGTTTGATACGGGCCCTAAGATTTTATTCAAACTTTTGCTGAGCTATCCAAGCGCACTTATGGACCTCTAGGATCGAGTCTGACCAACAAACCAGTGGAGGCTGCATTTTCAAGCTATTGAAATGATTTAATCCGTCATGTCTCACACACAACACTTCTCATTCACTTCATGAAAGTCCCGCTGAGCAAGAGGCCAAATCGCTATTGACTCCGAGCGCATCGTCCAATATTCCAAAAATCATTCATAGCTTTCGACTTCAGACTTGTGCAGGATATGCCTCTCTATACATCAGATTTGTTATATTTGCGTAGGGAATCGACTTGACCAGTGAGGCAACCGAGCCATCGATACCTGTTTGTCCAACAAAGCAACAAACACATGTCAGCTGTTCTCCCAAATTTGGTAATTGCATTCCATTGCATTATTGTGCTCAATGAAGTTTCATTAAATATCGTTGCTCGCTATTACTTCAGTTAAACAAATCACTTCAAAACGCAAGGTTTTGAATTTAAGCAAAAATAAAATAATGTCAAAAACTATAGTAAGATGTGGTTTATTAGCTCTCCTTCTGCAGATAGTGCAAGTGTCCACTGGTCCTATCGATCCCACCACCACCGAAGATGATCCTGCTCGCCACACAAAAGCCTCAGAAATGCTCAAATACTTGAATGAACGCGTGAATCCCTGTGACGACTTCTATGAATTCACCTGTGGCAATTGGAATAAATACTACCCGGCCGCTCAATCATCAAAACTTACCACAGGTTTATTGGAGAATTTGCAAGATGCCATGGAGGCTAAAATTAAGTTGCTGTTGGCCACGGATGAGCCGTCAGACTCGGTCATGGACAAAAAAGTCAAGGACTTTTATAGGTCCTGTGTGAACCTGTCATCGCTGAAGAAAGCTTACCCAGCTAAAGTCCGGGCCGTTTTAGCCGAATTCGGTGAAATGCCCGCCATGGTGGGCGACAAATGGCGGGAGCAGGATTTCGATTGGCTACAGACTCTAGCGAAAATTAGCCACACCTATGGCGTGGGCATTATTACAGATGCCTCGGTGAACATCGACATTGCCGATAATAGCGCGAACCGTTTGTATATCGGCGAGCAGGAACTGGCATTAGAGGCCAAGTCGGTATATCTGGATCAGAGTAATGCCGTCTTCATCAGAAATCTCATGTTAGGTATTGCCACAAAATTAAACGTATTTTTAGGCTTAGAAATGAAGACAGCTGTGGCGACCGCCAAGGAAATTGTCCAATTCGAAACTTTCCTGGCCAGAGGTAAAGATGATCCTCATGTAGTCCAGAAAATAACGGATCTCTACACACTCACCACCCTCGATGTGCTGCAACAGAATTACTCAGCCGATATTGATTTTGAAAAACTTGTCACTTTAACATTCGGCTTCATTCCCGACCTCGGGGTGTACATCAACCGGGAATATACCGATAATCTGGTAAACACTTTGAGAGAGACTCCCAAGCGAGTAGTGGCGAATTATATCTTCTACTATCTACTCGACAAGTTTCTGGTGGATGTACCGGCATCGAAGGAAGAGCAACAGACTGCCTGCCTATCGGGAATGCGTGAGTTTTTTGCCAAAAACATTGACAACATGATCTATCGCAAGTATAACACGAAGGAAACCGAACAAGGTGTCCACCTGATGTGGCAGGATATTAAAGAGGCTTTCAAAGATTCCCTGGAGTCGGATCAGTATCACTGGATTAAGTCACATACACGCCAATATGCCCTGGAGAAGCTAAAAGGCATGACAATGGAAATTGTTTCCTACGAACATTACAAATTCAGCCCAATATTTGAACATTTACAAATAGATAGCCAGGACTATGTGGCCAACCTTAAATCGTATCTGACCCTGGATGCCGCCCAAAAACGAAGCGAAATCTATGAACCGCCCAAGCCCATAGATCTCAGCGAGAAATTGTCTTTCACACCGGCTCACGTTTTAATAGAGAACGTCGTTAAGGTGCCGGTTTCCATGCTGCAACCGTACGCAACTTGGTCGGCCTCCTTCCCGAATGCCTTCAACTTTGGCGTGCTGGGTGCCCTCCTCTCCCATGAACTGATACATGGCTTCGATGACACCGGCCGTTACCATGATGCCAAGGGCAATAGTGTGGACTGGTGGGATGAAGATTCGACGAATGACTTCAATGAACGTACCAAATGCTTCAATAAACAATACCGGAATTTCATTTTTAAGGGTGAACATTTGCTCGATATGCCGCTACAATCGGAAAACATTGCCGACAATGGTGGGGTACGTTTGGCCTATGCGGCCTACTTGAAATGGTATGAGAGTGCTTTGGCCAAAGATCCCGCAGGTGTCCGCGAATCTATGCCCGGCCTGATTTTCACCGATAAAAAACTCTTCTTCATAAGCTATGGTCAACTTTGGTGCGGTGATATACTGGCTTCCTTCCGGAAATTGCAGGCATCCATTGATAGCCATGTACCGGATAAACTTCGAGTAATCGGTCCATTGTCAAATTTTGATGAATTTTCCAAAGAGTTCCAATGTCCCAGGGGCAGCGGTATGAATCCCGTGAGGAAATGTGAAATTTATTGAGAAATGGAGTACGGTGCGATTTTGAGCGGTGTTTTATGATATGATATTTGTTATTTATAGTATAATTTAGTTAATATGCATGTATGATGTAGTGTAAATAAAAATATTTCGGTCTTTTAAGTTTGAGAGAAAATAAACTAATAAAATGACTTGTTTGTAAAGTAGCCATTTTCAGTTAATTTTACATAGAATATTAATTTCTATACAATATTAACTCCTATATGGAGCAGAAGCCCTCAATGCCGATTTAATGCATGTTGTATTTTCTGTTTCGATGGGGCTTACAGGTATGAGAACAAAATCGTAAAAAGAAGAAGCCATCATTTCACCACTTACAAACTCACACAGGCAATAAAAAATACACCTAAGGACACTGCTTTAAAGTTTCAAATAAATTGAAATTACCTTCAAAGGAAGGTATAGTGCATTAAAATTGGTCAGGAGTTACAGACGATTGAATGATCACACCTTTTTGAAAAAAATTTATTTCTTCACTGTTAAATTGGTCATGAATCGTACAAAAAATGATGTTATTCCAAAAATACGCATACAAAAATGTTGTAGAAGAATACATAACCAAAATTTGAAATTTGACGTGGAATGACCCATATGGCAAACGTGAACTCTCCTATTGAAACTTTTTATTAAGAACATAAATGATGGGCAATATGTAAGATAACAAGTATAAGCGGCGATAAGTTCGGCCGGGCCAAACTTTATATACCCTCCACCATGGATTGCATTCCTCAGAGGCTGTCGATTTTCGTAGAATTGCAGTAATATTACAGGAAAATATATTTTTTTAATAGCCAAAAACCACGCTTATAAGGCAAGGCTCCCAATAAATTTACATATCGAACATAGTGCAAAATAACCTAACTTCATGATTCAACCAATTTTTGCCGTAAAAGTAAAAAGTACGAGTTTAGAAAAATCTTTTTATTTTGTGTATCTACGGTTGGTACCATTTTTATCCCCTTTTTCCTAATTTACCCCCCTTAAGAGTATGACTTTCTAAAATCTCTTTATTTTACGTGCCTACGCAATAGGCTGTAGTGGTTTAGTTAGTACTATTTTTATCCCTCTGTACCCATTGTATCCCTTGAAAGTACAAATTTATTTTTCGTGTCTACACAGTCAGATGAACGTATACTACGAATTTCATGACTCTAGCTGTGCTCATTTCTTTGGTATTTGTATCCCTTTTTTCCATTTTACCCCAAAAAGTACTAATTTCGAAAAATCCCTTTATTTTACGTGTCTACGCACTCAGAGGAATGTATACACCGAAATTCTTTATTCTAGGTACAGACGTTTGGTTGGTACCATTTTATCCCTCTATTCCCATTTTACCCCTAAAAAGTACGAATTTGGAAAAAACCTTTTATTTGTTGTGTCTATGCAGTGCATATTCCGAATTTCATTATTGTTGGTACTATTTTTATACCTCTGTACCCACTGTATCCCTTGAAAGTACGAATTTGGAAAAAAAACTTTTATTTTTCGTGTCCACGCAGTCAGAGGAATGTATACTCCGAATTACATGACTCTAGCTGCGGTCATTTGGCTGGTACTATTTTCATCCCCTTTTCTATTTTAACCCAAAAAAGTACGAATTTCGAAAAATCCGTTTATTATACGTGTCTACGCAATCAGAGGAATGTATGCACCGAATTTCATTACTCTTGCTGCAAACATTTGGTTGAACCCCAAAATGTACTAATTTTGAAAAATCCCTTTATTTTACGTGTCTACGCAATCAGAAGAATGTATACACCGAAATTCTTTATTCTAGGTACAGCCTTTCGGTTGGTACTATTTTTATCCCTCCATTTTTGACCCATTTCACCCCCTACGAATAAAAATCACTTTATGGTGCACGTTTGTACTATAGAGGGAATGCACATACCCAATACCAAGATAGTTCAAGCAGACATATTGAAAAAATATGGTTAAATGCTGTAAAATATTAGGGTATTTTCAGTCCTTGTGAGTGAAACATTTCTCCATTTGGACCGATTTCGCCCGGTTTCAATCCCAACCGATCTACGACTATAAGACGCATTTATGGAAATTGTGGACATCCTACCTCCTTTCGTTTAGATGCTAGCGTGCTTTAAACAGACCAACGGACTGTCTTAGAATTTTATGACGATCTAGAATATATATACTTTATAGGGTCTGAGGTTGATATTTCAAGGTGATACAAACGGAATGACAAAGTTGGTATACCCTCATCCTTGAGGTGGACGGTATAAAAATAGAAAATAGGATTTTACACATCTTCGATGATCAGGGCCGTGCGCAGGGGGGGGGTTTTGGGGGTTCAAACCCCCCCCAGAGAGGTTTCGAACATATACTTTTTAATACCTTCAAGACTTTCTAAAGCAATAAAATATAGAATTTTCAAGGTTTTTTTTAAATAACTCGTCTGAAATGGTAATTTTGCAGTAAAATCATGAAAGCATGAAAATTACATAAAAAATCTTGGACACTTTCTTGAATTTCGGACAAAGGTTATGAAAAATACAAACAAACTAAACGAATTGTGCCAATTTCAACATTGTATAGTGCTAATTTCGCTAATGGACACCAAATTGTTCGGAAAATTTTCATTTTATTAATCGATACCACTTCTTGACATTCGACTAGAGCTATATATTATGAACTTTTAATTCTCTACTGCAATAAAAGTTTGGAAATTTAATAACAAAACCGTGAAAGCAAATAATTTACTTGATGCTTGTAGAGCGCTAAGATGTAACATTTGTGATTGGACATTTTTATGGAGCTGTATCTAAATCTGAACCGATGTGTCCTATTTTCATCACAGATGCAACAACAACGGCTTCTGTTACTTCCAATGTTTTGGGAGTTTGCAATTATAATACGAATCCATTTCGACAAACGAAGAAAACTGTTTGATATACATGAACTTATTTCTCTTTGTTCATTCACAACAACTGATGACATGTTTACCGCAAACAAACTATTTTTTTCCACAAAAGAAACTCAAAAACTATGTTCACGTGTCTAAAATTTTGTTTCTACGAAACGCATTTTTTCTCTGCGTGTAGGTCTCTATTTTAAAATCTACTTTAAAGTTGCGAAACAATAAGAAACGAGTTTTAACTTACTAATATTTTTGTTATATTTATCACTTATGTCAAATATTTTTCAAAGTAAGTATTTTTTGTATATATGTAACAAGTATTATTCAAAAGAGAAATAAGAAATTTAGTAACTTGGATCTACGTAGGAAAACGAAACTCAAAAATACCAATTATTTGGTTTTTTGGAATTAAAATTTCTAGTTGTTTCTTCTTGCATTTCATCGAATACAAAAAAATGCATTTGTTATTCGAATTTATACATATTTAGGATTATAAAAATGAAGAAACATTTCCAAATATTTTTTTATTTAATCGGAATATGCGTATAATGATTTTGAATAAACATTGTTTTACTCATGTCCTATATAAATTAAAAACCCCAAAACTCTTTACACATCCTATTTAGACTCATACTTTGTCAAAAAGCTTATCCAATCATAGAAAAAATGCGGGACTGAAGAGTTTATCGCCGAGGAATTTGATCGTTTTTTGTGTAATATTTCTTCAAAATATATATCGAGGGCTTATATTCAAAATTGGCAATGAACCATTTTTTCGAAAATGAGTCTTTGATGCCAAACTATTCTCAGATTTGGATGTCATCTGTCATATAAATTTGGAAAAGATTTTTTTTTCTAAAGCCATTTTTTTTAATTTTCTGATTTGGCTATCCCCTCGCACGTAAGTTTGTGACTGCATAAGTGGCTATGAACATAAAAATAATAGAAATAAAATAGTTCAACAATGGAACTGCATAAAACCGAAGGTTATAATTCGCTACAACGATTTTGTTTAGAACATTTTTCTAGATTTAGGGCATATCGTACTAATAAAAATGGTGGCTGTAAAGTCAAAAATTGTGAAAAGTATATTTAGAAAAAAAAAACCGGCGTAACTTTTTATTATATTGAGAAACCAAATATTTCTTTGGCATGTGATTGCTGACTTCATGGAGAATATTTGTGTATGAAAAGTTTCAGAATTATGAATGAAGAAAGTTAAAATACAAAGAATTTCAACGGCGAATTTTGGATTTTTCATCAATTGCAGCGATTTTCGCGACTGGCTACATATATGTTACAAGAGACCAATCTGACGGATGAAGCTGGAATCTTTAAATTCGCTGTTTACATCACAGAAAATGCGTTTTCTATACAACATTGCCAAGATTTCATGAAAAAAGTTATGGAGTTTGCAATAAATCTTATTCTTATTTCAACATTCATAGTGCTCAATTTTAAACATACAAAAGTGGCTATGAACCATGAAACCGCGAATAATAGGAAAATTCGAAATCTTTTTAATCGTAGCAATTAGTAATCCTTTTTGGATTAAACTGTAGAAGAACGATTAATAATTTCTCTTCAAATTAAGGAGAAAATCAGTTTTTTTCGCTCTCCTGAAAAGTTATGTTTATGAATATAAGGCCTCGATATGTATGTATGTATTTTCAAGCAACTATTTAAAAAAGTTCTACACTTAGAGAACGAGTCTGTTAATAAAAGCAGCGATTGTCTGCTGCCTATCAGCAGACACTTTTCTGCTATTACAGCTGTTTTTGGCATAACAGCAGTTTTCTGCAATCTTACATCACCATTCACACTGCTAAAGAGTTTGCAGTCTGCTAAAATTGGCTGTTGTTAATTAAAATATAAAAATAGATAAGCGTTCATAAGCGAGTTTAGCTCGAATTTTCTTTTATATTAGCTTGAGACAAATGCGTATCATATAATTGCTAAAAACAGCAAACAGCTGTTTACCATCTCAGCAGATGCAAATCTGCTGTCTCTTTTTTAACAGCAGAAAATCTGATCTTTCAGTAGACTTTCTGCTTTCTTTTACTGACATATTCCTTTGAGTGTACTGATTACTGAAATGCAATTTTGCCGACAATATCTGTCGGACGAATGTATCAAAATATTTCTCGAAGATCCTGGCAATACAATATGAGTGGTTTCCAAACGCTCCAGTAAAAATTTCCTAAAAAGTTGGAAAATTAACTAAGTATGAGTAAAGTTTCCTTCTTTCAAAGCCATAGTAAATAGTTCATTTACTAGAGAAAGGGTAGTAGATTTACTTAAAAACATTTGTTTGTATCTGATAAAAAATTCTTACAATTGAGTAAATTCAAACTTATGTTTTAAGTTTTAAGTGAGAAAAAATCTGAAATTTTTTGTATGGAAAAAATTCCATTTAGGAAATTTTAACTTTAAAATGAGTTTTTTTCTAAAATGAAGTTAAAATGTTCACTGAAATTTATGCCGAGTTCTTCATACATTTAAGTATTAATGAACTTATAAAAAACATTTGAAATTGTTTAAAAAAATAGTGAATATTAATTAAAGAAGCAATTCTCATTTGTTCGCAGAGACTTATTTCTTAAATATTTTATGAATTATTCTAAACAACCACTGCGAAGGCGCCTATCTTGCCTTCGCAATAATCATGGAGTAATAGCTCAACTCCTTATGGCAGATGTATCATGAAACTCTGAAGCAAAACTATTTGTTTGATTTTTTTAGTTAAATTGAACTTATTTTAATTGCACCTTTTTTCCTTGTATCAAATAAAATTTTCCTCAGTTTAAGTAAAAATTTACTCGTTTTCAGCAAAATTTTACTAAGATTTAGTAAAAATTTACTTAGTTTTAGGAAAGTTTTGCTTAAATTTAGTAAAAAGTTACTAGGTTTTAGGAAAAATTTACTTTGATTTAGGAAAATTTCAGAAAAAATTCTACTTATATTTAGTAAAAATGTACTTGGTTTCCTAAATTTTAGTTAATTTTAACTCATTTTTTTTATGAGTGTATATGAAAACCCTCCCCAGGGGAAAATCCTGCGCACGGGCCTGTCGATGATTCGTATAAGAACTCCCTCCAGTGATAGTCATATTGTATTGTACACAAGTAATCGAGTAATCCTGGAATTATTTTAATGCAAATATCCGTTTAGGACTATGTGAAGAAAAATATAACTTTTTCGTTTGTATTGTTTTGGTCAGAGCTGTTAAGTAATGATTAGTAATCGTAATCATTAGTAATTAGATTACTTTTTTTTAAGTAGAAGTAATGATTACAATACGATTACATTCAGTTTTATACGATTAGTAATTGATTACGATTACAAGTAATCAAAAAATAATCAGGATTACTTGCGATTACTGAAAAATAATCAAAAATAATCAAAAGTAATCAAAAATGAGTTCGACTACTTTAAAAGATTACTTTTGACTATTTTAGATTACTTTTGAACATATATAAAGTAATCGCAAGTAATCCTGATTATTTTTTGATTATTTGCAATCGTAATCAATTAGTAATCAGAAATTGTTGAATAGTGGATTATATAATCATTACGATTCTTTTTAAAAAGTAATGTAATTGATTACTAATCGTAATCGAAATTTAACAGCTCTGGTTTTGGTCTGTAATCAATATTTGATTTGAACTGAGATATTGTCCTGGCTCACGGCCATTTTGCATCTATATTTAAAGAGGCCGGGTATGTTGTTGAAAAGTCGCTGCGAAGCCACCTGACGAAGACTTTCACAGGTCGGAAATCATGATAGTGGTAGTGAGCAGCCAAGTAATAAATGTCATTATGCCATTTGTAAATAAATTTTTGTTCTATTAAATTAAGATGCAAAATGATCTTGAGCCAGGACATGCGGAAGACTTGTAAAGTTTTTTGGCAACTGACCGCAGGCATAACTTGAACACAGACGGAGTGAGTGGCAAGTGCACTTAATGTCTTCAGAATTTAAAAGGCTTTAAGTCCACCAAAGCTACCGGCAATAACGCTTGCCCCGTATGTTGCTAAACCGATTAAATTTCTTATAGGATTGTTGTTTATAGAAAAGAAAACTCCTTCATCTGTTTTGGTCTGTTTTGGTGAGCTCCAATAAGGCGATAAATCTAGCATGTACGGCACGTGCAGAGTCAAAATATGATGCAAGTAAGACAATGCTTTTTTTCAAGAAATATCAGTCGTTTCGTCTACAATTAAAGAGAATTTCGAGCGCCCCGGGTCCCCACGCTGGGGGTCGTGGGTTCGATTCCCACCAGAGGCTCTGGTCTGTCGCTGCAATAACTAGCTAGCTTAGTCACCCCGGCTCAATCCCTGGACCCAAAATTAGAATATAAATTTACTTTGTATTGTAATTCATAATAAATAAATAAAAACAAGTAAGAAGGCGTTAAGTTCGGCCGGGCCGAATCTTATATACCCTCCACCACGGAGTGCATTCCACAGTATTACCAGCAGATTAAAGGATGTCGACTTTACATAGAAGCACAGTACCATATTACGAAAATTGTGATATTTTTATACACATTACTATAATTGTTTACTATTTCAAACTATAATGTATATTTATGCGCACTGTTTCAAATCTACTACTATAATATAAATACAATGCTGTAATTGTGAAAGTGAACATGCCTAAATATTAGGCGATTGTCAGTCGCCATTAGGGAGAAGCATTTTCAGATACAGACAAAGTGATAAGAAAAGTATAAATTTTAAAGATATCCCCATTCGCCCCATCCTCCGCCCAAATGTACAAATTTTGAAAAAAAAAACCTTTTTTGAGTCTTCATAGTCAAAATGTATATACCGAATTTCATGATTTCAACTTCAGCGGTATGGTAGGTCCCATTTTTATCCCTCTTTTTAATTATATCCCTTAAAAGTACGAATTTCAAAAAATCCCTCTATTTTACGTGTTTCAGAATTTCATGATTCTAGCTGTTGTCGTATCATTGGTACTATATTATCCCTTTCTGTCCCATTTCTCCCGCTAAAGCTTTTATTTTCTTTGTGGTGCTTCCAAGCTACAAGAGGAATGTCCTCAACAAATTTTAACTGTATGAAAATAAGAAATTTAATTAATAAGCCAAGGCTACCAAAATTTGTATACTATATATAATGGATATAATACTTCAATTCATAAAGTAAATATAAGGGAGCAATCATAAATACCTTAAATATTGGGGGATAGAGAGTGTATTTTCAGCTACAGTCGTTTGGTTGGTTGTATTTCCATCCTAGTTTTATTTCAATAGTATAAATTTTGAAAATACCTTATCTCTCACGTACGCAGTATAAGACAACTTCATGATTCTACCATTTTTTGTCTAAAAGCAAAAGTACGAATTTGGAAAAAAATATTTTACGTGGCTATGTAGTCAGAGGAATGTATACGCCGAATTCCATGATTCAGCGGCCATTTTGTTGGTACCATTTTTATCCCCCTTTTCCAATTTTGCCCCCTCAAGAGTACGACTATCTAAAATCTCTTTATTTTACGTATCTACACAATTAGAGGGATGTGCACACTGTATTTCATCATTCTAGCTGTATTCGCTTAGTTGGTACTATTTTTATCCCCTGTAGCCATTGTATCCCTTGAAAGTACGAATTTGGAAAAAAACGTTTTATTTTTCGTGTCTACGCAGTCAGAGGAATGTATACTCCGAATTTCATGATTCTAGCTGCTGTCATTTGGTAGGTACTATTTTTATCCCCTTTTTCCATTTGAACCCCAAAAAGTACGAATTTTGGAAAGTTCTTTTATTTTACGTGTCTACGCAATCAGAGGAATGTATATATCGAATTTCATTATTCTAGGTGCAGCCGTTAGGTTGGTACTATTTTTATCCCTCTATCCCCATTTAACCCCTTAAAAGTACGAATTTAGAAAAAATACTTTTATATTATGTATCTACTCTATTAGGGGAATGTACACGCCAAATTTCGTGTTTCTATCTGTTGTCGTTTGATAGGTACCATTTTTATCCCTTTTTGTCCCATTTCGCCCCCTACAAATAAAAATCACTCTATGGTACCCCTTTATGCTATAAAGGGAATGCGCATTGCAAATATCAAGTAAATACAAGCTAATATGTTCAAAAAACAGGCTGAAATACTCTAAATATTAGGGGTATTTTCAGTCCTTGTGAGGGAACAATTTTTCCCTCTGGGCCGATTTCGCCCACTTTCAATCCCAACCGATCTACAACCATAATATCTCATTTCGTTCGGCCGCTATCGTGCTTACAACAGACAGACAGACAGACGGACATGGTTATATCGTCTTAGAATTTTACCACGAACCAGAATATATATACTTTATGGGGTCTCCGATGAATATTTCAAGGTGTTACAAACGGAATGACAAAGTGAATATACCCCCATCCTGGAGGTGGAGGGTATAAAAAAGAGAATTTCCATTTTTTTCCGAACGATATTACATTCTGACTTGCCTGTTTCGCAATATAATTGACTTTGTCCTGCCACATTTAATGAAGAAGAATTGAAGAATCCGGGAAGCATTCCCTATAATGAGTTAAAATGATCTAAAATTTAGGAAAATTGAACTTCGTATGGCGCTAAAGCAATATTTCTTCATATCAAGTTCAAACTTTTCCTTGGGAGTACTAGTACATGCTTTGAACTTAATTCTAGTTCAAATTTCCTCAAACCAAGTAAATATTTACTCAAACTGAGGAATATTCCAAAAGGTTTTCCATCAAACCAAGTACATTTTTAATAAATCTAAGTAAAATGTTGCTAAATTTTTTCTAAATCTAAGTAAATCAATAAATCAAATAAATCATACAAGGAAAAACAAACAAATGGTTTTGCTTCAGTGTATGCAAAACTAATACAAAAAATGAAAACATGAAATATTTCTCAAAAGTTTCATGATACCTCTGCCATAAAGAGTTGAGCTATGACTAGATGATTGTTGCGAAGGCAAGTGGTTGTTTATATTAATACTTGAAATATTTAAGAAATAAGTCTCTGCAAACGGATGAGAATAACTTCTAAGATTAATATTCAAGATTTTTTGTTAGTGGTATGTATGGTTGACCTTTTGATGTGTTGCGTTTTGTCATTTGTTCGGCTTGAGGTCAGTTTTTTCAAATAATACAACAAAAATTACTATTTTATTATTTTCTTGGTTTTTTTTTATTTTCCAATATTTCGAAATCTTCAGGGGTCTAGTACAAAAAATATCACAATATTTATATTTACATTTTTAAAAAAGGTTATTCACAATAGAAAATTCTCCTGCCACTCTCTGCAAGTTTTTGTCAACTACTGTCTAATTTGTCGTCTATGTTTTTCCACCTTGTTCCTATATATTTGAGCACAACCGTCTGTGTCTCTCTTATAATTAAGCCTTTTCCAGGGGAGACGTCAACTATATTTAGCATTTCCAATGTGTATCTCCTTGTATAATTATTCTCTTCCGCTAATATTTCGACGTCATTAAAGTTTGGTTTGTGTCCCGTCAAGGTTCTGCGGGCTGCAAGGGCAGTTTTTTGCTCAATGGGTTTGTCAAGAGATTTGTGTTCGGTTTTATGTGATGAAAGTCTGGTCTTCAATTTATTTTTCGTAGTGACGACATATACCTTCTGGCATATGTCGGACTTGTCACCATTGCATTCTATCTTGTACACGACGTTTGGCTTCTCCTCTTTCTTGATTTTTGATTTTGTCCTACTAAATAGTTGGTTGGCGGTCCTCTGTGTTTTATATGCCAACTCAAATTTTTCCTTGTCGTAAATATTAGAATGTTTTAGCCTTTTGGATAGTCATGGAATGTATGTTGTGGATTTATAAATTTTGCTTGGTTTTTCGTCATTTTTGTTAAGTTTTTCTTCCGTCGTTCGCTTGATTAGATTATTTATCAATTTTTCGGGAAAGTCGTTCATTCGCAGTATATTTCTAATTTTGGACTTGTTTTTTTCGTGAAATTCCTTATCACTGGTTTGTAGGTCCCTGTTTATAAAATTCGTCGCAGTATTTATGATTGTTCGTCTTGGGTGCTTAGAATAAAAATTAATTAGACGTCGCACTACGCTTTACAATTGCGAATAAGTCGTCTATATATTTGGTCAGTACTCTTGGTTTTTCTTTTATCTTGTCCATCGTGGCGTCCAGCAGTTCTTCCATAACGATGTCAGCAATTACCTTCTGGTGAGGCTGGTGACCCCATTGGCATCCCCTTTTTCTGTTCATATACCTTGTCTTCGTACTTGAAATAGGGTGTCTCTTTAATGCAGAAGGGCAATAATTCTATGAAGAAGTCCTGAGGTATTCTTGTATGTTGTTCAATTTGATTCCATTTCTTTTCTATTGTCATTATGGCTAAGTTTATGGGAATACTTGGGAACAAAGAAACCACGTCAAATGAAATCAATATTTCGTGAATGTTATCGTCATGTTGCTTATCCTGGCTTTCTAAACAATCTCAAGTGATTTTTTATAAGTTCATTAATACTTAAATGTATGAAGAAATACTTAAATGTAAGAATAGATTTCAGTAGACATATTAACTTAATGTTAGGGAAAAAACACACTTTTTAGTTAAAATTTCCTAAATGGTATTTTTTCCATACAAAAAATTTCTGATTTTTTTCATACTTAAAACCTTGGAAATATTCTTCCACACAAGTATGAATTTACTCAATGTAGGAATTTTTTATTAGAAAAAAAGAAATGTTTTTAAGTAAATTTAATACCCTATTTCTATTAAAATTAACTATTTACTATGGCTTTGAAAGAAGAAAACCTTACTCATTCTCAGTTAATTTTCCTACTTCTAAGGAAATTTGTACTGAGTACTGGTGTAAAATTTTTGAACTATATTGTAGTATGGATTTTTATCAGATTTAGCAATGCTATTTTTCTGAGTGTGTGTGTGTTATACAAAACATATCAAGTGTAAATTCGACATTGCTAACTTACTTGGTTTGCTTTTGCGTATCGCAGTTGTAGAAATTTTCAATAGTGAATTGCTTTTACTTAGCCTGAACATTTTGGATATGTACAGTAGGATGGGCCACGAAAATCAATTGCATCGTTAAACCGAAGTTTGGATTGTTTAAAGATGATCTGCAAAATATTTCGTCACTGAGTCAAGCCAATATGGAGCTAAACTCTCCCAAAAACACCTCAAAAAATCATGTTTTCCCGGGTATTTTTTTCATGTTGCATTTTGTCCATATTTTTTTCTGAATTAATAGACCTTGGAATCACTTCAAATAAAAAATTATACTTGTCTTAGAATAACTCGTTTATATTTATTTTTTGTGTTTTTTAAGTTGACAGTTAAAAACTCATATTTCTTGCAAAAACTTTATAGGATGTGCTATAAAAAATAAATAGAACGAATCAATACCTTTCGACTGATGCCTAAATGATGAATATCGGACCAAAAGTGACGCCACTGACTCTATGTTTGCAAAATAATTTATTAGAGGAGATGGATTTTCAGAGCCAACATTTTCAAAGTCTTTTTACAAAAATGAGCGCTGCGCCGCACAGTAGCGCCCGTAGAGCAAACGAGGTTGCAAAAATGAAAAATTTCATGAGCGCCGACGTAGCTTTGAATAAACCCATGTTATAGGAAACTTTTCAACGATTTCAAATCTGCCACTCTTAATAATATCACATTTTTAGTTTAGAAGATATAGCCGTTCAAAGTTGACCGACTTTCGGTTTTCAAAAAAACACACAATTCTTAGTGAATTTGTTGCGATTTCAGGTGTAATATCACGAAAAATAGGTAACGAATCGCCTTATTTTTTGTTTGTATTGATTGATGTATTTATTAAATGTATAATGATAAAAAAATTAACTGTTTGCTTTGTGTTTCTCCTGGTAAATCACTATTTAAAAACTATCCGTTTTTTCACTATTTTTCAACTTTGACGGAAAATAAAAAAAATCTATATTTTTCTCTATTTGCCATATTTGCAAAACCTGTTCATTGATTATTTCTCTACATAATTCAAAAATTTTTAGCTGCCCGTACGTGCCCGTTTGGCTTCTAGAGGTAAAAAAGGTTTAAAAGAAATGGTATGGCGTCCATCCCTTATATGTTTTGACTGACAGTAGTTTGATCAAATAGTTTGAAAAAAAACTACTCAATTGTGAAATTAGCAGGTACGTACCTCACTTAAACAATACTTTGGCGTACAAATGGTCAAGAACAATATTGACTTATGGTCCCTACAGGTAGGCAAAATCTTAATAATATCAAAATTGCATTATTCAGCCTAAATCCATATGTATGCAGGGAACAGGTAAATATTTCGGCATGGTAGCATAAGCCTATATATTGCAAATGGTCAAGAACAATATTGACTTATGGTCCCTATTTTTATTTTTTATTTTTAGGCATGGTAGCATAAGCCTATATATTGCAAAATAAGGATAATGCCTGGATTACTCTACGACTGAAAGTTGGCGCCACAATTACTGAAACCATTAAACAATTTAAGTACTGAAAACATGGCGTTGAACAATTTTAAATTATTTGAACTGTTTAGAAAGTCAACCACAACAAATTTTTTCACGGAAGCTGCTTTAGAAGAACTTGATAGCTTATACGGAAATATTGAGAGAAGCGAAATTATAAAAAATAAATTTTATCTGATATATGCAAATATTAAGGCAAAATGGGTGAAATCTAGTCGAACCATTCAGAACTTCAACTCCAAATACGAGGACTGGCTTAATGAAGACACCATCCTGGATATATTGGCAGTAGATAAACCCACCACATCAACCAGAGGAGCAGAAGGAAGGCCGAAAAAAAAAAGTATTGAGACGTGTTCAATTTTCACAAGGAAGAGGAAACTTGCCGATGCCACCAATGACTTGACCACGAAGCAATTATCGGACGCGCTGTCTATTAAATTTACAAAGGACAGTGAAAGAGTTAGGTCGCAGATAACCAAATCTGTTGCTGATGCAAGCCCACTGCGACTAAAAAGGATTAAGGAAAGCATTCCCACGCCCACAAACGCACACATTAAAAAGTATGGATCCGAAGAAGCCTTGGCCTTGTTTATGGACTTAGAACTTTCCAAAGAGAAATATGAGAAACTACGGACATCTTTAACGCGACACGGCGCTGACGTTTTACCCGGATACAAGCATATTACGCAAGCCAAAATAAATTCACGACCACTGCATACGGAGTTTACGGAAGTCTCTGCGAAAGCCAATCTGCAGGATCTCATGGGCCATACAGCAAAACGGTTGTTGGAGAGTCTTCCTGAAAATGAGGTGAAAATTCTTCCTGAGAAGTTGTCATTGATCAGCAAATGGGGCTGCGATGGATCATCCGGACAAAAAAAAATAAATAAATAAATTTAAAAAAAAAAATATTTTTTTTTTAATTTGTTGGGTAATAATTTAAAACATAAAACTAAAGAAAAAAATAAAAACAATCTAAAAATGTAAAAATATTTTTTTTAGTTACCATAAAATTGATTTTTCTACTAATTTTAACTTTGAACCCATAATTAGGCCCCTACAGAGCGTAGCACCCTTTCCAAATATATATATAGGCTGAACAGTTATCTATCATATGCTGTTTAAACTGTTCAATTATCTTATTCGGTTCAAAAGATATGATTTTTGCAACGAAAAAACTCAAATGGCGCCACTGTGCGCCGTCAATTTTCTTCCGATGTTTATCATTTAGGCATCATTCGAAAGGTATTGACAGTCGATATTTATTTTTCACAAAAATACTAAGACCAAATACGAAAAATTTTTTAGTTGTTACTATGAAAACACACAAAAAATAATATAAAAGTCCAATAATTCGACCAATAAGTTACTCCAAGACAATAATCAAAATTTATGTTTAAAGTGCTTTCAAGGGTCAATTATTTCAGAAAAAATATTTGGACACAAAAAAATACACTGGAAAAACATGATTTTTAGAGCTATTTTCAGGAGCGTTTAGCTCACAGAGGGCTTGATCTAGGAACGAAATATTTTGCAAGTCATCATTAAACAATCCAAATTTTATTTTCGTGGGGTTACTGTAAATTGTTTTTCCATTTGTATTGGACCGCGACCCAGCCCAGTGTTCTCGTGTGCCCTCAGATGACTGCATCTGTGCCCTGAGGCCCACTTATACATTCTCTCTGGAGCTACCAACCAACCACTATTGGTTTGTATCATTCAAACTTTTGGTGATGTATCCAGCAGAACCTCTTGGATCGAGTATTGTCGACAAAGCATTTTCAAACATGACGGAAACAATTTATGTCTCACACCCAACAATTCTCATTCACTTGCCTAGCGAAAGACCCTCTGAGCATGATGGCAAATCGGGATTTACTCCGAGCGTATCTGCCAATATTCCAAAAATCAGTCGCTAGCTTTCGACTTCTGACTTGAGCTGGATTTTATGACCTTTTTTGTGTTCTACTTGTTTGTTTTTGTTTACATCAGATTTGTTATATTTGCGTAGGAAATCTAATTGAACAATGAAGCAATCAACCCATCCATACCTGTTTGTCTAAAAAAAAAACCTAAAAATACATGTAAGGTGTAAACCTACAATTTTGCTAATTGCCTATCAGCGTTATTGTACTGACTGAAGTTTCATTAAATATCGTTGCTCGGTATTACTTCAGTTAAACAAATCTCTTCAAAACGAACGGTTTTGAATTTAAACAAAAAAATAATAGAAGATAATAATGTTGAAAACCATCTTAAGATGTGGTTTATTAGCTCTCGCTCTGCAGATAGTGCAAGTGTCAACGGGGCCCATCGATCCTAACGCCGAAGATGATCCTGACCGTCGAACAAAAGCCTCAGAAATGCTTAAATACTTGAATGAACGTGTGAAACCCTGTGATGATTTCTATGAATTCACCTGTGGCAATTGGAATAAATACTATCCGGCAGAGTTTTCCACCCAACTTAAGACGGGGTTACTGCAGAACTTGCACGAGGCCTTGCAGGATAAAATTAAGTTGCTGTTGGCCACGGATGAGCCGACAGACACCGCCATGGACAAGAAAGTCAAGGGCTTTTATAGGTCCTGTGTGAACGTATGGCCGCAGAAGGAAGCTTACCCAGCCAAAGTCCAGGCCATTTTAGCGGAGTTCGGTGAAATGCCCGCCATGGTGGGCAACAAATGGCGGGAGCAGGACTTCGATTGGCTGGAGACTTTAGCGAATATTACCCACACATATGGCCTGGGAATTATTACGGCTGCCTCGGTGGACATCGACATTGCCGATAATAGCCTGAATCGCGTCTACATCGGCGAGCAGCCGCTGGCATTAGAGGCCAAGTCGGTTTACCTGGACGAAAGTAATGCCGTCTTTGTCAGAAGTTTCATGATAAATATTGCCACAAAGTTACACATATTTTTAGGTTTAGGTTTTAAATCGGCTGTCGAGGTGGCCAAAGAAATTGTCCAGTTCGAAACTTCCTTGGCCCGCGGTAAAGCTGATCCCCATGCAGTACAAAAAATAACTGAGCTATATACACTCACCACCCTCGATGAGGTTCACCACAATTATTCAGCCGATATTGATTTCAAAAAACTTGTCAATCTAACATTCGGCTTCATTCCCGACCTCGGGGTGTACATCAACCGGGAATATACCGATAATCTGGTAAATACTATGAAAGTGACTCCCAAGAGAATAGTGGCGAATTATATATTCTACTATCTATTGGACAAGTTCCTGGTGGATGTGCCGGTAACTGAGGAGTTGCAGCGGTCTGCCTGCCTCACGGCAATGCGAGAGTACTTCACCAAGAACTTTGACAATATGATCTATCGCCGCTACAATACCAAAGAAACCGAACAAGGTGTCAATCAGCTGTGGCAGGATATCAAGGCGACTTTCAAAGATTCCCTGGAATCGGGCCAATACCACTGGATGCAGCCACAAACACGTGGATATGCCCTGGAGAAGCTGCAGGCCATGAAAATGGAAATCGTATCCTACGAACATTACAAATTCAGCCCAATTTTTGAAGATTTAAAAATAGATAGCCACGACTATGTGGCAAACCTTAAATCGTATCTGACCCTGGGTGCCGCCCAAGAGAGAAGCGAAATCTATGAACCGCCCAAGCCCATAGATATCAGTGAGAAACTGTCTTCCACACCGGCCAATGTCTTAATAGAGAATGTCGTTAAGGTGCCGGTTTCCCTGCTGCAACCCTACATTGCTTGGTCGACCGCCTTTCCGAATGCCTTTAACTTTGGCGTGTTGGGGGCCCTCCTGGCCCATGAACTGATACATGGCTTCGATGACACCGGCCGTAACCATGATGCCAAGGGCAACAGCGTGGACTGGTGGGATGATGAATCGGCGAATGCTTTTAAAAAACGCACCAAATGCTTCAATGAACAATACCGCAACTACGTTTTCAAGGGTGAACATTTGCCCGATATGCCACTACAATCGGAGAACATTGCCGACAATGGTGGGGTACGTTTGGCCTATGCGGCCTACTTGAAATGGTATGAGAATGCCTTGACCAAAGATCCCGCAAGTGTTCGCGAGTCGATGCCCGGCCTGAGATTCAGCGATAAAAAACTCTTCTTCATAAGCTATGGTCAACTTTGGTGCGGTGATATAGTATCAGCCTTACGGAAATTGCAGGCAACCTTTGATACTCATGTACCAGACAAGTTGCGGGTTATCGGTCCATTGTCAAATTTTGATGAATTTTCCAAAGAGTTCCAGTGCCGCAAGGGTAGCGGTATGAATCCCGTCAAGAAATGTGAAATATATTGAGTGAGGTGAGGGAAGATGTTTTTATGATATGATTTGTTATTTGTTATTTATAATAATGTATGTGGTTTATATGGAAGTATGATGTGGTGAAATTAATATGTTTTGAGAGAAAATATAAAAAAAATAATTTTTTTTTTGGTTTTACTATTACGACTATATTTTGGAACAAAGATAATGGAATAGATTACTCATTTGAAAGTAAGAGGTCAGCTGGAAATATTCAGAATAGCATGGCATCCAATCGATGCAATTGTTGATGAGTACAGTGGACGAAATGGCAAAAAAACAAAGTCGTTTTATCACATTTCGAATAAAATCATGAACAGCTGGACCCGGAGACTTCCATTTAAATGGTCATAACACCCACATTTATCAATGGATATTCTTCAAAGTCCATGTTGTATTCACAAAAGATAAAAACTTATTTTTTTCAATTCTCCAGAATTATCATAGACATCGGATATGTATTTAGCCATTTCGTCGGCCCTCAATGATACCTAATTTATATCACAGTTCCAGCTGGTTGTGTGTTACGATCCTGGTGTAACGTTATATCATTTCAGTAGGATCATTACCTAAAGGATGTGTGTCAGCAAAACAATGGAATTAGCTCGTGAACAATTTTCTTAATTTAGCACCACCCCCATTAAGATGATTGAAAAAATTTGAAGAATTTTGGTATATTTTTGAAGAAAAGTGTCCATTATAACAATATATATAGTACCGATAGCCATGGCCACACGGCCATCTGAATGTAGCAAATGTTTGAAAAAAGATGGGAAGCTGGACCAAAAGGGATAAAAATGATACCAACCAAAATTTTGCAGATGGAATGGTGTCCATAACCCTGTGACTACGTAGACGCGTTCCGGTTTCGAAATTTGTACCTCTTAGAGGGAAGTGGGACTAAAAGGGATAAAAATGGTACCAATCGAAGTGTGGCAGCTGGAATCGTGAAATTCAGTTTGTTCAATGCTCTGATGCATAATAAAAATGGATTTTCAAATTTGTACTTTTTTGCGCAAAGCGGTACAAGAGGGATAAAAATGGTACCAACCAAAGTGTTGTAGATGGAATAATGAAATTCAGTGTGTATAATCCTCTGACAACGTAGACACTTAACCTAAATGTATTTTCGAAATTTGTACTTTTAAGAAGGAAGCGAGACAAAAAGGGATAAAAATGGTACCAACAAAAATGTTACTGCAGAAATCATAAAATTAAATGTGTGCTCTAATTACATAGACGCGTAGCCTAAACGGACTTTCGAAAATTGTACTTTTAAGAGGGATAAAAATGGTACAAACGAAAATGTTACAGTTGGAATCTTAAAATTTAATGTGTCCACTCCACCGACTACACAGACGCACAATAAAAATGGATTTTCGACATATTTACTTTTATAATGGAAGTGGGACAAAAAGGGATGAAAATGGTAAAATTGTACTTTTTTGTGGGAAGCGGGACAAAACATGTATAAAATGTTGCCAACCAAAATTATTTTTTTAAATTAGTACTTTTAAGAATGAAGCCGGACAAACAGGGATAAAAATGTTATCAAACTATGAATTTTAGGTGGAATAGTAGAATTCAGTGTGTCCAACACTCTGACTACGTAAACGCCAACCAAACTGTTTCAGCTGGAATAGTGAAATTCATTTTAGAAATTTGTACTTTTTCAAGGGAAGCGGCACAAAAAAGGTACCAACCAAAATGATGCCGATGCAATAGTGAAATTCAGTGTGTACAATTCTTTAACTTCATAGCCTAAATTGATTTTCTAAATTTGCTCATTTAAGAGGGAAGAGGTAAAAAAAGGGATAAAAATCGTGCCCACCAAAATGTTACATCTGGAATCGTAAAATGCAATATGTCCACTCCACCGACTACATATACGCACAATAAAATTGGATTTTCGACATATTTACTTTTATAATGGAAGTGGGACAAAAAGGGATAAAAATGGTACCAACCAAAATGTTTCGCCTGGAAGAGTGAAATTCGATTTGTGCATCAATCTGAAAATGAATTTTCAAAATTTGTACTTTTTTGTGTGGAGCGGAACAAAACATGGATAATATGTTGCTAATTTTTTAAATTAGTACTTTGAAGAAGGAAGCCGGACAAACAGGGATAAAAATGTTATCAACCTAAGAATTGTAGGTGGAATAGTGAAATTCATTGTGTACAATCCTCTTATTACGTAGACGGCCAATAAAAATGGATTTTCGAAATTTGTACTTTTAAAGGTGAAATCGTACAAAAAGGGATAAAAATGGTACCAAACAAAATGCTGCAGCAGGATAGTGAAATTCAATGTGTCCAATTATCTGACTACTTAGAGGCACAATAAAAGAACAAATTTCGAAAATCCCAATTTGTACTCTTAAGAGGAAAGCGGTACAAAAATGGATAAAAGTAGTACCAACCAAAGTATTGTAGATGGAATAGTGAAATTAAGTGTGTCCAACACTCTGACTACGTAAACGTCAACCAAACTGTTGCAGCTGGAATAGTGAAATTCATAGACGCGTATCCTAAACGGATACGGGAAGAGAGTCAAAAAGGGATAAAAGTGGTACCAACTGAAAATTTTTGAAATTTGTACTTCTAAGAGGGAAGCTGGACAAAAATGGTACCAACCAACTGCATAGATGCGCAAGAAAAATAGATTTTCCAAATTTGTACTTTTTTTAGGAAAGCGGGACAAAAATGGTACCAACCAAAGTGTGGCAGCTGAAATCGTAAAATGAAATGTGTCCAACCCCATGACTACGTAGAAGCCCAATAAAAATAGATTTTCGAAAATTTTACTTTTTTCATGGTAGCTGGTAAAAAAGGGATACAAATGGTACCAACAATAGTGAAAATCGATTTGCGCATCCTTCTGAAGGGTAATAAAAGTGGATTTTCGAAATTTATACTTTTAAAAGGGAAACAGGACAAAAAAGGGATTAAAATGGTACCAACTAAAATCTAGTACCTGACAAAATAAAAATATATTTTCAATATGCTTAGAGGAGAAAGGGGACAGAAAAATGTATACTTTTGGATGACAAACAAAGACAAAATTTCAAAAATGGTTCATAGTGGAAAGGAACTAGAAATTCCATCTTATTTGTATAGAAACTAATTGATGTGAGAAATTTCCGCGAGCAAAGTAGCGTGATTTCAAGTTATTTTAACAACTGGCCCTTTTTTGATGTAGGCCCTATAAAATCGCCCGAACGTCTTTTGGCTTTCCAAGCCCTAAACGAAATGACATTCTCTTTATGGATATTTTTTTTCTGAAATTCTAAATTTAATTCATTCCAAACACCATAGACGAACAATAATCAACACAGCGACGAATTTTATAAATAGGGTATTCAATATAAGTGACTCATCATTTCACATAGACAATGAACGTAAAATCAAAAACATTCTACGATTAAATGACTTCCCAAAGCAAACCATCGACGATCTAATAAGACATACTAAGATGAAAAAAACATAAAAATAACAAAGAGAAGGAGGAGAAAATTTGCAAACCGCTGACGTATATACGAGGATTTTCTGAAAGGTTCAAAAATGCTGACGTTTATAACAAAGACAACTTTCAATTGGCTCTCAAAACAAATATTACCGTTAATAATTTATTCAGTAAAACTAAATATAAGATCAAAAAAGAAGACAAGTCTAATGTAGTTTATAGGATACCATGTAATGGCGACAAGTCCAACATATGACAAAAGGTATATGTTGGTACTACCAAGACGAAACTAAAAACCAGACTTTCTTCACATAAATCGGACCAAAAAGCAACTGACAAGCCAATAGAGCAAAAAACAGCTCTTGCGGCCCACTGTACTCTTACAGGACATACGCCAAACTTCAAAGACGCAAAAATATTAGCAGAGGAAAGAAATTATAAGCGAAGATTTACTCTTGAAGTATTGAACATTATTGACGTTCTCACTGAGAAGAGAATGAATTACAAAACAGACACAGAGAATTGCGCGAAAGCTTATCGACATATTATACAAAAATACAGCCGACAAAGAGAGACTTTTAGTTGACAACAATTTGTACAGACAACAGACGTCTATTAAGTTTTAACGTAATTATTATTGAATTTTTCGTAATATTGATAGTGAATATTTGTTATAAATTGTATATATCTTTGTTTAGCGTTTATCCCCTGATGATGGTTGACGAAGGCAACCGAAATATTGGGAAAATAAAATAGAAATAAATAATAAACAACACCACCTGAACCAATCAATAAGAAAATTTAATACCAATAAATTTTTATGAATATATTTTCAAATTATTTATTAAAATTACAAATTAGTTAATGTTTCTTCTATAAATTCAGAAGTATAAAATAAAAAATGCTTTTAAAATAAAGTCTACTAAAAATTGATTTCAAAAAAACCCAAAAAAATAGAAAAAATGGGGAAAATTATTTTGTTCCATTTTTTAATAGCTAACATTTTAACGAAAAATATAGTGTCTATATGTAAAAAATCTATAATAAATATAGATGTATTTAACCTCTTTGTAGACACAAAAAATGTTTTTAAATCATGATTTTTTAAGTTGTTTGTCAAATAGCGCGAAAACACGCTTTACAAATTGCATAACAGAATATTTTGTTTCATCTTAAGGCCTATTTTTCACTGCGTAGGGCATCCAAATTAGTCATGTGAATTTATTATAGAATTTCGAGTTCATTACATTCTATTGATCTTTCGAGTGCCTAAATGCATCGTGCACCGAACGCCATAATTGTTAAGATGATTTAATGCAGAGTCATAAATACAACAAAATATTTGTTCAAGCAGCTACAACGAAAGTAATTAAAACCGGTCTAGTTATGTGTGCGTGTGTGTGCGTTGAGTGTTCTGCGTAACAAATTTCACAAGATATCAGTTGCGGCTACCTGCGGACAACCACCGTGAATGTGTGAACGAATGAATGAATAATCAATTCGATTCGATTCAATTTCAATAAAATCGAGATCAGTGTGACAATGGTTCAACACCCTCGTAAATAATCACCGAAATTTGTGCGGCCGGCCACATGGAATCGGCCCGGCCCGGTCAGGCCAGTTAACTTTGTTAACTGTCACACATGATTAACGCTGACACAGCATCGGCGTCGTTAATGTTTATCATTTTATTTGCTTTTTTCGGACAGAGTAATTAAAACAGATGATCACTGATAAATCTAATTATCATATTAGAAAAATACAAGAGCAACAACAACAAAAAACAGACGATTTTAAATTCAAAACAAGTTCATTGATTGTTAATGCGCTGCTGTGGCAGTGGCATCCCCAAATGATAAGTGGTTTCAAACGGCTACCATACCCATCCGAGCGTACTGTAATGTGGGTAAGTGGTTTATGGGAATAAAAAACAAAGATTAAGAAGGAAAAAAAAAACAAAAACTCATGATATCGAACCTGAGTAAATAGACACAAGAAATCTAATGAAAGAAAAAAAATAAAACTAGAATTCCGAAAATAAAATATATGAAATATTTTATGATAATAGCTGATGTACCGACCATTGTGGAGTTAAACCATATTGCTTTTTACCCAAAAAAAGATTTACAATAGAAAAATAATTTTCCGAAAGGACTGTGTATGCTCTTTTCTAATGTATTTCGTCATTCTAAACTCGAAAAAAGGTACTATTTTTTTTTGTTATCGAAGTTTTTATGAAAATTAATTTAGAAGTCCAGTTCAATGACCAATAAAAATACTTATAATTCGCAAAATGGCTAAAATTATGAAAATTTAATTATACCTGAATATACACATACATATGCAACTCAATTAGATGCTTTAAAATGACATGTATGTTTTATTGCTTGCTGCGATTTTATAAAAATTTAATAAAAATTAATATTTTTTTTTAGTTTTTTCGTTTGTATTTTTTTGGTCTGTAATCAATATTTGATTTGAACTGGGATATTGTCCTGGCTCAAGACCATTTTGCATCTATATTTAATAGAATGCAAATTTATTTACAAATGGCATGGTGACATTTATTACTTGGCTGCAGACTACCACTATCATGATTTCCACCCTGTCTAAAGGTTTCATTCAGGTGGCTTCGCAGCGACTTTTCAACATCAAATAAATTTGTAAATAAATTTGCATTCTATTAAATATAGATGCAAAATGGTCTTGAGCCAGGAAAATATCCTAGTTCAAATTATAAAAATTGTCAAAGTTATAAAATTTATGAAAATTAAAAAAATATGAAAATTAAAAAAATATGAAAAATAAAAAAGTTATTAAAAATAAAAATGTTGTAAAATTTATAAAAATAACAAAAATTATCAAGATTATACTTACTTACTTACTTAGCAGGCCTAAAAACAACCATTTCGGTCACAGGCCTGACATAGAATAGATTTCCATACGCTTCGATCTAATGCGCTGGTTCTCCAGCTTCTTACACCAAGTTTTGATAGGTCTTCGTCTACTTGGTCTTTCCACCGGAGCTTCGGTCGTCCTCTTCTACGTTGTCCATCGGGATTTGATTCGAAACATTTCCTTGCTGGAGCGATTTCATCCATACGAGTAACATGACCAAGCCAGCGTAGTCGTTGTAATTTGATTCGTCTGACTATGTCGATTTCTCCGTACAGCTCGTACAACTCATGATTCATTCGATGTCTATACATCCCGTCAACGCAGATAGGGCCATATATTTTTCGTAAAATCTTTCTCTCAAACACTCCTAAAACAGCTTCGTCTGCTTGCGCAAGTACCCATGCTTCTGCGCCATATAATAGCACGGGCTGTATTAGCGTCTTATAGAGTGTAGTTTTCGTTTGTCGAGAGAGGGCTTTATTTCTAAATTGCTTACTCAGTCCATAGTAGCACCTGTTAGCAAGAATAGTTCTACGTTTTATCTCTAGGCTGATGTTGTTAATTTTATTAATGGCGGTGCCGAGGTATATAAACTCACTCACTACCTCGAAGTCGTAGTCACCAACGTTCACAGAATGACCCAATCTTGTTGTTTCTCTGTTCGTTGATACCATTAACTTGGTTTTTTCTTGATTAACTGCCAAACCAACTTTCGCAGATTCCTTTTCGATACTTGTGAATGTTGCAGTTACCTCTCGCAAGGTACGACCTATTATATCGATGTCGTCCGCGTATGCTAGTAACATGTGTTTTCTGGTGTATATTGTGCCGGTTCTGTTTGCTGCAGCATCACGTAATATCTTCTCCAGCAGAATATTGAAGAGATCACAAGAAAGGCTGTCACCCTGTCTGAAGCCACGTTTGGTACTGAAGGGGTCGGAGAGAGTGTTCCCAATTTTTACTGATGATTTCGTTCCAGTTAGGGTCATCTTGCAGAGTCGAATTAATTTTGCTGGTATTCCAAACTCAGACATAGCTTCATACACCTTTCCTCGTATCGGGCTATCGAAAGCGGCTTTGTAATCAACAAAGAGGTGGTATGTGTCGATTTGCTTCTCCTGTGTTTTTTCCAAGATTTGGCGCAATGTGAAGATTTGGTCAGTGGTCGATTTCCCAGGTCTAAAACCGCATTGGTATGGGCCAATTATCTCACTGACTTTAGGTTTCAATCGTTCACATAATATACACGACAGAATTTTATATGCAATAGGCAGGAGACTGATGCCTCTATAGTTGGCGCATATGGTTTTATCTCCTTTCTTATGTACAGGACATAACACACTCACGTACCAATCATCGGGCATGCGTTCTTCCAACCAAATGTTGCAAATGAGTTGATGCATGCTTCTCTCTAACTTATCGCCTCCTACTTTAAACAACTCAGCTGGTAAGCCGTCGGCGCCGGCGGCTTTGTTGTGGTAGTCTGCAGCCAAGTAATAAATGTCACCATGCCATTTGTAAATAAATTTGCATTCTATTAAATGTATATGCAAAATGATCTTGAGCCAGGACAATATCCCAGTTCAAATCAAAAATCCATAATTCTATATTTTTCCACAATAATACCGAATTCCCATAGAGGGGAAAATTTGTTCCAAAATTGGGAATTTTTTTATTAAAATGGTCATCATGCCTTTTTTACCTGTTTTGATAAATTTTATGTATTTTTATTGGATTTAAATACAACTGGAATGACCAAACTTGTATTTTTTTAAAAGTTAAGTTTTAATAAAAACTTCAATAACTCATTCAATTACGAACGGATTTTTTAAAACAAAGCGTCGTGTTATACCTTACTAAATATTTTATTTGAATAAATTTAAAAGTGAAGTGATAATAAGCAAAAACATTGCCAAAATTGAAAAATGTCTATTTTTTTAAATTTGTTTGCTCGGCAAATTCGGACCGATTTCAAAAAATTCCTAAATAAGCTATAACCGATCGAAAGATCCAGGTTTCTTCTTTTCAAATACGAAGAGGAAGTTATAGGCATGTACTGAAAATCGGGTTTTTTAACTGTAACTCAAGATTTTGGCGGGTGGCTGGGAAATTTCAAGTACAGATTGTTGTTTTACTCGACAATGCCTACAAGAAAAACAGTAAGTAAGCATCAGTCGGCTAAACCGACTTATATATACCCCCACTCTGAAAGAACATATATACGGAAGTTATAAGGAATACAATTTTATATAGAGCAGAATAATTTGTTATAATTTATAAAACAACTAGCTGAAACCCCGCCCGCTTCGCCAGGCAAAAAACAAACAGTAAAATTAAAATCAGCTTTCATTTTGGTTTTTACCTCCGCGAGGTACTAATGAAAAGGATATATTCCATGGAGAACATTAAAGAACAGAACCTTAATTAACGGCAAATTAAGGAAGAAATATCAAAACTCAAAAGGTTTTTGTTTCAGTGTGTTTCTCCTCCTTTCCATTATCAAAACAAAAACTTCATTCGCAAGAATATCAAATATACTACATTCAAAACACATAGAATCAAATCGTTCAGTAATCAAACATCACAAAAACTAAATAAATTTATATAATTTCCGTTTTCTTGACTTAAGTCGGCATTGAATGGATATTTTTTGTAAACTTTCTTTACTATTGTGCTAAGAATTTCCAAAGAAACGGTGTAGTTTTACAAAATTCAAATAAAAATTTCTCCATCTTTCAAACCCCGCCCATTTGCATATTGTCTAAGCAGGTTACAACTAAATTAACTCACACAACAATTTAGGAGTCTCGGTGTTGAATACAGTCTAAAACAGGTCTAAATTTTGTATGAGAAGGGTCACGGTCACTATACGCCCATCTCGGTGTCGAATATACTCTAAAACATGTTGTAATTTCGTATGAGAAGGGACACAGCCACTTTTCGCCCATCTTTGCACAACTATTTACACTGGATCTACTCACACAAAATGTCAGCACTCTAGGTGTCTATTATCGATGATAGGTTTTAACTTCGTATGGGAACTTTAACGCCCACATTTCCGATACCGCCCATTGTTGACACAATTACGCACATTGATGCCAGATGCACTCACAGAAAATTTCATTATTGTAGCTGTCATAGAACTGAATATATTCGATAATAGGTTTTAACTTCGTATGCGAGGAATGAATTTTTTCAAAAAATTTAATTTTTAACTTCGTATGGGAGGTACCACGCCCACTTTCCCAATACCGCCAATTTTTGGAACAACTATGCACATTGATGCTAGATGCACTTGCACAAAAATTTCAGCACTCTAGGTGTCATAGATCTGGCAATATTCAATAATAGGTTTTAACTTCGTATGGGAGGTGCCACGCCCACTTTTCCAATACCGCCCATTTTTGGCACAACTGTATATCCAACTCCAAATATGGATAAAAAACTAATAAATCCCCAATTTGTGTGGGAGTTGGGAGCCCACTGAAAATATCAAAATTTTATATAGCCTATTCACCACCGGTTGAGCATGATCATACTGTGAAAATTTCAAGAAGATCGGTCCAGTAGTTTAGGCGGCTAGAAAGAACAAACAAACACAGATTCATTTATATATATATATATTACCAAGGTTAGAGACAATTGTGTAGGACTTGTACCTCCTACACAATTGTCTCTAAGGGGTGTGGCTAAAGCGTAAATATTTTTTAGGTTTAAAGTGATTATAGAAATATTTTGAAATATTAAATTTAAAATTATTTTAACTATTCGTATGGATGTTATATCGGTTTTATTGTAACCAAACTTTATGTCACTTTGTGTGGGAGGTACCAGAAGGGGTGTGGCTATATCGCCCATATTCCATGCGAATGTAACCACGAAAAAAGCATTGCTAAATATCAAATCTCACAGTATTCCGATCATCAATATAGAAGTAATAACAGTTCTAATTTTACGTAGTTTAGGGTAATTTGTGTGGGAGGTACTAAAAGGGGCGTGGAAATATTCTGTACGCTTAAGTTGATTATAAAAACATTATCAAATACCAAAATATAGCTGAATCCGAATATCCGTGTGGAAGTTATTCTAATGTTTGTACAAGTAAGAAGCAAGAATACGACACGTACGACGAATTCAATTCATGCAAAAACTCAAAATATAGAACATTATTTGTTTTTTAATTACATTTAAATTGGAACTGTGTGATCTTTGGAAACATTCAAAAACACTCCAAATATTTGAGACCCACTCTAACATACAGTTCTCCAATGGGTCATTGTGATGCGCACACAGATCATTGAATGCTTTAATTTGACACCACTAAATATATTAAATTTATTCATATCACTATACAACAACAACAAAAGTGATGTCTGGAACCTAAACTGTTCGATGAAATCAGTACCAATAAAAAATTTTTATGGATATATTTATAAATTATTTATTAAAATTTCCATTCCTTTAATAACACTGACCAACAAATTGAGACTTTTTGTATGAAACAGAATAGCGACCATATAATTCCGAAAAGGGCATGTTGAGTGAACCATTTTTGAAGAATAAACTTAAAGTCCTTGGGATTCATTGGATTTGTCATTGCTTTTATATGTAGTGTTTATGAACTACAGGGTTTTCCAACAAGAGGTGTTATTTTGAATCACCCGTTATTTCGAAAATGAGGTTGGATCAACATTGAACGGTGAATGGATTGCGCTATCGAGAGATGATTAATGATTTTTTATTTTCGGAGTTGGATGGTATTGATCTGGACAACGTTTACTTTCAACAAGACGGCGCTATGTGCCACACAAGCAACGAAATCATTGCTCTTTTACGGGAAAAGTTTTCGGACCGTGTTATCTCTCGAAGAGGTGATCACAATTGGCCACCGAGATCTTGTGATTTAAGACCTGGCGACTTCTTCCTTTGGAGCCACGTGAATGATAAGGTCTACGCCAACAGCCCAGCGTCGATTGAAGAGATCAAAGATAGAACTCGTGAGGCTATCGAGGACATAGGGCAGCCACTTTGCGATTTGGTTATGGAAAATTGCGTGAAAAGGATATGGTCCTGTAAGCATGGTCGTGGTGGCCATTTGGCTGATGATGAAATAAACATCCGATCATGGCATTTTTCTTTGAACACCAAAATAACACTTCTTGTTGGAAAACCTTGTATTAAAAAATATAATTCTTATGTTTTAGTTTTTTCGTTTGTATTTTTTGGTATGTAATCAATATTTGATTGAACTGGGATATTGTCCTGGATCAAGACAATTTTGCATCTATATTTAATAGAATGTAAATTTATTTACAAATGGCATGGTGACATTTATTACTTGGCTCCAGACTACCACTATCATGATTTCCACCCTGTCTAAAGGTTTCGTTCAGGTGGCTTCGCAGCGATGTAAATATAAATAAATAAATTTTTATATTTTTATAGTTTTTATAATTTTAATAATTTATATAATTTTTAAATTGGTAATTTTTGTTATTTTTATAAATTTTACAACTTTTTTATTTTTCATATTTTTTTTAATTTTCATAAATTTTATAATTTTGACAATTTTTATAATTCTTAGAATTTTTATAATTTTTTAATTTTTTATTAATTTTATAATCTTTATAATTTCTACAGTTTTGATAATTTTTATAAATTTTTGAAATTTTCACAATTTTTATAATTTTTATAATTTTTATAATTTTTATAATTTTTATAATTTTTATAATTTTTATAATTTTTATAATTTTTATAATTTTTATAATTTTTATAATTTTTATAATTTTTATAATTTTTATAATTTTTATAATTTTTATAATTTTTATAATTTTTATAATTTTTATAATTTTTATAATTTTTATAATTTTTATAATTTTTATAATTTTTATAATTTTTATAATTTTTATAATTTTTATAATTTTTATAATTTTTATAATTTTTATAATTTTTATAATTTTTATAATTTTTATAATTTTTATAATTTTTATAATTTTTATAATTTTTATAATTTTTATAATTTTTATAATTTTTATAATTTTTATAATTTTTATAATTTTTATAATTTTTATAATTTTTATAATTTTTATAATTTTTATAATTTTTATAATTTTTATAATTTTTATAATTTTTATAATTTTTATAATTTTTATAATTTTTATAATTTTTATAATTTTTATAATTTTTATAATTTTTATAATTTTTATAATTTTTATAATTTTTATAATTTTTATAATTTTTATATTTTTTATAATTTTTATAATTTTTATAATTTTTATAATTTTTATAATTTTTATAATTTTTATAATTTTTATAATTTTTATAATTTTTATAATTTTTATAATTTTTATAATTTTTATAATTTTTATAATTTTTATAATTTTTATAATTTTTATAATTTTTATAATTTTTATAATTTTTATAATTTTTATAATTTTTATAATTTTTATAATTTTTATAATTTTTATAATTTTTATAATTTTTATAATTTTTATAATTTTTATAATTTTTATAATTTTTATAATTTTTATAATTTTTATAATTTTTATAATTTTTATAATTTTTATAATTGTCTTGTCATTTATTTTGGTTCAAGACCATAGGTTGTGCCGAAGTCTTCAGCAGAACCCAAAATTAGCAAAGAAGACAAAGTGAGACCTTTATTGTTGCAGCTGAAAGTTGACTGCGCAGTTTCGATGGGCGCTACACCATCTCATCAGAACTTTCGCAACGAATGTATGTCTTTGACTTAAATCAGGGTTCATATTAGTACCAGCGGTCACATATTTCAAATGAGAAACGCTGATAAACAAAATATTCCACCGAACTAAGTCGACACACTAAAAATCTCACTTTGCCAATTCAATGTTGTGCATGTGCTCGCATCGCGATGCGATTTTTTTAATTTTTTAATTTAATTTTTATAATTTTTATAATTTTTATAATTTTTATAATTTTTATAATTTTTATAATTTTTATAATTTTTATAATTTTTATAATTTTTATAATTTTTATAATTTTTTTAATTTTTATAATTTTTATAATTTTTATAATTTTTATAATTTTTATAATTTTTATAATTTTTATAATTTTTATAATTTTTATAATTTTTATAATTTTTATAATTTTTATAATTTTTATAATTTTTATAATTTTTATAATTTTTATAAATTTTATAATTTTTAAAATTGTAATCATTTTTAAAATTATTATTATTTTTATAATTTGATTTGAACTGGGATATTGTCCTGGCTCAAGACCATTTGGCATCTATATTTAATAGAATGCAAATTTATTTACAAATTGTTTTTTTTTCGTTTTTTTTTTTAAAGAATATTTTGAAAAATATTCGTAAAAAATAAAAGCCATCATTTCACTCTGATGATTTTTCATTGAGATTGTTTTAATTTTTTTAAATTCGTAAAAATAGAACCCATAATTTCACCGCTTCCAAACTCACACAGACGCTACAAAATACATCTAAGAACACTGATCTAAAATTTAAAAAAATCGATTTCGAAAAACAAAATAAAAAAACAACCATTTAGTTGACCAATTATTTAACAAAAATCTTATTGACTTAATGGAAAAGAATAAATTGACAAATAAAATGACCACAGCCCCTAGAATCTACGGATTACCCAAAATCCACAAGGACGGAACGCCATTACGGCCCATCTGCTCATCAATAAATGCACCTGCGTATGGACTCTGCAAATATCAACTTGACATTTTGAAAAACTTGAGACCAGATCACAGTACAATGTCAAAGACGCCAGAGACTTCAAAGCCAGGATAAGCAACATGACGATAAATAATGACGAAATATTGATTTCATTTGACGTGGTTTCTTTGTTCCCAAGTATTCCCATAAACTTAGCCATAATGACAATTGAAAAGAAATGGAATCAAATTGAACAACATACAAGAATACCTCGGGACCTCTTCATAGAATTATTGACCTTCTGCATTAAAGAGACACGCTATTTCAAGTACGAAGACAAGGTATATGAACAGAAAAAGGGGATGCCAATGGGGTCACCAGCCTCATCTGTAATTGCTGACATCATTATGGAAGAACTGCTGGAAGCCACGATGGAAAAGATAAAAGAAAAACCAAGAGTACTGACCAAATATGTAGACGACTTATTCGGAATTGTAAAGCGTACTGAAGTAGAAGCCATACTTAACGCATTAAACTCTTTCAACCGACAAATATAATTTACGATGGAAACAGAATTGGACAATAAACTACCATATTTGGATTCGGTGATACTTAGACAAGGGAATCTGCTGAAAGTTGACTGGTACCAAAAGCAAACGGCTTCCGGACGTCTAATTAATTTTTATTCTAAGCACCCAAGACGAACAATCATAAATACCGCGACGAATTTTATAAACAGGGTCCTACAAACCAGTGACAAGGAATTTCACGAAACAAACAAGTCCAACTTGACTTTTCCGAAATATTAATAAATAATCTAAGCAAGCGAACGACGGAAGAAAAACTTAACAAAAATGACGAAAGATCACGCTAAATTTATAAATCCACAACATACATTCCAGGACTATTCGAAAGGCTAAAACATTCTAATATTTACGACAAGGAAACATTTGAGTTGGCATACAAAACACACAGGACCGTGAACCAACTATTTAGTAGGACAAAATCAAAAATCAAGAAAGAGGAGAAACCAAACGTCGTGTACAAGATAAAATGCAATGGTGACAAGTCCGACATATGCCAGAAGGTATATGTCGGCACCACGAAAAATATATTGAAAACCAGACTTTCATCACATAAAACCGAACACAAATCTCTTGACAAACCCATTGAGCAAAGAACTGCCCTTGCAGCCCACTGTACCTTGACAGGACATAAACCAAACTTTACTGACGTCGAAATATTAGCGGAAGACAATAATTGTATTTGGCGGACCCTATACTACCCTATAACTTTTTTTTTGAAAATGCTATAAAAAAACTACTGAATATTTTCTCAAATTTCTTTTTTTATTTCAAAGTACAATCCTTCCGGTTAATAATGGATAATAATTTCATTCAAATGGCTGCCCCGGGCACCCTACAAATAATAGTCCAACGGTTGAATAGTTGAAAAAAAAAACGTTAGATGGCGGACCCTATACAAGGAGATACATTGGAATTGGAAATGCTAAATATAATTGACGTCTCCCCTGGAAAAAGGCTTAATTATAAGAGAGACACAGACGCTTGTGCTCAAATATATAGGAACACGTTGGAAAATATAGACGACAAATTAGACAGTAGTTGACAAAAGCTTGCAGAGAGTGGCAGGAGAATTTTCTATTGTGAAAAACTTTGTTAAAAATGTAAATATAAATATTGTGATATTTTTTGATTGTTAATGCTTGTAACTTGTAATTGAATAATTTGTGTTTTTGTACTAGACCCCTGAAGATGACATATTGGGAAATAAATAAAAAACAAGAAAATAATAAAATAGCATATTTTTTGTTGTATTATTTGAAAAAACTGACCTCAAGCCGAACAAAAGACAAAACGCAACACATCAACCATACATACCACTAACAATAAAAAAATAATTTTGTAAAAACTCTAAAAAATCTAAGCACTACTTCAATGTCCTAGTAAAGTCAAAGTAATTGAAATTACCTTCAAAACAAGGTGTAGGACATTAAAATCATATATTTCACCATTTACAGGCGATTGAATGAACACGCCTTTTTGAAAAAGTAGTATTTTTTTCTCTGTTAAATTGGTCATAACTCGTGAAAAAGAAATTCTAATATTTTTTCCAAAAAATACGTATACAGAAGAATTCATACACAGACTTTAAAAACAATCGCAGCTATTGTACCGCTTGACATGGAATGACATACGCATATCATCACTAGCTCTACTGTATAGCGTGCTTGGTGTTACAATACAGTCATCAGTCGTATATATTTGTATATATATATATAGCTGACCACCAAGCGTTTTGACGGGTGTAATGATCTGCCTGAAACCTTTCACATTACAATTTGCTACAGCAAAATGAGTGTTCAACACGATACAGCTTTCTCTTCATTAACTTATTGGTAGACAGCGGATTATATGCAAAGGCATATTTTGAACGGATAATTATAATTGAACACCGACTTCACACAAATGATTTTCGTGATGAAACAAATCAATGTAACCAACTTTATTTTCGCATATTTTGCATTATTTGCATTTTTTGTTTATCATTATAAATCAATGATTGTGCTTGATATACTAAACGGAGACTCCTTTATATTGAATCAATGTAACATTTTGAAAAGATCTCGATTGTATAATGTGCATTTTATATTCGTATATACTACAACGTAATGCAGAAATTGTTTTTACGGCCAAAAGATGCTTAGGTCTCTCAATTGGTCATACATATGGGTTTTACTATATTTGGAAATGTAAATAGATGAACTGAAGTAATATTGATAGAAGTTACAGCTATTTAGTTAATTAATTCTTGAATTAAACATTGGTATCACAGTCATAAATGAATAAAATAAAATAAAGGCATAAAATGCTAAAATGTTTTGAGGAAAAGTGTTTTTCATTTAATGGCGATGATGTTCATTGCACTTTTTGTAACAACAAGGTAGGAACATTTTTTTACTTGAAAACTTATTGTTACCTAAATAATATTGTAGGTGATTTAAAACGAGAAATATCAACTCGTCCAGCGATTTCGATGAAATTGTGGAGAATAACAGATTCCAAATCGATCTCTGTCAAGCTATGATCGCCTCAAATATTCATTGGAAAGCTTTAAATGAAGTTTTTAATTCATTTTTAAAAAAATACACCAATAGAAATATTCCGGAAAGTACAGTTCGGAAAAATTATCCTAACAAATGCTACCATCATCATCTTATGACAATCAGAAAGGATTTAAAAGATGACTACATATGGGTTTCTGTAGATGAAACAACAGACAAAGCTGGAAGATATGTTGCTAATTTAATTGTTGGTAAATTAAGTGAGGACAGTTTTAACAGATCTTATTTGGTTTTTTGTAAACAATTAGATCAAGTTAACAACGCAACAATAGTCCGCTTTGTAAACGCCGGTTTGAGAAACTTACTACCAAATGAACATGAACACCAAGTGCTTTTACTCGTTACTGATTCAGCATTGTACATGGTAAAAGCGGGCCAAAATTTGAAAATTTTTGATCCCAACATGATTCATTTGACTTGTTTAGCACATGGACTTAATAGAATTGCAGAAGTTATAAGAACATCATTACCGGTAGTAAATAGCTTCATATCGTCTACGAAGAAAATATTTTTAAAAGCTTAGCCTCCTTATAGGATCGCTTTGTACAAAAGCATGTTGAATGATATGCAATTGCCTCCAGCGCCTATTATAACAAGATGGGGAACGTGGATAAAAGCCGCCGTTTTCTATGCCGATAATTATGAGGGTATAAAACAATTATGTATTCTATATTCGAGAAATGGTATCAGTACAATGATATATGATATTTTTAGGTTATACAGTCATTGAATTCTAAAGACGCATCATCGATAGAAGCTGCACAGGGCATCTTAAATAAGCCTGTGCTATTCAATAATTCCCTTTTCATAAAATCGAATTTCGAAAGTCTATGTTCTACTATAACAAGTTTTGAAGAATCATCGATGTCAATTAAGAAATTGTTTAAATTATTGGAAAAGGCGAAAACATTAATTGGAAATACATCAGGCTAATTGGGAGAGAAGCTGCGAAAAAAAATAAAGAACGTACTGAGAAGAAACCCCGATTTCAAGTCAATTGAACAAATTAATGATATACTAAACCATTTTGTGGATAATTCATTTGAATTATAAAATATACTAACTGCAAATATTATTAAATACAAAAACGCCTCGTTAACTTCAAGTAATGCGGAACGGAGTTTCAGTGCATACAAAATGATTTTTTCAGAGAAACGGCAAAACTTCACTGTTGGAAATATGGAGAAAATACTTGTAGTATATTTTAATATGTTATTATTATTACTAGTTAGATTTAATAAATAAAGAACAAATATGATTGTTTCCTTCAAATTATCGATAAGTTCACTAAAAAATGGATATGATACTCCCCAATTGTTTACATTTATTGTAGCATATTTATTGGCATATTTTTTGCATATAGTTGATATGCACACGAAATTAAATTTATCATGTCAATATTAGCCTAAATACAAAATATCAGTCAAATCTGATTAAAAATGAGATTTACATAAAAATCCGCTGTCTACTTATTAGACGTCCAAACAAAACAACAACAATGACTAATGAATTTGTTTGTTGAACCTCAGTTACATCTCTTTCAACCCAAGTTTTGATCACGTCCCGGTGCGGGATGTACTACGACCGTGCTGGGTCGGGCCAATTATATCATATGACAATGAATTTTTTTGTTTCAACCCAATTTAATTCTTAGTTCGTTCTTGCGTTGTTTCATTGGTGATCGATTGGATTAGTTGTAAATTATTTCCTTAATTGACAAAATTCCAATGAAATAAATGGTGGGTGGAATGCTCCCCGGTTCGATACTCCCTTCGGATAAAATTTTATTTTTGTTATTTTCGATAAACCACTTAAACCACAATATGTGAATTTCTTCATCGAGTGAATATGCAAATATTTTCAATTAACGATATACAGCGTCTTTTCTTTTGAAAGTGAATTTCTATGAAAAATATTTACAATAAACATCTTTGAAATGTGTTTATCGATTATTTGAATCAATCTTTATTTATCACACCCTTTTTTAAAATAATATTTCATTTGAATTTTGTTTTACTCATAATAAGTAATATAATAATAATATAATTATAAACAATAATTATAAGATCATAAGAGCACTCTACAAATGTTGTTATACTGTATCCGATTGCATAAAAAAGTAGAACAAATTCACAGATATTAGTTTCGCCATGAAGTCCAAGTTCAGTCTATTCTTATCGTAGTCTATAAGGACTTGTCTACCTCTAGATAAATATATCAATAATAGGTTTCATTTTTTACTTACAACGAGTAATTATTGAATAACAACAAGCTCACCTGAAATTAGAAAATAAATACATACGTTAATATAGGATAAACTAAAAAATATAAAATATATAAATATATAATATAATATAAATATAATATATACTGAGGAAATAAAAGTATTGAAAAAAATATATAAAAAAATAAATAATTTGCATTACTTTAAACCATGCTTATAAGGCAAGGCTACCAAAATGCTTACACTATATATATCGAAAATGTTTATCACTATATATATAAAGGGTGATTTTTTAAAAGCTATAGGAAAGTTTTTCAAAAAAAAAACACATAAAATTCAGAAAAATGCATGAAGTCTTCATTTGAGTCGATAGTACGGTCCATATAATTTAATGTTTGAAGATTATTTCATGCAAATGTTGACCTTGACTGCGCCTCAAATGGTCCATCCCCTTAGTCCAATTTTGGCATACTCTTTCCAACATTTCGACCGGTATCTCACGAATAAATACTTCAATGTTGTCTTCCAATGCGTCAATTAAAGCGGGCTTGTCTGTATAGAAATGAGCTTTAACATAGCCCCACAAAAAATTGTCTAAAGGCGTTAAATCGCACGATCTAGGCGGCCAATTGAGCGGTCCCGAACGTGAAATAAAATGTTCACCGAACTCGCCTCTCAATAGGTCCATTGTAGCGCGTGCTGTGTGGTATGTGACACCGTCTTGTTGAAACCACATGTCATGCAAGTCAAGCTCTTGCATTTTGAGCAAAAAAAAAGTTGGATATCATCTCACGGTAGCGCTCACCATTCTTTGACGAAGTACGGTCCAATGATGCCACCAGCCCATAAACCGCAGCAAACTGTGACTTTTTCTGGATGCATTGGTAGCTCTTGCAATGCTTCTGGCTGATATTCACTCCAAAATCGACAATTCTGCCTATTTACGTACCCATTGAGCCAAAAATGAGCTTCGTCGCTGAACACAATTTCTTTCTTTCTGAACTTTCTTAACAGAGCACTCATTTTGATGATAAAATTCAATAATTTGCAAGCGTTTTTCGTTTGTCAGACGATTCATGGTTAACTTATAGACCAAACTGGAGATGTTTGACAGTGAAACAAAAGTACTAATTTTGAAAATACGTTATCTCTCACGTATACAGTGCAAGATAAAGCCTAACTTCATGATTCAACCAAATTTTTGACGTAAAAGTAAAAGTATTATGCAGTCAGAGGAATGTATACACCGAATTCCATGATTCTAGCTGCGGCCATTTGGTTGGTAGCATTTTTATCCACTTTTTCGCATTTTACCCTTTAAGAGTACGACTTTCTAAAAACTCTTTATTTTACGTGAGGGATGTACAAATCTAATTTCGTCATTTTAGCTGTAGCCCTTTAGTGGGTACCATTTTTATCCCTCTGTTTCAATTGTATTCCTTGAAAGTACGAATTTGGAAAAAACTTTTTTATTTTCCATGTCTACGCAGTCAAAGGAATGTATACTCCGAATTTCATGTCTCTAGCTGCGATCATTTGGTTGGTACAATTTTTATCCCCAAAAAGTACGAATTTCGAAAAATCGCTTTATTTTACGTGTTTACGGAATCAGATGAATGTATACACCGAATTTCATTATGGTAGGTGCAGCCGTTTGATTGGTACCATTTTTATCCCTCTATTCCCATTCTACCCCTTAAAAGTACGAATTTGGAAATAAAAATTTCATAAAGAGTGATTTTTTTGAGGTTAGGATTTTCATGCATTAGTATTTGACAGATCACGTGGGATTTCAGACATGGTGTCAAAGAGAAAGATGCTCAGTATGCTTTGACATTTCATCATGAATCGTCTTACAAACGAACAACGCTTGCAAATTATTGAATTTTATTATCAAAATGCGTGCTCTGTTAAGAAAGTTCATTGCGCGCTTCCATTTTATGGTCAGTTTAATCGACCCACTTGTGTATTGTATTGTGACTAAATTTCGCACCAAATTTACATTGTTGGACATTAAACCACCAACACGCTTACGTAGAGTGCGAACTGAAGAAAATATCGCAGCTGTATCGGCCAGTGTTAATGATGACCACCAATTTTCGATTCGTCGCCGTTCGCACCAATTGGGTCGCTGTTACTCAAAAACGTGGAAATGCCAAAATTGGACTAAGCGGATGGACCACCTAAGACGCAGCCGCGGTCAACATTTAAATGAAATTATCTTCAAAAAGTAAATGTCATGGACCAATCTAACGTTTCAAATAAAGAACCGATGAGATTTTGCAAATTTTATGCGTTTTTTTTTAAAAAAAGTTATCAAGCTCTTAAAAAATCACCCTTTAGAACAAAAGCTATTGAATTTTGGCCGATGGATATTGATTCTGAACCACTGTTCGTACGACGTATAGATGCGGCAAATGATTGATTTTTTAATATAAAAACATGGAAACGAAAATCGAAATGGAGAACGCATAACGACTATAAAAAACGGTCTGCAGCCTATCTTGGACGTATAATGATTCAAAGTCTTCCATGTCGCAGTCGAGAAGAGGTGGAAAGTCTTCTAAAGGATGAAAAGAGATGTCATGGTTTACAAATATTCAGACCCGTCCTGTATTCCAAGATGTAGGATATATTCTGAGAAATAGAGGAGAGTTTATCGCTAATCGTACGTTTAGGTGATAATGGGGAAAAGGGGATAAAATTGGTACCGACCAAGTGACTGAAGCTAGATCATGAACTGTCGACTGTGTAGACGCGCCAAATAAAATGGCTTTTCCAACTTTCCTAATTTTAGTTTATAATAGTATACAAATATCGCAATTGGCATATTTATATAGTTTCCCAATATGTTAGCCTCTAATCAGTCTCTAATCTGCTGATTAGGTGAAAAATAATAAGCTGCTACACTTCTAAGGTATGTGGAATGCACTACATGATGGAGTATATATAAAAGTAACGTCGTTTTTTTTAATTTTTTCATCTATATTTATATTTTTATCTATATTTAATAGAATGCAAATTTATTTACAAATGGCTTGTTGCTACTTATCAGCTGGCTGCTTAAAAAATATATTTCTTAATATTTTTTATTTTCATTTTATATATTTATTATTGCATTTTTTATTTATAAGAGTTACAAAATACGAGAGCTAAATCTTTTAATGAGGAATTGTAAAAAACATTGTTTGACGGGGGAAGAATAGGAATACATTTTATTTTAAAATTATTCGGAACTAAGTTTTTTTTTGAATGAAAAGTCCATCAGTAGATGTGACACTTCTTGATCGGATTCATTGTGCTGCCCACGGGGCAATTGAATTCCTCTGAGAATTCCTTAAGATTCGACAGAGGTCCGGTGACGCGAAATTTACCAGGTGCATGTTCGTCGGCGGCTGCTTCCAGAGCTCTATTCTCGGGGTTGGTGCTGGTGCACCACAATTGCGCATAACTTATGAAGAATAATTGCTTATGACTGTAGTTGAAGTTGGGCAAAGTTTCCCGTTCTAATTCCGGCCGGGAACGGGAGCTATCCTCATACCATTTGAGATAGGCGCGGTAAGCCAAACGTACACCAGCATTGTCGGCTATATTTTCCGCTTGAGAGGCCGGCTCAGGCAAAGGTACTCCGCCGTATTCATAGCGTTTATATTGTTCAACAAAGCATTGTTTGTGCTCATTGAACGCTTGTATGGAATTTGTATCCCACCACTGATGAGTGATGCCGTCGGCGTCAAACAGCCGACCTACGTCATCGAAGGCGTGAATCAATTCGTGCGCCAACTGACTGCCCAATTGGGCAAAATTGATGGCATTTGGCAACGCTGGAGTCCACATGTACTGAGGCTGCAGGAAGCCAACTGGCACCGTGACCAGATTTTTCGTCACAATATTCTGGGCTGTAAACGAATCCAAATCATCGGTTTCCACGTCCTCCAGTGGCCTATAAAGACTATCCCTATTTTTGCGGGCGGCCGCAATCTTTAGTTGTCTCACGTTTTCAACAAAGTCCTCTTTGTTTACGACCAGCTTGTCAGTCTCAGCGGTGGCATTTAATGCAATGGCCGGTATTACAATGGCCAAGGCATTCAGTTTCTCAATGGCATACTGGCGGGTATCAGCCGCCAGCCAACTGAGTCGCGACGAGCGCAAGACTTCTTCAAATGCCCGCTTGAAGGTCTGCCACAAATCATCCAAATCCTGCTTTGTCTGCTGCGAGTTGTAAGTGCGATAAACTAAATTCTCCAAATTAATTGGAAAGATTTTTTTCACCTCGGCTATGCAGACGTCTTGTTGAGCATCCGTGTCGTCATAGACTGAGAATGTGAAGGCGTCCGTCAGCTTATAGAATATATAGTTGGCCACTACTCGTTTTGGAGTCCGCGCTATGACCTCAATCAGATTTTGCAGATAGTCGCTCTGTTCATAACATGCGAAGGGCGGTATTTCACCATAAGTCGTGCTCACCAGTTGCTTAACATCGAAGCTGGTCTTGTGGCTGCTTTGCATTTGCTCCAGTGTTGTCGACTTCAGAAAGTCTGCCGGCAACAATCCGGCATCGGGTAGTCCTTGGGCCAAAGCAATTTCAAAATCAAAAATTTCCTTCGCTGCCGCATTGGCAGTAGCTTCAGGTATTTCCAAAAACAGTTGGATATTCGAAGAGATAACTGCCGGTTGATTATTGCGAGTTGCCTCGAATTCAGTTGTGAAATATTGATTTTTTTCTTGTAGAAATAGAGTTGATGCTTGTCCGAAACCCAACGACTTCACTGAGGCATCATGTAAATCTGGAAAAACGGCAGCCACCACCAATATATCGAGGCCATATTTATGAGCAATTTCGGCCACAGTTTTCAGCCAATCGAAGTCGCTCGCGTTCCATTTATCACCCTCCACCAGTGGCATTTGTCCGAATTCGCTGATGATGGCCAACAGTTTGCTCTTCGCAACCACCTGCATATCTAGACATGATCTATAGAAGTCTTTGACTTTTGTGACTTCTGCGGTGTCTGTCTTATCCTCAGCCACCAGTAACGTCTTCAGTTTACGACCAAGCTCAGCTTGCAATACATCAAAATAGGTGAACCTAATATCTTCAGGCTTTAGCGGATGCAATTTAGGCCAATTGGCACAAGCAAATTCGTAAAAGTCATCGCAAGGATCCAACGTTTCGTTCATGTAGCTGCGCTGCTCGCTCACTTTGGCGTTACGCGCCAGTTCGTCGGCCGGCAATGCTCGCAGGCTGCGCACAAAAATCCACACAATTATTATTGCGTATTTTAGATGGCCCTTTAGCATCTTACTTAGTTTCTCTATCAAGCACAACCGAACGTTTTTAAATGAAATTTAGAACTGATTTAGGAAAATGTTCAATCTTACACTTGACGGCGAGCAGATTACCACTCGTAAATATTCCAGTTTGCGCGATAAGCATTATTCACACAGAAAAAAATACTTTGTTGGTGCTTCTTTCGCATTTTGAATCGCACAAGTGATAGTCTAATCGGGAATGGAATATGTGTGACACTAAAAGTTGATGATTTACATTATTCACTCGCAACTAATGTCCAAAAATATAGAACGGAAGTGAAAAAAATCAAACAATAATTGCGATAGTTTTCTTAGGACAACGAAAATAGGTCAATCGTTTTTTTAATAATTTCACAAATCATCTAGTGGAATTTAGCAGAAAACTGTACTGAAAATAGTTCAAAATAGTTTTGAAAATAAGTAATTCATTTAGTGGAACTATGAAAGCTCAAAGATCGACTTTTAATTATGTATCTCAAAAGCAATAATTCTATAACAAAATAGTAGTAATATTCAAATGACTCAGTTGATTGGATATATAACAAAAACCTTTTTTTATATAGTTCGTTCGATTGATTTTAATCAAGAAAAAGTTATTGTTCAATTATATACTATCTAGCCGTGCACGCTACTTCGCACGCGGAGAAGCCAGTTATTTGTTATCAGCTTTATCCATCTCTGTTTTTGGATAGTATTTATTGAGTCTAAAATAGTAATTTCAAAACAACCTATTAGCTAGATCCATCCTGGAATAAATTAAGGTCAGCAAAAAGCCTGACTATATTCGAGGCAGAATCATCCGTATCAAACGATGAAGGCAGTGTGGTTAAAGACTCCGTGTCCGGCAAGGCAAGCCAAGATACGGAAGGTAAATTAAAATCCCCGAAGATTAATGTTCGGTCTAAGTCACCTGACATTGAAACAATCCTACCAATCGCGGCCAAGTGACTTTCGTAGACACATAATTCAGACGATGGAGGAATATAAGAGCAAGTAATGAACTATTTATTGCGCCCTAAATTAATAAGAACTGCAATAAATTCAATGTCATCAAGCCCGTGGAGGATAATACGTTCCGATGGGAAAGAATTAGTTACAGCAATCCTTCCTAAACGATCATTCCTAAAAATAATAAATCTACTACAAAAAATTTCAGAATCTAAAACTAAATCTTTTAACCAAGTCTTAGTAAATGCAAGAGCAGAGAAATCAAAATCAAAGCTATCAACAAATAATTGATTCAATTTCGTATTCAAACCCCTTACATTCTGATACCCGATATAAAAAGAATCAATTAGTGTTTTGGGACAGTAGCTGACCTCAAAGGCAGACGGGCCACATTGTCCACCCTATCCACAAATTCCTTAACAAATGGGATCATCAATCTGTCATCCCTCATTGTAATAATCTTAAAATTTAAAAGACCTAAGCTAAAAATCACCCTCAATCTTGGATCTAATAAGCAATTCAAGTGATCAGCGGTGGTATCTGGGCCGAACCTCGGAGACCAGAAGACCACTTCATCTCCGGGCCATGGTCAATCCACCAGAAGTACCACTAGGTTGCTATGGACGCACGTCTGCAACAGGCATAGACTGAAGTAAATTCCCGCCTACACTGGTTTGTGGACACTCACCTGTTGCAGCCGTAGGACGAGCGGGATTGTCGCCTTCCACGCTGATCTGCGGAGGATCTGTGACAGCTCTATCACAAAGCAGTGGCTCAACAACTGCAGCATAGGTCGGATTTTTATCATTCGACAATCCCAACCTATCAACAGTTTGAGCCGCTGGTTCAGCAACATCCAAATGCTCAATCCTCGGCGTCACTGATTTCTTCTTTGCACCTCTTTCTCAAAAAGTACACATTTTGAAAAATCACTATAGGTAACATGTGTTCTCGTGTCTCCCCATAAGAGCATGTACTTTATTTGGAACCGCGTTTATCTCTTTTTGCCCTGCATCCTCCTAATAAGTAAAAATTTTAAAATATCCTTCTATGTTTACGTAATTAAGGTACCACCCACGTACCCCGTAAAAGTAAAAATTTAGAAAATTCTACTTTTACCGCGTTTCTACGTGCCCAAAATTCACGATGTTAGATACAATACATTATTTGATAGATTTTTATACCTTTTCGTCTCTTCCACCCCTTATAAGTACAAATTTCGAAAAATCCATTTAGATTGCGCTTCTACGTTGTCCAGAGAATTTACACAGCAAATTCCACGACTATAGCTGCCATACTTAAATAGCTACTATTTGTATCCCTTTATGTCTTGTATCACATGACAAATTTCGAACAATCCAATTTTTCTGCGCTTCTACATGGTCAGATGAATTTACATACTAAATTGTACGATTCTAGCTGTAATACTTTAGTTGGTAACATTTCTATCCCTTTTTGCCCCGCTCACCACTTAAAAGAAAAAATTTCGAAAAATCCATTTTGATTGCGCTTCTAAAGGGTGATTTTTTAAGAGCTTGATAACTTTTTTTTAAAAAAAAACGCATAAAATTTGCAAAATCTCATCGGTTCTTTATTTGAAACGTTAGATTGGTCCATGACATTTACTTTTTGAAGATAATTTCATTTAAATGTTGACCGCGGCTGCGTCTTAGGTGGTCCATTCGGAAAGTCCAATTTTGGGCAACTTTTTCGAGCATTTCGGCCGGAATAGCCCGAATTTCTTCGGAAATGTTGTCTTCCAAAGCTGGAATAGTTGCTGGCTTATTTCTGTAGACTTTAGACTTGACGTAGCCCCACAAAAAATAGTCTAAAGGCGTCAAATCGCATGATCTTGGTGGCCAACTTACCGGTCCATTTCTTGAGATGAATTGTTCTCGGAAGTTTTCCCTCAAAATGGCCATAGAATCGCGAGCTGTGTGGCATGTAGCGCCATCTTGTTGAAACCACATGTCAACCAAGTTCAGTTCTTCCATTTTGGGCAAAAAAAGTTGGATATCATCTCACGGTAGCGCTCACCATTCACAGTTACGTTACGATTCGCATCATCTTTGAAGAAGTACGGTCCAATGATGCCACCAGCCCATAAACCGCACCAAACTGTGACTTTTTCTGGATGCATTGGTAGCTCTTGCAATGCTTCTGGCTGATATTCACTCCAAAATCGACAATTCTGCCTATTTACGTACCCATTGAGCCAAAAATGAGCTTCGTCGCTGAACACAATTTCTTTCTTTCTGTACTTTCTTAACAGAGCACGCATTTTGATAATAAAATGTCAAAGCATACTGAGAATCTTTCTCTTTGACACCATGTCTGAAATCCCACGTGATCTGTCAAATACTAATGCATGAAAATCCTAACCTCAAAAAAATCACTCTTTACATGGTCAGATGAATTTACATACTAAATTGTACGATTCTAGCTGTAATACTTTCGTTGGTACCATTTCTAGCCCTTTTTGTCCCGCTCATCCCTTAAATATTGAAATTTCAAAAAAATGCATTTATGTTGCAAGTGTACGTTGTCAGAGAAATGTAAATGATGATTTTCAAGAATATAGCTGCAATGCTTAAATTGGTACCATTTGTATCAATTTTTGCCTCTTTCCTCACTTAAAGGTACACATTTGGAAAAATCCCTATTTGTAGCTCGTCTGCAGGGTCAGTACAAGGAACACACCGAATTTCATGTTTCTAGCAACTGTTGTTTGTTTGTGACTAAGGTTCAATGTTTATCCCTTTTTGTCCCATTTACCCCCTAAAGGTACGAATCGGTATTCGGTATTGGTCTGGGTGCTGGTCAGTCCGTCAGTAACGCATCTCTTTTATATATATATAGATTGTATAAACAAGTACTTTGTAAGACATGCCTTACATCAGTGAAAAACTATATTAAAATAATTTCCAACTTTTGCAGCTTGTAAAAAGAATATGAGTCATTCCATGTAAAACGGTACGATTTTTGACCTCGATTGCTGCGATTGTTTTGAAAGTTTGTGTATGTATTCTTCTCATAAAAATATTGTGTACGTATTTTTGGAAAATATTTATTTTTTTTTTTCACCAGTTCAGACCAATTTAAAAGTGAAAAAATACTATTTTTTGCAAAAGACGTTTTCATTCAATCGCCTGTAACTTCTGAAATACTTTACTAACCAATTTTATCTTGGATGTTTCATTGTTTTTATACCTTGCGTTTATGAACTTATGAAAAAATATAATTTTGAATATTTTTCATTATAATTCTGGTTGATTTTGTAAAAAATAAATCGTAAAAAATAGAAGCCATCATTTCACCACTTTCAAACTCAGACAGTCGCTTAAAGATATACCTAAGCACACTACTTTAAAATTTCAACAAAATGGATTGGTGTAATCATTTCGAAAATCAAAATAAAAGAATTACAATTGGAAAAACTAAAAAAAGCTAAACCTGCTATAAAATAACACATCAATATTTTAAATTGAGGTTTTATTAATTAATTTTAATTGAAATTACATTAAAAACGAGGTATAACACATTAAAATCGGTAAAGTATTTCAGAAGTTACAGGCGATTGAATGAAAACATCTTTTGCAAAAAATAGTATGTTTATCACTGTTAAATTGGTCCTAACTCGTAAAAAAAACTATTTTTTTTTCAAAAATACGTATACAATATATTTATGAGAAGGATACATACACAAACTTTCAAAAAAAAAAATCGCAGCTACAGAGGTCAAAAACCCTACCGCTTGACATTAGGGTTTGCATCCCGGGATTTCCCGCGGGAAAATTCCCGGGAATTCGCATCTTTTTCATTTCCCGTATCCCGGGAAATTCGTACGGGAATCCCGCGGGAATTCAGTAGAGTAGCATATATTTTCCATCATTTCTACAATAAAAATGTTATACAATAATTTAGCTCATATCGATTTTAATTAGGTATGTCAAATATTGCACTTCGATGACAAAATATTTTTAAGCTGCGTTCGGATATGCTAAAAATTCACTTTTTCGGATATTGCCTGTCACAATCCATATGAAAAAAATTTAAAAACCCGGAAAAAGTCGATTTTTGTCGTGTATCCGAACTCCCAAAAAAAGAAGTCAGTCGTTTGAAAATATTTTAAACAATGCTATAGAAACTCAAGTAACAATATTCTATTAACAAGGCAAGGTATAAAGAAAGAATTTATAGTTATCGAAGCGACAGGACAAAGAACAGACAACATAAACATTTTATTTAATGCTCTACTGACTACATCTGTTGAATGTGAAAGATCGTTCTCCGTCACGTCCACATTTTCCAATAAAATAAGAAATATCTGATGAGCCATAAATGCATTGTCTGCTCTTAATTCAAATATACACTTGCAAATATTGATTTAATTAATTTTGAAACTTGAAAAGATTTTTGGATTGAATTCTGTAACAGGTTCGTCGTGTAATAAATATTTATTATTCTGAACTGGGCAACTCTAACTCAAGACCATTTTGTATCTATATTTTATAGAATGAAAACTCATTTAAAAATAGCATTGTGACATTTATTATTTGGCTGCACACTACCACTATCATGATTTTCATGAAAGGTTTCGTCAGGTGGCTTCGCACCGACTTTTAAGTAAATGATTTTCACCATCGAATGAGAAGCACAACTCATGTGCTGAATATCCGTTGAAAAATTTGCACCAATAAATTGTGAATTTTTCATTTAAAAAAATAAGCTTAACTCATGGCAAACGATATATTGACAATTTCCCGTGCTGTCCCGGGATTCCGGGAAATTGAAAAAATAATTCCCGTTTCCCGGGAAACAAAAAGTACGGGAAAATGCAAATCCTACTTGACATGGAATGACTCATATATATTGTTTTTCCAATTTTTCTTTGAAATAAGGTGGTACGTATTTCGAATAAACAAGTAAGTAAACTTCAGTCGACTAAACCGACTTATAAATATATACCCTCACTCTCAGAGAACATATATACGGAAGTTATAGGAATAAAATTTTATGTAGGGCCGGATAATTTGTGTGGAAGGTGCTAGGAGGTTCGATTATGATTATGAAAACATTATCAAACACAAAAATATAGTCGATTTCGAACATCCGTGTGGAAGTTATATGGGTTTTAATTTAACATAGGAATATGGGTCATTTGTGTGGGAGGTACCAGAAGGGGTGTGACAATATCGCCCATATTCCACATGAATGTAGCATATATAAAAGCATTGCTAAATATCAAATCTTACAGTATTCCGATTATCAGTATAGAAGTTAAAACAGCATTAATTTTTCATAGTTATGCGTGATTTGTGTGGGAGGTACAAGAAGGGGCGTGGCAATATCCGCCATATTTTGCACGCTTAAAGTGATTATAAAATCTTTATCAAATACCAAATTATTGGTGATTCCGAATATCCGTGTAGAAGTTACATTGGTTTTAATTTAACATTGGAATATGGCTATTTGTGTGGGAGGTACCAGAAGGGGCATGTCAATTTCGCCCATCTTCGAACTTAAACTATGTTTGGGAAAAATATTACCATGTGCAAAGTTTGAATTGATTCCTTAACTCCTTTCGAGGACGGACGAACGGACATGGCTCAAACACCTTAAAAAGTCGTGAAACGGATTTGGTCCCAACAAACTTGGGCTCTCACTCCTTCAATGCGTTACACTTTTTTTCTCTCCCAAATGATATATACCCTTCTACTCTGTTGAGTGAGTGAGGGTATAATGATATAAGTTCTTACATAAGTTCCATCTTTTCCAAACTATTTGAGAGACTCTTTAAAAAAACGGCTACTTCCTGTTTTGGACACATTGAATGCAATTCCTGATCATCAATTTGGGTTTAGGCAAAGCCATGCGACGCCTGAACAATGCCATAGAGTAGTGACGGAAATAAGAGACTCTTTGGAAAACAAACTCTATTGATCGGCAGTATTTCTCGATGTCAAACAAGCCTTTGATAGAGTACGGCACGATGGCTTGTTATTCAAGATCAAGCAAATGTTACCTACTCCCTTTTATCTGCTGATGAAAAAAGATTTTGTGTAAATATCAATGATGATGATTCCGGAAATTGGTATTATATAATCGGGTGTACTTCAAGGTAACGTACTAGAACCAGATTAATATACGCTCTTTACTTCTGACATGCCCATAACCAATGAAGTCGCAATAGCTACCTATACAGACGATACCGCAATATTAGCCTCTAGTCATTCACCCACAGAGGCTTCCAATATTGTTCAACAACAGCTTGATTTAGCTGAAATATGGCTGAAGTGGTGGAATATTAAAGTTAATGCCGAGAAATCCACTCAAATGACCTACATCTTAAGAAAAGAGATGTGTTCTTCAGTGGTGTCTTTTGAAGGGTGTCCGAATTCCTTCATCTGATTGCGTTAAATACCTGGGCCTACACATAGATCAACGACTAACGTGGAAAGAACATATAAAGGGTGGTTACACACCTACATGTCCAGTTTTTTTCTTCTGCATTTCATTTGGCATTTCTCAATTATTACTAAGTTATTCAGGCTTATTATGAAAATGGGCGTTCACTTTTTCATCTTCAGTGTTGAGGCACATTTTCACCTCAGTGGATAAGCAGAATTTCCGCATTTGGGCAAATGATAAGCCAAGAGTGATTGGCGAAAAACCAATGCACCCACAAAGAGCGACTGTTTGGTGCGGTTTATGGGCTGGCGGCAACATCGGCCCGTATTTTTCCCAAATGAGGCCGGTCAGGCAGTTACTGTGAATGGTTTTTATAAGTTCATTAATACTTAAATGTATGAAGAGCTCGGCATAAATTTCAGTAAACATTTTAACTTCATTTTAGGAAAAAACACATTTTTAATTTAAAATTTCCTAAATGGAATTTTTTTCCATACAAAAAATTTCTACTGAAAGAACAGATTTTCTGCTGTTAAAAAAGAAACAACAGATTTGTATCTGCTGAGATGGTAAACAGCAGTTCGCTGTTTTTAGCAATATAGAAAAAACTTTAAGCATATGTACAGAACAGTATGACCACTTAGATATACATGTTAATAACACTTTTTTGAATAGAAGTTATTATAAAACAATTTATTACCACGGAAAGACATTGCGATTGTCTTTTTAATGATACACATATGGTCCCAAGCTAATATAAAAGGAAATTCGAACTAAACACGCTTATGAACGTTTATCTATTTTTATATTTTAAATAACAACAGCCTGTTGAAGATCGACCATATAATCGACATCAGCTGATGCTGGCAGGTTGGAAATCGACCATATGATCGACATCACCTGATGTGCGTATGGCAATGCAGTAACACCCAAATACAGATGGCGTTAGCAGTTATTTTATGTCTGTCAATGTAGATTGTGTACTTCGTACGAAACAGCAACACTTGCTGGAATAAAATATTGAAAAAACTAAATTGTTGTGTGCTTTAATAAATTGTCTCCTCTAGACCACGACTCTACATTCAGTTTCACCGAAATAAATAGCCCAAGTCGACATAGGAGGACGCAATCGCGGCATCATCTAATACAGCAACATCTAAACGGAAGATAGAAATAACAACATAATAGCAACAACTACAATAAATGCGGCGTCATCATCATTTCGCACTAGTGCAAGGAGGCCGGCATGTTGAAGATCGACCATATGATCGACATCACCTGATGTGCATATGGCAATGCAGTAAGACCGAAATACAGATGGCGTTAGCAGTTATTTTATGTTTGTCAATGTATTTTTTTATTTATTTATTATTAATTACAATACAAAGTATATTTTTATATTCTAATTTTGGGTTCAGGGTTTGAGGCGGGGTGACTAAGACCATAGTAGCTACTTATTGCAGCGGCAGACCAGAGCCTCTGATGGTAATCGAACCCACGACCCCCACGCTGATAGCCGAGCACGCTACCAACTCGAGTACCGGGCCGCTCTAACTTGTCAATGTAGTTTCTGTACTTCGAACGAAACAGCAACACTTGCTGGATAAAACATTGAAAAAACTAAATTGTTGTGCGTTTTAATAAATTGTCTCTAGACTACGTCTAGGGGAGACCAACAGTGCCATCATCCTGATGGAAATCTGTTCAACAGCCAATTTTAGCAGACTGCAAACTCTTTAGCAATGGTGATGTAAGATTGCAGAAAACTGTTGTTAGCCAAAAAACAGTTGTAATAGCAGAAAGGTGTTTGCTGAGAGACAGCGACAATCGCTGCTTTTCTAGGGTGTTTTTTTTATTGAGGTATAGAACTTCGAATTGAAATAAAACACAAGAAAATCGTTTTAATGTCCATCAATTTGGCTTTATTGGAAGGATAATTTTATGCCATTAATGTTTAAATATGATTTCGGGCATGTGGCCGCCGCGGCTGGCTCGAATATAGCCAATTCTACAGGTCCAATTTTCAACCACTTTCTCCAATTGCTGTGCAGCTCCAATTGCTGTGCACGGTGGCGAATCGATTCATTCGGGTCCTCTCCAACACTTTGCTCTACAGCGGCAATTGTTTCTTCGGTGCGCACTGTTCGACGTCTCTACGGATGCGTATTATCACATAGAGTAAACGTAGTGCGAAAACGATCCATGGTTAACCGAATTAATTGCTCTGATGGACGATTATGTCGACCATAAAATGGACGGAGCTTGCGGTGAACTTCGCGAACTGAACCATTACTTTCGAAATAAATTTGCACGATTTGCAAGCGTTGTTCTTTTGTCAACCTGTTCATGATGAAATGGCAAACCAAACTAAATATTAATCACTTGACAGCTGAAAAATGGCCGCCAGTTAAAAAAGTGATGCCAACTTAAAGTTCTATACCCCAATAAAAAACACCCTTTATTAACAAACTTGTTCTCTAAGTGTAGAACTTCTTTTTTAATAGTTGCTTGAAATTACATACATACATATCGAGGGCTTATATTCATAAGTGACTATGAACAAAAACAGGAGAGCGAAAAAAATGATTTCTCCATAATTTGAAGAGAAATTATTAATCATTCTTCTACAGTTTAATCTAAAAAGGATTACTAATTGCTACGATTAAAAAGTTTTCGCAATTTCCTATTATTCGCGGTTTTATGATTCATAGCCACTTTTGCACGTTTACAATTGAGCACTATGAATGTTGAAATAAACACATAGCCATTTATGCCCAAATATATAAATAATATTTGTTGTCATGAAATTTTGGCAATGTTGTATAGTAAACGCATTTTCTGTGATGTACACAGCGAATTTAAAGATTCCACCTTCATCCGTCAGATTGGTCGCTTGTAACATATTTGTAGCCAGTCACGAAAATCGATGCAATTGATGAAAAATCGAAAATTCGCGTTTGAAATTCCTTATATTTTAACATTCTTTATTCATAATTCTGAAACTTTTCATACACCAAAGAAATTTTTGGTATAATAAAAAGTTGTGCCGGTTTTTCTAAAGATACTTTTCACAATTTTTGACTTTACAGCCACTATTTATCCTATTTTAGTCTGATAACTGGGGAATCAAAATGCTATTAAAATATAACAATAATTTTATGTATAACAAAAATTTGATTAAGTAAAAACTTATTTCTTATTTCGCAACTTCAAAGTAGATTTTAAAATAGAGACCTACACGAAAAGAAAACTGAATTACATAGAAACGAAATTTTAGACACGTGAACATCGTTTTTGAGTTTATTTTGTGGGAAAAATTAGTTTGTTTCCGGTAAACATGTCATCACTTGTTGTAAATGAACAAAGGGAAGTAAACATATTTCCCTTTAGATCAAACAGTTTTCTTCGTTTGTCGAAATGGATTTGTATTATCATTACAAACTCCCAAAACATTAGGAAGTAAGAGAAACCGTTGTTGTTGCATCAGATTTTGATACAGCTCCATAAAAATGTCGCATCGCAAATGTTATATCTTAGTGCTCTACAAGCTTCAAGCTAATAATTTGTTTCTGCCGCATTTGGAGTGAAGAGCAACCAGAAGCCGTTCAAGAACTGCCCATGCATCCCGAAAAATGCACTGTTTGGTGTGGTTTGTACGCTGGTGGAATCATTGGACCGTATTTTTTCAAAGATGCTGTTGGACGCAACGTTACGGTGAATGGCGATCGCTATCGTTCGATGCTAACAAACTTTTTGTTGCCAAAAATGGAAGAACTGAACTTGGTTGACATGTGGTTTCAACAAGATGGCGCTACATGCCACACAGCTCGCGATTCTATGGCCATTTTGAGGGAAAACTTCGGAGAACAATTCATCTCAAGAAATGGACCGGTAAGTTGGCCACCAAGATCATGCGATTTGACGCCTTTAGACTATTTTTTGTGGGGCTACGTCAAGTCTAAAGTCTACAGAAATAAGCCAGCAACTATTCCAGCTTTGGAAGACAACATTTCCGAAGAAATTCGGGCTATTCCGGCCGAAATGCTCGAAAAAGTTGCCCAAAATTGGACTTTCCGAATGGACCACCTAAGACGCAGCCGCGGTCAACATTTAAATGAAATTATCTTCAAAAAGTAAATGTCATGGACCAATCTAACGTTTCAAATAAATAACCGATGAGATTTTGCAAATTTTATGCGTTTTTTTTAAAAAAAAAAGTTATCAAGCTCTTAAAAAATCACCCTTTAAAAGATTTTTTTATTAAATTTTCAAACTTTTACTGTTGTACACAATTAAAAGTTCATAAGATATTGCTCTAGTCAAATGTCATCGGTTAATAAAAGAGAAACTTTTCCGAACAATTTGGCGTTCATTAGCGAAATTGCCACAATCACACAATCTTGAAATCAGCACAATTCATTTAGTTTGTTTGTATTTTTCATAACCTTTATCCGAAATTCAAGAAAGTGTCCAAGATTTTTTAAGTAATTTTCATGTTTTCACGATTTTACTGCAAAATTACCATTTCAGGCAAGTTGTTTTAAAAATACCTTAAAAATTCAATATTTTATTGCTTCAGAAAGTCTAGAAGGTTTGAACCCCCAAAAATCCCCCCTGCGCATGGCCCTGGGTGGGATGAGTGTATGTGGCTGCTCATCGGGGTCAAAAGTGAGGGAAAAGAAATAAAAATACACAAAAAAGCCCCAAAAACTGTTTCGGAGTCGTCCCCAGAGGGGTTAAATGTAAGGCCGACCATCATTAATGTTTCCTCCCAGACATTTTTTCGAACACACATATCCCCTATCTCCACTCGTTAAGATGGTCCTCATACAAAAATTATTTTTTTTTTTATAAAATTTGTTCAATCCGCTCTTATTGGCCCAAGTAGGCCGTTAGTGGAGTCAAATGTATGACGGACCCCCAATATTTTTGCAACTCCCGCATTTTCTCTGAACATACCTACCTCATATTTTCAACCCTTAAGGAGGCCCCCATATGAATTTTCTATTTTTTAACTTTTTGTTATGACAGTAAGGTCCAATACTGCCCCTAAGTCGCTCCTGGCTGGGTTAAATGTAATGGAACGACCTCCATTAATTTTCCCTCCCCAACATTGTTTCCAAACAAACTTACTCTATTCGCACTCCTTAATGGGACTCCCATACAAAAACTAATTTTTATAAAATTTGCACCAATCATTGCCCCCAAGTGCAGTCAAATGTATGACCAACCACCAATATTGTTTCAGCCCCAATATTTTCTCAAAACGTGCCTACCCTACCATCTATTTTCTACACATTTTTTAAATTTTTTTTATAAAGGAAAGGCCCAAAACTGTCCCCTATTCACCCCAAGTGGGAAGACATGTAGGACAGTCAGTCCCCCATTAATTTTCTTTCCCCAACAAAAAACTAAATTTTTATAAAATTTGATCCCATTAAAGTAATATATTCTTATTGCAATTTCTATTTTCTATATTTATTAAAGTATTTTTTATTTATAAGAATTACATAAGAATTGATTTATTTATTTATAAGAATTACAAAATGTAGAGTTGACATATTCTAAAAGCAGCATTACTTGACAGGGATAAACTAAACTAAAAAAATAGTTTAAACATTTTAATCATTATTAAATTGGCGGTTTGGTTTTCATCAGTAAATGGCACACTTCTTGATCGGATTCATGGCGCTGCCCACGGGACAATTGAATTCTTTGGAAAATTCCCCAAGATTCGACAGAGGTCCGATGACACGAATTTTAAAAGGTGCGTGTTGGTCGGCTGCTGCTTCCAAAATTCTATACTCTGGGTTGGAGGTGGTGCACAACAATTGTGCATAACTTATGAAGAATAATTGTTTATGGCTGTAGTTGAAATTGGGCAAAGTTTCCCGTTCTAACTCCGGCCGGGAACGGGAGCTATCCTCATACCATTTGAGATAGGCGCGGTACGCCAAACGTACACCACCATTGTCGGCTATATTTTCCCCTTGAGTGGCCAGTTCAGGCATACCTACTCCACCGTATTCATAGTTTTTATATTGATCGGCAAAGCATTGTGTGTGCTCACTGAAAGCTTGTATGGAATTTGTATCCCACCATTGATGGTAGTTGCCGTCTGCGTCATACAGCCGACCTTGATCATCGAAAGCGTGAATTAATTCGTGAGCCAAGACACTACCGAATTGGGCAAAATTGATTGCATTTGGAAATGCTGGAGTCCACACATAATTAAGCAGAAGGAAACGAACTGGCACCTTGACCACATTTTCCGTCAGAGAATTCAGGGCTGAAAACGAGTTAAAATCATCGGAATTAAGTGCTTCCAATGGATTATGAAGACTATCCCTTTTTTTGTGGGCGGCCGCAATCTTCAGTTGCCTCACGTTTTCAATAAAGTCCTCTCTGTTTACGGCCAGCTTGTCAGTTTCAGCGGTGACATTTAATGCAATGGCCGGTATTACAATGTCCATGGCATTCAGTTTCTCAATGGCATACTGGCGGGTATTATCCGCCAGCCAACTGAGTCGCGACGAGCGCAAGACTTCTTCAAATGTCAGCTTGAAGGTCTTCCACAAATCATCCAAATCCTGCTTTGTCAGTTTGGAGTTGTACGTGCGATAAACTAAATTCTCCAAAGTAATTGGGAAGGTTTTTGTCACTTCTGCTATGCAAACGTCTTGTTGTACTTGTTCGTCCTCATAGACTGGGAATATAAACGCGGCCATCAGTTTATAAAATATATAGTTGGCCACTGCTCGTTTCGGAGTCTTTGCTATAACTTCAATCAGATTCTGCAGATAGTCGCGCTGTTCATAACATCCGAAGGGCGGTATTGAACCATATGTGGTGGTCACCAATTGCTTAACATCCAATACTGGCTTGTATGTGCTTTGGAGCAAGTCCATTGTTGTTGACTGCATGACGTCTACAGGCATCCGTGCGGTCTCGGGCATTCCATGGGCCAAAGCAATTTCAAAATCAAAAATTTCCTTGGCGACCATATTGGCAGTATCTTCTGGAATTTGTAAATATATTGCCATATTCTCAGAAATAGTTGCTATTTGAGTATTGCGAAGGACCTCGAACACGCCACCAAAATATTGATCTTTTTCATCTAGAAATAGAGTTGATGATTGTGCAAAACCCAAACATTTCACAGTGTTATCATGAAAATCTGGTACAACCCAAGCAACAACTAATATATCAATGCCATATTTATGTTTAATTTCGGCCACAGTTTTCAGCCAATCGAAGTCGCTCGCGTTCCACTTATCACCCTCCACCAGTGGCATTTGTCCGAATTCGCTGATGATGGCCAACAGTTTGCTCTTCGCAACTACCTGCATATCTAGACATGATCTATAGAAGTCTTTGACTTTTGTGACTTCTTCGCTGTCTGTGTGTGTCTTGTCTTTCGCCACCAGTAACGTGTTCAGTTTACGATTAAACACAGTTTCGAATAATTCATGACGACTGATTCTAATTTCATTTGAATTTAGCGGATGCAATTTAGGCCAATTGGCACAAGCAAATTCGTAAAAGTCATCACAAGGATCCAGTGTTTCGTTCATGTAGCTGCGCTGCTCGCTCACTTTGGCGCTACGAGCCAGTTCGTCGGCCGGCAATGCTCGCAGGGTCCGCACAAAAATCCACACAATTATTATTGAACATCTTAGAATGCCTTTCAGCATTTTCAAATCTTTTTTATTAGTTTCTCAATCAAACACAACCGAACGCTTTTAAATGAAATTTCGAACTGAATTGGGAAAAATGTCAACCATGCACTTGTCGTCGAGCAAACTATCACTCTTGTCTTCACGATAAGCCTTATTCACGCAGAAAAAAATACTTTGTTGGTGCTTCTTTCGCATTTTTTTATTTCAGAAGTGATAGCCGCCTAATCGGGAAAGGAAATTAAATGACCCTAAGTGTTGAAGTTTTATATTATAAATTGGGAGGTAATGTTCAATATATAGAACTGCAGCGAAAAAAAAATAATTTTATTATTTTGCACTCATATACGAGTATATTAGAGTGGGCCACGAACACAAGTTCAAGGTACTACCAACACAAAAATAATGATTCTCCAAACTCCTTTCTTTCATAAAAAATAATAAATAAAAAATAAACAAATGTATGTAAAATAAACATTAGACTCCACTTGCGGCCTCCTTGGAAGAGCGGTGGAATACATAACGGGTTTCTTTGAGACCTGCAAGAAGCGTTGCATCGAAAAATTGCCGACGATCTCGATGACGACGATGGCTTCGACACTGATATCGACAAGAAAGTGAAAAATTTCTATGAGTCCTGTATGAATCTGGGCACTTTGAAACATTTCTATCAGTCCAAACTCTACGAGATAGTCAATGAGTTTGGGGAAATGCCTGCATCAAGTGGCGAGAAGATCGTTTCGATTGGTTGAAGACCATAGCCAAGATAGCCTACAAATATGACATCACCATCATCATGGGCTACGATATTATGTCCGATTTTGCCAATAACTCGATCAGCCGATATCGGCCATCCCGATCTTCCGCTGGAATCCATGTACCTGGACGAAAGAAATGCCATATACCGCAGCCGTTATCAGCAAATCATAGCCGTACTGCTGCAGAAATTTTTGGGTCTGAAGCAGACTGCCAGGAAAATTGTAGAATTTGAAATTGGTCTGGCCAGGGGGACAATCGAACATAAGGCCGGCTTGCAGCTGGACGAGATGGCCGAGCTCACCACACTCGATGCTATGCAAGCGAAGTATGCCCCCGACTTGGACTTCAAGAAACTGATGAACATCTCACTGGGTTCAGTGCCCAACGACCAAGTTTACGAGATGATCGAAGGTGAATCTAATCAAGTTCTTGAAAGAGACTCCCAAACGGATATTGGCCAATTATATCTACTTCACGCTGTTGGACAATTTCATTGTGAAAACTCCCAAAACGAGAACGGAATTGAAGAGCAAATGCATCGCCAACACCAAGAACTTGGACAACATGATCTATCGCAAATAAAGGGTGTTTTTTATTGGGGTATAGAACTTTAAGTTGGCATCACTTTTTTAACTGGCGGCCATTTTGTCAGCTGTCAAGTGATTAATATTTAGTTTGGTTTGCCATTTCATCATGAACAGGTTGACAAAAGAACAACGCTTGCAAATGGTTCAGTTCGCGAAGTTCACCGCAAGCTCCGTCCATTTTATGGTCGACATAATCGTCCATCAGAGCAATTAATTCGGTTAACCATGGATCGTTTTCGCACTACGTTTACTCTATGTGATAATACGCATCCGCAGAGACGTCGAACAGTGCGCACCGAAGAAACAATTGCCGCTGTAGAGCAAAGTGTTGAAGATGACCCGAATGAATCGATTCGCCTCCGTGCACAGCAATTGGAGCTCTGTCCATCAACTTTATGGAAGATTTTGCGCAAAGATCTTGGCTTGCGACCTTACAAGATCCAGCTTGTGCAAGAATTAAAGCCGCGAGACCATGCAATGCGTCGTGATTTTGGTGTATGGGCCGAAAATGAGATTCATCTCGATGCTGATTTTCATCACAAAATTTTGTTCAGTGATGAGGCTCATTTTTGGTTGAATGTCTACGTCAACAAGCAAAATTGCCGCATTTGGAGTGAAGAGAATCCACATGAGACCCTTGAGACGCCATTACATCCACAAAAACTGACTGTTTGGTGTGCTCTATGGGCTGGTGGAGTCATTGGGCCATACTTCTTCCGAAATAATGCTGGAGAGTCAGTTACCGTTAATGGAGACCGGTATAGAGCCATGATAACCGACTATTTTGTTCCCGAATTGGATGGCATGAATGTGGATGAGTTGTGGTTCCAACAAGACGGCGCTACATGCCACACAGCGCACGTCACAATCGAATTATTGAAGGAAACATTCGATGAGCGCATAATTTCACGGAACGGACCTGTCAATTGGCCACCAAGATCGTGTGATTTGACACCATTGGATTATTTTCTTTGGGGATATGTGAAGTCGCTCGTCTACGCCAACAAACCAGAAACGTTAGGGGACTTGGAAGCCAACTTTCGTGGCGTTATTGCCAACATACGGCCCCATATGCTCGAAAAAGTGGTTGAAAATTGCACCTGTAGAATTGGCTATATTCGAGCCAGCCGCGGCGGCCACTTGCCCGAAATCATATTTAAACATTAATGGCATAAAATTATCCTTCCAATAAAGCCAAATTGATGGACATTAAAACGATTTTCTTGTGTTTTATTTCAATTACAACACCAACGACACGGAGCAGGGCGTGGAGTTCATGTGGCGTGAGATTCAGAATACCTTTCGCAATGTTTTGCTGTCACAAAAGCTCAACTGGATCAAGGAGGAGACTCGCCGCACTGCCGTGGACAAGCTAATGCATATGAAAATGGAAATCAACTCATATGAGCACACGAACTTCAACGATGAGTTCGGCCGTTTGGTGGTGAACAAACATGACTTTGTGGAGAATCTGAGGGCGGCCATGGCCATGAGCGCCAATAACTGGTGGCGCAAACTAAACGAACCTCCAAAGCCCTTGGAGGCGGGGGAATTGTTGTCCTTTACGCCGCACAGAGGGTTGAAATCCATCAAAAGTGGCGATTAATTCAAAAGATGAACTTTAACTTTAATAACCGTATTTGGTACCGGGTGAAAGAAGATAAAATTCTACATCACCAATTGCCAAAATAAAAGTTCTTAGTTGTTTACTTTATTTGCAGTGTGTCTTCAAAGTTCAGTAATTATTATTATTTTTGCGCGCATTGGTTAAAAGTGAAAATTTGCATATTTCCAGTGATAATTTTTTTAATTAAGACTTCTAAAAGTGAAAATTTTATTATGGAGCCGTCTACTTCAGGTATTTGAGCATATGATAAATATTTGTTTGTTTAGATAAATGTTTTGGAAATATTGAAAAAAAAAAAAATAATAAAATTGCTCCAAAAATGAGGTATTTTTGATGTTTGTATTGGATTTCAACTGAATCATCGGTGAAACTTGGTAAAACTGCTTATATTTTCTTAAAATATGAAGTTTCAGCTTATAAATTGCAGAACATCATTTTGCCTTTTTGTTGCATTTTTTGACTTATCAAAGAATTTGTAAAATAACTCCAGTCGCTAAAAATATATGTGAAAAAATAAAACAAACAAAAAATCACTTTGACCTTATTATCTTTTGTCTTTATATTCCGTTTAGTATTTGTTATTGTAGCTACTGAGTGTGCAGTTTATTAGAGATGGGTGCGTGAGTAATTTTAAATCACGCGCAATCACGAAAAAAAATTAATTAATTAATTCCAAATTACTTACAAAGCTTCGTTTGAAAATCTGAATAATATGAGAAAATTATATTTTACACACGTACACTGTTTTGAAAAATAAATTTGATCACGCTTCCATCTCTATTTAGTTTAGTTTTTCATTTGAACCCTACATGATAAATGTTGGTCATGTACATACATGCGAACATACGAGTACTGTTGTCATCTTGGTTTAAGCTGATGATGTTCCATCTACCAATGTATTGATAATTAATTGGTAAGAATTTAATACGTAGGGTATTTAAGATTCGGTACAGCCACGTTCATTTATTTTTTTTATTGACTGTCAATGTTTTGTTTAATGTGATGTTATTTATTGAAAGTGTTGTGTGTTTGTAAATTATTCGGTACAAGGGAAAACGAATAGTATTTTGCAAATTTTAAACGACTGAAAATTTGACTAATTTCAGGAACAAGTCCCAAAACAATTTTTTTTTCCTCGCCATGAGTCACATAACTTTATGAAGAATTCAGAACAAAAATCACTTCAAGATCGATTTAATCTTCTGAGGTGGGAAGTAATCACACGCGTTGACCCTTCAGATATGGTAGATATGGTAGGACTTCAAAAGCTATAGGGAGCACTTTTCCCGTAAATTCAGTCGGGAAAATACAATAGAAGACGTCTTTATAGATTTCTTTTAAGTTCAGATCCATTTATTTCGAGCAAGAGGAAGAGTTGTAAAAAGAAAATACAGCAAATGCCTCAGACTGCATTGGAGTTACTTATTCTTACCCAAAATGAAAATGATAATGGTGACGAAGATAATGAAGATGAAGATTATTTTAACGAGTTGTATGATGATTAAGAAGTAAATGATTATTATTAAGTAAATTAATTTTATAATGGTTGTGAAGTAAATGATGATTATGAAGTTAATAATACTTTTAAAATTAATGAAATGAAGTAAATAAAAAAACCGTACAATTATATTTTTTTTAAATTATTTTTTTCCTGTAATGGTTGTTTGTTTTATTTTTATACTATGGTTTTTGTTTATGAATATTGATCAATAAGATATAATAATATTTTCTAATGTAACTTTTTTTAAATATGTGGAATTATGGAATTTGAAGAAAAAAATCGGATTTTAATTTAAAATTTTGGGTATATAAATACAGATTAAATATTTATTAATTTTTATTTTTTAAGAACAATTTTTTTTTAAAGCACATTAAGTATGCTCTAATTTTCAATTGCATTTCCTAATTTATCGTTTTTCTTTGAAAAGTTACAGCGAAAATTGTGATATAAGACCACTTTTTCCAAAATACAAAAAAGGCCATAAAAGATTAAAACAACAATTTTTTTATTTTTTTTTTCTAATTATGCTTTTTTATGTATTTATGAATATCCATCAATAAAAAATAACAATATTTTAAAATTACGGCTTTCCTGAATTAATCGCCACTTTGCCTACTGCTCAACCCACTGTGCGCCGGTCAACGTAATTGTGGAGAATAAATACGAAACCTGTTCCCTATCTCCTTTATGAGAGGTGACAGCTTAGATATAGGAGTGGTAATAAGGTGTAGGTATGTTTGGGGAAAATGTTGAGGAGGGAAAACTAATGGGGTCAGTCCAACACCTCTCCCTCTAGGGGTAAGGGTTGCAGGTAGAAAGGAGGTATGTTGTGGGAAAATATTGGGGCTGAGAAAAAAAAATAGGGGTTGTTCATACATTTGACTCCACTAACGGCCATATTGGGGTAGTTATAGCGGTGGGAGCAAATTTTTTTGTGTGAGGGTCCCCTTTAAAAGTGTTAATAAGGGGCACGTACGTTTGGGGAAAATATTGGGGAGGAAAACTCATTGGGGTCAGTCTTCAACGTCGCGGGGACACTTTAGGTCTTTCGTTCCAAAACAAAATTATCAACATATGTCACCTTAAGGGTTGCAGATTGCGTGTAGGTAAGATCCGAGAAAATATTAGGGGCTGGTCATACATTTGGCTCCACTAGGGGCCTCCTTGGGCCAGTTACAGCGGTGGGAGCAAATTTTATAAAAATTTAGTTTATGAATGGTGCTCCCTTATGGAGTGACATTAAGGGTTAGGTTTGTTTGGGGAAAATGTTGGAGAGGGAAAATTAATGGTGGTCTGACGTACACGTCTCCCCTCTTGGCGGAGGGGAAGATTATAGAAAATAATCAAATGTATCGGTGCCACCTTAAGGGTTGCCAATTGAAGGTAGATATTTACTGAGAAAATATTGAGGCTGAAAAATGGGTGTTCGAAAAAAATGTTGGTGAGGGAAAATAAATGGGGGTCGGTCTTACATTTAACCCCCTGAGGGCGACTCCGAGGCAGTTTTGGGGCTTGTTTTGTACTTTTAACCTTTTCCGAGGTTGGAGTGCCTGACGAAAGTCCTCAACTTGTCTCTGGATGGACAGCGCACAAGATTCTCCAGTATCGAAGAATTTTGAGTTGTTTCTCTTCAATCACCATCAGCTCACTGAACAACCGCGGTCTTAACCAGGACGATTAGTGCAATAAGCACACGTCCAAAGATGTCACAGTGGCTTTACACAATCGTACTCAGACCTATTCTGGTTTATGCTTCTGTAGTCCGGTGGACATCGAGGAAGTTAAGTGCAACAATGGAAGAATTCAAACAACATCAACGAGAGCAATGGAGACAATATTGTTACTGCGCCCAATAGAGACACAGGTCAAGTACGGAGCGGCGATCTCGACCAAACGGTTATAAGCGGTAGGTGATTGGATCCAATTGGATTGGATGGGATCCATTTGAATCAACAAAAAAATACTGGGCGAATGTTAGTATGAGACCTACAAAATCCCCGAAAGAACAGTTTTCAAGAACTTTAAAACAAAGATTCCGTCCAGAGATACTTGGGATGGTGGATGGTTCCCTCTGTTACACAGATGGATCTAAAATGGTCGGAAAAAAGGGATGGTGGATGGTTCCCACTGTTACACAGATGGATCTAAAATGGTCGGAAAAAAGAGAACTAGTACTTCGCCTTTATACAGCCTCCCGGAAACTGTCCTTCAGGTCAAAGGTCAAATCAATAAAGGAGTGTGCGAAATGTTTAAATGGGCATGACAAGAGTTGGAAACATAAGAATCTGCACGTGTTTCCCAAGCTGCGATCACTAAAACCACGATGAAGTCGCGAAACCTAAATAAATAAAATTTCCACTAAAGGGCAGCTTATGATTAAAGGTAAATAAGAAGGCTGATGAACTGGCGGAGGAGAGCCAGGCCAGACGACGAGAATTGAATTGGGAAAATGGGCAAATTCAGTCCATAGGATATCGTGGGACTCTTCCATGGTATGCGATACGAACAAAGTCTTATGGGGGCGGAATCAATGAGAGTGAAGCCATATGTTGAGAAAAATCGCACTCAACAGCACAATGAGACTTCTCGTAAGAGACTTACCCCTAAAGAGGTAGCTACGCCGCATGGGACTCGGATGAGTGTGGGACACACTTGCAACACTTATTTTCGAGGTGCGAGAGCCGTTTTATTGAGAGCGCATAGCAGGCCGAGTTGCTGTCCTAGGTCTATAACCCAGGATATGAGTCACTCTCAACCAGTCCGGTTGACGTGACTCCTTTTTTCAACCTAAACCTAACCATGTGTGGACGACAATCATTTTAGAGTTCTCCCAAGGAGGGGTGATATCACCGGCATTGTTTAACCTCTACCTGTATGGTATTCCACAACTATAAACCGAATGAGAGCATAGAATATATAGTCAACAGCACCTCTCGTAAATCATTCTAAAATTATTGGTTCCAAATCGATAGTCTATATAAATCACCAACACATGCCGCAGCTCTTTGGGAAAATATGAGAACTGGGCACAAAGCCCTCGGCAGAACTTGGCGTATAGACAAAGGAACCTTGTGGACACCTTCGTGAAACGCAGAGATGGAATATTCAGACCAGCCAAAATGCCCCCGAGAAAATAGTACGGATGGAATTTTTGTATGGAATTTACTCACTTAACAAGAAATTAGCTTACTACTCTCTTAGCATTGCTGACAGATTTTTCTTGTTGATTCGTTTAAGAAAAACCAATGGGTCGCCACTGTATCCAGTCTCTTAATCATAAGCTAGTAAACCCAATCGAACAGGCCAAATGTCATACGAGGACTTCCCACATGTGGAGTTATTCAAACAGTACTTGATTGGTTGCTATAGAAAAAACCATCCAAACCGGAAAGTAAAGAGGAACCCCCAGGATCTAGAGACTACAGACCAGAGTTACTTGAGAGATCTTATATCAGGTAGATCTGAAAGATAACGTACTTGGAGATTATCCTCCAGCAATAGCATCCGAAGAGAAATTTCTGCTGCTAGATTTGTTTGGTGTCACCGAATCCGAATGACTGTCCAAATGTATGGGAAAAGATGAGAACTGGGCATAAAACCCTTGTTAACATCTTAGAAAATCCTAAACAGGTTCGTGACAAACTATGCATCGTCTGTGTATTCTGATGGAAAAGCGGTGAAGGAATATTCAGACCTGTCAATATGTCACACGAGGACCACCCACATGTGGAGTTAAGGATTATCTACGCAAGCGTTTTTCATGCAGTACTTGCTTGGTGGCTATGGAAGGAACCACCCAAACCGGCAAGTAATGACAAACCTCCACGGTCTAGGGACTATGGACCAGAGTTAGTTGAAAGCATCTCTAGAACAGGAGGTTTATCATCCTCCAGCAATAGCATCCAAAAAGAAGAATTTCAGCTGCAAGATTTAGTTGTGATCATTCGGTATGAATAATTTGAGGGAATCGACCAACAAAGTTGTGTGATTTGACCTTGTTGTTCCATTAATTTATTCCATCGTCAACATCGACCCACCTTTATTGGAAATCCTTAGCTGTTGTTTTGTGGCCTCAATACAAGTAGTATGGTAAAGTATATGCGGACGGAAACGATTATGCTGTAGTTGCAGCTTTCTTATCTCAACGGCAAAGACTGTCACGGTCATGTGAAGGAATTTCGAAATTATTTATAAATATGTCTTCACTTTTTTTGCTTAGACTTCACACCGAGGAAAATATTTCGACAAACATAGTTTAACCTTGGTCCGATATTTTTCATTTCTGCGGACATAATAGCAACTCTTATCAGTCAAATCTTAAATGAGGTTTGTACAGAGACGAAATAGGATTTGAGTGGCACAATTCAATTTATGGATATTTATTCACAATGATGTGTTTTGCTTATTTGATAGACTGTACCAGTTTTAAAATTAAATTATAAAATATAGAAGCAAAATGGTCAAGAGCCAGGAATATATCCCAGTTCAAATCAAATATTGATAACAGACCAAAATAAAACAATCGAAAAAGTAAAACAAATGAGCGTTGGCACGGCTGGGTAACTATGCCTGCATATACACATACTTGCGTATGCAACTCAATGAGATGCTTTTTAGGTGGCATATTCGGCAAATGAGTTGTGCTTCTAATTCGTTTCTGAGAATCATTTACTTAAAGAGACCGGGTATGATGTTCAAAAGTCGCTGCAAAGCCATCTGAGGAAAGCTTTCACAGGATGGAAATCATGATAGTGGTAGTGTGCAGCCAAGTAATAAATGTCGCCATACCATTTGTAAATAAATTTGCATTCTATTAAATATAAATTCAAAATGGTCTTGAGTCACAATAATATCCCAGTTCAAATCATATACAGTAGTTCCCCGGTTTAACGAACATTCGATTTAACGAATTTCGCATTTAACGAACAAGTAAATTGTTTCCATTGAGTACCTTATATAACGAACAAAAAATATTTTTTGTACTCGGTTTAACGTATATTAAAGAAATATTCAAATTAAAAAGGTGGTTGTAATGTAAATAAAAAGGAAAACAGTTATGTATGTTTCACCGAATTTTGTTGTTTTTGTTATTGTATTGTGATCAGTCATAGTTCAAACACATGATCTGGAGAGCTTGTTAGTTTATTTTGTTATTTCAAAGTGCAAACACGTGAACTGAAGAACTTTTTAGTTTCTCTGTTATGCTGTTATAAATTATAAAAATGAGATCTAGAAAAAGACTTATGCTAAGTGATAAGTTAAAAATTATCGATCAATGCCAAAAAGGAACTCGCGTGTGTGACAATTGTAAAAATTTTAAATTAAAACCACCGTCCACCGTTTGCACAATTATAAAATCCAAAGAAAAACTTTTGAAAAATGCGGAAAAGACACGTTATGGATTTGTAGAACGAAGAGCAATAAAGCATGGAGAGTTTCCAGAAATGGAGGAATTTTTTTTTGCCTGGTTTTGACGACTGCGAAATTAGCACATCCCCATAACTTCTGAAATTTTACAACATGAAGCGAAGGAAATTCACAAAAAAATATATGGCGGTAGTTTCAATGCAAGTCATTGGTGGTTGATACGCTTTAAAAAGAGATTCGGAATTCGGCTCCTGAAACAATGCAATACAACATGGAAGTTGTAGAACCATTCAAAAAGAAATTTCAAGATATTATTTTGAAAAATAATTTGCCCAAAGATGCCATTTTCAATGCTGACGAGACCGGTCTGTTATGGAAAGCTTTACCCTATAAGACGTATGTACACTCAGGGGAAAGACCGGCACCAGGTAGAAAACTTTCTAAAGAAAGAATAACCGGCCTACTATGCAGCAATGCTAGTGGAACAAAAAAAGTCAAACCTTTGTTGATCGGAAAATCTCAAAACCCTCGAGCTTTTCGAAATAAAAGCCTTCCAGTTGATTATACACATTCAAAAAAATGCATGGAAATTGTTTTTTTGATAAGTTTGTTCCACAGGTAAGTTTTCGTTGTAGTAATGTCATAAACTTCTTGATCTGACATTAATTTAATTTATAGGTGGAAAGTTTCCTTGCCGAAAACCACTTTCCTTTAAATGCCGTATTACATCTGGATAATGCCCCTTCACATCCTCCGGCAGAAGAGCTGGTTAAAAAAGCAGCTTTTTGAAAAATTTGGATAATTTACATGCCCCCAATGTAAAACCCCTGATTCAGCCTATGGACCAGAATGTCATTCGTTTACTTAAACTTCACTATCGAAACAGTACTTTATCAAGGCTGTTTGCAAGTGAGGGAAAAAAACGTTATAGCATTTTTGAACCTCTATGATGCCCTGACAGCATTAGCCTTAGCGTGGAAATCCGTCTCCCAAACATCGTTGGTGAAATGCAGGAACAAACTTCTCAAGGATTATGATCACTTCGATGAAGAGGACGACCTACCCTTAGCATCGTTATTGAACCAAGATGACGATACTATAGCCACTAAGAATGGAGTCCTATTGCTAAACTCTATTTTTCCTAATGTAAGAAGCTCAAAATTGTCTGCTTTTTTTACCTCTTTATTTTACATAAATTGTTTTATTTCATTTCCAGATTGAATTCACAACTAATGGGTGGCTTGAGCAAACACCTGTATTTGAAAATGAAGAAGATAATGATGATACTCATGAAGATGACATTGAAATCTTTGAACCTAAAATTAAACACGATGATGCAGTCAACAACTTTGAAATTTGTATTAAATGTGCTCAGCAAAACAATATCGATTCTATGAAGTTAATTCTATTACGAGAACTTCAAGAAGAAGCAATTCAAAATCAAATTAACATGCCAAAGAAACAAACTTTGATAAATGAATTTTTCAAGTAGTTTTTGTGACTGTTTATTATAAACAGTTTTTTAAGTTATTGTATGAACTATTTTTGTTATATTTTTTGTTACATAAAAAACGTATGATCTCTACAAATTCTGCAAATCATAATATTGAACTACTTAATGATTTGAAATGAATTGCTGCTTTAAAATATATTTATATGGCTGAATATTGTAGCTTTAATAAAATAATACTCCGTAATATATATTTTGAGTATATTTAGTAGTTTTATTTACAAAAAACACCAAATATTTGTACTGCAATTAACAAACGTTTCGATTTAACGAATAGGGCCTAACAATATAAAAGTTCGTTAAATCGGGTAACCACTGTATATCAATTGACAATTTTAATTCCACTCAGCACATTGAAGCTTTTCTCGGCATGTAAGTTTTTTAGTTAAATTATACTAGATTCTAGTAAGATTCAATTCACCGATTAAGCATTCAAAATTCAAATTCTGTTCGTTTTAAATTTTGTTTTGCTCTCTAGAGAAGTAGCCTTTAACTCTTTATTCGGACGACGAAAATTTTACAAAACAAGTTATTTGCACTTCGTGGCCATCTACTGGCGAACTAACTCGATCAGCACAACGCATGATCACTCACACAGATGTTGTTGTTCAGCGAAGACTATTTTAATAGTTATACCAACACTTTTGCCGTTACAAAATTTAAAATGTGAGAACGAGAACAATGAATTAACATTAATAAATTATCTAAATTAGATCAATAAAAAAGGTTAGCTTTGGTTTAATTTCTGAAAAAAATCTAATCTTTTGCCTACCGAATTCAACATCATTCATACCAGCAAAAGCCACAGACACATCATACTTTACGCTGATACGATGTCACGGGCGATAACCTTAGCACAGAGATCTGTGCTCAGTCTCCCCGCTACGGACTGGGGAGGAGATTTCAGTTGCTCTTCGAACGGACGGACGGACGGTCGGGTGCGGATCAAATCGAAAGCAAAAAGTCAACGAAATAGAGTGGAAATGTCGTTCAACTTTCGGCGATGTTCTGTGCCACTCTGGGTGCTCTTACATTGTGTGTTGGCTAGGCAAGGATCACCCGTCTCCATTGAGACGCTTCCTAAGGATGTTGCTGCTCTTCGCCAAGCCAAATGGGAGGAAATGCGTCGATATATGAACGAATCGGTTGATCCATGTGATAATTTTTATGAATTCGTTTGTGGAAAATATGTGGATGACACTAACACATCCTCCACAATGCCATCTCTGAGCACAATAGTGGATGTATACGATGCTCAGCTGCAGGCGGAACTGGAAGTTGAGGATGTGGCCAGGGACACAGATGTTGACAGGAAGCTGAAAAGATTTTATAAATCTTGTCTAAATCTGCAAGCGACCGTGGACGAAAGCAAACAGAAAAGGCGTCAACTCATCAAAGAAGTGGGGCAAATGCCTGTTCTGATGGCTGGCAAATGGCTGGAGGATGACTTCGATTGGGAGAAAACCGTGGCAGACATTGTCCATGAGACTGGCTTCGCAACAATATTTGGCATTGGTGCCATCACCGACTTTAATAATAACTCACGGCAACATGTGGGTATTTTCGAGCCGAAATTCACTGAGCCCTCCATAAATTTGTATTCTCTCGAGGCATACCGAGATCGCCGCTTTGCCTACACGGTACATGCTGCCCACAGTTTGGAAACGATTTTGGGTGTGCAGGAAGACGAGGCCCTGCAAACTGCCAAGGAACTGTTGGAATTTGAAATTCTCTTAGCTCAGGGAAAGGTGGACAAACTCTTGGGTCTGCAGAACAGCGAAATCTACAATCTAACCACCATCGATGACATGCAAAGGCGATACTGGCCCGATTTGGATACCAAGAAATTGCTCAGCTCGGCCTTGGAGTTCACGCCCAACGAACTCTATGTCGATCATCGGTATGTCGAACTGGCATTGCATGCCATAAAGACCACTCCCAAGCGCATAGTGGCCAACTACATCTACTTTAGATACTTCGAAGACACATACCACCTCCCAGCAGTGGATGGGATATGGTGGAGTGGGCCGGAGGAGGCGTGCTCCCACAGCATACAACAAATGTTCTATAAACAGCTTGACAACATGATGTATCGCCACTACATCAGCGATCAAATGAAGCAGGAAGTTCACGTGCTAGGTCAGGCAGTGAAAGGCGCCTTTCAGGCTGCCCTGCAGCAGTCGCCTAGGCTCAATTGGATCCAGGAGGATACGCGAAAATATGCCCTGCACAAATTGAAAGCCATGAATTTAACAATTCTTTCGTTCGAACTCAACAATTTCACGCAGGAATTGTCGGCATGGCAACCTGACGACCGGGACTATCTTGGCAACATTGTAGCGTTGGCGGCCGTACGTGGCAACAGGACCAGAGCCGTGTTCAATGAACCCGTCCCAGCAGAGGATGATGGTTTCGCAGCATCTTACGTGCCCTCGTACTCGCCCGTAGATAATTTGCTCAAGATACCCGTGGCCTACGCTCTACAATACCACAAGTATGCCACGTCCTATCCGAATGCCGTGAATTTCGGTACCTTGGGTGCTTTCATAGGCCACGAGATGCTGCATGGCTTTGACGACGCCGGTCGCAAGTACGACGCCCAGGGCAATAGCCTCAACTGGTGGGATGCTCAGTCTGTGGCCGAATTTGACCGGCGCACGCAATGTTTCACACAACAATATAAACGGTATAAGATCGATGGACAGGCTTTGCCCGAGATGAAATTGCAAGCCGAAAATATATCCGACAATGGCGGTATACGAGCGGCTTATGCTGCCTATCTGAAATGGCTTGACAATGCTGTGGCCAGCAAGCACCAGAGTCTGGCATTGGAGTCCTTTCCCGATCTGAACTATACCAGTCAACAATTGTTCTTCATCGCGTATGGCCAATCGTGGTGTACAACATATGAACCGGAAATTTCTGATCTGGCCAGTGCAGTGCATGTGCCAGCGAGATTTCGAGTTATTGGCACTTTGTCGAATTTGGATGAATTCGCGCAGCAGTTCAATTGTCCCCGTGGCAGTGCCATGAATCCCGTGGACAAATGTGAAATTTATTAATTATAAAAAATTCCACAGACAATTTAAAAATAAAAAAATGGTTAAAATAATTAAAATGTGTCGTTTTCGGTTTTAGTGAGGACAGAGTGAGCGAAACTAATTGCGGAGAATTTTCAAAAATTTATAAACCTACACAGTTTGAAAATATATCTTTGAAAATTGAAAATTTTGTGGTTCAGAATCAAAACCCATCGGCCAAAATTCAATAACGTTTGCTCTAGTAAACATTTGTACGTTCTGTAAAAACTTAAATTAGGCAAGAACCCAAGAATTATTATGAGATATTAACAAAATCGGACTATCGAATATAATTTAGAGATTAGCCGGATTTTAATGTTATATATCTTCTTTGAAATTCCGTGTTTAAATTCTATGACAATTCCGGTTACGTTTTGACAAACATTTATTTTTTTGGACTTTGGCCTTGATTTTTAAAAATGTAGGGTCCGCCATCTAACGTTTTTTTCAACTATTCAACCGTTGGACTATTATTTGTGGGGTGCCCTCAGCAGCCATTTGAATGAAATTTTCCATTATTAACCGGAAGGATTGTACTTTCAAATAAAAAAAGAAATTTGAGAAAATATTCAGTAGTTTTTTTATAACATTTTCAAAAAAAAGTTATTTGGCGGACCCTATATTATCCCATAATACACTATAATCATTCCATGTGCTCTGAAAATTGTATGGGTTTTATAAAAACCAATATCCTTTATGAACCAAATAAAGGGTGGTTAAATCTTAAAAAAAAATCTCGATTTTGGCCTCAACCGTGACATTGTATCTCTTTTCCAACTAAAATTTAAATTTAAATATATTTCAGTCTATGGAATACAATCTTCCAGACAGGCTACATCTTAAAAACAATTTTAAAAATAAATTATATCTAATATGCCTAAAAAATTAGGTTGAAGGGCAGAATAATCAGTTCTATGAAAAGGTACATACAACAGGTTATTCTGGGGCAAAGCATGGCACGGCATATTGAAAGTTATGATGCTAAGCAATCTTGAACAATCAACTAATCCATTTATAATTTTATAAAGAAAAACTTGTTATAACAGACTCCATCTATTTTCATGGAAATCATCCTATAGCATGAGGTTTATTAAATTTAATGGAACGTAAAGCAAATTCAAAAATCCTTTTTGAACATGCTCAATTTTATTGACGCAGTTAGTACAAAATGACTTCATATACAACAAGCATACTCCAACCTTGAACGGACTATATGGATCATCAAATTCCGCATAATTCCTCTTCGCAAAAGCTGTCGAAAAACGTGTGCTGTATCTCCGTCCACAGTCGACATATGTTGCATAGGGATTTGTAGACCTAGGGATTTGTAGGACATTGCCAAGCATACGCCACTAGTTTCATCAAAATCGGTTCATGGGTTCGCGAGCTATGTCAACTGGAACCAACATGTCGCTCGAAACGGCCGCCAGAGAGAAGATCGTCGGAATTGCATATCCACCGCAAAAGTGAAATGAACGTCAAAAATAACAACTAAATCCAAAATTGTATCCACGCACTGACACTTACCCGAATTGATAAAATAATCATAATAAACATGACTTCTACATTTATGAGAATGAGATTTTTTCACTTAACCAACACTCTCCTCTCACTTATAAATGCATCGCATTGCGTTGGCGGAAGGAAGGAAAAAGCGAGCAGTGTCTGATGACATCTGCTTTAAATTTCAGAATATCGTACTTGGTGGGAAAGATATCTGCGGGAAGTCGATTCCACATACGGATAGTACGGACAAAGAACGAAATCATTTTGTAATGTGTAGTGCGGCCGGTTGTCCCATCGACAACAAATGGTTAGGAGTTCCTGGAAAATCGCGTATCTCTACCGGACATTCTTACGGGCGGTATCAGATCACGAATATTCGAAGAAGACACACCATAAAAGTATCGGTAGAACAACGACATGCAAACCCCATTGCGACGAAGTTCAAGGGGAACAATAGAATTGATTGGTGATCTATCAACACACCATCGCCCTGGACACGATCAAGAAGCTCCAGGGAATATCCTGGAGCACCTGACAATATGTGGGAGCTGTATTCCATATTTGGTCGTGTATATATTGAGAAGATCAGAGGGAGTGAAGTATTTCTTACACCGGTTTAAGAACCCCAGACACATGAATGCTTCTTCGACACATCAAATACATGTTTTGACCAACAGTCACCACATAGTGTTTTCATGCCTAGAACATCAAGGGTATCTGATTGCTCAACACCCACACCGTCCATTGAAATCGACGACACCATTGGACCAGTGAATCGCTTGAGAGACAATGAGGATCACTGGGTCTTGCGTGCAGTAAAATCTACTATATTCACTCGACCCCATTCGTATATGGTCAGTAAATCCTGGCTGAGTGACTCACCCATCAGTCGCCTTTTGACCTTAATATCTTGACGACTTGGTCTATGATCGAATGAGTACGAATAAAAGAGGTTACTGTCATCCGCGAATGAGTAGATTCGATTCGAAGTCCGATCCAAGAGGTCGTTGATGAAAATAAGAAAAAGGGAGAGGGCAATGTCAGAGTCCTGTGGTACTCCTGCGGTTGACCTATGCTCGCCGAATGAGAACCCATCTACAACAACACGTATGGAGCGATCTCTGAGGATCATCCGTCGCCTTTTGTCCTCAATTTCTTGACGACTTGGTCTATGATCGAGTGAGTATGAATGACTGAGGTTGCTGTCATCCGCGAATGAATAGATTGGCTTCGAAGTCCGATCTAAGAGGTTGTCAATGAAAATAAGAAAAAGGGAGGAGGCAATGACCTGTCGTACTTCTGCGGTCAACCTATGCTCGTCGAATGAGAACCCATATACAACAACACATATAGAGCGATCTCTGAGGAAGTTCCAATATAAATCGAGAAAAGTCACTACCAAGACCGAATATGAGTGCGCCGTGTCAGAGTCTATCAAAGGCCTTGGAGTTATGTAGAGATACGAAATTATATAAATCGAAAGAAGTCACTACCAACGTCAAAACCGATGAACTGTTAATGAGTGCGCCGTGCCTGACTCCGTCAAAGGCCTTGGAGTTATCTAGAGCAACGACCTTACTCTCGCCAAACTGGTGGATAGATCGATTCCACTTTTCGGATAGCAGTCTCCCGTAGATCGATTCCTACGGAAGCCATACCATCGATCATTAAGTAAGTCATTGGTCTCTGAACTACACTTGCAGATCAAATCACCATCGGACCTCATTTTTTTCGGGAATGGGCTGTATATTCGCAATCTTGCAACGAGCTGGGTATGTAAGTTTGAAAATGTTGCGAAGTGGTCGGGCAAGCGTCGAAGAACACTTACATAGGACAAGTGCTGAAATGCAATTCGGGCCCGGAGATTTATTTACGTCGAGATTTGCCGCGTGTCATTAATGCCACCGCCATCAGTTCAGTCCACCGCTCAATAGAATTACCGCGTGCCACTAATGCAACCGCCACTTATGTTCAATCAGCCGTCGTTATGTCCTGTCATCATTTGCATTCCTCAATTATTACAGGTGACGCATCACTGATCTATGTTTGCACTCAAAGCACTGTGAAAGGGTACATCATGTAGGCCTACACAGTCCAAAATAAAAATATCGTCTAACATGCATTGTCTTGGTAACTTGTATTTATCTTTAATTCCAAATCAACTTAGAACAAAGAAAAAACATAAATTAAACTTAATACATTTCACATTTCTCCACGGGGTTCATGGCACTGCCCCGAGGACATTCGAACTCTTTCGCAAACGCAGGAAAATTCGACAAAGTGCCAATGACTCGAAACTTCGGCGGAGCATGGCAATCTGTGGCCATCGATTTAGACAAGAAGCCGCTATCACACCACATCTGGCCATAACTGATGAAGAACAATTGTTTACTGGTATAATTCAAACCGGACAAAGTCTCCAATTCCAGGTTGACCACGGCATTGTCGTCCAGCCACTTCAGATAGGTGCCATAAGCTGCACGCACCCCACCCAGGTCGGCTACATTCTCGGCTTGCACCTGCACCGCAGGCAAATGTTGGCCGTCAAAGCTATACTCTTGGTATTGTTTGATGAAACATTGCTTGCGATCACGAAATTCACGAGTGGACTTGGCATCCCACCAATTTCGGAAGTTACCCTTGGTATCGTATCGGCCGCCGACATCATCAAAGCCATGCAGCATTTCATGGCCCAGGATAGCACCCATGGTGGCAAAGTTGACTGCATTTGGATATGCCCGGGAGTACTTAAAGTACGCCTGCGCATACGCTACTGGCATTTTAATGATATTTGCCAATTCCGAGTAGAAAGGTGAGTAAGATGCCGCAGCTGTCAAATCAACGGGTAGCGGCCGTTCATGTATGTGGGCTCTGGACCTGTTGCCATTCAAGAGCGCCAACGTTAGCAGGTTTGCAAGATGGTCGTCATCGTTTAGCTGCATTTGGGAAAATTCTCGATTGAAGTTATTGTCTTCCTGGGCCGTGCTGGCCAGTTGCATGGCCTCGAGTTTCTCGAGGGCAGTGGTGCGTGTAGCCTCCTGCATCCAACTGAGCTGAGCTTGAAATGTCCACTTCAGCTTTTGCAATAGAACGTCAAGATCCCCCTGCATTTGCGGACTAATATGTTTGCGATAGAGCATATTATCCAATTGTGCATAAAATCGGCTGTGCGTTTCCTCCAGACAGTTCCGTTCCAAGAGATCGCTTTCCAACAAATGCTCGACGGTAAAGTGTTGGAAGAGCTTGAACATAACATAGTTGGCCACCACCCTCTTGGGAGTTACGCTCAGCACCTTCAAGGCATGGTCCACATATTGATGGTTTACATAGAGTTCCGTGGGTGTGAAATCCAAAGCGGCCGTAATTAACTGCCGCACATTCAAATCAGGCAAATATTTCTGTTGCATATCTTCCATGGTGGTCAAGTTGAATATATCGCCGGGTTGCAGGCCCAAGTGTTCATCGAGTTTTCCTTGGGCCAAAGCGATTTCAAAGTCTAGCATTTCTTGGGCACTTTGCAGGGCGACTTTGTTTCGGACACCAAATACCCGCTTTAAATCGTAAGCGGCAAAGTTAATGTAGTCGTGGCGTTCACTGGCGTACTCTGCTCCAGCATAGAGCTGTATGTCCGCCGGCAAATTTTTCGGTTCTGTAATAGCCACTCGTCTGAGAGAGTTATCGGTAAAGTCCGTCACTGTACCAATATCAAAGATTATCCCGATTCCAATGAGATGTGCAATTTCGCCCACCGAGGCCAGCCAATCGAAATCACTCTCCTGCCATTGGTCGTCCGCTCGCAGCAGGGGCATCTTTTCGAACACCGTGAAAACTGGCCATATCTTGTCGGCATAAGCGGCCGTCTTTTGTGTCTTCAGACTTAGGCAGGCTTTGTAGAAACGCTTAATCTGCTTTTCAACGTCGCTGCCCGGTTCAACAGCAGTTTGCAGCTCGGCCGCGAGTTGAGCATCGACCATATCTCGAATTTCCATGACTGAAGGCATGGTTGATGGTTCTGCGCTGGCATTCGAATTGCGGGTGGTATAATTGCCGCAAACGAACTCGTAGAAGTCTTCGCATGGATCCACCGCCACATTCATATATCTGAGTATTTCCTCGGATTTTGCCTGGCGCAGAGCGTCCGCCGTGTCATGCTGCTGTGCTCCCAATTCAATGCTGGGGATTATAGGTGATCCGAGCACAGCATTTAGCAAAAGTGTAACTAGCAGTGAACACCTCAACATAATCAGGCTAGGCGACACTTCCAGAGAGAAAACCGTACGCTTTAAGTTAAAGCTTAGCACTGAAATCGAGTAGCATTCTGACGCGAGTCTGATTGCTGTGAAGTCTTCTTTCTAATCTCAAGTGTTGGGGGGTTATCAGTGAGGCTGTGTACATTTCATGTGTGGGGCGAATAATTGAATAATTATTCATCGCTGTGTTACGTCACATTACATATTAGAGAGCGCGATAGTGTGTAGCAGCACAGTGGTCCGATAACAAAAATCTCTGCAATTTGAAGGGCTTCAATTGTTACCAACAGATGTCTGTTTATTGTTTTTTTTTACACAGCTCTTTGCTGTTGGACTATATTAGCTGGTCTATTATATTTATTAGCCGGTCTACAATTTCTACGACTATCCTGCGGATTCCACTCGAGAGCTGAGCGTGCCATTTCAGCAATGCGGGAAATCGATTCCACATACGAATAGCACGGACGAATGTACACTGTGGTCGCCTGTCCAATCGACAGCAAAATGGAGAGATATCCTGGAAAGTCGCGTATCACTATCGAATGTTCTCGCAGGCGGTATTAGATGACGAACTCCCGAATAATAAACCCACAAAAGTATCGATGGAACAACGACAATCATTTAACATTACGACGGTGATCAAAGGATACAATAGAATTGGATATACTACCGCCACCTATCAACACCATTGTCCTCCTTGGGATACAGTCAAGTAGCTCCAAGGAAGGTCTTGGAGCACCCGACCATATATTGGATGGTATATAACAAGATCGCAGAAGAAGCGGAACAGGCGTCGAACGTTGGAAATATGCGTCAAGTTTACTTGGCTGTAAACAAAGTAGTTGGAAATAACATAAGGATCACCGCAACAATTAAAGGCATAAATGGAGTTGAACTCACTACTCCAGATGAACAGTTAAGTCGCCGGCGTGAATTCTTTGTCTCTAACCACTCAACATCTCTGCAAGACGATAACCATATGTTTCCCGACAGCCTTAAGACGGAATCAAAGGCGCGATATAACCACTGGCCCGCCAACATGCGATGAAATTAAATCTGCACTGGGCACCCTAAGGAATGGTAAATCAAGTGGTCCCAGCTGAACTCCTGAAATATGGAACACCAACACTGGCAGATGCACTTACACCAATTATACGCACGGTTTGGATAACAGCACAGCCTCGTGGAAAGAAGGAGTCGTGGTCACAATTTCCAAAAAGAACCTAAAGGAATGCAAGAACTGGAGAGGCATTACCTTGCTAAATTCCATTGCCAAACTGATGGGCAGCTTATTGCTCCACAGAATACGTCCAGCAGTAGAGACAATGTTACGTTGCGAGCAAGCTGGCTTCCGATCTGGAAGATCATGCGCCGATCATATCAACACATTGCGCATTATTATTGAGCAAACGAAGGAATATAACACACATTTCTGTTCTGAAGAGGTATTCCTGATAAGATCGTGCTCCTTATCAGTGAACTATATAGGGATTCGTCCTGCCGTGTCCATTTTAATGGTGCAGAAAGTTCGCCCTTCACAACAAGGTTGTGTTCTTTCGCCAACTTTATTCCTTCTGATGCTGGATTACGTAGTGCTAAGAACAAACAATGAAGCTCCAGGCGGTATACAGTGGAACCTAAACAAACGTCACAATACCTCTGACAATCATCAACATTGATAACGTTGCATTTTTCTGCTATCTTGGAAGCCTAATATCAACAAACGGTGGATCAGAAGACGCTATACATGCCCGCATAAACAAAGCAAGGGTAGCTTTCCAGACAATGAAGCTCCAGGCGGTATACAGTGGAACCTAAACAAACGTCACAATACCTCTGACAATCATCAACATTGATAACGTTGCATTTTTCTGCTATCTTGGAAGCCTAATATCAACAAACGGTGGATCAGAAGACGCTATACATGCCCGCATAAACAAAGCAAGGGTAGCTTTCCAGGCAATGCACAAGGTATGGCGGTCAAACAACATCAGCCGTAAAACCAAACTCCGTCTTTTCGATAGCAGCGTAGTAAAATCAGTGTTGCTGTATGGTTCTTCTACCCAGGCTAATATGAAAAAACTACAACCGTTTGTAAATCGGCGCCTGAAAAGAATACTGCGCATATACTGGCCCAACACGATAACTACAAACGAGCTGCTTGGTCTGACAAACAATAGACCAATAGAACAAGAAATAAAAAACGTAAATAGACGTGGATTGGCCACATTTGAAGAAGAACCGACGTCGATATTACCAAAGCTGCACTACAATGGAATCCCCAAGGTCACCGGCGACCAGGAAGACCCCGAATGACTTGGACATGATGTGTAAAACAAGAATACGAAGCCCTCAACAAAACATGGAATCAAGTCAGAAATCTTGCAAATGATCGAAGAAGATGGATAGCATTCATAATCGCCCTATGTTCAAGCTGAACTTTTGGTATGTCTTACGTACATTAAAATTCACTCGACCCCATTCGGAAATGGCCAGTAAATCCTGACAGAGTGACTCATCCATCAATCGCCTTTTGTTCTCAATTTCTTGACGACTTGGTCTATGATCGAATAAGTATGAATGAGAATGAAGACTGCTGTCATCCGCGAATAAGTAGATTGGATTCAAAGTCCGTTTCGAAAGGTTGTCGATTAAAATAAGAAAAAAGGGAGAGAAAAAGACAGAACCCTATGATACTGCTGCGGCCAATCTATGCTCGTTGAATGATAACCCATCAACAACACACCTATAGTGCTATCTCTGAGGAAACTCGATATAAATCGAGAGAAGTCACCAAACCAAACAACACCAAAAAAGATGACCTTTAATATGAGAGCGCCGTGTCAGACTCTATCGAACAGTGATGCCAACTTAGCATTTTTCGGGCTATATTTAGCCCGTTTTGGGTTGTCCGAAACGCGATAAAATATTTTTAGCCCGACACTATAAAACGCGTAAATTAGCACTTTTTCAATTTTTGGTTTAGCACTTTCAGCTCTTTTTAATGAGCATGGTAACGTTTTGTATATTCGCGTCTATTTAGATGACAACAAATTTTTAAAATAGTCTAGCTCTGCATTACATATTTTAACTTGTCCATATTCAAGTATAAAGGTTGAAATAAACCGACTTGTGATCATCTGTATGAATTTTAAAACGACTTTAATATTATGTAGAGATGGATTATTTGTGTGGGATTTACTATAATGTTCGTGGCAGGGGGGGGGGCAGCTTCCACAGTTAAAAAGCATGAACACAATGAGTTTCAAGCATCGGTGTAGAAGTTAGAAATAATTGAATTTTACTTAGGATAGCAAGAATTGTGTGGGGGATACTTTAAGGTGTGCGTTAAAAGCATAAATACATGCAATAATCTAGCCTAACAAGTTTAAATTTCAGCTGTCTAAGTTACGAAATAAAAATTCATTTCAGTTGATTATACGATAATCGAAATATTATGTAGACAGTTCATTATGTGTAGAAGATAAAGAACACTTTAATTTAGATTCCATTCTACTAATGTATTTGTATAAAACACTGATATTTATACTAGGTTAACATATATCATTAAATAGTATAATTAAAATATATATATATATATATATATTTACTGAACCAACACTCAGGGGATGTCCCCTATAAATGCAGTGCATTGCGTTGGCGGAAGGAAGATCAGGTATTGGAAGGAGGAAAGAGGGAGTAGTGTCTGTTGACATCTGTTTTGAATCTCTGAATGTCGTAATTGGAGGGAAAGATATTTGCCGGAAGTCGATACCACATACGGATAGTACGGGGGAAGAACGAATGTATTCTGTAATGTGTAGTGCGGCCGGTTTTCCAATCGACAACAAATGGGTGAGCATTCCTGGAGAGTCGCGTATCTCTACCGAACGGTCTCACGGGCGGTATAAGATCACGAATTTCCGAAGAACAAACACCATGAAAGTATCGATAGAACAATGACGCACAACCAACCTTACGACGGTGTTCAAGGGAGACAATAGAATTTGATTTCCTATCCTGATGTAGGTAGTGTAGATATTGAGCAGATCAGAGGGTGTGAAATATTTCTTACATCGTTTTAAAAATCCTAAACATTTAAATGCTTCTTTCGACACATCAAATACATGTTTTGTCCAACGAACATCACGTTGTATTATCATGGCAAGAACAACGAGAGCATCTGATTGCTCAATATCTACACCGTTCATTAAAATCGACGACATCGTAGGATCAGTGAATCACTTGTGAGGCAACAAGGAGCACGGGGTCTTACGTGTATTAAAATCTACTCTATTCTCTCGACCCCATTCAGAAATGGCCAGCAAATCCTGGCTAAGTGACTCATCCATCAATCGCCTTTTATCCTCAATTTCTTGACGACTTGGTCTATGATAGAATGAGTATGAATGACAGAGGTTGCTGTCATCCGCGAATGGGTATATTGGATTCACAATCCGATCCAATAGGTCGTCGATGAAAATAAGAAAAAGGGAGGGGGAAAGGACAGAGCCCTGTTTTAATCCTGCGGTTAACCTATGCTCATCGGATGAGAACCCATCCACAACAACACGTATAGTGCGATCTCTGAGGAAACTCGATATAAATCGAGAGAAGTCACTACCAACACCAAAAGCGATAAGATTTGATATGAGTGCGCCGTGCCAAACTCTATCGAAGGCCTTGGAGATATCTAGAGCAACGACCTTAATCTCACCAAGCTGGTGAATAGATCGATTCCACCTTTCGGATAGCAGTGTCATCAGGTCTCCCGTAGATCGATTCCTACGGAAGCCATACTGTCGATCATTAAGTAAGTCATTAGTTTCTAAATACCTCACAAGATGGTGGTTAACCATACTCTCCATAACCTTCGAAAGCGCTGAGCAAATCGCGATCGGTCGATAGTTAGCAAGATTATTAGCCTCACCTTTTTTAGGGATGGGCTGGATGTTCGCAATCTTCCAACGCGCTGGGAAAACCCCTGCACGGTATGCAAGGTTGAAAAGATTACGAAGGGGACGGGCAAGCGTCGAAGAGCACTTACATAGGACCAGTGCTGAAATGCCATCCGGGCCTGGAGATTTATTTACATCGAGATTTGCGAGAACCCTTTTAACTCCACGTGTTCGAAAAAATATCTGAGGCAAGGAACTTAATACATTTTCGATCACGGGGAGTGGTTGATTGCTTTCCGGCAAGGATGAATTCCTTGCAAACATTTCAGCCAATAGGTTCTGAGGTATGGAACTAAATACATTTTCGATCAAACATTTCAGCCACTGCGTTAGCTTTGGCAATCGTGTTAGTGAATATCTGGTCATCTTTAACGAGTGTTGGGATAGCTCCTCATCTATCCGAACTCTCGTTATCCTTTACTCTTCTTACAAATGACCACAAGCTCTTACTTCCCCTGGGAGAAGAAAGAACCTTGGCACGAAGACGTTGTTCGTCTAAGTTGTTCACGTCTAAGTACCCTGGCACACATGGTTCTTGTCTGTTTGCGTAGCAGATCAGTGGTGGCATTTTTATTTGAACGCCATTTCCTGAACGCTTCCTCTTTGGATCTGACAGCAGTCTTGCATGTCTGGTTAAACCAACTTTTATTAGATGGCTTATCCGAAATAACTTTAATTGGAATAAAAGACTTCATTCCAATCAAGATAATATTTTCGATCATTTCAGCCGCAGCATCTTTATCGCCATTTAGAAAGCAAAGTTTCCAATTGAAATGCTGGAAAAAGTTGTTGAGCTCGGCCCAACGTGCCTTTTCGTATATATAAATTGACCAATTTTTTATTAATTTCAAAACCAAAAGCAAAATTTTTATAACTTATCCCTTTTAGCCCTATTTTGAAAGATTTTTACGCGTTTTAATTCCTTGGAGTTGGCATCACTGCTATCGAAGGCATAGGAGTTAACCAGATCAACGACCTTACTCTCACCAAACTGATTGATGAATCGACTCCATTGTTCTGACAGCAACGTCATCAGGTCTCCCGTTGTATCGAATCCTAGAGAAGCCATACTATCCCTCATTAAGTAAGTGATTGGTCTCTAAATACCTCAGAAGATGGTAGCTAATCATACTCTACATAACCTGGGAGAGTTCAGAGCAAATCCCTATCGGGCGATAGTTCGCTGGATTATTAGCCTCGCCGTTTTTAGGGATGGGCTGGACGTTCGCTGAAATGGCCCTATCGGTCAGCATACCAGTTATTTCTTTATGAAATACGTATATGGCTGAAGTGTATATATAGGGTCCGCCATCTACTATTTCAACTATTCAACCGTTGGACTATTTTGTTTGTGGGGTGCCCTCAGCAGCCATTTGAATGAAATTATTTTCCATTATTAACCGGAAGGATTGTATTTTCGAATAAAAAAGAAATTTGAGAAAATATTCAGTAGTTTTTTATAGCATTTTCAAAAAAAAAAGTTATTTGGCGGACCCTATAGTTGAGTGCGGTTCTCCACTTTTCCATTATCCGAAAAAACTAAATTTGCTTAGTAAGATGAAAACACTTGATCGAATGTATTGCATTGAAAAAACAATTAACGATCGAATTTTAGTTACTTCTGTGAATTCGCACAAAAAAATAAATGTTTTTATTAAAAAACAAACTTACTTAAAATCCTTTCGATAATAACCACAGTCTAAATGAGATACACACTTACCTAAAACGAGATAATAATATATAAAGAAGTGTTAGTAATGATATTTTTAGTTTTTGTAAATATTTGAAAAGCAAGATAGTGCTGTATTTTTATGATCAAATAAATATGTTTTTCAAAGTTTTTAACATACAACAGAAAATGAGATTTTCAGGTGAAAGAAATTACCTGTTTCCATAACTTATATTGTCTAAATTCTATAAACGTAAATAAGAAATATTGTAGTTACGAATTATTCGTGTGTTTTTCAATTGAAACATCGAATTATAGACTCTTGTGGATTCTAGATTTCTCGTAATAATTAAGTGAAAGCGAAATAAAGAACGAAAATAAGTTACAGTTAATTTTTGTCACAACAAATATCTCCCTAAGATTTACGGGAAACGAAAAAGTAAACTGAGGTGGCTGAGGTTTGACTAGCAAATAAATATACAACTAATGTGCCGTTGTGCTGTGATAAGTAGTATCTGCGCTTACAGTGTAGGCTCAACTGCCATCTACTTCATACATCGTTCGCACCACCTCATTATATATCAGGATATTTGTGTGTAGTTTAATGAATGAAATCGAATGCCAGCAATTTCGATCAAGTTTTTCTTCTTACGAAGAATAAACACACTCATCTATACCCACATTTCATTCTCAGCCACATGGTCGACCAAGCCTATCTTCTCAGGCATGTGCTTCTTGTAGAACGCATTATCTTAATGACTCTGCTCCGCTTTGGTCAATGGCTATTTGCCGATTTCTTTCAGGTATGTTTGTCTCCTCCTTTGGAATTCTGATCGGTTTATGCCCCTCTGGTATACACGTTTAGGCTTCATACATGATTCACTTATTGCCGCTGTATTCTTGTCCCTCCAGTTCTATTATTTCCTTGTCATAGGGACCGCCTTCTTCTTGGTATGAATGCATCGCAAGTGATTTTTCACATCATTGGTCAGCGAAGGTTTCAACATCCAATTAGCCCTTCGTTCATACTTGTAACGTATACGACTAATAAACCCACGGCACAGGGCCCTTGGGAAGCAATTACTACACAACATTGATCGGAAATTGATATGATTAAATCTTAATCTTTCAGGCTAAATATTACAGATCTTTCCGAGTGGTGTGGTCCATTGAAACCGATACCTAAAGGCACTACTTGAAGCAACAGTGCGAGCAGCCACGTAAACCAACCCACTAACCATTCCCCTACTCGTGTGTCCTCACCCAGGCAACTGCCCGGTTACTTGTTAATCTGTATTAATTCAATTAATAGATGGCTTACGCTTCTTGTAGTCAGCAGGGCATTTGTATCTTAAAAATTCCTGCTACATGTCCCAAAGTTGGCAAAGTTTTTTAGTTGAATTATTTTCCGCATGCGTAAAAGCTTAGGTATCATCGGAAAGCTCTGGACGACTGCCAACAATCCCAAAATATAGCCGCTAATAATATTTTATTTATCGTCTGACCACCTATCGAAATTAAGGACTGGCGATCATTTTTCTAAAAAGAATCACACTTTTCGGATTATATATCTCCGTTTTTGAATTCGCTCTATAGTCGACATATTTTGATAATGATAAAACAAACCTTGATTCAATCCTAGGTACGGACGGAAAACCTCAACTTTTTGCGACCCGGTTTAATGTATAATAGCTACAATTTAGAACATAGTTCGCAAATAAATTCATCTGCGGATGTGATTAATATATTAATATTAAGCAAAGTAAATGCAAAACAAGCAAAATAATGGCAAGTATTGTCGAAAAAGAGGTCATTGGTGTTATCTCTTAGAATTTCACTTTCAATTAAATCCAATGCGTTTAAGTCGTGCCAGCTCTTTGGTGTTATTGTTCACGACGAATATGTGGTCCGTACTTAAATGATATGAAATTTAGGAAATCTTATTAACAGCGTTGCTACACACAACATCTGAAACTATATTGCCCAGCAAGAGTCTTCACTGGCTGTAGCTCAGACAGAGGGATCTCTAATATTTAAAATATTCCACACAAGTTGGGACTTTTTTCCTATGGGAGGAGGAGGAGACAAATTAAAAGATTTACTCATAATGACGAAACAACAATTGGGCACACTTTGGATATAATTGCACCATGAAATCATCGATAGAAGAAGGATACACAATAGACATTACGCTAAACCCCATTCCGAAATGGCTGAGTCACATATCCATCAATCGATTTTGTACTCAAAATCTTGAGGAATTGGTCTATGATCGAATGAATATGCTGTCAGCCGCGAATATGCAGATTGGATTCGAAGTGCAATCTAAGAGGTCGTCGATGAAAACAAGAAAAAGGGAGAGGGAAAGGACAGAGCCCTGTGATACTCCTGCGTTCAACCTATGCTCGTCGAATGAAAACCCATCTACAACAACACGTAGAGTAGCCACTGCCTACACCAAAAGCGATGAGCTTTGAAATGAGTGCGCCGCGCCAGACTCTATTAAAGATCTCGGAGACATCTAGAGCAACTGCCTTACTCCCACCAAACTGGTGGATGGGTCGACTCCACTTTTCAGACAGGGATATCAGCCTCACATTTTTTAGGGATAGACTGTGTGTTCACGATCTTGCAACACGATGGGAGGTTTAAAAGGTCACGAAGTGGACGGCCAAGCACCGAAGAGCACTTACAATGGACTAGCACTGATATCCGGACTCGGAGATTTATTTACGTCGAGATTTGCGAGAGCCCTGTTAACTCCACGTATTCGAAAAAATATCTGAGACATGGATCTGGATACATTTTCAATCACGGTAAGTGGTTGATTGCTATAGGGCAAAGATGAGTTCCTTGCAAACATTTCAGACATTGGGTTAGCTTTGGCAACCGGGTTAGTGAATATCTGATCATATTTAACAAGAGGTGGGATAGATGAGGAGTTATCCTTTACTCTTCTTACAAATGACCAACGCTCTTATTTTCCCTGGGAGAAGATAGGACTTTGTCACGAAGACGTTGTTCGTACAGAAATTAGAAATATGGTTCTTGTCTCCTTGCGTAGCAGATCGGTGATGGCAGTTTTAATCAGACGCTTGCTCTTTGGATCTGACAGCACCGCATGTCTGGTTAAACCAACTTTTATTAGATGCTTTATCTGAAATAGCTTTAGTTGGAATCAATGACTTCATTTTCATTAAGATATTTGCAATCACTTCAGCCGCATCATCTATTAGAAAACAAAGCTTCGAAGCTGGGAAATGGAAGAGCGGAATACGAAAAGGATGCTGAAGCAATACAATGATCCGAATTACCAAGAGATGCTAGAACATTAACTTCATACTTTGCAGGATGATAAGTTAAGAAGAGAGCAAGAGTATTTAGGTGATGATATTGGCTGTGGGTCGGTTCATTCACTAATTGCGTCAAATCATTATGAAAAAGCATGGCGTAATGGCCTTCCCGAGTTGAATGACTCGAATGGGCAAGCCAAGAGGAATTGTAGATATTGAAATCACCAGCAACTTCAATTTCACTGTCACGACAATTCTCTACGATTTTTGTGATTGAATCGAAAAGGCCGTCGAAGCCATTTAGGAATGCCAGTCTTTCCGCGCTTAGAATTCTATACACAATTACGAAATGCAGTACGTACGTTCCAATCCTGAGTGGGATTCCCAAAGGGAAGCAATACAATGATTCAAATTACCAAGAGGTGCAAGAACATTAACTTCATACTTTTCAGGGTGTGAAGTTAGGAAAAGATCAAGAGTATTTAGGTGTTGCCATTTGACACACGGAATGTGAGTCGGTTTATTCACTAATTGTGTCAAATCATGGGTATTAGCCCTCCGGAGTTGAGCGACTCAAATGGTCAAACCATTACGGCCATTGTGGACATTGAAGTCACCAGCAACTGCAATTTCACTGTTAGGACAATTCTCTACGATTTTTTTTCTATTGAATCGGAAAGGAAATGCCTGCCTTTCCGCGTTTAGACTTCTATACACAATACGTGCGTTAAATTCTGGAGCTCAAGTGTTGCTGGTAAACTGCATCGCTCCGTATGTAGACCACAACACCTCTGTGTGGAATAGCGACAGCGTGTGGTACGTGAAAACCCTGTGGATCAGAATTGCATTTTAATCTGACAAAGAGCTAAAACATCAGGCCGATGAAAATGTACATGGACGTACACGGCAAAAAGTACTCTTTGACTTTGTTGCTACTCTCCTACAGCCGACATCATTCTGCTCAGGGCGCATGGCACGTCGGCTGCACGTCTTTTCATGTATTCTACATGCATCGTTTGGAGTTTAGTCGGCTGTCTACCATTCATTTTATGGAATTATTGAAGATAACTTCACACTTTTTGCAGAGAAGTAGGGTTCGATAACGACATTCCTTCTCTAAAGTACTTTCTTCCTTTGACCGTCTTTACCACGTACCCCACCAATCCGAAATCTCCTCGACCACTGTTTTCAGACTATATTATACTAACCACTCCAGACTCGTGACAATAATTGTCAATATTCTAAATACTCTACTGAGTAATATGTAGCATAAGATAGTATAGGAATGGTATAGTACCAAAATCAGAACATTTTTCATATATTTTTTATATGACGAAATTTAAATTTCCAATTTCATGTTGCTTCGCCCCATTAATGGCTTTGAGAGGCAAGTTGGCAAAAAACGTAAAAATTAAAGTAAATCTAAATATCGTATTACATCGAAATATAATTTATAATTGTTTGTAATAATGAATAATTAGTTACAACTAAAATAAATAATTCAATAATTAAGAAGCACTTCAACATTTTGTAAAAATATTCTTTCAATTTGTTCTTAAATGTTGATAACGTATTGCTATCTCTCAAATCTTCTGGCAAATTATTAAAATGCAAACAGCCTGCATACTCCATTCTCTGTCTGGTTGTCTCCAGTCTACATCTTGCAATTCTTAGGTTTGAGGAATTTCTAATATTGAATCTATTGGAGTTAAAATTCAGAGTAGCGGATCTATATCCAATATTGTGAATTGACTTGAATACGTTATATAAAAGCTGCTTTTCATATATACCATAAATAGGTCAAACAGTTTTTCAATAATCCTTATACAAGGATACTTACTGTATTATGTCTAATATTCAAATTGAAGATGCATTTAAGAACTTTATTCTGCGCAGATTGTAGTGATTTCATTTCATTACTTTTTTAATACCCATATACCACAGCCATATACTCAAGATTGCGCTTGTTCTTAGTATCTAATTTCCGACTTAATTTGAAAAGCAATCCAGATGCTGAGGCAATCTTTGTGACCAAATATCTAACATGATCCCATGATGAATTACTTTTCAAATGAATCCCTAAGTATTTGATCACATGCACTTCTTTAATTACCTGTCCATCACACAATATGGAAAAATCATTATTCATTGTTCGCGAATGAGTACGAAATCGTAACAAGTTTACTAGTTTAAAACAAGGCTATTCAGTCTTGCAAATTCAGAAGTTAAGGCAGAATCTCTCTCCAATTGAGTTTTAAGAACTAAGTCATACACAGGAATTGTCTAACTTTTTTCAGAACCAATTTGAACATATTGGCTCCCGTTTTATCATTCGCGGATGACAGCAACCTATGTCATTCATACTCATTCGATCATAGACCAAGTCGTCAAGAAATTGAGGATAAAAGGCGATTGATGAATGAGTCACTTAGCCAGGATTTGCTGGCCATTTCTGAATGGGGTCGAGTGAATAGAGTAGATTTTAATGCACGTAAGACCCAGTGCTCCTTGTTGTCTCACAAGCGATTCACTAATCCAACGGTGTCGTCGATTTTAATGAACGGTGTTGATATTGATCAATCAGATGCTCTAGATGTTCTTGGCATGAAAATACAACGTGATGTTCGTTGGAAAAAATATGTATTTGATGTGTCGAAAGAAGCATTCAAATGTTTAGGATTTTTAAAAAGATGTAAGAAATATTTCACACCCTCTGATCTTCTCAATATCTATACTACCTACATCAGACCAAAGATGGAATACAACTCCCATATATGGTCGGGTGCTCCAGCTTCATCACTGGAGCTACTTGACCGTGTCCAGAGGAGGGCGGTGGTGTTGATAGGTGACGGTAGGATATCCAATTCTATTGTCTCCCATGAACACCGTCGTAATGTTGGTTGTGTGTCATTGTTCTATCGATACTTTCATGGTGTTTGTTCTTCGGAGATTCGTGATCTTATACCGCCCGTGAGAACGTTCGGTAGAGATACGCGACTCTCCAAGAACGCGCATCCATTTGTTGTCGATTGGACAACCGGCCGCACTAAACATTACATAATAAATTCGTTCTTCACCCGTACTATCCGTATGTGGAATCGACTTCCGGCAAATACCTTTCCCTCCAATTACGACATTCAGAGTTTCAAAACAAATGTCAACAGACACTACTCCCTATTTCCTCCTTCCAATACCTGATCTTCCTTCCGCCAACGCAATGCATTGCATTTATAAGGTCATCCCCTGAGTGTTGGTTCAGTGAAAAAATAAAAAATAACTCTCAATGAGTTTTAACTCATTTCCTTGTACACCGTAATATGTTTGACTAGTAAGAAGTTAAGATCAACCACATCAAACGCTTTGCTTAAGTCATAAAATACTCCGGCAACCCCATGAAACCCTTTATCCAGACCGTCACATATGACATTTACTACCTATACAACTGCTTCTTCAGTACCTTTCATGTAACCAAATTGGTCCTAACTCAATAAAGACTCCGATTCAAAATACTCTAAAAGTTGGGAATGTATTATCTTTTCAAAGATCTTATCTATTATGGATAGTAATGCAATAGGTCTGTACAGTTCAATGGTGTCTTCGGTATAGGAATTACCTTGTGTAATTTCCATACATCTGGATATGTACACGTATTTATAGTAGAATTAAAATTGTCCGTCAAATATGGTACCAAAATATCACAACAGCGTATTATCAAGTCAGAAGTAATATTAACGTGTCCCGAACTTTTAGAGCTTTTCAAATGGTGTATAATTTCTTCTACTTCAATCGACGTCATCATTCTCCGTCATGTCGTTGTAGGGTTCTTAAAAAATTAAAGTGATCACCCTGAGATTTAGGTATTCATTCCTTAAATCCTTGACCACATTAACATAATACTCATTAAATATGGCGGATTTCGCACTATCAGTCAAACTTACTCCATTTGAATCGAATATATCAACTGAATTCTTTATATTGCGTCCTAATATTCTATTCAAAAATCTCCAACAATTTCTTGGGACACCCGCAAACCTTAACAAATTTTCATTCATAGTAGGTATTCATGCATTCCCGCGTTGCCTTCCTTACGACTCTGCTAATCCGCTTCAATCTCTCATTAAAATTTATGTCAATGCGATTTCTTCTCCTCAATCTCAAAAGTTTACTCTTTACTTCCATCAGGGACCTAGAATTCTTATTTATCCAGGGCGCCAAATCGTGATTCAATTCAAATGATGGTACTTTTTTCAATGTACTCCGAGACACTGCCTCATTAACCATATTTGTCAAATTTGCCGTCTTTTTTGATGGGCCATCACCGCTTGGAATGTTTGGAAGAGTTGAGCTCAAATAGTTGCGTATATTTCCATAGTTAAAATTCAGTCTGCTCTTCTCATAACAACAGTGAGGTTCAATCTCAAGACATATTTCGTGGAATCAATAGAAATATCCCTATAAATGTTACTGAAAACATGATCAATACAAGTTGCACTTTCCGATCTTGTAATCAATTTGTGACAATTATCAAAATCATAGCAACGCAACAAGTCAAGAATATCATTGGCATGAACATTATCCTCTATGAAATCAATATTAGAATCCCCTACAATAATGGATGGAGTGTGACCAAAAGATTCCCGTTTGCTTTCCAAAATAGTCAAAAATGTGGCAACTCGACATTTCTGTGAGCGACAGTATGACATGAATTCCAGTGGTTTCCCACTAATTTTAAAGTTTTAATTGATGCGTAAATTTGTATTCATTACTCTCATAAAAGTTCACGGTATATTGCAATCCTTCACTGATGTAAACAGATGTTCCACCATATCTGTCGTTTCTACAGGAGTGTACATAATTAAAATGCGGAATTGTTTACATTTGCGAACATTTTTCTTCAAACCAGGTTTCTTGAATTGCTAAAATGTCGTGGTAGACTGACTTGTTACTAGTTATTTGCTAATGCTGACTAGAGAAACTTTGGGTTGGAACGAACTTTCACTCAGTCCTTGGACTTTCCTTAGACGTTCTTTGATGTGTTTCGCTTTGCATTTGATGTGTCTCAAAGATCTAACAAAAAATTTTGCTGGGTTGCTATTAATCTATACTCAACACTAATCTAGTCCAACAGCTTCGCACTTGCACACTTTCTGTTATCTCGCTTCCAATGGAAACACATAAAAAAGAACTATTTGCAGTGGTCAAGGGCAAAGCCAAAAAACAACAAAACTACTGCATTTTAAACTCTTCAAATGAGGCATGGTGATAATCGTTATCGCCGAGACTGAGAGTCCGAACGAAAATCAGGCAAAATGGGAAGTCTTCTTAGACCTAAGTCTCTATTAAATATTCAGTTGTCCAGTGACTCTTCAATCAACGAATAGTGTTTAGTAAAAGTGAAATTGTAGATTTCCACAATGTTAGGACATGTCCTTAGATATTCATTGCCGATTATCCTGGTGCTATGGATACAACAAGGATCGCCTACCGTTACCGTCTTAAAAAGAATTCAGCGATTGGACGATCCAAAAATTCGCCTGGCAAAGTCGCAAGAAATGCGGAAATATATGAATTTATCAGTGGATCCCTGTGAAGATTTCTATGAATATAACTGCGGCAATTTTGCTAAATATAATCCGGTTAGTGAAGAGGTACCGGTAAAAGGTCTGGTCGAAAAAACCTTAGAGGCAATGGACTCACACATAAAGAGTGAACTGCAAAGTGATGAGCCGACCGCCAACGATGCCGATGAGATGGTGAAAAACTTTTACAGATCTTGCGTCAAAGTGCCGGCATCCATAGATTTTTACAAATCCCAGTTGAAGCAAATTATATGGGAATTTGGAAAAATGCCCGCTATGGAGGGTGATCAGTGGCAAGAGGATGAATTCGATTGGTTGAATACGGTGGCCCAAATGATCCGCAAAACTGGCACATCGAACATATTCGAGATCGCTGTTATGCCAGATTTCACTGAAAACTCCATTAATCGCGTGTACTTTGGCGGAGCGAACTTGATTTGGGGAGACCGAGCATTGTACGTGGATGAAACATTTGCGGAGCAGCGGGAAGCGTATGTGTACAATACGCAAGCTAATTTGGAAAATTATTTGGGAGTTGAAGCCCAATTGGCCGAACAAACTGCCCGGGAGTTAATGGATTTGGAAATCAAATTGGCCCGTGGTATGGCGGACATGAAATTAGGCTTGGGAATGGGTGAAGTATTTTTCCTAGACAACGTTAGTGAAGTGGATAGGAAATATTTCCCCGATTGGGACTTTGAAGCAATACTAAGCGAGGTCATGGGTGTGGCCCTCGACGAGCTGTATGTGAATAGAGGTTACTTGACAAACGCCATGGACGTGCTGGCCAGAACTCCCAAGCGAGTAGTGGCCAATTACGTATTCTTCAAATACATTTACAATTTCCTGTACCCACCCCTGTCGTCCGAAAGTGAAATCGAAAATTATTGCACGGAGAATACGAAAGGCTACTTCTACAGAAATGTAAACAATTTAATTTATCGCAAATACTTCACAGCGCAAGCAGAAGCCACGTTACACGGCATGTGGCGAGAGCTGAAAACCAGCTTCCTGAATATTTTGCTTTCACCCAGGCTTGACTGGATTCGAGACGAAACAAAACAACAGGCCGTCGAGAAGCTGAAGTCGTTAAAAATGAAAATTCTTTCATACGAACACATCGAAGACGCCGCAGAATTTGCTCAGTTGGATCTCAACAGCTATGACTATGTTGCCAATATAAAGCAGATACTGACTTTAATGGGCCAACAGGAGATAGCCAAACTAAACCAACCGCCACAAGGACTGGAGTTGGGAGTCGTTGCGACCACCACTCTCGCATATAGTCCATTGGAAAATTGTATGCATGTGCCAGTTGCATACCTTCTACCCGAATACCTATGGTCCCTATCTTATCCGGCTGCTTACAATATGGCCAATCTCGGATTTTACATGGCTCACGAAATTCTTCATGGCTTCGACAATGAAGGCCGTCATTATGATGCCAAGGGCAACGCCCGCGATTGGTGGGACGCACACACCGACCAAGAGTTCCGTGATCGCAGCGCGTGTTTCGTCGATCAGTACAAGCGCTACATGTACGGTGGCCACTATCTGCCCGAGATGGCATCGCAGGCGGAGAATATCGCCGATAATGGGGGCATTCGATTGGCCTATGAGGCCTATACGAATTGGTATGCGAAAGCCGACAACAGGAGACGTAGCTTAGAAGCGTTGCCTGAACTCAATTACTCGCCCGAGCAATTGTTCTTCGTTAGTTATGGCAGCATGTGGTGCTCTGACCAACATCCCTCAGTCTTGCCCCAAATACTCGCCGATACACATTCTCCGGACAAAATAAGAGCTGTGGCGCCATTGGTGAATTTCGAGGTGTTTGCCGAAACGTTCAATTGCCCCCGGGGCAGTGCCATGAATCCGGCGGACAAGTGCATGATCTATTAATCAACCTGCCATTTAATACAATAACAATAATGTCAACAATGTCAATACAACAACATTAGTCGTGTTTAAGTTACAAGTTGGAAATTTTTAGCGATTACTCAGAGAGAGTATAAGTACTCTTTGTGAGAAATGAGACATTATATCGAAAAGAATGTTCAAAGTGTGCCGGCATTTGGTATCAGTTTTAATTTGTTAGCACCGATTTCCTATAGTTTTCTTTGACTTATACCGATAGTTGAGCATTTTTAAGCGATAAGCGTCTAAAATAACAAAAATCTAAGCAAGCAAAACACGCCTGGAAACAAATGTCTGCAGATTTTTTATGTTTTCCATCAAAACTAATTATTTCTAGTTCGGAATTCGTTTTTCCCAACAACTCGCTATCTTGTAAACAAACACGCCTATTCTTCGATATTAATTACAAGCTCAGATATATATATATATACAATTTTAATTTTTGTTTTGAGAAGATAATTGAACAAATAAATGTGAATGAATTGAAAAATATGATGTAGTTTTGAAGAACATTTATTATGATCACGATTCTTTTGTGGAGGGAGGGGGAGCCTGCTTACTCAATGGGTTAGTCAGGAAACTCTTTTATTATATCCGATTTGTTGAAGAAATAGTCGAGATGATTAGGAAATCGTTTTTTTTTTAACACATACAAATGGTACTAAGATTGACAGGTTACATGATCGAATTCGAAAAAGCCCATTGTTGGCTACTGAGAAAATCCCAGGAAAAAATAAGAATTTTTTTTATATTGTCCAGCTTGAGGCCATAAAATGATAAAATCTGGATTGTGTTGGTTTTCTTGTTTTCTTTTTATTTAAATTTTTACCCAATATTTCGATTCGACTTTATCGATCATCTTCAGGGGTGTTACACTAAACAACATTACAAAAATATCACAATTAATATAAAGAGTGATTTTTTTGAGGTTAGGATTTTCATGCATTAGTATTTGAAAGATCACGTGGGATTTCAGACATGGTGTCAAAGAGAAAGATGCTCAGTATGCTTTGACATTTCATCATGAATAGACTTACTAACGAGCAACGCTTGCAAATCATTGAATTTTATTATCAAAATGCGTGCTCTGTTAAGAAAGTTCAGAAAGAAAGAAATTGTGTTCAGCGACGAAGCTCATTTTTGGCTCAATGGGTGCGTAAATAGGCAGAATTGTCGATTTTGGAGTGAATATCAGCCAGAAGCATTGCAAGAGCTACCAATGCATCCAGAAAAAGTCACAGTTTGGTGCGGTTTATGGGCTGGTGGCATCATTGGACCGTACTTCTTCAAAGATGATGCGAATCGTAACGTAACTGTGAATGGTGAGCGCTACCGTGAGATGATATCCAACTTTTTTTTGCCCAAAATGGAAGAACTGAACTTGGTTGACATGTGGTTTCAACAAGATGGCGCTACATGCTACACAGCTCGCGATTCTATGGCCATTTTGAGGGAAAACTTCGGAGAACAATTCATCTCAAGAAATGGACCGGTAAGTTGGCCACCAAGATCATGCGATTTGACGCCTTTAGACTATTTTTTGTGGGGCTACGTCAAGTCTAAAGTCTACAGAAATAAGCCAGCAACTATTCCAGCTTTGGAAGACAACATTTCCGAAGAAATTCGGGCTATTCCGGCCGAAATGCTCGAAAAAGTTGCCCAAAATTGGACTTTCCGAATGGACCACCTAAGACGCAGCCGCGGTCAACATTTAAATGAAATTATCTTCAAAAAGTAAATGTCATGGACCAATCTAACGTTTCAAATAAAGAACCGATGAGATTTTGCAAATTTTATGCGTTTTTTAAAAAAAAAAAAGTTATCAAGCTCTTAAAAAATCACCCTTTACATACGATTTCTTAACAATCGACTATCAAAATAATTGCATTTCAATGAAACAAACAACGAACTTTGTTCCTTCAAGAGTTTGTGGTAACTAATGTGTATTTTCTCTTTCTATTTTTTGTTTACAAGTTGCATATACATTAGAGTGGTTTCGAAATAAAAGTAGTGGATGTTCCCGACTAAAATGAATGAATAATTTGTTTTATGTGTTCTCCAAAAATATTTCGCTTTTATCATTCTCTGTTCGTGAGCTGGGCGCGTTCACAATAACCTCTATAAATCAGTGTTTTCTTGTATAAAATTCACGGTGAGAATGGTATTTAGATAAAACCTACTAGAAATTAAAATCTGGTCGGAGCCTTATCAAACCATATCAAAAACTTGCATTTTAATCAAGAATAGAGAATAGATTTTTAACATTTTTGTGTAATTTTTGTTGCATTTTTTATAAAAACTGCAATAACTTCCATATTTTTAGTTCCATTTGTTGTTTTTGTTGGATCGTTGAAGAGGTATTGATGACCAATTCCAATTTTTAGAACTTCCTAACCCATTAAGGGCCGAAAATTTTTTTCTTACTGTTGGTTCTCAGTGGGTTAAATGTGATGTAAAAACTGAAATATGGGGTTATTTGCATCGTAAACACATTCTAGTCTCACAAATAGCTAATTTTTGAAAATTATCGTCTTAAATTTTGGTCTTTCAATGCATAAATTGGGAGGAAAACTTCACATAAGATGTTACAATAAAACAGTGCAACATGATTTCCCTCCCAAGAACGAGAATATATAGAAGTGAAACTATAGGTCACTAATACGAAAACTCATATTCAGTTTTTTTACAGGACTTTTAATTTCCAAAGGATGTAAATGTTTCAATAATTTAGTTACGTTCTTTAGCGTGTCATACAATGGCGATATGGGTATCAAATGAAAGAGAAGAAAGTCTGCTAAATATACTTTTAATTTCATGCGTCTATCTATGTTAATTTAGCAATAACAACCATTTAAATTTTTCCCCTTTATAAAGTTTATGTAGATTATTCATGTTTTATGTTTTAAGGAGGGGGAATTTGAAACGGTTGAATTTCTTTCCAAAAATTAGCTTTATATAAGACTAGACTGTGTTTACGATGCAAATAACCCCATATTTCAGTTTTTACTTCACATTTAACCCACCGAGTATTAACAGTAAGAAACAAATTTGCGGCCCTTAATGGGTTAGCAAATTCTAAAAATTGCAATTGGTTATCAAGACCTCTTCAACGAGCCCCTAAAAACATAAATCGAACTACAAATGTGGAAGTTATTGAGGTTTTTATAAAAAATGCATGAAAAATTGCACTAAAATAGTATAAATCTGTCCTTTATATTGGGTCATATTGGAAGTTTTAATATGGTTTGATAAGGCTCGGGTCGGATTTTAATTTCTATCGGTTTCTTTCTCATTACCATTCTCAAGGTGAATTTTATTCAAGAAAACCCTGATTTATAGAGGCTATTTTGAACGCGTCCAGCTCACGAATGGACAATGATAAACGCGAAATATTTTGGGAGAACACATAAAACAAAGCAATCTTTTATTTTAATCGGGAATATCAACTACATTTTTTCCTTCCTCACAAAAGAAGCCACTCTAATATATATGTGTGAGCAACCGTCTGTGTCTGTCTTATAATTTCTCTTCTCTGTTGGAACTTCTCTAATAAAGGGTGATTTTTTTTTTAAATCTATAGGCAAGTTTTTCAAAAAAAAAAAAAATCACATAAAATTCAGAAAAATGCATGATATCTTTATTTGAATGGATAGTACGGTCCATATAATTTAATGTTTGAAGATTATTTCATGCAAATGTTGACCTTGACTGCGCCTCAAATGGTCCATCCGCTTAGTCCAATTTTGGCATTTCCACGTTTTTGAGTAACAGAGGCCCAATTGCTGCGAACGGCGACGAATCGATAATTGATGGTCATCATTAACACTGGCCGATACAGCTGCGATATTTTCTTCAGTTCGCACTCTACGTAAGCGTGTTGGTGGTTTAATGTCCAACAATGTGAATTTGGTGCGAAATTTAGTCACAATAGCCCGAATAGCCGCTTCAGTGGGTCGATTAAACTGACCATAAAATGGAAGCAATGGATGAACTTTCTTAAAAGAGCAAAATGCGTGCTCTATAATAAAATAAAAAAATAAAATTCAATGATTTGCAAGCGTTGTTCGTTTGTAAGACGATTCATGGTTAAATTATAGACCAAACTGGTTTGGGAAAAATATTACCATGTGCAAAGTTTTAATTGATTCCTTAGCTCCTTTCGAGAGTTATCGTGTACACCAGCCAGCCAGACGGACGGACGTGCATGGCTCAAACAACTTAAAAAGTCGTGAAACGGATTTGGTACAAACATACTTAGGGTCTTAGGTGATGATATATACCCTCCTACTCTGTAGAGTGAGGGTATAAAAACGCAATTTAACCCCGTTTTGTCTATAGTTATGAAAGTAAAGGGTGATTTTTTAAGAGCTTGATAACTTTTTTTTTAAAAAAAGCGCATAAAATTTGCAAAATCTCATCGGTTCTTTATTTGAAACGTTAGATTGGTCCATGACATTTACTTTTTGAAGATAATTTCATTTAAATGTTGACCGCGGCTGCGTCTTAGGTGGTCCATTCGGAAAGTCCAATTTTGGGCAACTTTTTCGAGCATTTCGGCCGGAATAGCCCGAATTTCTTCGGAAATGTTGTCTTCCAAAGCTGGAATAGTTGCTGGCTTATTTCTGTAGACTTTAGACTTGACGTAGCCCCACAAAAAATAGTCTAAAGGCGTCAAATCGCATGATCTTGGTGGCCAACTTACCGGTCCATTTCTTGAGATGAATTGTTCTCCGAAGTTTTCCCTCAAAATGGCCATAGAATCGCGAGCTGTGTGGCATGTAGCGCCATCTTGTTGAAACCACATGTCAACCAAGTTCAGTTCTTCCATTTTTGGCAACAAAAAGTTTGTTAGCATCGAACGATAGCGATCGCCATTCACCGTAACGTTGCGTCCAACAGCATCTTTGAAAAAATACGGTCCAATGATTCCACCAGCGTACAAAGCACACCAAACAGTGCATTTTTCGGGATGCATGGGCAGTTCTTGAACGGCTTCTGGTTGCTCTTCACTCCAAATGCGGCAATTTTGTTTATTTACGTACCCATTCAACCAGAAATGAGCCTCGATTATGTAGACCATAAATCGGACGTAAAGCGCGAAACACATTTCGAACCGAACACTGATTTTGGTAATAAAATTCAATGATTTGCAAGCGTTGCTCGTTAGTAAGTCTATTCATGATGAAATGTCAAAGCATACTGAGCATCTTTCTCTTTGACACCATGTCTGAAATCCCACGTGATCTGACAAATACTAATGCATGAAAATCCTAACCTCAAAAAAATCACTCTTTATATGTAGCACTTCAAAAGTGTATCTTCTGCTGCTAGTATGTCGACGTCGTCAAAGTTAGGTTTGTGGCCAGTCACTGCACAGTGGCCTGCAAGAGCAGTTTTTTTGCTCCAAAGGTTGGTCAAAAGCTTTATGGTCGGATTTATGGGAAGATAGTCTAGTCTTTCATTTTGTCTTTGTAGTGTCATCATATACTTTATTGCATAAGTTGGACTTGTCAGCGTTACATCTAATTTTATATACCACGTCAGATTTTTCTTCTTTTTTATTTTTGATTTGATCTTGCTACATAGCTTGTTTATGTTATTGTGTGTTTTCTGTGTTTTCTTTGTCGTATATGTAGGTCACCGTTTTTTTTCACTTTTTCGTCTTGTTTCATTTGTTTTTCTTGAAGAAATTTGATTAAATTATTTACAATTCTTTTGGGAAAATCGTTTGTTACTAAAATGTGCTTCATTTTCTTAATATTATTTTTATGAAAGTCTTTGTCGCTGATGTCTAAAACTATTCTGATGCAGTAAGTCGCTGTATTTATTATAGTTCTCCTTGGGTGCTTCGAATAAAAGTTCATTAGTCTGCCGGTATATGTAGATTTTTGATACCAGTCCAATTTGAGTAAATTCCCTTGTCTGCAAACTACTGAATCCAAATAAGATAGTTTGTTGTCCTATTCAGCTTCCATAGTAAATTGTATTTGTCTATTATATCCATGAAGTACGTTGATGGTGCTCTTTACTTTGGTCTTCTTTATAATTGCGAATATCTCATCAACGTACTTAGTCAAAATTTTGAGTTTCGATGTCATTTGTTCAAGTCAAGTAGGTCTTCCATTATATAATATCGGCGTGGTGAGGCGGGCATTCCTTTGCGTTGCTCATACATCTTGTCTTTATACTTCAAGTAAATGATTTCCTTAACGCAAAACGTCAAAATCACCATAAATATATCTTTTGGCATCCGTGTGAATTTTTCTATTAAAGTCGTGAAAGGGATATTCGGAACAGACCAATGATCAATGCCCTAAAGATAGAATGGAAGAAAATTTCAAGTGATGTGACTCAAAACTTAGTAAATTCGATTCCCCGAAGATTAGAAGAAATAATAAAGAACAAAGGATCACAAACTAAATATTAATGTTTACTGTTTTAAGCGATTTATGCCAAAAAAATCAACATGAGCTGACCTTATTTCGACCTTATTTTGTTTTTGTAGTTATTTTAACTATTCTTGAAATCATTTAAGTTATTGTTTTTTTTTTTTCATAAATTTTTAATATCCATTTTAATAAATAAAAAGCAATCGATTAAACTATGTAAAAGTTAAAAACATGTGTTAATTCTTTAGGTCAATGTTCAAGGGGGTGGTGAGCACTTACTTATCATGCGAAAAATATATGTGATGTCAGATTTTAAATTTTCGTTTCGTGGGCGGTGGGGGCGTGGTAAAAGCGTTTTCTGAAAATTGGAACGTGTATATTACTGACCACGACAATATCAATATGATAAGATCAATATGAAAAACCTGATTTTAATTTTACCATCTTTTTTTGCCTGGCGTAGCGGGCGGGGTTCAAATAGTTGATTAGTATATTTACATAGGACGCACACTGGTCCCAAATCCATTTTTTATGACATAAAGCCGAAAAATAAACATACAGTCTTGTAATTTTGCACATTTGCTAGACATATCATACGAAAAAATTAAAAAATAAAATTGGGTCGATTGGACCACGCCCACTACCACGTCCTCAATATATAACCAACATAATTATCACCCTGTATTGGTGCAGGGTGACCAAAAACAAAATTTTATGAAAGCTTAAAAGAATGAAGAGTTGTTTATTTTGACGAAATGTGTTTTTCTAAACATTATTACAAAAGCAAAATATAAAATATAAAATATAGTATATAATTTAAATAATTATTTCAAGAAATAAAGTCAAATGTATGCATGTGTACAAAAAGGTGAATGATGCTGTATGCCATAATCATATATATGTCTATGGCTAATCAAAAACTGTGCTAAAATAAAATGACAATTTGTGGAGTTTGCCGAAAAATGCTGACGAGATATTAATTCCACCATAAACTACAATCTCAGACGAACACTTTTACATTTACAGTTTGAGTCAAGTTGAGTCATACATATAACTTTTGGTCCACGACATTTATAGATTATGTTCTCTACAAATCACAAATTGCAATACCTATGAATACTTACAAGACCACAATAATCATAAAATGTTAAATAAAGAGTGATTTTTTTGAGGTTAGGATTTTCATGCATTAGTATTTGACAGATCACGTGGGATTTCAGACATGGTGTCAAAGAGAAAGATGCTCAGTATGCTTTGACATTTCATCATGAATCGTCTTACAAACGAACAACGCTTGCAAATTATTGAATTTTATTATCAAAATGCGTGCTCTGTTAAGAAAGTTCATTGCGCGCTTCCATTTTATGGTCAGTTTAATCGACCCACTGAAGCGGCTATTCGGGCTATTGTGACTAAATTTCGCACCAATTGATGGACATTAAACCACCAACACGCTTACGTAGAGTGCGAACTGAAGAAAATATCGCAGCTGTATCGGCCAGTGTTAATGATGACCACCAATTTTCGATTCGTCGCCGTTCGCACCAATTGGGTCTCTGTTACTCAAAAACGTGGAAATGCCAAAATTGGACTAAGCGGATGGACCACCTAAGACGCAGCCGCGGTCAACATTTAAATGAAATTATCTTCAAAAAGTAAATGTCATGGACCAATCTAACGTTTCAAATAAAGAACCGATGAGATTTTGCAAATTTTATCCGTTTATTTTTTTTAAAAAGTTATCAAGCTCTTAAAAAATCACCCTTTATAATATTTCAACTACTAACTCTTGCCGTCAATTTTCATAATATAGTCACTTTATTATTTTCTTTTTAAGTCTCTTTTAATTAATTTGTAAAACTGCTTTATATCAAAATTAATCCCACTTTTTTTGAACCGCAAAGTTTAAGTACCATTCTGACTTGTGGTGTTGCCACCTAATTTTCTCCAGTATATTTTCTTGATTGCTTGGAGTGTTGCCATAAAGAAAATATATACACATTTACCACTTTCCAATTTTAATTTTTTCGAATTTCTTCAAAAAAAATGGATTTGGGACCGTAGTGTAGTAGTATAGTAGGTCGGATTAATTTTAGAAATATGCCCAACATTTTTATTTTCTTTTTTTTTTTTTGATTTTTTTTGTATTGCATATTTCACTGTGCGACAGTCCAAAAATGGAAGTGGTATTATGTTTCTTGTAGGTATTGTCGAGTAGAACAAGAATATGTATTTGAAATTTGACACCAGACACTTGAGTTACAGATAAAAAACCTGGTTTTCGTACATTTACACACTTACATGCCTGTAACTTGTTGGCTATCAACCGATTTTCATTTTCTCATCGAATTTGAAAACAAAAACCTGGACCTCGTCTGATATATAGTTTATTTAAGAAAACTTAAGAAATCTGTGTGCCTTTGGCAAGCAAACAACAAATTTTTAAACAATTTTTTTTATTTTACATTATTTATTTTGTTTGGTAACCGTACCACATGTAAAATTATTTAAATAACACAATTAGTAAGGAGTAGAATGCCGCTTTGTTTTTAAAAATCCGTTAGTAATTAACTGAGTTGCTAAATTTTTTTACAAAATTGCAAGTTTTGGTCATTCCAATTCAAAACTCGTATAATTTTGCAAATTTTGAATTTTTTTGAAGAACACTAAAAATACATAAAATTCATCAAAACAGATAAAAAAAAATTGTAAAAAATGGTAAAAATGGCATAACGACAATTTTAATAAAAATTCTCAGTTTTGGAACAAATTTTCCCCACTTTGGGAATTCGGGTATTTTCGTGGAAAAATATGGAAACATGGATGTTTTTTCGTAATTTTTATAATTTTGACGAATTTTAAGTATTTTTATTGGACCACAATTCGTATAACTGGATATTCTGGAGGTGTCTGCGAAATTTCAACAATGCAAAAAATGCTAAAAAACCATTCAATATAAAGAATGCAATGAAAAGAAAAAATCGGTATATAGTTTATTTAAGAAAACTTAAGACCCATTTTTTAACAATTGTTAGCCATTTTTCATTTTTGGCAATATTTTTGCACATTATTTTGTTTGGTAACAATACCGCTTGTAAATTTGTGTAAATAACACATGTAATAAGGAGTAAAACGAGGCGTTGTTTTTAAAAATCCGTTAGTAATAGACTGAGTTATTGAAGTTTGTATTAATACTAATTTTTTGCAAAATTGTAAGTTTTGGTCATTCCAATTCAAAACACTTCTAATTTTACAAATTGACGTCCAATAAAAATATATAAAATCCATCAAAACAGATAGAAAAATTGTAAAAAAAATGGTAAAAAGGCATAACGACAATTTTAATAAAAATTCCCAATTTTGGAACAAATTTTCCCCACTTTGGGATTTCGGGTATTTTTTGAAAATTTTGAAAATAGAGTAATTTTTACATAGTTTTTAGCATTTTGAAACCCCTAGAATTTTTCATCGTTTTTATCATAAAAAATCAAATAAAAATGGTAAAAATAGCATGGCTACCATTTTAATAAAAAATATTTCCAATTTTGGAACACATTTTCCCCACATTGGGAATTCGTGTATTTTTTTAGAAAAACATAGAAAAATGGATTTTTCATCATTTTTATCATTTTGGCGAATTTTAAGTATTTATATTGGACAATTTTATTTAGAACACATTTTCCCCACTTTGGGAATTAGTGTATTTTTGGAAAAATATGGAAATATAACACATTTTGTAAGGAGTAGAACTCCGCGTTTTTTTAAATCCATTAGTAATTGACTGAGTTATTGAAGTTTTCGCTAAAACAAAATTGTTGTAAAAATACAAGTTTTGGTCATTCCAGTTCACATCACATCTCTCATAATTTTTCTAATTGAGGACCAATAAAAATACAAAAAAAAATACCAAAACGGATAGAAAATGATAAAAAAATGTCAAAAAGGCATAACGACAATTTTAATAAAAATTCCCAATTTTGGAACAAATTTTCCCCACTTTGGGAATTCGGGTATTTTCGTGGAATAATATGGAAACATGGATTTTTTCATAATTTGTATCATTTTGACAAATTTTAAGTATTTTTATGGGACCACAATTCGTATAACTGGATATTCTGGAGGTGTCTTCGTGGAAAAATATGGAAACATGGATGTTTTTCGTAATTTTTATCATTTTGACGAATTTTAAGTATTTTTAGTGGTCATTCACATCACATCTCTCACAATTTTTCTAATGAGGCCCAATAAAAATACATAAAATTCATTAAAACAGATAAAAAATTTAAAAAATGGCATAACGACAATTTTCCAATTTTCCCAAATTTTGGAACAAATTTTCCCCATTTTGGGAATTCGGATATTTTTGTGGTAAAATATGGAATGTGGATGTTTTCATGATTTTTATCATTTTGACGAATTTTAAGTACAGTAAATGCTCGATTTGTGCAACCACGATTATTGCAACACCCCGATTAGCGCAACCGCCACTTCTTTTACATTACGTTTTTGTAAGTCGGTCGCGATAAATGAAACTTTTTTTGAGGCGCTGACATTTTATACTGCTTTTTTATTGTTTTTTTCAGAAGCATACACACTTTATTCTCTGCGAAAAACTTACAATGAAACAAAAATAAATTAGTTGATTGATGAACGGTTAACACAAATTCCATGGATTTAAAATTTACTGAGTGACTTTTCCACACAAGAAATCGACAAATGAACCTTTCAAGATATATTTGAGGAAACCGAAGATATTAATATCTCAGAAGACTCAGAATGCCCTGTTTTATGATGCCGAACGTTTGCTTTCGTTCCCTTGCTACACGACCAACAACCGATTTTGATTTCATAACAACGATCAAAACGACAATCGAACGAAAAATGCAGTTCAACTAATGTTATCAAAGCTCCTGATTCCTTTGGGGAAAGTTATTGCTATTCAAGGAATAAGGAAAAGTTTCAAACTACTAAAGTACAAACGAAAATTTCTCTTTTTTTCGAAACAACAATGCCGTGGAAAATTATTAGCCTACATACAAAATCACTTATTATTTACAAACGTTATGTTTTAAAGAGTTAAAAAGACTTAAATGTTTTTTTAAGAGAATTGAATATATTTTCAAAATATCACTACAATTTTTTCTTTTGTTATGTTTTTATTAAATAAATTAATAATTATTTTAAATATAGGGTTCGCCAAATAACTATTTTTTTTGGAAATGCAATAAAAAAACTACTGAATATTTTCTCAAATTTCTTTTTTATTTGAATGTACAATAATGGAAAATAATTTCATTCAAATGGCTGCTGAGGGCACCCCACAAATAATAGTCCAACGGTTGAATAGTTGAAAAAAAAACGTTAGGTGGCGGACCCTATATGTCTTATTTTGCGTTAAAAATTAAAAAAATAGGACGATATTATTCTATTTAAACCTTAATAATTTGGGTCTCGGTTAGTGCAACAATCTCAGTCAATGCAACTGACTTGATTCCCTAACGGTTGCGCAAATCGAGCTTTTAGTGTATTTTTATTGATCATTCCTGTTCACATCATGAGGCCCAAAAAAAACACATAAAATTCATCAAAACATATAAAAAATGGCATGACGACCGTTTTAATAAAAAATCCCAATTTTGGAACAAATTTTTCCCCTTTTGGGAATTCGGGTATTTTTTGTGGAAAAATATGGAAACATGGATTTATTCATAATTTTTAACATTTTGACGAATTTTATGTATTTTGATTGGACCACAATTCGTAATTCGTGAAGATTTTGGAAGTGCCTGATAAATTTAAACAATGCAGATTCCTGGTCTATTCGAAAATAAACAATAAAAACACATAAAATTCATCAAAAAAGCATGACGACCGTTTTATTGAGAAAATCTCAATTTTGGGAAAAATTTTCCCCACTTTGGGAATTCGGGTATTCTCGTGGAAAAATATGGAAACATGGATTTTTTCATAATTTTTATCATTTTGACGAATTTTAAGTATTTTTATTGAAACACAATTCGTAATTCGTGAAGATTTTGGAAGTGTCTGCTAAATTTAAACAATGCAGATTCCTGGTCTACTCGAAAATAAACAATAAAAATTATCAAAACAGAAAAAATATCATGACAACCATTTTAATAAAAATTCCCAATTTTGGAACAAATTTTCCCCATTTTGGGAATTCGGATATTATCGTGGAAAAATATGGAAACATGGATTTTTTCATAATTTTTATCATTTTGACGAATTTTATGTATTTTGATTGGACCACAATTCGTAATTCGTGAAGATTTTGGAAGTGTCTGTTAAATTTAAACAATGCAGATTCCTGGTCTACTCGAAAATAAACAATAAAAACACACAAAAATTCATTAAAACAGATAAAAAAAATGGCATGACGATCGTTTTAATAAAAAATTCTCAATTTTGGAACAAATTTTCCCCACTTTGGGAATTCGGGTATTCTCGTGGAAAAATATGGAAACATGGATTTATTCATAATTTTTAACATTTTGACGAATTTTATGTATTTTGATTGGACCACATTTCGTAATTCGTGAAGATTTTGGAAGTGTCTGTTAGACCAGGAATCTGTATTGTTTAAATTTAGCAGATCCAATAAAAACACATAAAATTCATCAAAACAGATAAAAAATGGCATGACAACCATTTTAATAAAAAAATCCCAATTTTGGAACAAATTTTCCCCATTTTGGGAATTCGGGTATTTTTTGTAGAAAAATATGGAAACATGGATTTCTTCATAATTTTCATCATTTTGACGAATTTTAAGTATTTTTATTGGATCTGCTAAATTTAAACAATACAGATTCCTGGTCTACTCGAAAATAAACAATAAAAACACATAAAATTCATCAAAACAGAAAAAATATCATGACAACCATTTTAATAAAAAATTCCCAATTTTGGAACAAATTTTCCCCATTTTGGGAATTCGGGTATTTTTGTGGAAAAATATGGAAACATGGATTTATTCATAATTTTTAACATTTTGACGAATTTTATGTATTTTGATTGGACTACAATTCGTAATTCGTGTAGATTTTGGAAGTGTCTGCTAAATTTAAACAATGCAGATTCCTGGTCTACTCGAAAAATAATATCACTTCATATATTCTCAATCACATTTCTGACACACTCGCCAATCACTTGTCTAGGTAGACAAGTATTTACAGCTCTTGGTGACTAATGTCCCACAAAATCAAATCAAATGAATATTGAATTTGTTGGCATTAAATCCCATTCTTCTGCAGTTTTAGATAGCAAATCGTCCATCATATTTTAATAGAATTGGGGATAAAACGCCGAAGATGGCTACCCTGCCGGGATAGATAAATTTGGATGATTTTACCATTTAAAATTAGAAAATTACTGAGAAAATTACTAGTTTGCCATTTAATAATGGAGCAGAATATCATTCATATGACTGACTACCACGACTGGCTCGTCTCAACCTTCATCCGATCAACCAAATTTTTCAGTACAGCCCAAAATCCACACCTAAAAGTGACTTGTTGTGGGTGCATTGACTTCTCAGTAGTCACGTGTGGGTTCTCTGCACCCCATATGCGGCAATTTTACTTGTTAACATAGCCATTGAGATAAAAATGAGCTTCATCTGGAAACATGAACATTTTCCACGTAAATTTCTTACAGTTTGCGTTAAAGTCTCACTACTTTGGAAGTAAGTTTTTAATATTTCACAATTTTGTTCGAGCGTATAGCGTCCCATTGTGCAAATGCAATGCAAAGTAATCGGTAGTTCAAATTTAAAATGTTACATTGGTCCACCCTAGTAAATTATAGTAAATTCCAAAATACTTTTTAGTTTTATTTTAATTTATTTAAATAAATAAATACAATCAATAGATTTCACATTTATTCTCGGGATTCATAGCACTCCCCCGGGGACAGTTGAAGACTTTGGAAAATTCCTCGTAGTTCGACAGCGAGCCAATGACACGAAATTTTTCCGGCGCATGATGTTCCACATACGCCTGCACAATCATATATTCCAGCTGGAGGCTGGAGCACCAAAGCTGAGCATAGCTGATGAAGAACACCTGCTGGTTGTTGTACACAAATCGGGGCAGGGTTCGCAGCTCCAGATAGGGATTGCCTTGCGAGGCGCGGCCATACCAATTGAGATAGGCTTCGTAGGCCAGCCGCACTCCGCCATTATCGGCAATATTCTCCGACTGCGTAGGCTTGGCGGGCAAAGGACTGCCGGCGTACGCGTAATGGGAATATTGTTGGGCCAAGCATTGGGTGCGATTGGCGTATTCACTGGCCGACAGAGGATCCCACCAATCCTGGACGTTGCCCTGGCGGTCATAAAAGCGGCCTTTGTCATCGAAGCCATGCATCATTTCGTGAGCTATAATGGCGCCCAACGTGGCAAAGTTAAAGGAATTGTGATAAGACATGGACCAGGCATAGAACGGCTGCAGTACACCCACGGGAACTTTAACGGCATTTTCTTCGGCCGCATAGTAGGGTGAGAAGCCGTCGGCGGCCCCCACGTTCAAAGGCTTGGGCAGTGTGTGGACATTGGCTCTGGCTTGCCGGCCATTTTCGAGAAGTAGCACGTGAATGTTGGCGATATAATCATGATTGTTCACATCCAATTGGGCAAATTGTTCGTGGAACTTATTGTGTTCGTACGAATTGATAACCAGCCGCATGGCCTTTAGTTTCTCTACAGCCTTGCCCCGTGTGGCCTCCAACATCCAGCTGAGTCGTGGCGAGTTCAGCACCTGGCGGAAGCTTACCTTCAGTTCACGCCACATCCGGTAGACGGCATCCTTCATGTGGTCACTGAAGTAGCGGCGATAGAACATATTCTCCACCTGTTTATTCAAACGCTGGCTGGTGTCCTGCACGCAGTAGCCCTCCATTCCCAAGCCGGGCAACTCAAGGTACATGTAGTTGGTGAGGTACACGTAGAAGATGTAATTGGCCACCACCCGCTTGGGCGTCCGCGCCACCACACGCAGCGCTCCCTCGGCATATTCACTGTAGATGAGAAACTCTTGGGGTACAAAATCGAAAGCCAGTTTCAAAAATTTCTCGAAATCAAAGTCGAAATCGCGCTTGAATTTCTGCTGTACTTCAGCGCTCCTGACCAGAGTGAACATTTCACTGAGGGCAATAGGCACCAAGGGCGTGCTTAGCCTTAAGGAGAGCTCAAATTCGAAAATTTCCCTGGCTGTCGTTTCGGCCAATTCCAATTCCATGCCCAAAAAGCGCAGCAGATTATCGACTATGGGCAAGGACGAGGTGAGCGTGAAACCAGGCCGAGCCACTGCCACACGAGCCACGCTGTTGTCGGCCATATCGGCCATGACTTCGGTGCCAAATATTATGGATGTGCCCGTCATGCGCACAATCTCGCCCATAGTCTCGGCCCAGTCAAAGTTTCGCTCCTGCCACTTGTCACCCTCCAAGGCTGGCATTCGGCCGAACTCCTTGATGACTTGCCTCAGCTTGTCCCTGTAGACGCTCTTCATGGCCGGCAGCTTCAAGCACGCCCGGTAATAGTTTTTCACTTTTCTGTCCACCTCCGTATCGTCGTCTCTGTCCACCTCCAACTCTGCCCTTAGCTTCTCGTCCATGGCATCTTTGATGGTATGCAGCAGAGTGATTTTCGGCTTATAGGGACTGGCCGGGTTGTACTTGGCATAATTGCCGCAGGCAAATTCATAGAAATCTACGCAGGGCTCCACCGATTCGTCCATGTTCCGGTGCATTACACTGTACATTACATTACGTGCCACATATTCGGAATCTTTGTCACTCAGCTCTGCCACGGACATGGTTGGGCTCTGACACTGTATCGTTCTTAGCGAAAGGATAATAAACGCCGCACATTTAAGGATGTTCGCAGACATTTTCTTTGGACGCTTTCTGTTCGCTGTATTCACTTTTATTTGTGCTTATTCACCGTCTGTTTTGGGAGACACTTAAGAACTGAATCTCTTTCTTATCGCACGTTCTTTTGAAATTTGTCGACGACAAATCATAACAAAATGTTGAGATTTCAAATCAAATGCCAAATGTTATCGAAGGCACCAGAAATTTGTGAAATAACACAAGTCTGCAAAAAATAGATTTTTCTTGAGATGAGATGTGAGCTATGTGTGTGACAGTGAGCTGTCGGATACTTTGGCCTGTATAGAAATACCTGGAAAAATTAATAATAAAAATAAAAATTATTGATATCATTTAAGCCCTCTAGACATTCGAAGAAAAAAATCGTTGCCCACAAACGAAAAGTTAGACCACAGAAATTCATTTGTCTCAAACGATTGATGTTTATCTTAAACCCTGTGAAACGTTTTAACAAAGGTTAGTGTTTTTACCGCAAACGATTTATGTTTGTCACAAACCCTGTGAAACGTTTGTTGCAAACGGTTGTTTTGTTTGTCACAAGCGAAGTGTGCTTATCGGAAATATAAAATGAAATAATGATGTCACCTTATTTCAAGAAAGAAGTTTCTCCGGAAAATGATTTTACTACATAGTTTCACATATTCCATTCCAACTTCAATTGCTATTGCCACATTTTACACATTTTGTACATTTTTATATTGCCACAATTAATACTATTTACATTTCAATTGTTCGCACTTAAACACAGATTTTTTTATATAAATATATAAATTGAAATCTATTCTTTGAAAGGCTGGAGGAATGTACAAATTTTAACAAAAGTATAAAACTATAAATATTTATATAAATTTATACACATACACATGATAATGTTCAATAACATCCATCCACATCAACTCGTCATCTTTCTCAGGAACTGAACATTTCTTGCACTTCTTTCAGAAGAATTTTTCATGACCTCGCTATGAAGGCTTACAAAGTTCAACCGAAGACTCATGACCATCCGATGCGTTTTCACTTCGCCCAATGCGCTGAAGATAGTTTGGCAGGAGATGAAGAAATTTACCGAAAAATCGTGTTTTCAGATGAACCTCATTTTCATTTTGATGGCTATGTCAATAAGCAAAATTGCCGCATAGGGGCTTCAGAGAACACACACGTGACTATTGAGAAGCCAATGCATCCACAGCGAGTCACTGTTTGGTGTGGATTTTGAGCTGACGGCATCATTGGACCATTTTTCTTCAAAATTGGCAAGGATCCGCCGTTACAGCCAACGCACAGTGGTTCAGAATTAAAATTCATCGGCCAAAATTCAATAACTTTTGTTCTAATAGACATTTTTGAGTTCTGTAAAAAACCAAAATTAGACATAGACCCTAGTATTATTTTAAGATATTAACATTAAAAATCTGGAAACCGGATATATTTCAGGAATCGGCCCAAAGTTGACTACATTTCGTATTTTTGATTTTAAAGAAAATTAAAATTTTTATTTTTTGGTTTTTATGTTTTTTTAACACATTTTTACGTATTTGTTCATACGTCAAAATGCGAAAGAAAAAATTTTATTTTTTTTTGTATTACAGATTTTCAAGTTTTTCAGATTTTGAAAATTGAAAAAACGTAATTTCTTTTTTTGACTTTGTCGAACTGTTTCCCACACATTTTAAGAGATTTTGCACTCAATTTTTATTTTTTTTATTAGAAATTGTGATTTCTTATCTTTATTATGACGCCAAAACTATGTTTGTGCCAAATATAGTTTGGTTGTATAGAATATTGTAAAAAATATCCTTTTTGAACAAATTTTTGACTTTGGAGCACCACAACTTGTTTCCTTCAAAAGCCCTTAACGGAATGTATACATATTTGGAAAGGTTGAAGGGTTCCCCGTTTTTTTTCAGGGTAACTTTTGCCATCCCGAAATACATTTAGTGAAAAAAGTCTGATTTTTTAGTTCCAAAACGCAAAATAATCCTTTGGTCCTTGTTTAATTTTGGGTTTTACAGAACTCAAAAATGTCTACAAGAGCAAAAGTTATAGATTTTGGCCGATATATTTTGATTCTGAACCAGTGTGCGCCGTCGGAAAGAGTCTTATAGGACAGCCAAAGATGTTTCCTTCATATAAAACCATATAAGAGCCTTATTTGAAGAAAAAAGTTTCGCCAGAAAATGCATATAAGATACATTTACATCGTAATTGAAATGATTTAATTTATTCGCACTTTTAAAATTGATTTGATTTAAAAAATAAAAATATTTTCCATTAAAATGTGAAAAAATGTGAAAACTGTAGCAAAAGTATGAATTTATAAATTTATCTTATCTTTAATTGAACAAAAATTCTCGCGTAAAGACGCCTGTCTGGAAATATGTGAATTTTAATTTTCCTCTCCATTTCTTTCATCGAAAATCGAAAATTTCATACAGATTTCAAATTGAAATAAATTTAAAAATATAACACATCAAAATTTCAATCTCATGTCATATTAACATTGTCACATCTGGATTTTATTTAATTATTTATTCATTTTTTTATATTTTATTTAATTATAAAATTGTTATTCATTTATTTGTCGCAGTCCTGTGTAATGAACATATATGTTTTAATTTCTTCTTGTTTATTGTTACTTCAGTGTGTAGATTAAAATAATTTGCCAAAATATTACGTAGGGAGGCTTTTTTTAAATTGTTTTTATTTCTATTTTTGCTATCAGTAAAAAATATTGTACGCGAGCATAGCGCCAAAATATGCTGTTATCATCTTTCACTAAGTAAATTATGATCTATTTGTTGGCAGTTTTAATACTTTGGCATTGGATTATAATATTTGCATACCCTCTACCATAAGATGGAGTGTATTTTTACTTTGATGACATGTCTGCAAACATATCGAAACATATTCGAGTGACTTTTTGGATGAAAACACAATGGAATCGAATGAAAAAAGTGACTGCTCATCCTTGTAGACTTTGAACATTACGCAGCCCAAAATTAATTACACTATGCTACAAAAAAGAAAAATTTTGTGTCCAAGCGGAAAAATATTTTTTGTTTCGAAACAAAACATTGTTGTGATTTTTTTTAATTTTTTGCAAAAATTAAAATTTTCGTCGTAGATACCTTTAATATGTGTACTCTCATTTTTGATATATAGGTCCGGTCGCACCCGCTTATATATAAAAGCTAATTTTGATGTGGTTTAGGAACAGCCTCCACAATTTTGGGAAAAATATTGTTTTTAAAACAATCTACTTTTGCTGGTCCGAAAAGAACAGAAAATAAGTAAAAATGGCGTTAAGTTCGGCCGGGCCGAACTTTATATATCCTCCACCATGGATTGCATTCCACAGCGGCTGTCGATTTTCGTAGAAGTGCAGTAATATTATAGGAATATATAATTTGTTTTAATATAGCCAAACCAAAACAAATGCAAATATTGAAAAAATAATTTTATAAACAAATATAATATTTTTATTATTTCAAACTACGCTTATAAGGCAAGGCTACCAATACGTGTATGCTATATATATCGAAATAATACTTCAAGTCAATTCAAGAAGTAAATATTCTTATATTTTCAAAAAACTTAAATACCATAAATATTGGTAGATAGTGGGTGCTACAGTTGGTGTATTTCCATTCTATTTTAATTCTAAAAGTACAAATTTTGAAAACCCATTACCTCACGTACATAGTGCAACATAACCTAACTTCATGATTCTCAACCAATTTTTGCCGTAAAAGTATAAAAGTGCGAATTTGGAAAAATCTTTTTATTTTGGGCGTCTATGCAGTCAGAAGAATGTATACACCGAATTCCATGATTCTATCTGCGGCCATTTGGTTGGTGCCATTTTTATCCCCCTTTTCCTATTTTACCCCCTTAAGAGTACGACTTTCTAAAATCTACTTATTTTACGTGTCTACGCAATTAGAGGGATGTACACACCGAATTTCTTCATTCTAGCTGTAGTCGTTTAGTTGGTACTATTTTCATCCCTCTGTACCAATTGTATCCCTTGAAAGTTCGAATTTGGAAAAAACCTTTTATATTTCGTGTCTACGCAGTCAGAGGAATGTATACTCCAAATTTCATGACTCTAGCTGCGGCCACTTGGTTGGTACTATTTATATTCCTTTTTTCCATTGTAACCCCCAAAAGTACGACATTCGAAATATCCGCTTTTTTGGGCACCGTTTTATATACCCCTAAAAAGTACGAATTTGGAAAAAATACATGTATATTATGTATATACGCTATTAGAGGAATGTACACACCGAACTTCGTGTTTCTATCTGTTGTCGTTTAATAGGTACCATTTTTATCCCTTGTTGCCCCATTTCACCCCCTACGAATAAGAATCACTTTATGGTGCACGTTTTTGTTATAGGGGGAATGCACATACCCAATATCAAGTAAGTACAAGCAGACATATTGAAAAAGTATGCTTAAATACTCTAAACTATTATTATGGGTATTTTTAGTCCTTGTGAGGGAAAAATTTTCCCTTTGGGCCGATTTCGCCCAGTTTCAATCCCAACTGATCTACGATTATAAGACGTATTTATGGAAAATTTGGACGTCCTAGCTACTTTCGTTTAGATGCTAGCCTGCTTCAACAGACGCACGGACGGACATGGCTAGATCGTCTTTTTTTTATGACGATCAAGACTATATATATATATTTTTTGTAGGGTCTCCGGTCGATATTTCAAGGTGTTACAAACGGAATGACAAAGATAGTATACCCCCATCATGAAGGTGGAGGGTATAACAAACCGGAAAAAGTATTTTGTTTTATTTGTTAACATTCTATTTCTAACATTCTAACATTATATATATATATATATAAGTTAGTGCACTCGTTGTAGACGCAAAAGTTTTTTTTTTTTGAATCATAATTTTGTAATTTTTGTTTAAATAGCGCATTCTTTTTCTCATGTGAAGCAACAGAGACTTTACACAATTCTCAAATCTAGTTCTAACGCGGGCAAACACGAACTTGTTAAAATGTGCTTTACCCACTGGTATAGGGTACACTAAGCTAAAGCCTTAAGTCAATGACCATTTTCATGAACATCACTTGGCAAAAATTATTAATTTTGTGATTGTGTTTTTGTTTGTGAGTGTGAAATAGATAATTAAAATATTTGAAACTTTTGCCGAAACCCGAGTTTGTTTCCTAACATCAAAGGCTGTCTGTCGCAAGTATATGAAAGCCGGAAGAATTCTGTGAACACTTACTTTCAAAAAAACTTACACAAAATTGTTTCTTTGGTGTAGAAGTGGTTGACGGCTGCAAAAGTGACGCACTTACCTAAAAGAAAAGATAAATGAATATTAGTTTGAGTTGATAGAGGTGATTTTAAAATATAATAATACAAGTTCGATCAAATACCACAAGATTTATATATTAATTAAATTGTGTATATGAACAATTTTTACGAGTTAATTCCCCAACGGAAACTCAATATCAGTTGGCATCTAACATCACCTAGAATTTGCAAGGCTCACAAAGCCAATAATCGGCATATCGCCCAAATTTGGGTAATAAAAATGTCATAATACCCAATAAAAGTGTCAGAAAGCCGAAATAATTTATTTGTTTTTTATTTTTATTCTTATTTGATCCGGCCGGGTTTAACGATTTTCTCCTATGGGATATGTCCAAAACCGGCCACGCATTGTAAAGATTTCTTGAGTTGAATTAAAAATTTAGACATAATTCATAGGAGAAAATCTTTAATTCCGGTCGTAGGCCGGCAACGGTTTAAATTTTACTTTGTGTAGCGGGTTTTGGACATATCCCATAGGAGAAAATCTCTAGATTTAGGAGTCGGCGAATTGTTTCTGGACAAATATGGCTCGAATGAGCTCTCAGAAATTCTAAAAATATCTCTTTCAACATATCTTTCGACATTTCGTGAAATAGTGGTGATTGGATTTTAAAGAAATCGGAGTTCCCGGCTTCGATATCAACTCTGGAAAATATAAGCTATCGAAAAGGCCGGAAACTGTTACCTTTTGGTAAAAACTTTAATCAATTGTCCCAAAAAGTTTTTTTACGGATCATCGACAACAAAGTTAGTATGTATGTATACTACATACTCAACATAAAACAATCTACAATAATGAAGTAGGAAATAAACTAAGTAAAAACTGTGAGGCATGACTACAGTTGGTCGAAGTTTACACCCTGCAGTAATCTCTCTTAATATCTCAATTCTAGTAAATATCGAGAAAATAGAAAGCGAACATTACAACTTTTGTATAGAAGTGGCGATTATCGAGACCATAAGTTGCGCTTATAAAGATTTAGTTGGTTGCAAACAACGAGCAGTTGCGGCAATACGTGGTTGCGATCATCGAGCTCGCACTGTATATATATTCTTGATCGTCATAAAATTCTAAGACGATCTAGCCATGTCCGTCCGTCCGTCTAAACGAAAGGTGCTAGGACGCCCACATTGTACATAAATGCGTCTTATAGTCGTATATCGGCTGGGATTGAAACTGGGCGAAATCGGCCCAAAGGGAAAAAATCCCTCACAAGGACTAAAAATATCCATACTAACTCCTAATATTTAGAGTATATATAGAGTATTTAAGCATTTTTTATATGTCTGCTTGCACTTACTTGATATATGGTGTACGTATTCCTCCACTAACGTGCACCACAAGGAGATTCTTAATCGTAGGGGGTGAAATGGGACAAAAAGGGATAAAAATGGTACCTATCAAACGACAACAGCTAGAAACACGAAATTCGGAGTGTACATTCCTCTAATCCAAATTCGTACTTTTAAAGGGTAAAATGGGAATAGAGGGATAAAAATGGTACCAACCTAACGGCTGCACCTAGAATAATGAAATTCGGTGTATACATTCCTCTGATTGTGTAGACACGTAAAATAAACGGATTTTTCGAAATTCGTAATTTTTGGGGTTAAAATGGAAAAAAGGGATAACAATAGTACCAACCAAAAGATCACAGCTGGAGTCTTGAAATTTGGAGTATTCCTCTGACTGCGTAGACAGGAAAAATAAAAGTTTTTTTCCAAATTCTTACTTCAAGTGATACAGAGGGAACAGAGGGATAAAGATGGTACCAACTAAACGGCTACAGTTAATTGCGTAGAAACGTAAAATAAAGAGATTTTAGTCGCACTCTTAAGGGGGTAAAATAAGAAAAAGGAGATAAGAATAGTACCATCCAAATGGCCGCAGCTAGAATCATGGCTAAATTTAGCTGTGGATACATTTAAAGTTCAGAAATGCTAAAATAGTTGTAAATTTCATCATAATAGAGGTTATTTTATTGGGGTGTATCTCGGAAACCATGTATCGTATTGAAATTGTGTTTAGTTCGTAGAAAATAGGAACTCTTAATTACGTTATTGCTTTCCTTTTCATACAGTGGTTTACCTGAGGGTTGTATATGTTTAGTATTTACAAATATTGTTAAACTATTGTATCATTTATTCATTTTAGAAAGAATATTCTGCTTATAGATGTGAACATCGATTTAATTATTGAAATGGTAAAACTTTCCAAGCCAAAAATTAAGCAATACGTTCTTCGTTGTTCTCTGTTAATGTATTTTGGAAAAAATATTTAAAACATACTTTAGGGATGTAAGGTTTCATGGCATCGAGCGCGTGTAAATATTGGGCCGATATTAATCTTAAGTTGGGTATAAAGCTATAATTTCCAAAATCGTAAAAAACTAAAATTTTTATTTGGGCGTACAAAGTAAATTTATATTATAATTTTGGCCCAGGGATTGATTGTTGCAGCGACAGACCAGAGCCTCTGGTGGGAATCGAGCCCACAACCCCCACGCTGATAGCCGAGCACGCTACCAACTCGACTACCGGGGCGCTCATTAGTATTAACATATATATTAAAATAGGAAATTTATGGTTTTTTTCATTCTAACATACATGGGCGGTAGGCGTGGTTGTGGGCGGATTTAAACAAAAACTTGATTTTGATCAAATTAGATGATATAAGGGATGTGTGCGAAATGTCAAGTTCCTAGCTCTATTCCTTCTAATTTTTGCCGCAGCTTGTATGAAAATATTCCACTGTGGGCCGTGCATACATCAATCTATAGATAATTCAATTTTTTAGGCGTTTGCTTGAGATGATTAAGTATACTCTCACTCTACATAGTGGGAGGGTATATATCATTTGGGACAGAAAAAAGTGTAACGCATTGAAGGAGTGACTTAAGACCTCATGTATGTTTTGACCGAATCCGTTTCACGGCTTTTTAAGCTGTTTGAGCCATGTCCGGCCGTTCGTCCGTCTGTCTGGCTGGCTGGCTGGTGTACACGATAACGCTCGAAAGGAGCTAAGGAATCAATATTGGGCGAAATTGCCAAGCCCCTTCTGGTGCCTGGTGCCCACACAAATGATTCATATTCCTATGTAAAATAAAAACCAATGTAACTTCCACACGGATATTCGGAATCACCTACATTTTAGTTAAGTTAGTATTTTTGATAATGTTTTTATAATAATATTATATATATATATATATATATATATATATATATATATATATATATTATTTGACACGCCCCTTCTAGTACCTCCCACATAAGTCACCCTAAAATAGGTAAATATAAATCTGTTACAACTTTTATAAGGATGATCGGAATGCTATGAAATTTAATATTTAGATGTTGCATTCATGTGGAATATGGGCGATATTACCACGCCCCTTCTGGTATCTCCCACTCAAAATTACATAAGCTTTGTTTAAAATAAAACCGGTGTAACATTCACACGGGTAGTCAAATTCATTTGAAATTTGATATTTGAAAATGTTTATATAACCACATTAAATCAAAAAAATATTTACGCTTTAACCACGCCCCTTCTTATACCTCCTACATAATTGTATGTATCTGGTGCCTGAAATCCATTATGTTATTACAATTATTTTAAAAATGAAGAAGCTAGGACCATATGCCATGAACCTTCTAGTACCTTCCACACAAATCATCCGACCCTAAGTAATTTCCACAGATATGTTCTCTGAGAGTGAAGGTATATATATATAAGTCGGCTAAGCCGACTGACGTTTTTTACTTGTTTTTTACTTTTTTTGGGCATATTTCCGGCAAATGAACACCAATTGTTATAAAATTTAGCATGAGGATAAAGGAAATTTACTCATCTTTCTATCTACGTACCTACTTTTCAGAAAATGTTGAGAAGAAAATGAGTAAATTGCGTTTTGGAAAAATCAGATATTATTTTGTTTTTTTTTTTGTGCATATTTCCGGCAAATGAACTCTGATTGTTATAAAATTTAGAAGAAAAAGTTTAAATTGCTCGGAAATAAAAAAAGTCACTTTTTGCACTAACTGTATAATATCTTCCAAGAGGGCAAAAGTTGCCCTGAAAAAACATGGAACCCTCAACCTTTCCAAATATGTATACATTTCGTTAAAGGCTTTTGAAGGAAAACAGTTGTGTTGGTCCAAAATCAGACATTTGTTCAAAAATGATATTATTTAAAATATTTATTACAAACAAACTATATTTGGCACAAATATAGTTTTGGCGTCATAATAAAGCTAAGAAACCACAATTTCTAATAAAAAATGTGTGAGTGTAAAATCTTTTAAAATGTAAGAGAAACAGTTCGACAAATTCAAAAAAAGAAAATACGTTTTTTTTTAATTTTCAAAATCTGAAAACGTGAAAATCTGTAATACCAAAAAAATTAAAATTTTTTCTTCGCATTATGAACAAATACTTAAAAATATGTAAAAAAAACATAAAACCAAAAAATAAAAATGTTAATTTTCTTTTAAATCGAAAAATACGAAAAGTAGTAAACTTTGGGCCGATTTCTAAAATATATCCGATTTCCCTATTTTTAATGTTAATAACTCAAAATAATCCATGGGTCCTTGTCTAATTTTGATTTTTACAGAACTCAAAAATGATTATTAGAACAAAAGAAACAGTTCGACAAATTCAAGAAAAGAAAATACGTTTTTTTAATTTTCAAAATCTGAAAAACGTGAAAATCTGTAATACAAAAAAATTAAAATTTTTTCTTCGCATTATGAACAAATACTTAAAAATATGTTCCAAAAATACATAAAAACAAAAAAAAATAATTTTCTTTAAAATCGAAAAATACTAAAAGTAGTCAACTTTGGATCGATTTCGACCGATTTTCAATATTAATATCTCAAAATAATCCTTGGGTCCTTGGGTAATTTTGATTTTTTACAGAACTCAAAAATGTCTTCAAAGTTATTGAATTTTGGCCGATGGATTTTGATTATGAACCACTGTGGGCATACAAATGGAAAAACAGGTTCCAATCACTCCACGAAAATAAAGTTTGGATTGTTTAATGATGATTTGCAAAATATTTCGTTCCTAGATCAAGCCAGCTGTGAGCTAACTGCTCCTGAAAATAACCCCAAAAATTATGTTTTTCCGGTGTAATTTTTTTGTGTTACACTTTTTCCCAATTTTTTCTGAAATAATATAGCCTTGAAAGCACTTTAAACAAAAATTTTGATTCTTGTCTTAGATTAACTTATTGGTCGAATTATTGGAGGTTTATAGTAATTTTTGTGGATTTTCACAGAGACTACTAAACAAATTTTCGTATTTAGTGCTAGTATTTCATAAAAATAAATAGCGGCAGTCAATACCTTTTGAATGGTTTCAAAATGGTGAACATCGAATGGAAATCGACGCTGTAGCGCTCATTTTTGAAAAAAAGAGTTTGAACATTTTGGACCTGAAAACAATCGCCTGTATTAAATTATTTCACAAAAATGGAGTCAGTGACGTCATTTTTCGTCCGTTATTCATCATTTAGACATCATTCGAAAGGTATTGATTCCTTCTGTTTATTTTTTTATAACATCTCTTAAAAAATGTTTCCAAAAAATATGAGTTGTTAGCTGTTATCGTGGAGGGTGAGTGACTGCTGCAATTTATTTTCGTGACCCATCCTAGCATACATCAATCTGAAGATAATTGAATTTATTTAGGCATTTGCTTGAGATGATTAATTTTCTATCTCAAATTCTATTCAAAATTCGCATACAGGACACAACACAGAAGCAAATCTATGCCATGTAAATACTCAATAAATCCATTTAAAAGGACAAAATCCCGAGGTTGTACGTTTTCAATGATATAAAAGAGTTGGCAGCCTAAAAGAAAGCCTTTCATTATTAAATGACATATGCGAATAAAACCGAATCCTTTGTTTCACTTTTTGAAACTTTTATTTAAAATGAAAGCCATTCATAAAAGGGCCAAGTTTGCTATTAGTTACTCCCCAATCTATTCAAAGAACTATTCCGAGAAAGTATCGAATTACTTACATTAGTTTTTCATATTTTTCGGAACAAAAACACAAACCTTTCAAGTTGTGCAAATACTTGGAAATATTCCCCTCTAAAAATATTTACTATTCAGCCTCAGAGTATGCTTCACTTTAAGCACAAACTTATGTCTCATGATAGTCTACACATTTCGAGACAAATGCATACATACATACGTGCTGATATAATCTTAAAGATGAACTGTGAAATTTAATAACAGTTTCAATTTCCATTTTCCAGCCATAAATATTGCCTAAATTTCTAGAGTGCACTTTAGGTTATCCTCCCTGTTCTTACGGTCTGCTATGGTCTGGTCTGTCTTGCCGGATTTTCCCCTCTTCGTCTTCGGTTTGAGTTCATCTTATCCCGTTTATATGTCTACCTACTCCTATCTTATCTATTGATTTACATCGTTTTCATCGTTCTCGTCTGCCTGTAAAGGCAGTCAGTCGGCAGGAGGAGGAGGAGGAGGATGCGAAGGAGGAGTGGATGAAGGTGGTCCTTAAGAATCGTTACGTTCGGTTAAGTGATACTTAACATCATTAGGTTGTGTGTGTGTAGTAGTGTAAGGGCACTTTGCTCTGCGCTGTGCAGAGTACGCCAACTAAATGATGAGTTCACAAAACACAAAGGTGGTTGCTAGTTTCAACGACTGTTGGAAAGCAAAGAGGGAGGTGAGGGGGGCGTGAGGGTTAAATTTGTTAATTAATTGCTTGAAATTTAAATAATTTGATACAATCATTGAAATTATGTTACACACATATTTGTACAGCGTTCAAGCACTTTGTCAGTGGTGGGAGACGAGGAGGACCATCAAGGACTTTAGGTCTTTCGTCAAGATTCCATTGAAATGAGCAAAAAGGGCACAAGTGTTGTTGAACTGCTAAGGGGATGTGCCAGTATGCGACAGGTACCAGGAAATTTTGTATACAAATCACAGTGGGGGAAATTCGAAATCGAACTTGTCATTCAAAAAGATTGAGAATTTTCACTTTTGAGGCAATCATGTAATTTTATATTCATTTTTAGAGATGAAGATGGGGAAATCTCGATCTCAGAATTACCGGTTTTTAATCAACACCGGCAAATCCCGATATTTATAATGCAAGCAAGTGATTTGTAACCCTTACCCCTATCTTCTGTTTAAATTATGCACATATATTGTTAAAATAAGAGTACAAATAGTAAAGGTAACTACGATGAAAATTGGAATTTAATTAAAAAAAATAAGTAAAATATCCGTAAAATATTTTTCTCAAAAAAAAACGAAAATTGGAATTAAATTAAAAAAATAAATAAAATATCTGTAAAATATTTTTCTCAAAAAAAACATTTGTATGATATACGGGTTTTCCCACAAGAGGCGTTATTTTCAATCACCCGGTATTTCGGTAGCTGTCACTTTTGAAGCTTTTAATCTTTGGCATTTAAGAAGTAGAAACTACGCCATTACTAAAAATGGAACGATACATGTTTCAACAACGCATTATTAAAATTCATGAATGAAAATGTTCTGGAATTCCAACGAAAAATCATCTTGACTGATAAGGCCCATTTCCACCTTGGTGGCTACGTCAACAAGCAAAATTGTCGCATTTGGGGCTCGGAAAACCCAAGATTTATTGTTGAGAAGCCTCTCCTTCCGCATCGTGTGACTGTCTGGTGCGGTTTATGGTCCGGCGGGGTCATTAGACCTTACTTTATCGAAAATGAGGTTGGATCAACAGTGAACGGTGAATGGATTGCGCTATCGAGAAATGATTAATGTTTTTTTATGGTCGGAGTTGGATGGTATTGACAACGGACAACGTTTACTTTCAACAAGATGGCGCTACGTGCCACACAAGCAACGAAACCATTGCTCTTTTATGGAAAAAGTTTCCGGACCATGTCATCTCTCGAAGAGCTCATCACAATTGGCCTCGGAGATCTTGTGATTTAACACCTTGCGACTTCTTCCTTTGGGGCCACTTGAAAGATAAGTTCTACGCCAACAGCCCAGCGTCGATTCAAGACCTCAAATATAGAATTCGATACGATATCGAGGACATAGGGCAGCCACTTTGCGATTTGGTTATGATTCTATACCTAAAATGCAAGGTTTCCTATGTAGATTCATCATAAGAATGAGGAAAAGGTGGAAAATATTCACCCCCGATATAAAATGACTCTAAAATACGTAAACTTTCAAAACGCCGATATACGAATATTCCTTGTTTGCCCCTCTATTAGAATTCGTTGTCAGCACCTTGTTATTTTTTTCGCTTCATATTTGAATTACTAACTTTTATTTAAATTAAGGAAAATCGTATTTTTGTTTCTTTATCTTCTAGCTGATATTTTTTCGATAGTATGTAGATTTTATAATTCGATCGATTAATCGGCTACGTCTTCGGTCTTTGGCCAAAAACCAGCAATCGGCCACTAATTCGGCTGAAGCCGTATATTTAGGATTATGAATAAATAAAATTCGATTCATTATAGTTTTTTTAAGAATTTTCTAATGATTTTCAATTGATGTGGAGGATATCGCGAACATTGTGATTATACCTTTTTCGATTGAAAATTTAGTTTTATATTCCACAATATTGTTATACCCTCCACCTATAGGAAGAGGGTAAACTAACTTTGTCATTCCGTTTGTAACACCTTGAAATATCGACCTGAGACCCTATAGAGTATATATATTCGTGATCGTCATAAAATTCTAAGACGATCTAGCCATGTCCGTACGTCCGTCTGTCTGTCTGTTGAAAGCGCATTCCGCCATAACAAAAACGTGCACTACAATATAAAGTGATTTTTATTCGTAGGACTCCTCCTACGAATAAAAATCACTTTATATTGTAGTGCACGTTTTTGTTGGCAATGGGGCAAAAAGGGATAAAAAGGTACATATTAAAGGACAGCAGCTAGAAACACTAAATTCGGTGTGTACATTATTCCTCTAATTGAGCAGATACATAATATAAACGTATTTTGTTCAAATTCGTACTTTTAAGGGTTAAAATGAGAATAGAGGGATAAAAATGGTACCAACCAAACGGTTACACCTAGAATAATTAAATTTGGTCTATGCATTTATTTGATAGCGTAGATACGTAAAATAAACGGATTTTTCGAAATTCGTACTTTTTGGGGTTGAAATGGAAAAGGGGATAAAAATAGTACTTTCAAGGGATACAATGGGTACAGAGGGATAAAAATAGTACCAACTAACCGGTCACAGCTAGAATGATGAAATTCGGTGTGTACATCCCTCTATTAGCGTAGACACGTAAAGTAAAGGGAGTTTTCGAAATTTGTACTTTTTGGAGTTGAAATGGAAAAAGGGGATAAAATAGTACCAAACAAAGCTAGACCTCAGCTAGGGTCATGAAATTAGGAATATACATTACTCTGACTGCGTAGGCACAAAAATTAAACATTTTTACTAACTTCGTACTTTTAAGGAATACAATGGGTACAGAGGGATAAAAATAGTACCAACTAACCGGTCACAGTTAGAATGATGAAATTCGGTGGGTACATCCCACTGTTAGCGTAGACACGTAAAGTAAAGAGATTTTAGAAAGTCGTACTTTTAAAATAGGAAAAAGGGTATAAAAATGGTACCAACCAAATGGCCGCAGCTAGAATCATTGAATTCGTTGCATACATTCCTCCCACTGCATAGACACGCAAAAAAAAAAATTCGTACTTTTTACTTTTACGCAAAAATTGGCTGAATCATGAAGTTAAGTTATTTTGCGATATAATGGATGAGATAATGGATTTTCAAAATGAGTATTTTTGGAATTAAACTAGAATGGAAATATAAGCAACTGTATAGCACCCACTATCAATATTTAACGTATTTAAGGTTGTTTGAAAATATAAATATAAAAATATTCATTTTTGTTGTTTGTATGTATTGTTGGTCTGTTTTGTTGTATGTGTTGTCATTTATTTTGGTTTAATACCAAAGGTTGTGTTGAAGTCTTCAGCAGAACCCAAAATTAGCAAAAAGGCAAAGTGAGACCGTCATTGTTGCAGCTAAAAGTTGACTGCGCAATTTCGATGGGCGCTACCCCATCTCGTCAGAACTTTCGCAACGAATGTATGTCTTTGACTTAAATCAGGGTTCATATTAGTACCAGCGGTCACATGCGACTAATGAGAAGCGCTGATAAACAAAATATTCCACCCAACTAAGTCGACACACTAAAAATCTCACTTTGCCAATTCAATGTTATGCATGCGTATAACATTTTTCATTTTTTAAATTTACTTGAAGTATTATTTCGATATGTAAACGTATTGGTAGCATTGCCTTATAAGCGTGGTTTGAAATAATAAAAATATTATATTTATTAATAAAATTATTTTTTAAATATTTGTATTTGTTTTGGTTTGGCTATAGAGGTTTACCCAGTGGCCCCCATACCCAATTGAGATTCTGAATTTTGCAGATCATCTGGAAAACACATCTTTTAAGCATGTGAAATATCGTCATGCCAAGTCCTTCCCTTCAAAAAAATCGATTTGTAACCACCGTGCAGCTGAGTATAAAGCTCAGCAGTAGGTGATTGAACAGTGCCGACCAGGTTCCAATTTATTTGATTCTTGATTACAGTTTGTTAGAGAACAATCAATTGTATGCAACACCGTCGAAAACCATTCCAATCTAGGAAATTATTTTATTAAATATCCCACCATTTTTGCCCATCCATCACACTGTGCAGCTTGTAGAAAATATATTTTTAGCCTCAACATGTGTCCTTTCCGTACATTTTCAATTAGAACACACAAATGTGTTTTGATTTGGTCGCTTTTTGTGTGAAGATTTTTGTCTATTCCTACCCCTTGATTTAATTCCCCCACAAGTTTGGAAGACTGCCAATCGATTAGCCGACTTTAGCATGGCGGCATTGTTGGTTAACCAAAGGCGAACTTGTCCAAAAAAGAAACGTTGGAGGTTATATGCTAAGAGTCATTTATCGGTTACATAATAGCCAGAGTGAAACCGCCGACTACACCAAAGAGTACCATGGAGGTATCCGTTAATTGTACCCCCAGTAATTGATGCCTCCTACACTTTTGACCCCCACAACAATCGGTTACTGCACAACCGATAGATGTCATTTGACGGGTCAATTTTGATTGTTATAATCAAAAACCATTAGCGTCTCTGTAGCTACAATCAAAAACTTGACAACTTTAATTAATATCAATCATACGCCTCAATGCACCCGGTAATTAATATCAATTATACGTTCGTCCAAATTCCAACTTCTCCCACGTTAATTACATCAGCAAACCGATTCATTATTTTCCTTGAAAACGACAACAAAACAAACAACAACAATGAAATGAAAACGAAACCATTATTTGCAATCAAAACCACAAAAATTTGATTAAATAACGGTGATATCATAAACATACCTACATACATACAATACATACATAAATAAGTATATTTTTCGTACAGCTGTAATTATAAATTGAATTACAATCAATTACCAAAGACCGGTCAACCCAACAACCAACCGTACGTCTTCAGTCCGTCCGTCCGACCAATGAAGACAAGTATTCCGTATGCCTGCTGCTATCGTTGTAACTATGGCTGTTGTTGCTGTTTTTGTCGGTTCATAATTTGTTGTTTCAATTTCTGGTCTTGATTTTCTTTATTTAGTTTTTTTTCTTCTTCTTTTCATTTCTTCGAGTAGGTGGTGGTGGTAGTTGTTGTTTTGTTATACTTCTGTTATTACTTTGCGTCACATGAATTACGTTGTCAATGGCAAACATTTGGTTTTCATGTAAATGTACAGGGAGAAAAATTGATTGAGAGGAAATTTACGACAAATATATTTTTGAACTTCACCCATTTCGACTTGGATGAAATTTCATACGAATGTTTTATCAAGCAAAATTGCACCGTAATTGCTTTGGAGATAGCTAGTTTTGGAACTTGTATAGTGAGGAAAATCTTACAAATATTCAAATATGCTCATATATATAGTTACAGATATCTGTGAATTTGTTTTAAGTTTAGGAACAAATATGAAAAATTCTTTGTCTTCTAAGAGCAAAGATCATTTAAAATAAAATGATGACAAGGGTAATTGATTGATCTCGTGATTTTACTTTCGGCAAAGCACATCTACGAAAGTGATATTTTTAAAGTTCTGAAAAATATATGTTAGTTCTGGCGCTTTGTCTTACATGTATGAGGGGATCTGACTTAGGTCCATGGATATTAATTGAATTGTTTAGATGTAGAATTTAGAAAAAATACAATTTTTCTATTTACATTCCAGTTTTAGAAAACATATGGAAACAATTTAAATCGTATTGACTTTTTACTCTTGTATGTCAAATGGCCCATCTGGGAAATTTCAGTGATATTCTCAGTGACTCAGATAATTTATAAATACTTTTCTTTGTATTATTACATATACAATGATTCCTGAATGAGTCTATTACAATATATATGTACCTTACAAGATCTATATAATATTACTGTCCAACAAATTGATACTCTTTGATTGGAACGGAATAACGTCCCACCATTCTTTGCGCTATTTTATTTTCGCAGAAAATTTTTGAAAAAAAATCCAATTTGTATTTTTTGTTCATCGTGCTTTAACGACATACCCACATTTTTGTCGAAAAAATATCGATCTTCCAAAAGACATGGACGTATTTTAATCCTAGTTTCATTTTTATAAGTTGGCGTGTAATTTTGCTACCCAAGCATGAAGAGCTTTATTTACAACATGTACATCTTTGGAAATTTCCACCACAAATTGTTTCGTTGAATATTTTAATCCTTAAATGTCCTTTTTGAAAGGACTTTTTTGATTTTCAAATTTGCCCATAAAGAGAGGAGCTGTATTCTAACTCATGGTATTGAACAAAAATTATCCTCATAAAATTTTAGAATATAGTCGTTAGAATAGAATATATTAGTCGTTAACTTACAACTTTTTATACCCTCCACATCCAGGATGGGGGTATACTAATTTTGTCATTCCGTTTGTAACACCTTGAAATATCAACCTGAGACCCTCTAAAGTATATATATTCTTGATCGTCATAAAATTCTAAGACGATCTAGCCATGTCCGTCCGTTTGTCTGTTGAAACTGGGCGAAATCAGCCCAAAGGGAAAAATTTTTCCCTCACAAGGACTATAAATACCCATAATAACCCCCAATATTTTAGGGTATTTAAGCATATTTTTTCAATATCTCTGCTTGTAAATTGTAACAAAAACGTGAACCATAAAGTGTTTTTTATTCGTATGGGGTGAAACGGGACAAAAAGGGATAAAAATGGTACCTATTAAACGACAGCAGCTGGAAACACGAAATTCATTGTATACATTCCTCTAATTGAGTAGATACATAATATAAAAAGTACTTTTTCGAAATTCGTACTTTTAATGGGTAAAATGGGAATAGAGGGATCAAAATGGTACCAACCAAACGGCTTCACGTAGAATAAAAAAATTCGGTATATACATTCCTCTGATTGCTTAGACACGTAAAATAAACGTATTTTTCAAAATTCGTACTTTTTGGAGTTAAAATGGAAAAAGGGGATACAAATAGTACCAACCAAATGACCACAGCTAGAATCATGAAATTCGGAATACACATTCCTCGGACTGCGTAGACACGAAAAATAAAAGGTTTCTTCCAAATTCGGCCTTTCAAGCGATATAATGGGTACAGAGGGATAAAAATAGTACCAACTAAACGACTTACTAGAATGATGAAATTCGGTGTGTACATTCCTCTGATTGCGTAGACACGTAAAATTGAAGGATTTTTCGAAATTCGTGTTTTTTGGGGTTCAAATGGCAAAAAGGGGATAAAAATAGTACCAACCAAATGACCGCAGCTAGAATCATGAAATTCGGAATAAACTTTCCTCTGACTGCGTACACACGAAATATATAAGGTTTCTTCCAAATTCGTACTTTCAAGGGATACAATGGGTATAGAGGGATAAAAATAGTACCAACTAAACGGCTACAGCTAGAATGATGAAATTCGGTGTGTACATCCATCTAATTGCGTGGACACGTAAAATAAAGACATTTTAGAAAGTCGTACTCCAAAGGGTGTAAAGTAGGAAAAAGGGGATAAAAATGGTACCAACCAAATGGCTGCAGCTGGAATCATGAAATTCGGTGTATACATTCCTCCGTTTGCGTAGACACGTAAAATAAAAAGAGTTTTCCAAATTCGTACTTTTTACTTTTACGGAAATCAAGTTAGGTTATTTTGCACTATGATAATGGATTTTCAAAATTTGTACTTTTGGAATTGAAATAGAATGGAAATACACCCAACTGTAGCACCCACTATCTACCAATATTTGTATTTATTTAAGCTTTTTTGAAAATATAAATATAAGAATATTTATTTTTTGATATATATATATTTCGATATATATAGTGTAAATGTATTAGTAACCTTGCCTTGTAAGCGTGGCTTGAAATAATAAAAATATTATATTTATTTATAAAATTATTTATCAGTGTTTGTATTTGTTTTGCTTTGGCTATATTATTTTATTTTTTGCTGCAAAAATGTCCCACTGTGGTCCCAGCTGGTAGGCGCCTTATTTGAGTGTAATTCAAATATAAAATATTCAAAAGGTTATGTTGTACCATGTCGCACTGAAAATAATTGTTCTACTCTGTTATCCTCCATTGAATTGTTTTTCACATATTTTCAGACATTTTTTCTGAGTGTACATTCCAATATATGTATGTATGCGTGCCACATATTCGAAATATTGCCCATAAAGGCAAACGACCAAGAAACCAAATGAAATGAAACGAATTGAAAGGAAAGGAAAAGAATTAGCAACTGTAATGAATGGCAGACATGTGAGAACTGAAAATGCCTATCGCCATGCCAAGGCAAGGCCTCAGCAAAAGTTCTCGGGGCACGGCGTATGTGCAATAAATCACCGGCAGCTACGTTTTATGTATTTTGCCCTCACTGGAATACCGAGATTAGAATGTGTTTGAACAACTGGAAATTACTGCAATGACCGCGTCATTGATGGCAAACAAAGGATTTACCACCACCATTCATTCAGTCACCTCCATGAACTCTTCGCAGTCACCACGTACACTGCTGCTATTGCTATTTGCTGTTGACACAGGATTTCGGGGGATCATCATTAAGGACAATTTTGTTTGCATTTTGCGATTAGCACCGTCGATAATTATATTTCGAATTTATTGTCAAATTATAAATGCATTATAATAGAGACCAATTTCGTTTAATAAATAAACGGGACACAAATTACAGAGATTTACATGTGACTATCGAATGACTAAGGAAAATTTGGAATTACGTCTTTTGAAATGCGGATGACGCAGCCTGCGGAACGTGATTCGCATTAAAAGGAATAATAACAGAGAGAAGCCGAATGACCAAGTATTTATGTGGTGGACTTTGAGGAATAAATAGCAAAATTTGCTACAGCTTGCAAATATTAATTGATTATATTTCATTTTCTTAAGAGATTTCCAAAAGATACTTCGAAGTCAATGCAAATGTTTGTTCGAAAAAATTGCAAGAGCAAGCGAGTTTTTAAATCGCTTAAGCATTATAATCAGTAACTAACTATTGACTCAACAATTAATATTAATATCACTGCGCGACGACTACTTTTTATGTCATTGTTATGTTGGCTATAGTCAAATGATTCGAAGAAGACCTCTCTACGTAAAGTAATTAGTAAATAATAACAGAAATCTACGGCTGTCCATTTCCAATTAAACACAATTATATTATGTGTAAATCAACAAAATCTTTTATATAATAAATAATAATAAGTATACGCCTCACTTGTCAATTCAAATTAATGTCAATCATACGCCACATGGTATCATGTAAGAAAAATATTTCAAAATGCCATATAAAGGGTGATTTTTTAAGAGCTACAGGAAAGTTTTTCAAAAAAAAAAAAACACATACAACTCAGAAAAATGCATGAAATCTTTATTTGAATCGGTAGTACGGTCCGTATAATTTAATGTTTGAAGATTATTTCATGCAAATGTTGACCTTGACTGCGCCTCAAATGGTCCATCCGCTTAGTCCAATGTTGGCATTTCCACGTTTTTGAGTAACAGAGGCCCAATTGCTGCGAACGGCGACAAATCGATAATTGATGGTCATCATTAACACTGGCCGATACAGCTGCGATATTTTCTTCAGTTCGCACTCTACGTAAGCGTGTTGGTGGTTTAATGTCCAACAATGTAAATTTGGTGCGAAATTTAGTCACAATAGCCCGAATAGCCGCTTCAGTGGGTCGATTAAACTGACCATAAAATGGAAGCGCGCGACGAACTTTCTTAACAGAGCAGGCATTCTGATAATAAAATTCAATAATTTGCAAGCGTTATTCGTTTGTAAGACGATTCATGGTTAAATTATAGACCAAACTGAAGATGTTTGACAGTGAAACAAAACACGAAACGCGCGTCAGCTGTTTAAACCAGTGTTGCCAAAGAAATAATAGCTAAAAAATCACCCTGTATAAAATTTTTTGATGTATTTTGGCTTTCTAAACTCGAAAACGATATTACAAATATTTTATGATATTTTTTCTAAATTTCCAATTTTCGGCGAAGGTACCTTAAAATATTTGTACTCTCATTTTGAAAATATAAGTTCGATAACACCCGGTTATGTGTTAAATTAAAGGTACTCCTGATGGCTACAAATATTGCGAATTACACTGCCACATAGAAACAGTGGTTAAGGAACAATTTTCAAAAATTTGGGAAACATTATTTTTTCCGAAAAAAAAATCTATTTTATATTGGCACAAAAAAATCATAAAAATATAGAATAAAAGTCGGACAAATTTATATTGTCTCTTTACAAATTAGATAACAGAATATTTTATTTTAGTTTGTATTAGCTGGCATCTTAACAAAGAAACCAATGCCTAGTTAAAGAAAATCCAAGGATAAATGTAGAAGTTATGGTCCTTCTAATCAATTTAAACAAAAACTTTGTAAACAATAACACACGATTTTTTTAAATTCCCTTACTTCTACTTAAGGGTCATTACTTCTACATTTACGCACAACTTTTTTCCTTCAAAAGACTTTAATTTCGTGTTTCTAGCTGCTGTCGTTTGATATGTACCAGTTTTATCCCTTTTTGCCCCTACGAATAAGAATCACTTTATGGTGCACGTTTTTGTTATAGGGGGAATACGCATATCCGATATCAAGTAAGTACAAGCAGACATATTGAAAAAATATGCTTAAATACGCTAAAATATTAGGTATTATTATGGGTATTTTTAGTCCTTGTGAGGGAAAAAAATTTTCCCTTTGGGCCCATTTCGCCCAGTTTCAATCCCAACCGATCTACGACTATAAGACGTATTTATGGGAAATTTGGACGTCCTAGCTCCTTTCGTTTAGATGCTAGCGTGCTTTCAACAGACGGACGGACGGATATGGCCAGATCGTCTTAGAATTTTATGACGATCAAGAATATATATACTTTATAGGGTCTCAGGTCGATATTTCAAGGTTTTACAAACAGAATGACAAAGTTAGTATAGCCGCATCCTGGAGGTGGAGGTGGAGGGTATAAAAATCGGACAAAATACATAACTCGAGAAAAACATGATTTTTATGGAAGTTCTCTGTAGCGTTTAGCTCACAGCTGGCTTGGTGCCATCATTAAACAAACCAAATTAATTCCATTATATAATATATAAAGAATTTCAGAGACCAGAGGAGATTTCCAGATGTTGTTGATTTATAGTGGGAATATGGCTACTCTAAAGTTGGCCACCTCGTAAAAACTCAATTTGTTTGGTGACAATGGTTTCGTATTTTTAATGTCGCAATCTCTTGTTAATTCAAATGCCTTACTTCATTCACCAGTTCGGCATTTCCAAATTTATATTAAAATCCCATAGATCCTAAAACGGGAAAAATAAAGCCTAAAAACATAATTACCGTCATTACTTTATTTCAAGAGTTCCGCGGATCTCTATTGAACGTTCTCACGGTCGGTACAAGATCACTGGTTTGGAAAGAGCACAACACGTGCTTTATTAACCCTAGAGAGATAACCCTATTGGAAGCTACGGAAAAGATAACCATACGTCTGTGGGACGTATCATAGTTTTTCTTTATGGTGACAACATTTTTGGAAATATTTTTTACCTTTTTTGTACTTATGGATTCCTTATATATTTCTTTAATATTTAAATGCGTTATTGGCTACTGTAGACGACTGAGAAAAACAAAAACAGCAACGTGTTGCACAAACATTCGAGAGAGGGAGAGCGAAAAATTAAAAAGGCATACGTCTCTCAGACGTAGGTTATCTCTCTAGGGTTAATATCATTGTCCAACAAATTAAGACTTTTTGACTGGAACGGGGCAGCGACCATATAGTTCTGAAAGGGCATATTGAGTAGACAGGTCTGAGTTTCCTTTTACAGTGGGTCAAAGTTTTAATTGTTTGGTCGAAGGGAGCATTATACTGAGCGAAAAAAATTTTGTCTGAGAGAATTCGCATTATCAGAACTATATTTATATTGCAACAATAGCATTTTCGGTACTGTGAACTGAAATTATTTGTTGCAGAAACATTAAATATAGAATGTTTTGGTACATCGTACTATGAAAACGGTATCTGCAGCTAAATTATTGTATATATCTGTTGTTATAATATGTTGTCTTCAAATTTTGTAGTCCAGATTACGATTTTGGGTTGTAGCGACCATTTGTTGATTGGATACAATTTTTTGTATTCGATTATCCTGACCGAAATTAAAAAAACATGGTTTTACTATTTTAAATGTTTTATTTATTACATTTTAAAATACAGTATAATATAATAACAAATATTTCCATATAACAAATTCCAAATATGTGATGCGATTTTTACATTTAGGATCTTAAATTAAACATAATTAACTCTGTAGGAAGTCCCCAGCAACTGATTCCACCCTAAATTGGGTAATGAGCATTTATATAAGATTTTGAGGAGTCTGAAAGTCTTTAAATAATCTTGCTGGCAAGCCATCACATATTCTTCATTTATGTAGGCGCTACTTTTGATATGAATAAAGTAATCTGATTCATCTGAAAATTATCTATATATATAAAAGAGTTGCGTTACTGACTGACTGACTTATCATTGACCAGCCCCAGACCAAACGGCTGAAGCTAGGGTCATGAAATTTTCAGGGTAGTTCCCAAATATGACGTAGACGTCGACTAAGAAAGGGTTTTACGAAATTCGTACTTTTAGGGGGTTAAATGGCCCAAAAAGAGATAAACATCGAACCTTCGTCCTGCCTAAACGGCAGTAGTTAGAAACATGAAAGAGCAGTATAATTGGATTTTGCGAAATTTGTACTTTAAGGGGCGAGCGGGACAAAAAGGGATAAAAATTGTACCAACTAAAGTTTTACAGAAAAAGAAATTTGGTGTGTAAATTTCTCTGACCATATAGCAGCGCAGTAGTTTGATTTTTCGAAATTTGTACTTCTAAGGGGTGCGCGGGACGAATAGGGATAACAATACTGTACAATCCTTTAAAGGGGAATAAATGTGTTGCCAAATAAAGTACATATTTTTAGGGGAAGCAAAAACACATGTTACCTATAGTGATTTTTCAAAATGTGTACTTTTTGGGAAAGAGATACAAAAAGTTATAAACTGGCTGGATGAATCTAGAAACATGAGATCGAGGATATAAATGGTTGTAATTTTTTTCAAATCTTGGTAGAAAAGTATACATACGAAGTAGTTCGACAAGCACATTCCTTTGACTGTGTGTGAGTGCTAGCTAATAGGAGGTTTCCAAATTACTATTTTAAATTTATCTATATCCACCGAAAGAAAATTAAATAATACTATCCAAAAACAGAGTCGGATAAAATTAACACATAACTGGCTTCTTTGCGTGCGAAGCAGCGGGTACTGCTAGTGAAATCATATATTAGTAATTTCTTTTTATTTTGTTGTAATGCGTCTTACCTCGTGTATCATCACCCACAACTTTTTTGCCTACGTAGTCTATTACAAACCAAAAGTAAAGTGCAGTTTTGAATTATAGGGTAGTTTTTGTTTATATCGCTAGCTTCTTGCAAGAATTTCACATATTTTATTCGACAATTTTTCAATATCTGTTGTTGAATAATGTTCAAATTTCAAATGAGGTCATCAAAACTTATTATTATGGTTCAATACCATCCGATGTTGGGATAATTATCAGAAAGTGATGACAAAAAACCAAGCATTTTTGATATATATATTTCATTGTTAGAAATAAATTATTTGTTGTCATCACTAATTATTAATACTAAAGTATTCTTTTCTGTATAAAAAGTAGTTGTCACAATTGTAAGAGCTTTTTATTGTCTTCGATGGATATATCCAATGTTTTTGCTGTCTTTACTTTCTTTTGGTTATGACCATGTTATTATAGCACATTAAACTAGACATCTATGAAGAATATGGAAATATGGTGTTTTCAATAAAAAATAGTCGTGGTTATATAATTATTTATTGGTTATGATGGATTTCCAACAGTCTCATTCTCTGTGTGTAGTTTTCCTTTTAAATAGCAAAGTTATTTAAGCTTTAAAGAAGAATTTCCTCAAGTTTTTCTAGTAAATAATGTGAAATTCAAATGGCCGCTTAAAGTTTGGTATTTAGTGGGTCAACTTTGAAAACAATAGTGGCATTCGGAGTGGCCAAATTTAACCGTATTATGCCGATTCCCCATAGTATAGTTAACCTTTCAACTGTTTACATAGCATTACGTCAAGTTGTCGCTTAGATGGCCGACTGACGTAAGTGTCGTGTTAAAGGACAGCAGTTACGTCAGTAACTGGATGGATGGCAGGACGCATGCATGACTGAAAGACCAAAAGTGGTTTTGGTGTTCAAAATTTTTTCGTTTTCAACATTTCTAATAAATGAGTTAAAGAACGAAAACAAAGCAAAGAGATCACATATTGTGAAAAATCACAGCAGCTTTCAAAAATGAAAAATATTTTCATATCTTTGAAGCTATTCTTTGGTCAACACCCAGTGCTGATACGAGATGGGCCTCGCGTAAATTGTTCAAAATACTAACACACTCTCATTAAAAATGTTGGAGCAATCACTTCTTATGCCCGCAAAAAAGCATGAAACATCAACGATTTATATTTATAGATTAAGAAAGTGTATCCTCCACATTTCTTAAACAAACAAATGTTTCAGTCGATTTAAATCCAAACCAGCTTCCCTAACCATTTAGATACATCTTCCAATCTCCATAAATGGCTTCACCAGTAACACTTACAACACTATTGGCGGACACAATTTTATTATGCTTCGTTAAATGCAAACACTACGACCCAAGAGGCCCTCCTTGCTCTCCAATGCCAGCAGCGTGTTTGGCAAGAGCAAACAGACCAACAACGTTGGTTAACACAGGCCTGCAAATTTAACTTTTTTTTGTAATTTTTGTTATGGTTTGGGAAGTAATTGTTATGTAGTTTATGAAAAAACGGCGGCTTTGTTTCATATTTTGAGCAAACACAAGAATAAAATCGCTTTAAACATACTGATAGCCTGATGATCACAAAAATCAGCATAATTATTCACATTGTAAGGTTATACGAGTTTCTTTATAAATAATATTAAGTACCCGCCTCAGTTACCTGTTCAAATTAATGTCAATCATACGCCACAGATAACCAAACATTTAGGAATTCGAAATAAACAAGAAGGCTTCTTTATTAAGCCAAAAATATATGGAGTGGATGAGATTTTCTTATCCGAATTCAGCGAAGTAGAGTAGATGGATTTTTCTTATTCGTTTCTCTGTAATTACAGCATACCAATAGACTAATTCCATATGAAACGGAACAGAATCCTTCCTTGGGTTCTTCGAATTTAATGAAAGTTTAAAAAAATTTAGTTTTTTCGTTTGTATTTTTTAGTCTGTAATCAATATTTGATTTGAACTGGAATATTGTTCTGGCCCAAGACCATTTATCATCTATATTTAATAGAATGCAAATTTATTTACAAATGGCATGGTGACATTTATTACTTGGCTGCAGACAGTTAGTTGTGCTTCTCGTTCGTTTGTGAGAATCATCTCCTTATAGAAACCGGGTTTGATGTTGAAAAGTCGCTGCGAAGCCACTTGAAAAGACTTTTGACATGGTCGAAATCATGATCGTTGTAGTCTGCAGCCAAGTAATAAATGTCACCATGTCATTTATAAATAAATTTGCATTCTAATAAATATAGATACAAAATGGTCTTTAGCCAGGACAATATCCCAGTTCAAATCAAAAAGTTTGAAAATTTTTAAATTCAGAATAAGGCAAATAATGCTATATTTTTTTGCGTTAGAATGTTAGCTATTAAAAATAACACAAATTACTTTTTTCTATTTTTTATAATTTTTTGGTGGAAGCAAAAATAGATTTTTTTCGAAAAAAAAAAAAATAAATTTTTCCCAAATTTTTTAATATTTCCTAAACCACTGTTTCTATATGAACGTGTAATTCGCAATATTTGTAGCCATTATGAGTACCTTCAATTCAACCTTCAATAATCGGGTGTAAATCGTATAATTTCCAAAATGAAAGTAAAAATTTAATGTGCATTCGTCAAAAACTTGAATTTAATTAAATAAATTCAAAAAAATACCATAAACATTTTAATGTCTATAGTGTATTCGGTGTATTATTTGTATTTATTGTTGCATTACTGAAATTTTAAGCTCGAGATTTAATGTGCATAATTTACTTAACACAATTAATATCGCTAATACGCCACAGTTCACTTGTTACACATAATATTGTTAATACGCTACAGTTCAGTTTATACAATTAATGTCAATCATACGCCACAACGCACATGATACAATAAATATCATCCCAGCAAAAAAGAGAATCACAAGAAGTGAAATATTGCATTTTCATTAATGAATTTAAAATGGAGTTGTCATAGAAAGGAAGTTCTGCTTTTATGGAGTCTTTTTATCGAGGCTCATATGTTATGAAATTTCTATGTTGTTGGTGTTCTTTTTCATCGGCGAAAAGAAGCCAATTTCTTTTTTTCTTGCAAAAGTAAAAGTATTTAGAACAAAGGAGTGATTTTAATGTAATTATTAGGAACCGCATTATATTTCAAGGATGCAAACTAAAAAAATATTATATGATTTCGAGAGCTATAAAGCTGACAAAATAAATTCTTCGGAAGGGAAAATTCTTAAATGTTAATACCATTTGTTGATTTTTGCATTTTGTGGCTTTTGCATTTTAAGATGCAATTAAAAATCACTTCTATTGGAAGTACTTCCCAGTTTTTTACTGGGATATCATAGGCCACAAATCAGTTGATACAATTAATATGACTCATACGTAACGTGACCATCTCTTATTGGGCAAAAAGCGGAATTTGCCGGGATTTTGTAGAAAAAATGCGGGGACGTGAAAATCTAACCTGCTGCATTACACCATGCGACAATTTTACATTTATTGAACCTGAGCAAGACAACTAGAGATTGTGTGTAGAAAAATTGTGTACTCAATCTTTCATTTGGTCATCATTTACCCTTTTTAATTTCCAAAGGATATAAATGTTTGGATAATTTATTTTCATATTTTAGCGAGTCATATTTACAAAGGAGATGGGTATCAAATGAAAGAGAAGAATGTCTGTTAAAAATATTTTAAATACAATGCCTCTGTATCTGTATTAGTTTAGTATTAACAACAATTTCAAGTTTCCATCATTATTTATTTAGTTTATTCATCTTTTACTATTTAAGGGGGGATAGACACAGATAGAGGCATGCAATTTTTAGTATTTTTAACATACATTACTCTCTTTCATTTGATACCCATGGCGCCAGTGTATAGCCCTCAAAAGTACGAAAATAAATTATTAAGACAAATACGACCTTTGAAAATTAGAAATACTGTAAAAAGGAGAAAAGATCACCAAATGGAAAACTGAGCACACAGTTTTTTTACATATTATCTCTAGTCTTTTTTCAGGATCAAAAAGTACTATCGCAAGGTGTTATAGATTAAATACGACTGGCTGACTTTGATTTTTTCAAAATCGTACTCTTAGGGGCCCAATGGGAAAAAGAGACAGATGGTACCAAACAAATGGCTATAGCAGGAATCACGAACTTCAGGCAACATTGATTACAGAATAGTTTAGAATTGTAAATAGTTAAAATTGACCGAGAGTCATCAAGTTTTTCCCTACCAAGGACTGAAAATATCTAAATAAATAAAAAAAAATTTAGGGTATTTAAGCACATTTTGTGAAGATTGCTGCGGGAATGATCTTTAAAGATATTTAAATTTTTCCACTCAAGAAAGAAACATCACAATTTATTTAAAACTGTAAAAAGTCGACAGGCAAGAATCGTTAATACTTACATTAAAAGATAATAATAGATTAGGCGTGACCGAACTTAACTATGCCATGTATTATTAATATATGTTTTAAATTAATCAACGTAGCATTGAATTAAAAGTTTAGATAAATTTACTCTTAATGATCTTTAATGTTGCCTAAAAACTAGATCTAAAATTTAGAATAACGACAATTAGTTAAATATTTTAGAAATTGTGGACTTTTGTCGGTTACTAACAAATTTTTAATCGATATTGTACTAAAAATAATGTAAAATAGTAGATAGTAGATAGATGTAATAGGGATAGTCCCGCGAAAGTCGGGATGGATGGTCACCTTACTCATACGTCCGCCAGCAAAAATTAGAAGGAATAGAACTAGGACCTTGGAATTTCGCACACATCCGCTACATCATCAAATTTAATCAAAAACAAGTTTTTATTTAAAGCCGCCCACAACCACGTCTACCTCCTATGTATGTTAGAATGAAAAAACGCCATAAATTTCTTTTTTTCATATCTATGTTAATACAAATCATTACCAGTGATTTCATTCGAGTCCACAAATAAATAAAAATTTGCAGTGCCGCGCCCAACGCTCACATACAAATTTTAGTTTTTTTACGATTTTCGAAATTTTTGAAGAAAATTATTTTATTTTTTAATGATGACTAACGGCTATTAATAACTAACTTAAGATTAATATTTATATCGTCTCAATATTTACATGCGCTCGCATGCCGTAAAACCTTACATCCCTAAAGTATGCTTTAAATAAATGTTCCTTTATACATTAACAGAGAACAACGAATTCATTTTTGGCTTAAAAGGTTATACCATTTCAGTAATTAAATCGATGTTTGCAGCTATAATCAGAATATTCTTTTTAGAGCGAATAACTAAGACAATAGTTTAACAATATTTATAAATGCCGAGGCATCGGTCGGCCTCGCGAATACCGTTTTATACTGTAGAAAATTAAAAGTACTAAATAAATACAACCATCAGGAAAGCCACTGTCTGTAAAGAAAAACGAAAACGCATTTACACTTTTTTAAATGCAAAATAACACCTCAAGAACTCCTGTTTTCTACGAACTAAACGAAATTCCAATACGATACACGGTTTCCGAGATACATTCCAATAAAATAACCTCTATTATGATGAAATTTTCAAATATTTTAGCATATATGAACCTTAAATGCATCAACGGCTAAATTTAGCCGCGATATTGGCAAATATCTTTTAGAATATGCTTAATAGGAATGTTCTTTGCAAAATTCAATCAGTAAAGTCGAGATTTGGGCACATACATTTTGGAAGATTTTGCCGCTGATAATACTGTGCGCCGCTACTTTAAAATGGATGATGGTAGTCATATTGCTTTACTTTATATGGAATCTCCTTCAGTTCAGATTTCTCTTAGTCAAACGAGTATGTTTATCTGTCTAAAGGCTCCCCACCATAGATTTAAAACTACACCAAAATAAATATTTTTGTACCCAAATTAAAATCAGCGGAGAAAAAAAAACTACAGAAAAAAGGTTGCAGGCTGTGCCGCATCTTGTATATTCTCTTTTATGGAGTAAGATGCCGGTAACCATTTACTCACTTACTAACGTCTAGGTTACATAGGCTCAATAGCCAAGTGGAAATTGGTCCTTGTGATTGTCAAAAGAAAAGGAATTAAACGGGACCTAATTTTAGCTTTCGATTTCGACGATACTTGGTTGAGTTATACTAGCACTAGCATATGTCTATTAGGCTGGGTCGCCGTCCATACAAATGGAACAACAACCCCTCGAAAATAAAGTTTGGATTGTTTAATGAGGATTTGCAAAATATTACTTTCCTAGATCAAGCCATCTGTGAGCTAAACGCTACTGAAAATAAACCTAAAAATCATGTTTTTCCGTTGTAATTTTGTTTGCGTTATATTTTTTCCCAATTTTTTTTTCTGAAATAATAGACCCTTGAAAGCACTTCAAATAAAAATTTTGATTCTTGCCTTAGAGTAACTTATTGGTCGAATTATTGGACATTTATAGTAATTTTTTGTTGATTTTCGCAGTGATAACTGAAAAAATTCGTATTTGGTGTTAGTATTTTATAAAAAATAAATAGCGGCAGTCAATACCTTTCGAATGATGCCTAAATGATGAACATCGGCGTTATGTTGACGCTGCTGCGCTCATTTTTGTAAAAAGAGTTTGAATTTGTTTGATCTGAAAATCCATCTCCTTTATTAAATTATTTTACAAACAATTAGTCAGTGACGTCATTTTTCGTCCGATATTCATCATTTAGGTGTCATTCGAAAGGTATTAATTCCATCTATTTATTTTTCATATGAACTCTTACAAAATGTTTCCATGAAAAATGAGTTTTTAGCTGTCACTTTGAAAAAAAAAAAAAAACAGAAAAAAAATCAATATAAACGTCCAATAATACTACCAGGGAGTTATTCTAAGACAAGAATAAAATTTTTTATTTAAATGGTCTATTAATTCAGAAAAAAATGTTGGGCACAAATGCATCAAAAAAAAATTACACTGGGAAAAACATGATTTTTAGAGGTGTTTTCAGGAGAGTTTTACTAGCAGATGGCATGGCCCATTGACGAAATATTTTGCAGAAGATCATTACACAATCCAATCTTCATTTCTGGCCCTTCATTTTCGTGACCCAGCCTAATGTCTATATCATAATACCACTGTTTGCATAAATTACATGTGAAAACATTATGTTCATATAGTCATATGTTCTAACTATATCGACCGATTTCGATACACTTTGACTTTCTATATGGATTTTCACTGGCTAAAAGTGGCAAATAATTCAACTTTTATTCGATTTCGATATCTACTCCGGTTCGAGATCATTTTTTGTTTCCTTAACAGCAAGACAAATCAATGAAAAGAAAAAGATCGACAAATCAGAGATGTTAAATGCCTTGTACAATGGGTTTGTATGTCGTATGCGTGATATTAAATCAGTTGCATACTTAGATCAATATTGTGTACATACAATCGAGTCGTATACGTGATATTGAATCAGTTATATACATATAGAGTATACGACATGTGTAACTCATGCAATTAATATCACTCAAACGACACATGTGAATATCAATTTTATAATAGATAACTTAATTCAATTGCATTATAACACATCTCATACGTCATTTGCAGAAATATGAAATCGTTAACCAACATTCTTTATAATTCTGAAGGATCTTCCCTTGTGGTTACCACCATCAACATATTTAAGTTTGTAAAATGCATGATCAATTCAAATTTATTTTAATTAGGTTTTGACTTTCTATATGGCTAAAAGTGGCAAATAATTCAACTTCGAATTTATTAGACTTGTCTCTATCTACTCAGGTTCGAGAAGATTTTTTATGTTTTCTTAATAGAAAAGAGACAAATAGGGAAGATATATACGAAAAGAAAAAGATCGACAAAACAAACAAGTAAAAAGGCGTTAAGCCGAATCTTATATATCCTCCACCATGGATGGCATTCCACAGAGGCTGTCGATTATTGTAGAAGTGCAGGAAAATACAATTTTTTTAATATAGCCAAACCAAATACAAATATTGAAAAAATAATTTTATAAATAAATATAAAATTTTTATTATTTAAACCACGCTTATAAGACGAGGCTACCAATACGTTTACATATCGAAATAATACTTCAAGTCAATTCAAAAAATAAATATTCTTATATTTATATTTTCAAAAAAGCTTAAATAAATATAAATATTGGTAGATAGTGGGTGCTACAGTTGGTTGTATTTCCATTCTATTTCAATTCCAAAAGTACAAATTTTGAAAATCCATTATCTCACGTACATAGTGCAAAATAGCCTAACTTCATGATTCAGCCAAATTTTGCCGTAAAAGTAAAAAGTACGAATTTGGAAAAATGGTTTTATTTTGTGTGTCTATACAGCCAGAGGAATGTATACACCGAATTTCATGATTCTAGCTGTGGCCATTTGGTTGCTACCATTTATATCTCCTTTTTCCTACTTTACCCCCTTTCTAAAATGTCTTTATTTTACGTGTCCACGCTGAATTTCATCATTCTAGCTGTAGCCGTTTAATCGCTTGAAAGGCCGAATTTGGAAGAAACCTTTTATTTTTCGTGTCTACGCAGTCAGAGGAATGTATACTCCGAATTTCATGACTGAAGCTGCGGCCATTTGGTTGGTACTATTTTAATCCCCTTTTTCCATTTTAACCCGAAAAAGTACGAATTTCGAAAAATCCGTTTATTTTACGTGTCTACGTAATCAGAGGAATGTACACACCGAATTTCATCATTCTAGCTGTAGTCGTTCAGTTGGTACTATTTTTATCCCTCAGTACCCATTGTATCCCTTGAAAGTACAAATTTGAAAAAAAAACTATTACTTTTCGTGTCTACGCAGTCAGAGGAATGTCTACTTCGAATTTCATGACTCTAGCTGCGGTCATTTGGTTGGTACCATTTGTATCCCCTTTTTCCCATTTTACACCCTTAAGTGTACGACATTTTAAAATCTCTATATTTTACGTGTCTACGCAATTAGAGGGATATACACAAAAAATGTCATCATTCTAGCGGTAGCCGTTTAGTTGGTACTAATTTTATCCCTCTGTACCCATTGTGTCCCTTGAAAGTACGATCTTGGAAAAAACCTTTTATTTTGTGTGTCTATGCAGTCAGAGGAATGTATACACCGAATTTCATGATTCTAGCTGCGGTCATTTGGTTGGTGCTATTTTTAACCTTTTTTCCATTTAAACCCCAAAAAGTATGAGTTTCGAAAAATCCCTTCATTTTATGTGTCTGCGCAATCAGAGGAATGTATACACCGAATTTCATTATTCTAGGTGCTGTCGTTTGTTCGGTACCATTTTTATCCCTCTATTCCTATTTTACCCCTTAAAAGTACGAATTTGGAAAAATGTATCTACTCAATTATGTATCTACTCAATTAGAGGAATGTATACACTGAATTTTGTGTTTCTAGCTGTTGTCGTTTAATAGGTACCATTTTTATCCCTATTTGCCCCTTTCACTCCCTACGAATAAAAATCACTTTATGGTGCATGCTTTTATTAAAGGGGGAATGCGCATACCCAATATCAAGTAAGTAGTAAAGGGTGTTTTTTAAGAGCTTGATAACTTTTTTTTTAAAAAAAACGCATAAAATTTGCAAAATCTCATCGGTTCTTTATTTGAAACGTTAGATTGGTCCATGACATTTACTTTTTGAAGATAATTTCATTTAAATGTTGACCGCGGCTGCGTCTTAGGTGGTCCATTCGGAAAGTCCAATTTTGGGCAACTTTTTCGAGCATTTCGGCCGGAATAGCCCGAATTTCTTCGGAAATGTTGTCTTCCAAAGCTGGAACAGTTGCTGGCTTATTTCTGTAGACTTTAGACTTGACGTAGCCCCACAAAAAATAGTCTAAAGGCGTCAAATCGCATGATCTTGGTGGCCAACTTACCGGTCCATTTCTTGAGATGAATTGTTCTCCGAAGTTTTCCCTCAAAATGGCCATAGAATCGCGAGCTGTGTGGCATGTAGCGCCATCTTGTTGAAACCACATGTCAACCAAGTTCAGTTCTTCCATTTTTGGCAACAAAAAGTTTGTTAGCATCGAACGATAGCGATCGCCATTCACCGTAACGTTGCGTCCAACAGCATCTTTGAAAAAATACGGTCCAATGATTCCACCAGCGTACAAACCACACCAAACAGTGCATTTTTCGGGATGCATGGGCAGTTCTTGAACGGCTTCTGGTTGCTCTTCACTCCAAATGCGGCAATTTTGTTTATTTACGTAGCCATTCAACCAGAAATGAGCCTCATCGCTGAACAAAATTTGTCGATAAAAAATTTCGAACCGAACACTGATTTTGGTAATAAAATTCAATGCGTTGAATTTCAACAAGCGTTGCTCGTTAGTAAGTCTATTCATGATGAAATGTCAAAGTATACTGAGCATCTTTCTCTTTGACACCATGTCTGAAATCCCACGTGATCTGTCAAATACTAATGCATGAAAATCCTAACCTCAAAAAAATCACTCTTTACAAGGAGACATATTGAAAAAATATGCTTAAATACTCTAAAATATTAGGGGTTATTATGGGTATTTTTAGTCCTTGTGAGTGAAATATTTTCCCTTTCTACGACTATATGAAGCATTTCTGGAAAATTTGGATGTTCTATCTCCTTTCCTTCAGATGCTAGCGTGCTTTCAACAGATGGACGGACGTCTTTTTTTCTTTTTTTTCACTGAACCAACACTCAGGGGATGTCCCCTATAAATGCAGTGCATTGCGTTGGTTGAAGGAAGATCAGTTATTGGAAGGAGGAAAGAGGAAGTAGTGTCTGTTGACATCTGTTTTGAATCTCTGAATGTCGTAATTGGAGGGAAAGATATTTGCCGGAAGTCGATTCCACATACGGATAGTACGGGCGAAGAACGAATTTATTCTGTAATGTGTAGTGCGGCCGGTTGTCCAATCACCAACAAATGGGTGAGCGTTCCTGGAGAGTCGCGTATCTCTACCGAACGTTCTCACGGGCGGTATGAGATCACGAATTTCCGAAGAACAAACACCATGAAAGTATCGATAGAACAATGACACACAACCAACATTACGACGGTGTTCAAGGGAGACAAAAGAATTGGATATCCTACCATCACATATCAACACCATCGCCCTCCTCTGGACACGGTCAAGTAGCTCCAGTGATGAAGCTGGAGCACCCGACCATATATGGGAGTTATATTCCATCGTTGGTCTGATGTAAGTAGTGTAGATATTGAGAAGATCAGAGGGTGTGAAATATTTCTTACATCTTTTTAAAACGCCTAAACATTTGAAGGCATCTTTCGACACATCAAATATTGGGTGTTTTTTTTAAGAGCTTGATAACTTTTTTTTAAAAAAAACGCATAAAATTTGCAAAATCTCATCGGTTCTTTATTTGAAACGTTAGATTGGTCCATGACATTTACTTTTTGAAGATAATTTCATTTAAATGTTGACCGCGGCTGCGTCTTAGGTGGTCCATTCGGAAAGTCCAATTTTGGGCAACTTTTTCGAGCATTTCGGCCGGAATAGCCCGAATTTCTTCGGAAATGTTGTCTTCCAAAGCTGGAATAGTTGCTGGCTTATTTCTGTAGACTTTAGACTTGACGTAGCCCCACAAAAAATAGTCTAAAGGCGTCAAATCGCATGATCTTGGTGGCCAACTTACCGGTCCATTTCTTGAGATGAATTGTTCTCCGAAGTTTTCCCTCAAAATGGCCATAGAATCGCGAGCTGTGTGGCATGTAGCGCCATCTTGTTGAAACCACATGTCAACCAAGTTCAGTTCTTCCATTTTGGGCAAAAAAAAGTTGGATATCATCTCACGGTAGCGCTCACCATTCACAGTTACGTTACGATTCGCATCATCTTTGAAGAAGTACGGTCCAATGATCCCATTCTTGTATTTCTTAAATTTTATTATTCAAAATCGCCGATGTTTCTATCAATTAATAAAAAAATGTAAAATAATTTTACTATTGTGCTTTTCGTAATAATTTTCACAGATTGTCTTTATCTTAGATTTCAAAACCTCATTCCACTTTACAGATATCGTCGTATAAAGTCACCACAATTCCTGAATAGAAGTAATTTCAACGAACTATGCCACAACGACGATTTATCAAAACAGGAATGAGTTTTTGTAATTGCGAAACGTTTTGTAAATGTTAGAAATTGGCAAAAATGTCTCCTCTCTAAATGTCTTTGTATTATTTTCCATTTACATGTGGAAGATTTTACTAAATAAATTGAGTCATTGATAGAATAGCAATTCTTGATTGAATGACGGAATTCGTTGATGTGTTTGCGTGGCGTCTTTGTTCTATATGCGCAATACAACAAAAAAAATGAATACAATTTGTGGAACACTTTTAATTGATGCCTTTCATGGAGAGCAAATATTGTTAATAATATACAATCAATCATATGGTGCAACAGATCATAAATGCAGCCAATCGTCACCACCACCCCAACTACATTCCCAATAATAACAGAGGCAGACAAAATATCATAAACAATATGAAATGACTTACAGCCGATTCACCATATGTTTGAAATAAAACTACTCAGCTTGGGTGGAAGAAGCACAGCAAAATTTAAATTCTGAAAATTGGTTTAGTTTTGATAATTTATTTACGTTTGAGTAATTACAATAATTTACAAAACTATAAACGTTCAGAATTCAAAACAGATGATTAAAATAAGACAAAAGTCTACAAAATAGTTTTAAAGAACGTATTTTTCAGCCAAAACTTAGTATTTTGCTTATTCCCCCTAAAGAACGATTTAATACGCACCGCTTGGTTTTTTTTTCTAGATTTTTAATGCCGTACATGATATTAAATCAGTTGCATACGTAAATCAATATCGTACACAAACAGTGGAGTCGTATACGTGATATTAAATAAGTTATATTCATATAGAGTATACAGCTAATTTAATATCACGTATACGACACGGATAACCAATGTAATTAATATCACTCATACGTTACATGTAAATATCAGTTTTAGAATAGATAATGTATTTCCACTGCATGGTTCCACATCTTATACATGAATTGCAGGAATATTAAGTTTCCGGCAACCAAGATCATTTATAATTCTTAAGGATCTTCCCTATAAACTTGTGGTTACCACCATCAACATACTTAAGTTTGTAGATTCCATGATCAATTCAAATTTATTTTAAGCAGGCGTTACTGTTGAAAACATTACATATAATATTTAAAACGAAATTAAAATTGGTTTACGTGGCCGCTATCACGGCGTCAGCGTCAAGTATTTCCTTAAGGCAACGTTTTGAATTAATTCTTTTTTACACTCTTATTCATATTTTCTTTGTCAACCCTTTGGCTCAATTTATTTTTTTTTATATTCGTAACATAGCCATCAAGATATTGAAGAGTCAATATGATGTTCATTTGGCAAAACATGTATTTGATGGCTTGTCACATGTAAGGATTTGTCTGCTGGAAATTTTTTCATAGTCAAAAGGACAGCACAATTAAAATAATTACGAGATTTACTGGCGATTTAATAAATACACCGTTCGACAATTTTTAAAAAAGTGGTTATGCTTCCCCCTTAGTTTATTTTGTATATTCATATTTTATTTTTTTTAAAGGGAAAACATGGAGTCAATGCTAAACTTAAATAGATAGAAGCATGTCATTTGAAGCATTTTTAACAGATAATCTACTCTTTAATTCGACTCTTATATCGGCACCATGAGGTGTAAAAAAGTATTTAAAATAATTGATTTTAACTGGGATATAGTCCTGGCTCAGGACGATTTTGCATCTATATTTAATAGAATGCAAATGTATTTACAAATGGCATGGTGACATTTAGTACTTGGCTGCAGCCTGCAGACTACCACTATCATGATTTCCACCTTGTCAAAGGTTTCGTTCAGGTGGATTCGCAGCGACTTTTCAACAACATACCCGGCCATTTTAAGTAAATGATTTTCACAAACGAACGAGAAGCATAACTCACTTGCCGAATATCCGTTTTTAAAATATCGCACCAAGTAAAAAAGCATGCATCTGAATATTTTCAGCCAAAATCTTCTCTTGGACACTGTAGATGTGAATGTTATCTTGTTCTGTTCCCTTTGTTCCCGGATAATTGAGGTAATCACGGTTAATCAATTGACATACAAATATTTTCCTTTCGTTATCGATCCCGGATAATTGATGTTCCCGGCTAATTGAATCACGGATAATTGATGCTCAACTGTATGTGTACATGCAGGTATAGTTACCCAGCAATACTTTTGCCGCTCATTTGTTTTAGTTTTTTTTTCGTTTGTATTGTTTTGGTCTGTAATCAATATTTGATTTAAACTGGGTTATTGTCCTGTCCATAATTTTACTTGAATTTCTTCAAAAAGATAAAAACAAAAAAATGAGTTCCAAATTTTTTATTTTGTAAAATGATCGCCATGCGTTTTTACCATTTTTATCTGTTTTGCTGAATATTATGTAAAATAATGATAGATGTTAACTGGAATAACCAAACCCGATATATTTGCAAAATTTTAATAATAAAATACTATGAGAGTTTGCAAGTGGAAATCAACTAGTGAAAAATCATCAGATCGACTATATCATCAATTTATTAAAAGACGGTATAAAAACAATGAAAAAGAAAAAAGTAGTTGATGGAAAATTTTCTTTTTCTTTTAATTTTTTGTAGTGAGCGGAAGCACCGCCAGAAAAATATAAAATATATATTTTCTTCCTTCCTTCTCTGAAATTTTGTTTGATTTTGGAATAAAAATTAAAAAAAATATAAAAAAGACACATGAGAACACCACATTCAAATTTAAGAAAAAACTGGATTATATAAACATTGCGAAAATCAAAATGAAAGAAATAAAATTGTAAAAGCTTTATAAAAATCTAACCCGGCAATAACATACCATTTCAACACTATTTGTCCCATTTGACCCCCTACGAATGAAAATCACACTTTTTTGTTATAGGGTGAATGTGCATACCCAATATCAAGTAAGTACAAGCAGACATATTGAAAAAATATGCTTAAATACTCTAAAATATTGGGGAATATTATGGGTATTTTTAGTCCTTGTGAGGGAAAATTTTTTCCCTTTGGGCCGATTTCTCCCAGTTTAAATCCCAACCGATCTACGACTATAAGACACATTTATGGGAAATTTGCACGACCTAGCTCCTTTCGTTTAGATGCTATCGTGCTTTCAACAGACGGACGGACGGACATGACCAGATCGTCTTAGAATTTTATGACGATCAAGAATATATATACTTTATAGGGACTCAGCTCGATATTTCAAAATGAAAGAAATAAAATTGTAAAAGCTTTATAAAAATCTAACCCGGCAAAAGTGTTGACACTATAACAAATAAGTAAGCTTCAGTCGGCTAAACCGACTTATAAATATATACTAGGCCGGGTCGCCGTCCATACAAATGGAAAATCAAGTACCAGTCACCACACGAAAATAAAGTGTGGATTGTTTAATGGTGATTTGCAAAATATTTCGTTCTTAGATCAAGCCATCGGTGTAATTTTTTGTGTTGAATTTTTGTCTTTTTTTGTAAAATAAAAGACCCTTAAAAACGCTTTAAATATAAATTTTGATTCTTGTCTTAGAGTAACTTTTTGGTCGAATTATCGGAAGTTTATAGTAATTTTTTGTGGATTTTCACAGTGACTACTGAAAACTTTTTCGTATTTGGTTTTAGTAATAAGTAAGTAATAAATAGCTGCAGTTAATACCATTCGAATGATGTCTAAATGGTGAACATGGAACGAAATTGACGCCTCTGCGCTCATTTTTGCTCTGAAAACCATCGCCTGCATTAAATTATTTCACAAAAATGCAGACAGTGACGTCGTTTTTCGTCCGTTTCAAAGAAATATGAGTTTTTAGCTGTCAACTTGAAAACCACTAATACGTAATGAGTTATTCTAAGACAAGAATACAAATTTTTATTTAAAGTACTTCCAAGGGTCTATTTAATTAGGAAAAATTGTTGGGCAAAAATGTAACATAAAAAAGTACACGGGAAAAACATGATTTTTAGAGATGTTTCAGGAGCGTTCAGCTCACAGATGGCTTGACCCAGTGACGAAATATTTTGTAGATCATCATTAAACAATCCAATCATCATTTCTGGGGGGTCACCGCAGCTATTTATTTTCGTGACCCATCCTAATATATACCCTCAGTCTCAGAGAACATATAAACGGAAGTTATAAGGAATTAAATTTAACGTAGGACAGGATAATTTGTGTGGAAGGTATCGTATCACATGGTCCCAGCTTCCACATTTATAAAACAATTCTATATCATCATCAAATATAAAGTCATAGTGGATTCCATGCATCAGTATAGAAGTTATGAAGGATTTAATATTACCTAGCATAGAGACAATTGTGTGGAAGGTACAGGAAGGGGCGTGGCTAAAGCGTAAATATTTTTTTGGTTCAAAGTGTTTATAAAGCATAAGCAAAATTGCCGCATATGAAGTTCAGAGAACCCACACGTGACTATTGAGAAGCCATCCACAACGAGTCACTGTTTGGTGTGAATTTTGGGCTGTACTGAAAAATTGGGTTGATCGGATGAGGTACTGCTGAGCCAGTCGTGGAATGAAATTGCGTTCCATTATTAAATGACTAAGTTCAACCTTTCCAATAAAAGCGGAAAATTAAAAAAAAAATACTTGTTTATAGCCGATTCTAATTTAAAATGTTACATGACCCACCCTATATTACTAATAATAATTAGACAATAAATGTATAATTAACAATAAATGTGCCTGAGATGTAGAAATATTTTAATAAAAACTAAAAAAGGAGATAAGTTCGGCGGGGCCGAACTTATATTACTTCGACCATGGATTGCATTTTACAGGGGCTGTCGCTTTCCGTAGAAGTGCAGTAATATTACAGGAAAATATAGTTTTTTTTTAATATAGCCAAACCAAAATAAATGCAAATATTGAAAAATAATTTAATAAATAAATATAATACATTTAGTTATTTGTTGTAACTCTTACTCATGTTCGAGATCATTTGTTTTTGTTTTATTAAACAGAAAACGAAGTATTTAACAAGTAAAAACGGCGGATGTGGATTGCATTCCACAGAGGTTGTAGGTTTCGTAGTAATATTACAGGAAAATATAATTTTTTTAATATAGGCAAACCAAAACAAATACAAATATTGAAAAAATAATTTTATAAATAAATATAATATTTTAATTATTTCAAACCATTATTTATTTCAAATCAAAAAATAAATATTCTTATATTTATATTTTCAAAAAGCCTAAATACCATAAATATTGGTAGATAGTGGGAGCTACAGTTGGTTGTATTTTCATTCTATTTTAATTCCAAAAGTACAAAAAAATCCATTATCAGACGTACATAGTGCAAAATAACCTAACTACATGATTCAACCAATGTTTGCCATAGTAGAAAAGGTACAAATTTGGAATAAAAATTTTATTTTGCGTGTCTATGCAGGCAGAGGAATGTATACACCGAATTCCATAATTCCAGCTGCGACCATGTGGTTGGTACCATTTTTACCCCCTTGACGTTTCTACGCAATTCGAATTTCATCATTCTAGCTGTAGTCATTTAGTTGGTACTATTTGCATCCCTCTGTACCACTGTATCCCTTGAAAGTACGAATTTAGAAAAATTCGTTTATTTTCCGATTCCTACGCAATCAGAGGAATGTATACTCCGAATTGCGGTCATTTGGTTGGTACTATTTGTATCCCCTTTTTCAATTTTAACCCCAAAATGTACGAATTTCGAAAAATTCGTCTATTTTCCGTGTCTACGCAGTCAGAGGAATGTATACTCAGAATTTCATGACTCTAGCTGCGGTCATTTAATTGGTACTATTTTTATCCCCTTTTTTCATTTTAACCCCAAAAAGTACGAATTTCGAAAAACCTGTTTATTTTAAGTGTCTACGCAATCACAGGAATGCATACACCGAATTTCATTATTACAGGTGTAGCCGTTTGGTTGGTACCATTTTTATCCCTCCGTACCCACTGTATCCCTTGAAAGTACGAATTTGGAAAAAAAAACCTTTTATTTTTCATGTCTATGTAGTCAAAGGAATGTATACTTCGAATTTCATGACTCTAGCTGCGGTCATTTGGTTGGTACTATTTTTATACCCTTTTTCTATTTTGTCCCCAAAAAGTACGAATTTCGAAAAATCCGTTTATTTTCCGTGTGTACACAGTCATGTCTACGTAGTCAAAGGAATGTATACTTCGAATTTCATGACTCTAGCTGCAGTCATTTGGTTGGTACTATTTTTATCCCCTTTTTCTATTATGTCCCCAAAAAGTACGAATTTCGTAAAATCAGTTTATTTTCCGTGTGTACACAGTCAGAGGAATGTATACTCCGAATTTCATGACTCTAGCTGCGGTCATTTGATTGGTACTATTTTTATCCCCTTTTTTATATTAACCCCAAAAAGTACGAATTTTGAAAAATCCGTGTATTTTACTTGTCTACGCAATCAGAGGAATGTATACACCGAATTTCATTATTCTAGGTACAGCCGTTTGCTTGGTACCATTTTTATCCCTCTATTCCCATTGTACCCCTTAAAAGTACGAATTTGGAAAAAATACATTCACATTATGTATCTACTCTATTAGAGAAATGTACACACCCAATTTCGTGTTTCTAGCTGTTGTCGTTTGATAGGTACCTTTTTTATCCCTTTTTGCCCCATTTCATCCTCTACGAAAAAATTCACTCTATGGAGCACGTTTTTGTTATAGGGGGTATATCAAGTAAGTACAAGCAGATATATTGAAAAAATATGCTTAAATACTCTAAACTATTAGGGGTTATTATGGGTATTTTCTATCTTTGTGAGAGAAAATTTTTTCCCTTTGGGCCGATTTCTCACAGTTTCAATCCCAACCGATCTACGACTATAAGCCATATTTATGGAAAATTTGCACGTCCTAGCTTCTTTCTCCTTTGATGCTAGCGTGCTTTCAACAGACGGACGCACATGGCTAGATCGTCTTAGAATTTTATGACGATCAAGAATATATACACTTTTTAGGGTCTCAGGTCGATATTTCGAGGTGTTACAAACGGCATGGCAAAGTTAGTATACCCCCATCCTGGTGGTGGGGGGTATAATAGACAATAAATTTAATTATTATTATTTTATTGTTATTGTCTTTTCAATTCTCTAAAGCCATAGTCTTAGGATTGTGTATTTTTGCCTGAGATTAAAACAATAAAAAAATCTAGTTAACCCTTGATTGCCAGCTATGAAGATACAAAGGATCCAAAATTATGTCTCAATTTTTTCCTTAATATCATTTTTACCACTTTCAGACATATTTTACATTAAAATATGTTTCTTCTGGCAAACAAATTGAGATTGACTACAATTAAAATGCAATAGGGAATGCTTCAGACTTTATGCTTTTCTGAAATCCCCAAGGGCTACCAGCAAAAGTAATCAAAATACATTTTTTATGTTGCAAGATTTCCATCAAAACTCAGAAGAGATGGGAAAAATGAGCGCCGTTATTTCCTTTCTACCGCAGGCTAGTGTAATTGATGGGGGGAAAACGTAGTGACGTAGAACAATGCGGAAATAACAGGTGGTGGTATGTGGTGGGTGGTAAATGGCCATTGAGTATGATAACATATAGTATAGACCCATAAAATCCTGAAAGTAGGCAATCAAAATAGCCCATCAAATGAAAGAGACCATGTTGGGGAAATTGAGAAGAACAACCATTTGGTAAATTATGCAAATGTCTGCAACAAACACACTCACATCCACATAATGTACATATTTATGAGTATTTATAATGATATCACATTAACCCACCCCCCTTAAAAAAACCATACGTTTTTGGCTTCTTTGGCAGGCAGACACTTTAAGAAAGAAAATAAAAACCCATTCAAAATGTGTGGCATACTTTGCAGGCTGCCTTAGAACATAAAGCATACCTGGGCGGCATAAACATGAGATGGGATTTTGAACATATTTCATGGAGAACTGATAGGGGAATTCACGCCAAACTCACTTACTCACATATGTGGTATACGTTTACTAGGGATTAGTGCCGCATACTTCGAGGGCAGAAGCGACAGAAGCCCACCAACCACAGCCACAGGGTATACTTTTAGGCTGATCCTCTTACAAACACTACTTCACGGAAACTTAATTGAAAAGGGATTTGTGCGAGAGATTTCTTTAATCACAATTTTGAATCTAATTATGTTCCATAAAACGGATGTACTTAATAATGATGGCTGGCTTCGAGTGCTGTGATGTGGTTGGAAGGTATACATCCATCCATCTCTCGTTCTCGTAATTAATTGGTAATGTAATCGAAACAGATTTTAATGACTGAAATCCATGCGGCAACCCTTTTTGTGCTGTATTAACTATCAGTTCACAGATTGCAGACATCTCATTAAATTGCAATTAACTAAATTTAAAACTGAACTCTGAAAGGATCGTTCCCTTGGGGGGAGCGGTATATGTAAAGCTTTAAGAACAAACCCTTTTTGGCATTTAGTTTTGGTTCAGGTTAAAGCATACGTTTGTTAAGATGGCCTTCGCTTCGCTTGACTTTATTGACTTTCCATGTTAACATTTGCGGTTTATTTTGTTGTTGTTGTCGTCGTCGCCTTTGGATTATGATGCCCAAAAGTAAACTGCGCAAATTCAAATTTAATAGTTCGTGTTTTTCTCGGTTCATTGCTATCTGTTGTTAGACTCCTTTTAACATTCATTCGAGCAGACAGATAAACAGAAATTAAATTACTTTCTTTCAGCGTAACCTTCAGGTAACAACATTAGCTGTATTTTTTTGCCCCTAATAACGAAAACGAAAATAAAAAAGCTATATTTCGAACCCGCTGCCCGGTAAAGACAATGCGAATTGGGTATTAAACAAAGTGGGACTATTTTAAGAATGCAGACAAGTTAAGTTAGATTGGTTTGTCCTTATCTAAAATCAATTATAATTGTTATTAAATTAAAAACGAGCTCGAGGTCTTTGTTCTTTATTTTATTTTGCAATATTATAACCTTATGGGTTAAATGTGAAATAACGACTGACATATGGAGTCATTTGCATCGTATACACATTCTAGTCTTATACAAAGCTAATTTTTGAAAAAAAATCTGTAATTTCGGTATTTCAATGGATAAATTGGGAGGAAAACTGCATATAAGCTGTTACAATACCTCCGTACGACACGATTAGCCTACTAAGAATGAGACTATACAGAACTGGAACTATAGGTCACTAATAGCAAAACTGCACACTCAGATTTTGTTCTTTTTAGAGGACTTTTATTTTCCAAAGGATATGGTTGTTTTAATACTTTAGTTTCGTACTTGTGCGTGCCATAGAATGGCGATATCGGCATCAAATGAAAGAGAAAAATATTTTTAAAACCACTTCACACTTCCTGTTTCTATCTGTATTATTTTAGCATTAACAACCATTTCAATTTTTCCCTTCGTCTATCCATTGAAAGAACAAAATATCAGATTTTTTAAAAAAGCTTTGCTTAAGAGTAGAATATGTTTCCGATGCACATGACTCCATATGTCAGTTGTTACTTCACATTCAAACAATTGAAAAAATGTGCGACCCTCAGGCCCGTGCGCAGGATTTTCCCCTGGGGGGGGTTTCATCTACACTCATAAAAAAGTTAACCCTAAGTGAGTTAAAATTAACTAAAATTTAGGAAACCAAGTACATTTTTACAAATTTATAAGTAGAATTTTGCTGAAATTTTCCTAAATTGAAGTAAATTTTTCCTAAAACCAAGTAATTTTTAACTAAATTTAAGCAAAATTTTCCTAAAACTAAGTAAATTTTTTTACTAAATCTTAGTAAAATTTTGCTGAAAATTTCCTAAAACTAAGTAAATGTTTACTCAAATTAAGTAAATATTTACTTAAACTGAGGACAATTTTGCTGATTTTTTCCTTAAAACAAGTATTATTTTACTTAACACTGGAAAATTTTACTTAATACAAGGAAAAACGTGAACTTAAAATAAGTACAATTTAACTAAAAAAATCATACAAATGGTTTTGCTTCAGAGTATGCAAAACTGATATAAAAAATGACAACAAAAGTTTCATGATACCTCTGCCATAAAGAGTTGAGCTATTACTCCATGATTGTTGAGAAGGCAAGATAGGCGTCTTCGCAGTGGTTGTTTAGAATAATTCATAAAGTAGTTAAGAAATAAGTCTCTACAAACGAATAGGCATTGCTTCTTAGATTAATATTCAAGATTTTTTTTAACAATTTCAAATGTTTTTTATAAGTTCATTAATACTTAAAAAATTTCAGATTTTTTCTCACTTAAAACCTTTAAAATATTCGTTCACATAAGTTTGAATTTACTCAATTGTAAGAATTTTTTATTAGATCCAAAGAAATGTTTTTAAGTAATTCTACAACCCTATTTCTAGTAAATGAACTATTTACTATGGCTTTGAAAGAAGGAAACGTTACTCATACTTAGTTAATTTTCCAATTTTTTAAGAAATTTTTACTGCAGCGTTTAGAAACCACTCATACTTTATTGCCAGGATCTTCGAGAAATATTTTGATACATTCGTCCGACAGACATTGTCGGCAAAATTGCATTTCAGTAATCCAACTGTCAGTACACTCAAAGGAATATGTCAGTAAAAGAAAGCAGAAAGTCTACTGGAAGAGCAGATTTTCTGCTGCTAAAAAAGAGACAGCAGATTTGTATATGCTGAGATGGTAAACAGCTGTTTGCTGTTTTTAGCAATATATGTGATACGCATATTGTCCCAAGCTAATATTAAAGAAAATTCGAGCTACTCGCTTATGAACGCTTATCTATTTTTATATTTTAATTAACAACAGCCAATTTTAGCAGACTGCAAACTCTTTATCAGTGTGGATGGTGATGTAAGATTGATGTAAGAAAAGTATCTGCTGATAGGCATCAGACAATCGCTGCTTTTATTAACAGACTTGTTCTCTAAGTGTAGAACTTTTTTTAAATAGTTTCTTGAAATTACATACATCTATATCGAGGGCTTATATTCATAAGTGGCTTTGAACAAAAACATAACTTTTCAGGAGAGCGAAAAAACTGATTTTCTCCTTAATTTAAAGTGAAATTATTAATCGTTCTTTCACAGTTTAATCTAAAAAGGATTACTAATTGCTACGAACAAAAAGTTTTCGAAATTTCCTATTATTCGCGGTTTCACGGTTCATAGCCACTTTTGCACTTTTAAAATAGAGCACTATGAATTTTGAAATAAGAATAAGATTTATTGTAAACTCCATAACTTTTTTCATGAAATCTTGGCAGTGTTGTATAGAAAACGCATTTTCTGTGATGTACACAGCGAATATAAAGATTCCAGCTTCATCCGTCAGATTGGTCGCTTGTAACATATATGTAGCCAGTCGCGAAAATCGTTGCAATTGATGAAAAATCCAAAATTCGCCGTTGCAATTCCTTATAACTTAACTTTCTTCATTCATAATTCTGAACCTTTTCATACACAAATATTCCCCATGAAATCAGCCAAAGAAATATATTGGTATTCTCAATATAATAAAAAGTAAAAATGGCTTTAGAAAAAAATCTTTTCCAAATTTATATGACAGATGACATCCAAATCTGAGAATAGTATGGCATCAAAAACTCATTTTCGAGGAAATGGTTCATAGCCACTTTTGAATATAAGCCCTCGATATATATTTTGAAGAAATAAAGGGTGATTTTTTAAGAGCTTGATAACTTTTTTTTAAAAAAAAACGCATAAAATTTGCAAAATCTCATCGGTTCTTTATTTGAAACGTTAGATTGGTCCATGACATTTACTTTTTGAAGATAATTTCATTTAAATGTTGACCGCGGCTGCGTCTTAGGTGGTCCATCCGCTTAGTCCAATTTTGGCATTTCCACGTTTTTGAGTAACAGAGACCCAATTGGTGCGAACGGCGACGAATCGAAAATTGGTGGTCATCATTAACACTGGCCGATACAGCTGCGATATTTTCTTCAGTTCGCACTCTACGTAAGCGTGTTGGTGGTTTAATGTCCAACAATGTAAATTTGGTGCGAAATTAAGTCACAATAGCCCGAATAGCCGCTTCAGTGGGTCGATTAAACTGACCATAAAATGGAAGCGCGCAATGAACTTTCTTAACAGAGCACGCATTTTGATAATAAAATTCAATAATTTGCAAGCGTTGTTCGTTTGTAAGACGATTCATGATGAAATGTCAAAGCATACTGAGCATCTTTCTCTTTGACACCATGTCTGAAATCCCACGTGATCTGTCAAATACTAATGCATGAAAATCCTAACCTCAAAAAAATCACTCTTTATTACACAAAAAACGATCAAATTCCTCTGCGATAAACCCTTCAGTCCCGCATGTTTTCTATGATAAATGCAGAAAAGTGGATATGCTTTTTGACAAAGTATGGGTCTAAATAGGATGTCTAAAGGGTATTGGAGTTTTTAATTTATATAGGACATGAGTAACAGGATGTTTACTCAAAATCTTTATACCGATTAAATAAAAAATATTTGGAAATGTTTCTTCATTTTTATAATCTTAAATATGTATAAATTCGAATAACAAATACAGTTTCTTTGTATTCGATGAAATGCAAGAAGAAACAACTAGAAATTTTAATTCCAAAAAACCAAATAATTGGAATTTTAGAGTTCGTTTTCCTACGTAGATCCAAGTTACTGAATTTGTTGTTTCTCTTTTGAATAATACTTGTACATATGTAACAAAAAAATACTAACTCTGAAAAATATTTGACATAAGTGATAAATATAACAGCAATTTTAGTAAGTTAAAACTCATTTCTTATTGTTTCGCAATTTTAAAGTAGATTTTAAAATAGAGACCTACACGCAGAGAAAAAAGGCATTTCGTAGAAACGAAAATTTAAACACGTGAACATCGTTTCTTCGTTTGTCGAAATGGATTTGTATTATAATTGCAAACTCCCAAAACATTGGAAGTAAAAGATACCGTTGTTGTTGCATCTGTGATGAAAATAGGACACATCGGTTCAGATTTAGATACAGCTCCATAAAAATGTCCAATCGCAAATGTTACATCTTAGCGCTCAACAAGCATCAAGCAAATTATTTGCTTTTATTAAGAATATTTTAGATTTCATTATGATATCATAGGGATTCTTATCTACACTTTTTTTTTTAATTACTAAACGATTTTGTTATTGAATTTCCAAACTTTTTTTGCAGTACACAATTAAAAGTTCAGAAGATATAGCTCTAGTCGAATGTCAAGAAGTGGTATCGGTTAATAAAAATGAAGATTTTCCAAACAATCTACACTACACAATCTTGAAATTGGCACAATTCGTTTAATTTGTTTGTATTTTTCATAACCTTTGTCCGAAATTCAAGAAAGTGTCCACGATTTTTTATGTAATTTTCGTGTTTTCACGATTTTACTGCAAATTTCAGGCGAGTTATTTTAAAAAGACCTTAAAAATTCTATATTTTATTGCTTCAGAAAGTCTAGAAGGTATTAAAAAGTATATTTTCGAAACCTCTCTGGGGGGTTTGGGGGGTATGAATGAAAAATGTTGACTTTGCTGAAATAAAGCTATACTTTGGAAAAGCATCCGTAATTTCTTATCCTATGGCCAACCCACTCTGAATTTTTGATATTTTGTAGAGAATAGTATAAGCTAAAATACAAAACAAAATAAAGAAAATTAAAGATATGTTTTTCAGGATATTCAAGGATTAGAATAATTTTTAATTTTCGGAGTCCTTGAATCACAAGGACATTCATATTTTCATACAGATTCGGAAAGAGGAAGTGTAAATCTTTCAGATGAGATCAATATCTTTAAGGAAGCCATCTCTCCCAAAAAAAATAACCAACGAGATAACCAACTTTGGACCACTGTAAAACTTAAGCCAAGTACTATTTTAAGCTACGGTAAACACTAGTAGAATGTATGTGCCAAATTCCATCAAAATCGATGATGGTCGAAATCCATGTTGGGTCGAAATCTTGTGGAATTATCCGAAAGACATCTTCAGCATTCGAAACAATATAAAAAAACATAGAAAACCTGAGTACAGACGTGACTTTATTGCATTCTAATGTTGTACAACATGTTTTTATTTGTATTATTTCGAATCCTGAAGATGTCTTTCGACGAAAAACGAAATATTGATTCAGGCAATTCAAAGCTAATTTGAAGGATTTGGAGTAAAGAGAATCCACGATGAACCCTTACTTATATAAAAACGAAATAATTTTTTTAGATTGCTTGAAGATTTTGGTTTCAAAAAATCTACACTAGAAGAATAGCTCACGAAAGCAGCACACTGTGCGAGTCAAAAAAACTCTGGGAAGTAATATAATTTTTCGAATAAAACTAGAATTTATTTGTGAAATTTCCCAGATGCCTCCAAAATCTTTGCTTTTGTCAAAAAAAGAGGTTTATGTACTTTTGCACATTTATAAGCGTATAACTTAGTCGATTACACTATGCAACCAAAAAAAAAAAAAAGAAAAATTGTGTTCCAAGCTGAACAATTCTTATGTGAGTCATTCCATGCCAAGCGGTACGGTTTTTGACCTCGATAGCTGCGATTGTTTTGAAAGTTTGCGTAAGCATTCCTCTCATAAAAATGTTGTATACGTATTTTGGAAAAAATATAATTTTTTTCTCACGAATTATGACCAATTTAAGAGTGAAAAAAATATATATTTTTTAAGAGGTGTGTTCGCTCAATCACGTGTAACTCCTGAAATACTTAAGCAATTTTAATGTACTATACCTTATATTTTTCATTGTTTTTAAACATTGTGTTAATCAAATATTGAAAAAATAATCATTCTGAAGATTTTTCAATTAAATTCTGGTTGATTCTGCATGAAAAAAATAGTAAAAATAGAAACCATAATTTCACCACTTCCAAACTCACACATTCACTAAAATAGAACAACACTAAGAACACTATGATAAAGTTTCAAAAAAAAAAGATTAATTTTATAATTTCGAAAATCAAAATAAAATTGTAAAAAGATTGAAAAATATCGAACCCTTATCGCGGAATGATCGCAAGCGCCAAAACACACAATTTACAGGAGAAGGTTTTTATTGATTATTTGAAATATTTGCATAAAATAAAATATGTTTTACTGCAAAATGTTTTAATTCCGCCGTACCCAACGAATTATTATTAAAAATTGATCATTTGTTTACATCATACGGTACTTTTGGCGCTTGCGATACAAATATTGTACTTGCAAATATTAATACTGAAAAAACTATGGCGCTTACGATATATATTTTAGTAAAAATACAATTTTTATTATTAAAAATTTATTAAAACAACATAACAAAATAGATAACACTACTTTTATAAAGGGGAAATGAACAGTAAAGTAATTCAAATCGTCAATAAAAAACTATTTTAGACACATTTGAATTCCTATAGTTAAATTTCATATACAAGTTTTTAAGTAATATCGATATTGAATTTTTCTTTGAACGAATAATTAAATTAATATTAATTTCATCCACCCTACAATCTCTAAATGTGCCGATCTCAAACAATAAAATTTTATTTTAATGTTTGGCATAGAAATGCTGAAGAAAATGGCTTCCAGTCCTTAAAATCTAAATGATTTAGTAAAATACTTTCATAACTCTTCGGTATCGTGCGGGAATTCGGTCGGCCACTCAGAAGGGGCCCAAATTATTCTTCCTTTACAAAATGATTCAATTGTAGAGTGTATAGAATCAACTGGCATCATTGTATGACCGGGAAGTAAAAATGTTATGTTAATGATCTTAATGAAAACTGAAGTTTTTCTACCCTCCACCCCTCACCTTGAAATATCGACCTGAGACCCTATAAAGTATATATATTCTTGATCGTTATAAAATTCTAAGACAATGTTACTTCAAGGGATATAATGGGTACAGAGGGATAGAAATAGTACCAACTAGACGGCTACAGCTAGAATGATGAAATTCGGTTTGTACATCCCCCTATTTGCGTAGACACGTAAAATAAAGAGATTTTAGAAAGTCGTACTCTTAAGGGGGTAAAATACGTAAATGGGGATAGAAATTGTACTAACCAAATGGTCGCAGCTAGAATCATGGAATTCGGTGTATACATTGCTCTGACTGCATAGATACGCAAAATAATATTTTTTTTTTTTTTTTCAAAATTTGAACTTTTTACTTTTACGTCAAAAATTGGTTGAATCATGAAGTTAGGTTATTTTACACTATGTACATGAGATAATGGATTTTCATAATTTGTACATTTGGAATTAAAATATAATGGAAATAGAATTTATGGTATGTAAGCTTTTTTGAAAATATAAATATAAGAATATTTATTTTTTTTTAAATTGACTTGAAGTATTATTCCGTTATATATAGTGTAACCGTATTGGTAGCCTCTTTAACTCTATACAATTGTGAGCCATGTGCCCATTTCCATCAATATTTTAAGCTAAATATTATGTTTCACTGTCAAATTTCCCACTATTTGAATTAAATAAATGTTATCGTTTACCCACAATAATAGGGAAATTATACCAAAACCATGTATATAGTATTTGGCTTAATATACGAATGTTCAAAGAAGTATATTAAATTATTGTATATAAGGTACAAATCATACAAAAAGGCTTTGTGTTCTCAAAAAGACAATAATATAAAGCTACAATTATCGGGGAACCTCTTAGCTTAGTTCGTTCGTACCTATCGTACTTTTAACCAACAGACGAACACTTCATTCTATGGACGAGGGTATAAAAATACACTTATTATTGCATCAATATATTGATAGACCTATCTAAAACATTTATAAATATCTCTTACATTATCTGACAGTTTTTGCCGAAATTCATAAACTCTCGCTTACGATAAAATTGTTTTCTTTGAAAATGTGAGCAGCGACTTACTATACAATCTTAGCCCCCTTTTTAATATAAATGTTAACAATTTTGACATTTTGGCAATTTTTATTTATGTATCAGCCCATAAAATTTTAAATTCAACAATAAAAAATATTTTCAGAAAATGTCGCTTACGATATTTCCGCGCTAAGGGCTCGATATATCGCGGCTATACCATCCCACTTCAATATTGTACAAGTAATTGAAATTGCCTTCAAAATAAGGTATAGTTATTAAAATATGTTAAGTATTTTAGGAGTTAAACGCGATTGAATGAACACACCTCTTTGCAAAAAAAAATATTTTATTTTCTTTTTATACCCTCCACCTCCAGGATGGGGGTATACTAACTTTGTCATTCCGTTTGTAACACCTTGTAATATCGACCTGAGACCCTATAAAGACCTGAGAACCATGTTCGTCCGTCCATCTGTTGAAAGCACGCTAGAATCTAATCGAAAGGAGCTAGGACGTGTAAATTTTCCATAAATGCATCTTATAGTCGTAGATCGGTTGGAATTGAAACTAGGCGCAATCGGCCCAAAGTTTTAACTCACAGGGACTAAAAATACCCATAATAACCCATAATAGTTTAGAGTATTTAAGCATATTTTTTCAATATGTCTCCTTTCAATATTGGGTAAGCACATTCCCCCGATAACGTGCACCATCAAGTGATTTTTATTCGTAGGGGGTGAAAGGGGCAAAAAGGGAAAAAATGGTACATATCAAATGAAAACAGCTAGAAACACGGTGTCTACATTCCTCTAATTGAATAGATACATAATATAGGAGTATTTTTCCAAATTCGTACTATTAAGGGGTAAAATGGGAATAGAGGGACAACAATGGTACCAAGCAAACGGCTGCACCTAGAATAATGATATTCGGTGTATACATTCCTCTGATTGCGAAGACACGTAAAATAAATGGATTATTCGAAATTCGTACTTTTTGGAGTTTAAATGGAAAAAGGGGATAAAAATAGTACCGACTAAACGACTACAGCTAGAACAATGAAATTTGGTGTGTACATACCTTCAATTGCGTAGACACGTAAAATAATTCGAAATTTGTATTTTTTGGAGTTAAAATGGAAAAAGGGGATAAAAATAGTACCAACCAAATGACCGCAGCTAGAGTCATGAAATTCGAAGTAGATTCGAGTGACTGCGTAGACAGGAAAAGTAAAAGGGTTTTTTCCACATTTGTACTTTCAGGGGATACAATGGGTACTGAGGGATAAAAATAGTACCAACTAAACGACTACAGCTAGAATGATGAAATTCGGCATGGAAATCCCTCTAATTGCGTAGACATGTAAAACATAGAGATTTTAAAATGTCGTACTCTAAAGGGGGTGAAATGAGAAAAAGGGGATAAAAATGGTACCAACCAAATGGCCGCAGCTAGAATCATGGAATTCGGTGTATACTTTCCTCTGACGGCATAGATGCCCAAAATAAAAAGATTTTTCCAAATTCGTACTTTTACGGCAAAAATTGGTTGAATCATGAATTTAGGTTATTTTGTATGTATGATAATGAATTTTCAAAATTTGTACTTTTGCAATTAAAATAGAATGGAAATACAACCAACTGTTGCACCCACTATCTACCAATATTTATTGTATTCAAGCTTTTTGAAAATATAAATATAAGAATATTTATTTTAATGTTTTGTATTATTGTCTGGCTTAAGGTCTCATGTAAATGAAAACAAGATGTTGTTTGTTTATTATTTTATTTATCAATTTTGTTCCCGATATTTCGAACGACTTCGTCGATCATCCTCAGGGGCGTTACACTAAACAAATATACATAAGAATAACAATCAATATACAAACAATTTTTAAACATTTAATATAATTACATTTTAAAAAACAAAACGATCCTAACACTTTCACAAGTTTTAGTCAACTACTGTCCGTCTTTCCTATTCTTGTGTATGATATTTCTGTATATATAATTCATATTTTTCTTTGTCGTATAAGTCTGAGTTTTTTAATCTTTCCCAGAATCCGGGTATATATGTTATAGTCTTGTACAGCTTTGTTGGTTTTTCTATGTGGCTTTTGGGATTTCATACATTTCTAGTTAATTGTCCTATTGTTTTTATGGGAAAGTCATTTCTTCTTAAAATATTTTCAATTTTCTCTATATTATTTTTATGGAAGTCCTCATCACTTATGTCTAGTACCCTTCTGATAAAATTGGTCGCGGTGTTGAAAATTGTCCTTCTTGGGTGTTTCGAATAAAAGTTAATTAATCGGCCTGAAGATGTGGGTTTTTGATACCAGTCTAGTTTTATGATGTTGCTTTGTCTGTGGATTATAGAATCCAGATATGGTAATTTGTTGTTCTTTTCTTCTTCCATCGTGAATTGAATCTGTCTGTTGTATCCATTTAGTATTTTGATCGTCTCATCAACATCATTTTTACTCAAAATTGTGAAGAAATCGTCAACGTATTTTGTCAAGAACCTAGGTTTTCTGGTCATTTTCTCAATTGCTGTGTCAAGAAGTTGTTCCATAATTATGTCCGCAATTATTGGTGATGCAGGGGAGCCCATTGGCATTGATTTTCTTTGCTCATAGAATTTGTCGTCGTACTTAAAATATATTGTGTCTTTGATGCAGAAAGTCAATATCTCTATAAATAAATCCTTTGGTATCGTGGCGAATTCTTCTATTATGTCCCATTGTCCTTATGGCGAGGTTGACTGGTGTACTTGGGAAAAGGGACACAACGTCAGATGATATTATTATTTCGTTGTCATCAATATGTGTGTTGTTAATTTTTTTTTTAAATCACTCGCGTCTTTGACATTGTATATAGAGTCCTTCGTTAAGTTCTTGAGTACGTCAACAATATATCTGCATAGTCCATAAGAAGGTGAGTTAATTGTGGAGCAGATTGGTCTCAGAGGAGTACCTTCCTGGTGAATTTTGGGGAGTCCGTATATTCTTGGGGCAGTAGCAATTTTATTCGTCAATTTATTCTTTTCCATAAGGTTTATCAAGTTTTTATTAAATAGTTTAGTAGTCAATCTGTTGTTTTTTGTTTTTTTCACTGAACCAACACTCAGGGGATGTCCCCTATAAATGCAGCGCATTGCGTTGGCGGAAGGAAAATACGGTATTGGAAGGAGGAAAGAGGGAGTAGTGTTTGTTGACTTTTGTTTTAAACTTCTGAACATCATAATTAGCTGGGAAGATATCTGCCGGAAGTCGATTCCACATACGGATAGTGCGGGCGAAGAACGAATTCATTCTGTAATGTGTGGTGCGGTCGGTTGTCAAATTTATAACAAATGGATGAGAATTCCTGGAAAGTCGCGTATCTCTACCGAACGTTCTCACGGGCGGTATAAGATCACGAATATCGGAGGAACAAACCCCATGAAAGTAACGATAGAACAAGGACACACAACCCACATTACGACGATGTTCAAGGGAGACAATAGAATTGGATATCCTACCATCACCTATCAACACCATCGCCCTCCTCTGGACACGGTCAAGTAGCTCTAGTGATGAAGCTGGAGCACCCGACCATATATGGGAGTTGTATTCCATCTTTGGTCTGATGTAAGTAGTGTAGATATTGAGAAGATCAGGGGGAGTGAAGTATTTCTTACACCGGTTTAAGAAGCCTAGACACTTGAATGCTTCTTTCGACATTTCAAATACATGTTTTGTCCAACGAACATCAGATTGAATTTTCATGCCTAGAACATCAAGAGTATCTGATTGCTCAATATCTACACCGTTCATTAAAATCGACGACACCGTTGGATCAGTGAATCGCTTGTGAGACAACAAGGAGCACTGGGTCTTAAGTGCATTAAAATCTACTCTATTAACTTGACCCCATTCGGAAATGGCCAGTAAATCCTGGCTGAGTGACTCATCCATCAATAGCCTTTTGTCTTCAATTTCTTGACGAGTTGGTCTATGATCGAATGAGTATGAATGACAGAGGTTGCTGTCATCGGCAAATGAGTATATTGGATTCGATGTCCGATCCAAGAGGTCGTCGATGAAAATAAGAAAAAGGGAGGGGGAAAGGACAGAGCCCTGAGGTACACCTGCGGTTAACCTATGCTCGTCGGATGAGAACCCATCTACAACAACACGTATAGTGCGATCTCTGAGGAAGCTCGATATAAATCGAGAGAAGTCACTACCAACACCAAAAGCGATAAGCTTTGATATTAGTGCGCCGTGCCAAACTCTATCAAAGGCCTTGGAGATATCTAGAGCAACGACCTTACTCTCACCAAGCTTGTGAATAGATCGATTCCACTTTTCGGATAGCAGTGTCATCAGGTCTCCCGTAGATCGATTCCTACGGAAGCCATACTGTCGATCATTAAGTAAGTCATTAGTTTCTAAATACCTCACAAGATGGTGGTTAACCATACTCTCCATAACCTTCGAGAGCGCTGAGCAAATCGCGATCGGTCGATAGTTAGCAGGATTATTAGCCTCACCTTTTTTAGGGATGGGCTGGATGTTCGCAATCTTCCAACGCGCTGGGAAAACCCCTGCACGGTATGCAAGGTTGAAAAGATTGCGAAGTGGACGGGCAAGCGTCGAAGAGCACTTACATAGGACAAGTGCTGAAATGCCATCCGGGCCCGGGGATTTATTTACGTCGAGATTTGCGAGAACCCTTTTAACTCCACGTGTTCGAAAAAAAATCTGAGGCATGGAACTAGATACATTTTCGATCACGGGGAGTGGTTGATTGCTTTCCGGCAAGGATGAATTCCTTGCAAACATTTCAGCCAATAGGTTAGCTTTGGCAACCGGGTTAGTGAATATCTGGTCATCTTTAACAAGAGTTGGGATTGATGAGGAGTTATCCTTTACTCTTCTTACAAATGACCAAAAGCTCTTACTTCCCCTGGGAGAAGAAAGAACTTTGGCACGAAGACGTTGTTCGTACAGAAACTTTTCACGTCTAAGTACCTTGGCACACATGGTTCTTGTCTGTTTGCGTAGCAGATCAGTTGTGGCATTTTTATTTAAACGCCATTTCCTGAATGCTTCCTCTTTGGATCTGACAGCAGCCTTGCATGTCTGGTTAAACCAACTTTTATTAGATGGTTTATCCGAAATAACTTTAATTGGAATAAATGACTTCATTCCAATCAAGATAATATTTTCAATCATTTCAGCCGCAGCATCTATATCGCCATTTAGAAAGCAAAGTTTCCAATTGAAATGCTGGAAAAAGTAGTTGAGCTCGGCCCAACGTGCCTTTTCATATATATATATTGTCCGCTTTGGGGCTGGGGTCGAAGCGACACGAAGAGCGGAATATGAAAAGGATGCTGAAACAATACAGTGATCCGAATTACCAAGAGGTGCTAAAACGTTAACTTCATACTTTTCAGGGTGTGATGTTAAGAAAAGATCAAGAATATTTGAGTGTTGCCCTTGGACACACGGAATGTGAGTCGGTTCATTCACTAGTTGCGTCAAATCATTATGCGCGGCAAAAAGCTCGGCGTATTGACCCTCCAGTGTTGAGTTACTCGAATGAGCAAGCCAAGAGGAATTGTGGACATTGAAATCGCCAGCAACCACAATTTCACTGCCAGGACAATCCTCTAAAATTTTTGTAATTGAATGTTGCTGCATGTATTGGTAGCCTTGACTTATAAGCGTGGTTTCAAATAATAAAAATATCATATTTATTTATAAAATTATTTTTTTCAATATTTGCATTTGTTTTGGTTTGGCTATATTAAAAAAATAATATTTTCCTGTAATATTACTGCACTTCTACGAAAATCGGCAGCCTCTGTGGAATGCAATCCATGGTGGAGGGTATATAAAGTTCGGCCCGGCCGAATTTAACACTGTTTTTAATTGTTATATTTGAAACTTGTCATAATTTTCGAAAATGCCGACTTTTTTAAGTAGATTTTTCTCAAAAAAAACATCTGACAATCCTGAATGGTACTTGTTCATCTGCTATTCGTAGTGAGTGTTGGCTGAATCAAATAAAATAATAATAACATACAAATTAAAACATCACTAATATTAGCGAACGAAATAAAAAATAGAATATTCTGTTCCAACAACTCAAAATCACGAGATAACCTTTAACGTTTTGATTGAAATTTAGCGCGAAACGTCGCATAGGTGACAAACATTGTTGGTTGGTTGATGTTGATGTACTTTCAACGCAAAGCGTAGAAAACTAAAAGTGAGCGGAGAAAGAAAATAGTTTGAGAGACCATGAGCGTTTGGTATTCAGTTCACAAAGTAAATTCAGTGTGATCATTTCAAGCCGCTTCCACAAGCAGCAAAATAAATGTTAAGGCGACTAGTAGCAACTACCATAGCATTGTGGGCAATGGGAGTATCACCACCACCACCAGCTGCAGCAGCATTGACCTCCGACGCTCGCTATGCGAAATCTGAAGAAATACGCAGATATATGAATGAATCCGTCGACCCCTGTGAGAGTTTCTTCAACTTCACGTGTGGCAACTGGAAAACTTACCACCCCAGCAATGCCAGCGTTACCCAAACCAATGCCTACAACATGGCCACGGACGATTTTAAACAGAAACTTGCCCAACTGCTGACGACCACGGAAACTGACGCTGATTCGGAGACAGAATCTGCACAAAAAGTGAAAAACTTTTACGAATCTTGTAGGCAATTGGCCTCTCTGAAGCGGTCGGATTACACGGACAGGTTGAAGGAAATTGTCCGCGAGTTTGGACAAATGCCTGTGCTGGCAGGTGATAAATGGGAGCAGCAGGACTTTGACTGGCTAAAGACGGTAGCCGAGATATCCCACAAATATGGCATACAAATAATGCTCGGCTATGCCATCCGAGTTAATCCAGATGATCATTCAGCCCATCATTTGTATCTGTTGGATCAGATCTTAGATTTAATAGACACCGAAGAGGTGGTGAACAACCTAAAGCACTTTCTGGATATTGACGAGCCGGACGCCCTCGAGGTGGCAAATGATATCTTTGAATTCGCTCACAATTTACACGAGGCTGCAGGCCACAACGCAACATTTAATCTGACTACGGTGGAGGACTTGCACAGGGAATACTTTCCTCGATTCGATGTTAAGCTCTTCTTTAATATTTCCTTCGGTTCCCTGCCGGACGAGGAGATTCTCTTTAAAGGCCACTATGTGGACTCGCTACTAGACGTGGTGCCCAGAACGCCGCCCAAGGTGGTGGCCAATTTCATATACTATTCTTTGCTCTATGAGTTCATGGAATATATTCCCGAAAACGGCGACGAACTGCACGGCGCCTGCATCGAGAAAGTCTTGTACTATTTCAAGAAACATGTCAGCTGCATGTTCTACCAACGCCATGATCTGCAAGAGGCCGAGCAAAGGATCTCGCACATGTGGCAAGAGGCCAAAGCCACCTTGCAGATGATCTTCGAATCAAGTGGCATCAGTTGGATCAACGATGAGTATCGGGAGTTTGCCCTGGAGAAAATGCATGCCATGAAATTGGTGGTGCCCTCATACGAAGCTACCAATTTTGACGCGGAATATGCCCGCCTGAGTATAAACAAGACGGACTACCTGGGCAACGTGAAATCCTTGAGATCGTTCAATGCCGCTCAGACCAGAAACTCGCTGAACGAGTGCCCCCAGCATATAGATATCGGTTTATCTCTCACCACGCCCGTCTATGTGGTCCTAGCAAATTCCGTAATTATTCCCGTGACCCTGCTGCACAACGAATTCTTCTTTTCGAAAACGCATCCAAATGTGTTGAATTCTGCTCATTTGGGCGCCCTGGTGGGTCATGAAATGTTGCACGGCTTTACGGGGGAAGGTCGCTGGCACAACGAATGGGGTTATAGAACCCTTGAATGGGATGTGGATTTGGAATGGGAATTCCAACGACGTCGTCAATGTTTATACGACCAATACCACAGCTATTGTTTCGGTGGTAAACCTCTGCCGCAGCATAAGATGCAATTGGAGAATGTTGCCGACATTGGTGGTGTGCTGTTGGCCTATGAAACCTATCGCCGTTGGTTCGAGAACGTACAACGTACCCGGGAAGAACTTGTTTTCGAAACACTGCCAAATCTGTCCTACACCCACGACCAGTTATTCTTCATCTATTATGCCCAAATGTGGTGCGTTGATGACTATGCCGAAGAAAGCTCCCACACCGATGATGTACACTCTCCGCATGCATTTCGCTCGTTTGTGCCACTCACGAACCTCGAACAGTTCGCTAAAGCATTCAATTGTGCCACAGGCACTGCCATGAACCCTGCCAAGAAGTGTAAACTCTATTGATCGAAGGCATGTGAAAACTGCTAACTAATACGATGTAATTCTCATTCGATTCATGATTTTTTATATACATATACAAATGTACAAATATATGAAATGGAATTGTTTGTCCAAATAAAGTAAAAATTTTGAAATCTGTTTACTTTTAATAACTTACCAAGTGGTTATTTTCTAGATAAAGCGTCAGAGACCAAATAATCATGCAGAGACCGAAAATTCGGATGCTGATTCTCTACATGTGTGTCATGACTAGTAACTAATACGATGTAATTCTCATTCGATTCATGATTTTTTATACACATTTTGTACACTTGAAATAGAATTGTTTGTCCAAATAAAGTACAAATTTTGAAATCTGTTTACTTTTAATTACTGACCAAGTGGTTGTTTTCTAGATAAAGCGTCAAATAGTCTTAGAGACCGAAAATTCGGATGTCGATTCTCTACATGCTTTGGTTGCAATAATAATGCATTGGCTAAAGTACGCGACTATAATGAAAATAGTCTCATGTTCAAATCCCTGACGAGACAATTTATTTTTAAGCTAGACATGTCATTATTGCATCCTAGTAATTGATCTAATTCGAGACATCACCCACAAAAGTCAGAGCTTAATCTGCTCTGGTCAGAAGCGAGAGATGCTGCATACAGTGGTGATCATATAATTAGGGACACTCTTTATCATTTTGAAATATTGATCTTTTTGTTTAGATTACATTTTTTTATACTTCAGAATTTATTCATTAAAAATAAATGAAAACTTAAAACGGAAAATGAAAACAAAAATACGATTTTGGCTTGGACTGCTAATTAAGGATACTTCAATTTTGTATACATAAATTAAAAAATAATAATATTATATTATGGCTTGAGTTGAGTATTTACTAATAAGGGGTGGTTAAATTTTAAGGGCCGATGTTGATTTTGAATAAAACACAAATTAATTAGGAAATTATTGTCATTTCCTTTTATTATGATAATATAGATATGGTTCAATTATGTATGGAACAAAATATCGGCCATGACCTCAGCGGCACACCTCCATCCGATGGTCCAAACTTTCGATGATGCTGAGGCATAATTGAGGTTCTATACCGTTAATGTGCCGAATTATCTCATCATTTAGCTCTTGAATTGTTGCTGGCTTATGGACGTACACCTTTTCTTTCAAATAACCCCACAGAAAGAAGTCCAACCGTATCAAATCACATGATCTTGGCGGCCAATTGACATCGCCACCACCTGAGATAACACGGCCATTGAATTTGTCGCGCAAGAGATCCATTGTTTCGTTAGCTGTGTGGCAAGTGGCACCGTCCTGTTGAAACCACATATCATCCACATCCATATCTTCCAATTCGGGCCATAAAAAGTTCGTTATCATCTCACGATAGCGAAGACCATTCACAGTAACTGTCTGATCGGCCTCATTTTGGAAAAATACGGCCCGATGATGCCGCCAGCCCATAAACCGCACCGAACAGTCATTCTTTGTGGGTGCTTTGGATTTTCGACAATCACTCTTGGATTATCAATCGCCCAAATGCGGCAATTCTGCTTATTGACGAATCCACTGAGGTGAAAATGTGCCTCATCACTGAAGATGATGAACGCCCATTTTCATAATAAGCCTGAATAATTTTAACGCGTTGCTCGATTGTGTATCTTTCCAATGGTTCACGTGAAATAAATAGATTTTAGAAAGTCGTACTCTTAAGGGGGTAAACTAGTAAAAAGGTAATAAAAATTGTACCAAATAAATGGCCGCAGCTATATTCATGGAATTCGGTGCGGACTGCATAGACCGCCAAATAAACAGATTTGTCCAAATTCGTACTTTTTTACTTTTACGGCAAAAATTGGTTGAATAATGAAGTTAGGTTATTTTACACTTGTGCGTGAGAATAAAAATAGAAAGGAAATACAATCAAGTATAGCACCCACTGACTGTTTATCAATATTTATGTATTTAAGCTTTTTTGAAAATACAAGTAAAGGGTGATTTTTTAAGAGCTTGATAACTTTTTTTTAAAAAAAAACGCATAAAATTTGCAAAATCTCATCGGTTCTTTATTTGAAACGTTAGATTGGTCCATGACATTTACTTTTTGAAGATAATTTCATTTAAATGTTGACCGCGGCTGCGTCTTAGGTGGTCCATCCGCTTAGTCCAATTTTGGCATTTCCACGTTTTTGAGTAACAGAGACCCAATTGGTGCGAACGGCGACGAATCGAAAATTGGTGGTCATCATTAACACTGGCCGATACAGCTGCGATATTTTCTTCAGTTCGCACTCTACGTAAGTGTGTTGGTGGTTTAATGTCCAACAATGTAAATTTGGTGCGAAATTTAGTCACAATAGCCCGAATAGCCGCTTCAGTGGGTCGATTAAACTGACCATAAAATGGAAGCGCGCAATGAACTTTCTTAACAGAGCACGCATTTTGATAATAAAATTCAATAATTTGCAAGCGTTGTTCGTTTGTAAGACGATTCATGATGAAATGTCAAAGCATACTGAGCATCTTTCTCTTTGACACCATGTCTGAAATCCCACGTGATCTGTCAAATACTAATGCATGAAAATCCTAACCTCAAAAAATCACTCTTTATACGAGTATTTATTTTTTGAATTGACTTGAAGTATTATTTCGATATGTAAACGTATTGTTAGCATTGCCTTAAAAGCGTGGTTTGAAATAACAAATATTTTATATTTATTTATAAAATTATTTTTTCAATATTTGTATTTGTTTTGGTTTGGCTATATTAAAACAATTTACATTTTCCTGTAATATTAATGCACTTCTACGAAAATCGACAGCCTCCGTGGAATGCACTCCATGGTGTAGAGTATATAAAGTTCGGCCCGGCCGAACTTATGGCCATGTTTACTTGTTTTTCATTACAACTCTTACAAAATGTTTCCAAGTAATATGACTTTTTAGCTGTCACCTTGAAAACCCAAAAAAAATCAATATAAACGCCCAATAATTCTAACACCGAGTTATTCTAAGACAAGAATAAAAAAATTGATTTAAAGTGCTTTCAAGGATCTATTAATTCAGAAAAAAATTGGGCAAAAATGCAACATAAAACCAGTAAAGAAAGGCTAAAGTCGGGCGGGGCCGACTATATGATACACTCCACTTTCTATCAGAATACAATTCAATTCGAAAAAAAAGTGAAAACGGGAAGAATTTTTGAATGTTTCCTAATCATAGGCTAATATGTCCTGGTTCAATTTGTCATATCGAGAAGAATATTTGTATCGGGGCTATATACAAACATGGAATGAAGTGACCCATTTCACAATAGGTTCTTCCACTTCTCAATTTGAAGTAATTCGGTGAGAATACGTGGTTTCTGGGACGAAAAAATCAAGCCGGAAGCGAAATTTGTATTGGAGCTATATATAAATCTGAACCGATCTGACTCATTTTCATCCTGGGTATTTCTCATGGAAATATAAGATATTTTGCCAAATTTGAAGAAAATCTGTTAAAATATGTGGTTTCTGGAGCGGAAAAACTCAAATCGGGAGTGAAATTCGTATGTGGGCTAAATCTAAATCTGAACCGATCTGGCTCATTTTTACCGTGGTTCTTTCTAGTGGAAATATACGATGTTTTGCCAATTTTGAAGAAGATCTGGTTTCTACAGCAGAAAAGTCAATGAACAATGAAATTCTAAATCTGAACCGATCTGACATATTTTCACCTTTGGTGTTTCTAGTTGAAATGTAAGATGTTTTGCCAATTTTGAAGAAAATCTGTTAAAATATGTGGTTTCTACAGCAGAAAAAGTCTAAATCTGAACCGATCTGAGCTATTTTTGCCATTGGTGTTTCTAGTTGAAATGTAAGATGTTTTGCCAATTTTGACAAAAATATGTGGTAACTAGAGTGAAATTCGTATGGGGGCTATATCTAAATTTGAACCGATCTGGCTGATTTTCACCGTGGGTGTTTCTAGATGAAATATACGATGTTTTGGCAATTTTGAAGAAAATCTGTTAAAATATGTGATTTCTACAGCAGAAAAAGTCAAATCGGGAGTGAAATTCGTATGGGGGCTATATCTAAATCTGAACCGATTCTCTTCAAATTAAATAGCGTTCGTTCTCATCCCGAAAAACTTTGTTGTGCAAAGTTGCATTTAGTTCTGTCTACAATTGCGACCTGTACTTTGATTACAAGAATAGATGGACAGACGGACGGACGGACATTGTTAAATCGATTCAAAAAGTGATTCTAAGTCGATCGGTATAATTAACAATGGGTCTATCTCGCTTCCTTTTGGGTATTACAAACAAATGCACAAAGACATAATACTCTCGTGGAGTGTATAAAAATTACACGAAAAAAAAAACATAATTTGTAGAGGTGTTTTCGGGAGCGTTTAGCTCACAGATAGCTTGACCCAGTGACGAAATGTTTTGCAGATCATTATTAAACAACCCAATGTTCATTTCTGCACTCAGAAAAAAGTGAACCCTATAATGAGTTAAAATGACCTAAAATTTAGGAAAATTGAACTTCGTATAGCACTAAAGCAATATTTCCTCATATCAAGTTCAAACTTTTCCTTGAAAGTAGTACATGCTAGTTCAATTTTCCTCAAACCAAGTAAATATATACTCAAACTAAGGAAAATTCCAGTAAGTTTTTCATCAAATCAAGTAAATTTTTACTAAATCTAAGTAAAATTTTGCTGAAATTTTCCTAGAACTAAGTGAATTTTTACTCAAATCAAGTAAATATTTATTTAAACTGAGGACAGATTTGCTGATTGTTTTTCCTCAAAACGAGTAAATTTTTACTTAAACTGAGGAAAATTCTACTTTATGCAAGGACAAAAGTGAACTTAAAATAAGTTCAATTCAACTAAAAAGTTCAAACAAATGATTTTGCTTCAGACTATGCAAAACTAGAACAAAAATGGCAACATGAAATATTTCATTTTCAAAAGTTTCATGATACCTCTGCCATAAAGACTTGAGGTATTACACCATGATAGCTGCGTAGGCACGATAGGCGTCTTCGCAGTGGTTGTTTAGAATAATACTTGAAGTATTTAAGAAATAAGTCTCGGCAAACGAATGAGAATTGCTTCTTAGATTAATATTCAAGAATTGTCTAAACAAATTGAAGTGATTTTTTATAAGTTCATTAATACTTTAATGTATGAAGAACTCGGCATAAATTTCAGTAAACACATAAACTTAATTTTAAGAAAAAACTAATTTTTTTAGTTTCCCAAATGAATTGTTTTCCATATATAAAAAATCTTAATTTTTCTTACTTAAAAACTGAATTTACTCAATTGTAAGATTCCAATGAAATGTTTATACACTCCACGAGAGTATTATGTCTTTGTGCATTTGTTTGTAACACCCAAAAGTAAGGGAGATAGACCCATTGTTAATTATACAGATCGACTTTGAATCACTTTTTGAATCGATTTAGCTATGTCCGTCTGTCTGTCTGTCCATCTATTGTTGTAATCACGATACAGGTCGCAAATGTAGCCAGAACCAAATGAAACTTTACACAACGAAGTATTTTGGGATAAGGACGAACGCTATTTAATTTGAAGAAAATCGGTTCAGATTTAGATATAGCCCCCATACGAATTTCACTCCCGATTTGACTCTTTTCACTCTAGATATCACATATTACAACAGATTGTCTTCAAATTTGGCAAAACATCTTATATTTTAACTAGAAACACCTGTGGTAAAAATGTGTTAGATCGGTCCAGATTTATATATAGCTCCCATACATATTTCGCTCCCGATTTGATATTTTCCGCCGTAGAAACCACAAATTGTCTTCAGATTTAGCAAAACATCTTATATTTCGACTAGAAACACCGGTGGTAAAAATGTGTTAGATCGGTTCAAATTTATATATAGCTCCCATACAAATTTCGCTCCCGATTTGATTTTTTTCGCTCTAGAAACCACAAATAGTATCAGATTGTCTTCAGATTTGCCAAAACATCTTATATGTCGACTAGAAACACCAGTGGTAAAAATGTGTTAGATCGGTTCAGATTTATATATGCTCCCATACAAATTTCGCTCCCGATTTGATTTTTTCCGCTCTAGAAACCACAAATTGTCTTCAGATTTGGCAAAACATCTTATGTTTCAACTCGAAACACCTGTGGTAAAAAATTTATTAGATCGGTTCAGATTTACATATAGCTCCCATACAAATTTCGCTCCCGGATAGACTTTTCCGCCCCAGAAATCACGAATTTTCACCGAATTTCTTCAAAGTGAGCATAACACGTTATATTTGAACTGGAAGAACTTAATGTGAAAGTTAATCACATTTTTCCATGTTTGGATATAGCCCCGATACAAATAGTCTTATCGATTTGGCAAATCGGACCAGGTCATATTAGCCTATGATTAGGAAACATACAAAAATTCTTCCCGTTTTCACTTTTTTACCGAGTTGGATTGTATTCGGATAGAAAGTGGAGTATATCATATAGTCGGCCCCGCCCGACTTTAGTCTTTCCTTAATTGTTTTAAGTAAATTTACTGCCCTATTTCTAGTAAATGAACTATTTGCTATGACTTTGAAATAAAGAAACTTTACTCATACTTTTACTAAACTAAACTAATTTTTACTAAACTGAGTAAGTAAAATTATTGAACTAAATTGGAGTATGGATTTCACTCAAATTTAGGAATATTAAATTTAGGATATTTTTCTGAGTTTGGTTGGTGACCGCAACAACTTATTTTCGTGACCCATCCTACGGTACATATGAGTGTTTTACTCATGATTCCACAATCCACATCTATAATCTCCCAAGATTTTACATAAATTGCAAAGCCACAAACGCAATAAAAACAATGGCAACTTTTTTGTTTATTGAAGATTATAAAACAAAAACAATAAGATTTGTTTGTTGCTCACAACGTTCGATCATATGTAACGAGGCCTACCTCCACCACCGCCCGCAAAAAAATATGAAAAACTTTATTAACTGAAGTGAAGTGAAGTTTTGTGTCTTTAGACTGAAATTAATTAAAGACGTCAGTGGGGCACACGACACGAGATAACTTTAAATGTGGCAAGAATTCCGCACAAGCCTCAGAAACACACTCGCACACACATACAAAACACAAGGAGGACCATTGTGCCGCTTTATAGCCATGAAAGGCAACATTGGCAACGCCAACAACAACTCACAACCCTACATAATAACATAACATATGAGCGAGCGACGGATTTTTCCCATTTCCATTTACACTATCAAACAAAAACCGCAATACTTTCTGTCTTTCTTTCTTTACTTTACTTTACTTTCGGTGAACCGTAATCCACCCGCATTGCTTACGCTCCTTTTCACACTTCCCGCCTTTTGCGAGAGTGTGTGTGTGTGTGCGTAATGGGTGTATGCGTGCGTTATTATTTTGCTAGCACAACCAACCAACAACACACACAAACACACACATTAGAACATTTGCGCCAACACAACACCAACCCTTCTCGGCGTGCCACCCCCTTTCGCACGGGGCAAATGAAATCAAATGAAATATCCCTGACTTTCGTTAACTTTTTTCTTGCCTGTTTTGATTTGTATCTTTAAAGGAAATCATCGTTGTGTATGGGTGCGTTTATGAAAAGGAAAAAGGAAGAGAGCGTGAGAGCGACGTGACAGATGACCGAGAGTAAGAGAGCTCGCCACAGTTAGAGTGGTTAGGGAGAGAGTGCGAGTGTGCGAGTTGGCGAGCGTCGTGAAGGTGAATGTGAATGAAAAGTGCGAGAGAAGAGCGGTTGGGTTGGGGAGAGCTTATTTTGAGATATTTTGTTTTATGTTATTCCTTCTCAACTACTACGCGACGACATACTGTTTATGTAACAATGTATCGTAAACTAGCACGTGCTTACTCTTGCGCTACACAACATAACCAAAAACAACACTCGCCAAATAAATGTATAAATACACAAAGTATGAGGATGTTCTGCCCAGTCGGGTAAATTATTAATGGCGGATGACGTCAGGACAATGTTTGCCATAGGCTAGGCTAGTCTAGGCACGGCGGCTTCATATCACCCTTAGCGCCTTGCAGTTACGCAGTTTATTTATTTCATTCTTTTTTTCTTCTTCGTTTCAATTTTATGACATGATGCTAACTAACTACACAAGTAAATGGTCTTCAAATGATTTTCGGTGGCGGTAGCGTTGGTGGCCAACAGCATTTGACATTTGTCAAGTTCATGTGTCATAAGTTTTCCAAAGAAAATACGCAGATGTCTGTGGAAAAAAAAATAATTATTATAACAAGTGTCACAATTCCAAAGGCCATATTAAAGTAGGCAATTGGGATTTGTTTCCAAGTTTTTAAATAATTTTAAAAATCCATAAATTTTCCGCTCTTTAAGTTTTAAAGGCAGCAACCAACAACACCAATCAATGAATTTTTGGAAAAGAGTAGTTGAGTAGATCATTTTTGTAGAATAAACTTATACTCTGGCTGGTCTGGGTTTCCTTTTACAGTGGGTCAAAGTTTTATAATAAGTGAAAAAAATGTTGTAAGTTAATGTCTGAGAGAATTCTTATTGTCAGAACTATATAGTGGAATTTCACGAGGATCATTTTTGTGGAAGATCTTCGCACTTTATCTCCTCTCTTTAGGGGTTAATTTGACCATTTTTTCGAAAAAAATAAAAAAAAAACATTTAAGGATTAAAGTGTTCGACAAAAATATTTGCCGAAAAATGTCAGTGGGGGTCACCAAAGCTGTAAATATAGCTGTTCACGCTAGCAAACTTATACAAAACAAGTAAGAAAGGCTAATACAATTCAATTCGGTAAAAAAAGTGAAAACGGGAAGGATTTATGTATGTTTCCTAATCATAGGCTAATATGACCTGACCCAATTTGTCAAATCGAGAAGAATATTTGTATCGGGGCTATATCCAAATATGGAATGAAGTGACCCACTTTCACAATAGTCCTTCCAGTTCAAGTATAACGTGTTTTGCTCAATTTGAAGGAATTCGGTGATAATACGTGGTTTCTGGGCGAAAAAAGTCAAACCGGAAGCGAAAATTTTATGGGAGCTATATATAAATCTAAACCGATCTGACCTATTTTCACCACAGGTGTTTCTAGTTTAAATATAAGATGTTTTGCCAAATTTTAAGACAATCTGATAAATAATGTGGTTTCTAGATTGGAGATACTCAAATGAGGAGCGAAATTTGTATGGGAGCTATATATAAATCTTGACCGATATAACCCATATTCAGCACATGTATTTCTAGTTGAAATATAAGATGTTTTGCAAATTTTGTTCCTATAAAGCAACAACTTCATGTAACACCGGAGAAAATTTAGAACGCGCGACATCGCTGGTCTATTGACGGTTTCTATTTGTAAAATAACGCTTTCACCAAATATTTCCATCAATAAGTCGTATGTTTGCAAAACATGTCTTCATTTTTTCATCAATAAGTCGAATGTTGGGAAAACATGTCTTCAGCCAATGTTCCATTCAATTGAAGCACGAAATAATCGGCAATCATGGCGCTCGCTGTTGACAATAACGTTCTCACATTTTGAAAGAATCAAGGACCAACGATTCCACCCGCTCACAAATTACAAAAAAACAATTAGTTTTCCTGGATGTGAATCTACCGTGAATTGTCTCCACTGAAAATGTACACTGAAAGAATTTTCCTTCATAATATGTATGAAGCAATTACATAAATTTAATGAATTTATTCTTAATACAGTTGTGGTCACGAGTTTAGCACACTTCACATGTGTTCTTTATAATAGCAAATAATTTGGGAGCTTCAATAATGTCGCACAATGTCCTACGCCGGGAAAATCAAATAAATCGGAATTTTTAATATATAGAACCTGCGTAGCAGATCCATTTAAAAGCTCAACTGTGATTCAGAAATTACTTGGATGCATTCTTCAACACAAGCCACACATATCAAAAAATGACTTAGAGTGACTTAGAGAAAGCCAAGATTTTTGGGAAAATATAGCATGGATTTGCGAATCGAACACATGTCGGTTCGGATCTAATAGAAAACAATACGAATTGTGCCCTCCAAACATGCAGCACAACCCGAAGTACAAGTATGAGGCGGTAAAGCTTGTTGGCGAAAATCTGATGGTGTATACTGCGTTTTCTGGACACGGCGTTGGTCCGATATAGAAAATCGATGCACTAATGGATAAATATATTTACAAAAATCTACTTGTTATTACTATGATAACATATTCAGATAAAAACATGTCAAAACATGACAATTAAAGCCAGTGAAGAGCTGTTTGGAGCTGAACAGAATAGATTTTTAAAAATGGTGCATCACAGTCACCGGATCTCAATCGTATTGATAATCTATGGAATGGACTTTAACAACATATTATAGCAATAAAACCCAAAAATTTGCCCGATTTCTTGAATGAAACTCAAAATTCCTGATATGATATTCCAATGGAGCGTTTTATGTCTCTAGTGGAGAGTATGTCCAGAAGATGTACAGCTATTACTCAAAATAGTGGTTATCCAACCAAATATTAAGTTTATAATAAAATGTATTGGTTAGTTCAGTTTTTTTCCGGTTTGATAAAGTTTTTTTAATTTGTGCTAAATTAATGTCCAATCACTTTTCGTATTATTTGTACTTAAGATTGCATAAAACTAAAATGCAACATAAGAATCGAACAAAAACAACGTTAAATGGTCATCTTATCGAAAAAATCTTATTAGAAAAAATTCCGGGCAAGCAACGTAAAAAGAAGTTGAAATATTTGCTTTATAAAGTTACATGTGGTAAATGTGCTAAATTCGTGACCACCACTGTATGTATGAAAAATTCATAAATAACATGAAATGTTTCATACACATTTCATAAAACAATGCCAACAATTCTCATTTGTACTTTGTTAACTCTGACATAAGTATTTACCATGATTTAGTTGAAAGACATATTCATTGCAAAGACTCTCGCAATGGTGGTGTGTGTTGACTGGTTAGTCAACGAGTCAGACCTTTGTATGCTATTTTTGTTTATATTGGAAATTTCAGAACTTACTGTTTATGAAACTCTTTCATAAAATTAATGAAGTTTCTTCATAAAATCTATGAAAATTTTCATAAATGATTATGTATGATTTATGTATCATTTGTTTGTGTATCGTTGACCTCTTTCTTTGTTAAATTTTCTTGTTGATTGGTTCAGCTTGAGGCCATGAAAAAACTGGTGGTGTTGTTTATAATTTATTTATATTTTATTTTCCCAATATTTCGGTTGCCTTCGTCAACCATCATCAGGGGAAAACACTAAACAAAGAAAATCTGAGAAAATACGTTTTACATATTCTACTGTTGGCCCAGAAATGCTGCGAATAATTTTTGATGAAATTACTGAAACTGAGCACAATTGATAACAGCGTTGACCAATTTGTTTTTGTTTAATCGTTATCACAAAATAAAAGCTCACTATTATAAAAGAATGTCCAGACTTTTGGGAGACACCTTATATAAGCGTTTAAAAAATAAATAAATTAAATTATATAAATAACGTATGTATAATTATTGACCACAAAATCCAAAATTCATATTACATTCGCATTACTTGGAACATATGCTGGTGAAAGATATCCGTATACGAATGTGTAAGCCATCACACTATTTCTACTTTTACTGAAAAACGAAAGTATTCATCATCTCATACCCGTAAATTGATTATAAATATTTCTTTGTCTTTCCTTTAATTGAATTCTACTTTTCCGCTTATACGATATGTTCAAATATAGTTAATTATTAAAATATATAAATATTCCACCAGTCCGGAGAAAAATCCGTGGTCGCGAAAAATGCCAGTATACCGGGACTAAATTCGAATTCCAGTTTTTTTTTTTTAAATCCAATCCCGTCTGTAGACCTGTATAAATAGGTTTTAAAAAAAGGTTTTGAAATTGAAAAATAACACTGTCCAACAAATTAAGACCTTTTGATTAGAACAGAATATCGACCCTATAATTCTGAAAGGCCATGTTGAGTGGACCATTTTTGCCGAATAAACTTATAGTCCAGCTTCTTTTTAAAGTGAGTCAAAGTTTTAATTTTTATTTTTGGGTCGAAGGGAGCATGGAATTGAAAAAAATATTGTGAGTTAATGTCTGACAGAATTCTTATTGTGAGAACTATATTGTGGAATTTTATGAGGATCACTTTTGTGGAAGATCTTCACACTCTATATCCTCTCTTTATGGGTCCATATGATTCGAGAAAATCAAAAAAGGACGTTTAATGATTAAAATGCTCTACAAAAAAATTTGCCGGATCTATTTCGGTCGGTGGTTTTAGTTTTTTCGTTTGTTGTTGGTCTATAGGCAATATTTGGACTGGAATAATCTACTGTCTCAAGACCATTTTGCTTCTATATTTTATAGAAATCCAATTTTTTATAAATGGCATGGTGACATTTATTACTTGTCTGCACACTTCCGCAATCATGATTTCCATCCACCCTGTGAAAGGTTTCCTCAGTTGGCTTCGCAGCGACTTTTCAAGTAAATGTTTCTCACAAACGTATGAGAAGCACAAAAAACGGCCTCTTTAAGTAAATGATTCTCTCAAACGAATGAGAATCACAGAAAACTAAATCTGATCGATATGATAAGTGATGTGGATGGCCGTGTTATCTCACGTGGTGACGATGTCTATTGGCCGTCAAGATCATGTGATTTGACACCATTGGACTTCTTTCTTTGGGGTTATTTGAAAGAAAGGGTGTATGTCGATAAGCCAGCAACAATTCAAGAGCTAAAGGATGAGATAATTCGGCACATTAACGGCATAGAACCTCAAAATTTGGACCTCGGCGGCACACCTCCATCCATTCATAATTGAACCATACCAATATTATCATAATAAAAAGAAATGACAATAATTTCCTAAATAATTTGCGTTTTATTAAAAATCAACATCGGCCCTTAAAATTTAACCACCCTTTAAATGTAAAAAACAGCTATAAAGTTCATAATTTCTTTAAATATTTTTATTACACCACATAATAAAACCAGACAAATATTTATATTTTGTGTTGTTATTTATTTTGGTTTAATTATGCACTTTGTTTTATTTTCTAATAGCTGGGACCTTAAAGAAGAAAACAAAGGATATTTAAAAAAAAAATATTGAAATTATGCCGATTGTGGTGCGATGATAAAAAAAACACAAAAATGCAATTTTGTATTCAATATGGGCATCTCCCAAAAAAAGGTCTACCAAAAAAAATAAATCAGACCACACTAATAGCTTTTATCTTTCTTTTTTCCTTATTTCGACAACTTATTTTATTGCGAAACTTGAAGTTAACTTGTTCTCTTTTATATTTATTAAAAGTTGAACGAAAATTACTATTTTTATACCCTCCACCTCCAGGATGGGGGTATACTAACTTTGTCATTCCGTTTGTAACACCTTGAAATATCGACCTGAGACCCTATAAAGTATATATATTCTTGATCGTCATAAAATTCTAAGACGATCTAGCCATGTCCGTCCGTCTGTTGAAAGCACGCTAGCATCTAAAAGAAAGGAGCTAGAACGTTCAAATTTTTCACAAATGCGTCTTATAGTCGTAGATCGGTTGGGATTGAAACGAGGCAAATTGGCCCAAAGGGAAAAATTGTTCCCTCACAAGGACTAAAAATAACCAAAATAATCCCTAATATTTTAGAGTATTTAAGCACATTTTGCGCATTCCCCCGATAACAAAAACGTGCACCATAATGTGATTTTTTTGTAGTAGGTGAAAATTGTAGTAAATGAAAAAAGGGATAAAAATGGTACATATTAAACGACAACAGCTAGAAACACGAAATTCAGTGTATACATTCCTCGAATAGAGTAGATACATAATATAAAAGTATTTTTTCCAAATTAGTACTTTTAAGGGGTAAAATGGGAATAAAGGGATAAAAATGGTACCAACCAAACAGCTACACCTAGAATAATGAAATTCGGTGTATACATTCCTCTGAAAATAGTACCAATAAAATGACCGCAGCTAGAGTCATGAAATTTGGAGTATACATTCCTCTGACTGTGTAGACACGGAAAATAAAGTGATTTTTCGAAATTCGTACGTTTTGGCGTCAAAATGGAAAAAGGGGATAAAATTAGTAGCACCCAAATGACCGCAGCTAGAGTCATGAAATTCGGAGTATACATTCCTTTGACTACGTAGACATGGAAAATAAAAGGTTTTTTTTCCAAATTCGTACTTTCAATGGATACAATGGGTACAGAGGGATAAAAATGGTACCAACCAAGCGGCTAGACCTAGAATAATGGAATTCGGTGTACACATTCCTCTGACTGTGTAGACACGGAAAATAAACTGATTTTTCGAAATTCGTACGTTTTGGTGTCAAAATGGAAAAAGGGGATAAAATAGTACCAACCAAATGACCACAGCTAGAGTCATGAAATTCGAAGTATACATTCCTTTGACTACATAGACATGAAAAATAAAAGGTTTTTTTTCCAAATTCGTACTTTCAAGGGATACAGTGGGTACGGAGGGATAAAAATGGTACCAACCAAACGGCTACACCTGTAATAATGAAATTCGGTGTATGCATTCCTGTGATTGCGTAGACACTTAAAATAAACAGGTTTTTCGAAATTCGTACTTTTTGGGGTTAAAATGAAAAAAGGGGATAAAAATAGTACCAATTAAATGACCGCAGCTAGAGTCATGAAATTCTGAGTATACATTCCTCTGACTGCGTAGACACGGAAAATAGACGAATTTTTCGAAATTCGTACATTTTGGGGTTAAAATTGAAAAAGGGGATACAAATAGTACCAACCAAATGACCGCAATTCGGAGCATACATTCCTCTGACTGCGTAGACACGGAAAATAAACCGATTTTTCGAAATTCGAACTTTCAAGGGATACAATGGTACAGAGGGATAAAAATAGTACTAACTAAACGACTACAGCTGGAATGATGAAATTCTAATTGGGTAGAAACGTCAAATAAAGAGATTTTAGATAGTCGTACTATTAAGGGGGTAAAAATGGTACCAACCAAATGGCCGCAGCTGGAATCATGGAAATCGGTGTATACATTCCTCTGACTGTATAGACACGCAAAATAAAAAGTTTTTTCCAAATTCGTACTTTTTCTTTTACGGCAAAAATTGGTTGAATCATGAAGTTAGGTTATTTTGCACTATGTACGCCTGATAATGGATTTTCAAAATTTGTACTTTTGGAATTAAAACAGAATGGAAATACAACCAACTGTAGCACCCACTATTTACCAATATTTATGGTATTCAAGCGTTTGAAAATATAAATAGAAGAATATTTATTTTTTGAATTGACGTATTGGTAGACTTGCCTTATAAGCGTGGTTTGAAATAATTAGAATATTATATTTATTTATAAAATTATTTTTTTAATATTTGTATTTGTTTTGACTTGGCTATATAAAAAAAATTATATTTTCCTGTAATATTACTGCACTTCTACGAAAATCGACATCCTCTGTCGAATGCAATCAATGGTGGAGGGTATATAAAGTTCGGCCCGGCCGAACTTAACGCCTTTTTTACTTGTTTTTCACTATTTCGACAACTTTTTTGTTATGAAACTTCAAGTTAACTTGTTCTCTTTTATTTTTATTAAAAGTTGAAGTGTTATAACGAAAATTACTAATTTTTTTACTACGAGTGGAAATATTTGTATCGTCCGTTTTGTCGCGTCCGTATTTCTGATGTGCCTAATTAAAAATCTAAGAGATAATTCTCATATTTCATAAATCTACGAACAAAATATATCCTCTGACCTTCATTTACATGTATATATGGAAAAACAAAGTTCTCAAAAAATCACTGAACTTAGTTTATTTCTATAAGGCCTTCAAAAGTACTTCTGTTATTTTTTAGCGTCCGTTTCAATGTAAAATTGTTTATAATTTTGTACTTATTTGTACTAAATCCTGACAATATATTTTTAAAACGTAGCGCTTTAGAACACTAAAAAGGTTGATAGACTTTTTCAGTTTCTTTCTTCTCTTGGCGTAGCTTAAGACGTACCCATATGTAAATTTCTTTATATATTGAATATGAAAAATAGTTTCAATAAACTGCTGCGGAATTCTTAGACTGAATGACATAAGATAGTTCATGAATGTCTGATTTGAGATGTTTGTTCGTGTCGTGACATAATAAATTATGTAAATCCATGTTTCACTGCCCATTTGCCGCGATAATCCCATTTCCCAAACATTACATACCGCCCCCCTCTCAATGCCGAATTGTTACAAATACCATCATCATGCCAACCATGTATTGAGGGCAATGTCGGACGATTCGCTAACTGTGGCTGTGTGTGTGCGAGTGCGAGTGTGACACACATAAGAGAATAAAGTGGAATGAAGGAAGGAATAGTGTAGAGGAAAGAATGAAATAACAATTTAATAGTCTTTTTTCCTTTTTTTGGTAAGCAAAGTTACTGCTACTGCTACTGCTCCTGCGATACCAACACAAAAAAAATCAAGATGAATCACGCGATTTCTCGTTTATGTTTTTCCTATTTCTTTCTGCTCTGTGTTCAACGCTTTCGTGCGGAAAGTATGGAAAATGGAAAAACTATTTGTTGAAGTATGAATACAAACGGCACGAAAAGGAAATGCCCAACTGACTTACCTTACTCTTTCTCCAATGCGAAGCCAGCAAAAGATATCCAACAAAGTTTTACGTAAATTTCGCCTTCGAAATTACACAATTCTATTCTATTTTTAAGGCTGACAAAAATCAATACTCGAAATTCACCAACAAAACATAAACCGCGCCTTTTGCACAAGCGAAGGATCTGATTTTTTTATTTTATTTTCCGACACAAATTGTCCAAAGATGTATTTTTGCAGTTGAAATATTCTTACTTTCCGCACAATTTCTATTCTATTCTATTCACAATTCATCATCATCATCACCATCACTACTTCACTGAATACGAATATGTATTATTTTTTCCTTCTCCTTCGACTTGAACTACTTCCTTAATTTTTTTTTTGCCTTTTTTGTAATATTTTCATATGCCTCCTCTTTACATATTATTCTTTTTTTTTTTTGGAAAAACACTGTGGTGTGCTTTCAGCTTTCAGCAGCACTCTTTCACTGGAGGAAGAAACGAAAGACGACGCCGTATGGACCGCGATTACCGTTAGCGTGGAGCGTGAAAGTCGAACTGAGTTTGGGAAAATCCAACACGATACGACGTGATTCTCTGGGTGGCTTTTCGTACGCAGAGCGCGAAGTAACCTTTTGCACGGCTTACAATGGCTAAGGAAAATTTGCGGTAAATTTGTGCTTCCCTTTGTGCTCTCTCTCGCTCTATCTCTCTCTCTCAGTTGAGGTGGTAAAGTGCACATGGTCTATGGGTGGCGAAGGCGCATGTGCCATTTACATGTGACACTTTGGTCGTTAACATTGTCATCGTTGTTGTTGCTGCTACTGTTATTATTCTTGACATGCCTTGTGTGCGCCTCCTCCCTGTTCCGTTGTTACATCGTTTGTTGATAACACATGAACCACGCACGCATACAGGGTGACAACTGAGTACAGCTTGAGAAGGTGAAATTAGGTCATCACAGGTTATGCGGCGGCAGATTATTTTCAATTATGGCTTAGTTGCAAAAGGATGGTGGGGGCACACACAGTGCACAGTGGTGGAATACGGAATTTTTTGGAGATACATTTGGCATTTCTAATACGATTTAAAGACGTCATAAAATGTCATAAATATAAATCGCATAAGGCAGAGAAGTATGATATTCCAGGCCCGTAAATCAAGATATACTTTTGGAAAGAGGGACTCAAAATAAGAAAAAAATGGTCGGCATATTATCGATATCTCGCTTAATCAACGGATTGAAAAATAAAAAAATCATTTTTTAAATGAGGTCATTATAAAAGCGGGAGAGATAAAATAAAATTTCTCATAAAAAATCGATTTTTTTTAATTTGGTTTAGCTCATTTAATAGGAGAAAATGGGGCAAGGTTTTCGATAGCTTTCGATTCATCTAAACTAAAAATTAAAACAAAAAAAACTGAAAAGAAAAAAATCGATAACTAAGTTATCGAAGCTTCAAAATTGGAAATGTAAAAAATCGACTTTTTTACTCTCTTTATTACTTTTAGTTCATGTGAACGGAAAAAATCGGGATATATTTTCAATAACTTTCGAAATACCGAAACCAAAATTAAAAAATTATTAAAAGATAAAATAAAATTTTTCGATAACCAAGTTATCGAAACTTCAAAAATGAAAATGTAAATAAACGATTTTTTACATTTTTTATTATTTTAGCTTATTTAAAATGTAAATTATAAATCGCAAGAGAGCTCAAGATCAGACTATATTTTTGGAAAGAAGAACTCAAAATAAGAAAATCTTATCTAAATTAAAGTGAAAGAAAGAAAAGAGCAACTCAAAAAAAGAAAAAAAATGATCGGCATGTTATCGATATCTCGCTTAGTTATTGAGTTATCGGATTTTAAAGTTTAAAAAAATCGAAAAAAAATTCTTTAAAAAAGGTAAAAAATGTTTGAAAGGGGAAAAATCGGATAAAAATTTTCGATAACTTACGACAACTCACGATGCGAGGCCCCAAGGTTAGGCTATATTTTAGGAAAGAGGGACTCAAAATAAGAAAAAAAGGTCGACATGTTATCGACATCATTGTTAGTTATCGAGTTATCGGATTTTAAAGATTGAAAAATCGAAAACAATTGAATTTTTTGTAAATGAGGTCATGATAAAAACCCGTAAAAAATAAAATAATTTGAAGTATAGAAAAATCTGAATTGAAAATATAAACAATCGATTTTTTTTAAACATTGTTTAGCTCATTTAATAGGAGAAAGTGGGGCAAGGTTTTCGATTCATCTAAACTAAAAATTAAAAAAAAAACTGAAAAAAAGAAGAAATCTATAACTATGTTGTCGAAACTTCAAAATTGGAAATGTAAAAAATGTGAACGGAAAAAATCGGGATAAATTTTCAATAACTTTCGAAGTACCGAAACCAAAATTAAAAATTTATTAAAAGATAAAATAACCAAGTTATCGAAACTTCAAAAATGAAAATTAAAAATTTATTGAAAGATAAAATAAAATTTTTCGATAACCAAGTTATGAGATCGAAAAGAAAAAGGGTTAAAAATAAAATAATTTTAATTATTTTGTCGTAACATTAGAATTGAAATTGTTAAAAAAATTGATTTCTTGTTTTTTATTACTTTTAGCTCATTTGAAAGGGAAAAATCGATAACTAAGTTATCGAAACTTCAAAAATGAAAATGTAAATAAATGATTTTTTTTTTCATTTTTTTATTAATTGAGCTTATTTAGAAAGCAAAAAAATCTTTTAAAAATTGTTCGATAACTTTCGAGATATTGAAACCAAAAATATCAGAAAAACTTAAAAAACTGAACTACGCTTCGTCTAAATTAGAGATGTCCTAAAATGTGAAATATATATAAATCGTAAGAGGCCCAACGATCAGACTATATTTTTGGAAAGAGAAGTGGTCGGCATATTATCGATATCTCGCATAGCCATCGGATTTAAAAATAAAACATCCATTTTTTGTAGATGAGTTTTAATTTTTTAATTTTAAGTATACTATTTATAGAAAAATCTGAATAGAGAAATTAAAATAATCGATTTTTTATAAATTTTGTTTTATATCATTTAATAGGGAAAATGGGGTAAGATTTTCGATAACTTTCGGTTCATCTAAACTAAAAATTAAAAAAAGCAAAAAAGATTTCATTAACATAAACTAAAAACTTTAAATTAAAAAACTTTAAACTTCAAAATTGGAAATCGATTTCTTAATTTTTTATTACTTTTAGTCCATTTGAAAGGGAAAAAATCGGGTATAATTTTCGAAATCTTTAGATTTATCGAAACCAAATATTTAGAAAGCGGGAGAGATAAAATAAAATTTGTCATAACTAAGTTATCGAATATCAAATTTAAATGGTAAAAAACGATTTTTTATTATTTTTAGCGCATTTGAAAGGAAAAAATAAGGTAAAATATTCGACAATTTCGATTTATGGAAACAAAAAATTAAAAACAACGGAAAAGACAAAATAAAATTTGTTGATAACTAAGTTATCGAAATTGAAAATGTAAAAAATCGTTTTTTTAAATTTTTATTATTTTTAGTTTATTTGAATGAAAAAAATAAAAACAACGGAAAGGATAAAATATAATTTGTCGATAACTAAGTTATGGAAATTGAAAATGTAAAAAAATGATTTTTTTGAAGTTTTTAATATTTTTAGTTTATTTGAATGAAAAAACGAAACAATCGGTAAAATGTGGAACAGCAAACGAAAACAAAAATATCGGAAAACAGACTTTTATACAAATTCATAAATAGACAGAAAAAGTAAAGTAAAATTTTTTGATAACTGGTGTAGTTATCGAGATATTGTACAACATTCCCGAAAAAGGTGCATCCACCCTAAGAGTTGAAATGTTTAAATGATTAGCCCATAAGCATTCAGTATTCAGCAGGACTATACAATTGGATTGTGCGACAATTTATGGAAAGCATCAATCATAAGAAGGTCGATACATAATTGTTTAAACTTATTTGTTTGAATCCCCCATGGCTGGGGTGTTGAAATGTGACACAATGTGGTTTATAATTACATTAAAATTCTTGCAAAACTTAAAATAAAATAATACGCTAACATGTAAACAATCCGAACCATTTAAACGAACGTGTGCTTGTTACATATATACATTAGACTGGGTAGCCATACAAATGAAAAATAATTTCCAGTCAAGCCACAGAAAAATAATTCAAAACGTCGACACTAAAAAACAAAAATGCGAGCAATGAGATATTCTAAAACAAGACAAATTTATATTTAAATTGTTTTCAAGGGTCTATTAATTTAGGGAAAATGCAACAAAAAAAATTAGTTAGGGAGTGTTTTCAAGAGCGTTTAGTTCACAGAATGCTTGACCCATCGACGAAATATTTTACAGATCATCATTAAACAATCCAATCTTCATTTCTGGGGGAGTACGTGACCCAGCCTATTATACATACGCGCAGAAATAAACGCAAATACAAGCGACGGGGAAACCCTATAAAGAGTATACGTACAGTGGGACAGTGTGGGGGAATTCGGAAATGACTGGAAGAGGTCCGATTTGAATGATATTTTATATAGGCTATTTGTGGATTATGGGGGCGTCGAGAAGAACTGAAACCTCTCATGAGCTGACAAATGCAATGGCACAATTACCCAGCAAAAAATGGAAGTACTTCCGTAGGGAGCACATTTTAATCACATCTCAAAATCCAAATGTGTATTTTTCCCGCTTTTGAGGAAGTTCTTTTAAATAACAAAACTGTCGATAATGTGTAAACATTTTACGAATAGCATGTGCACAAGTGAATGGGAACGAATTTTTAGTATGGGGTCACAGGGATAAGGTGCACGCTTTGCACCCAGAAGGTCTTGGGTTCGAATCGTGGATCGGGAAAACTTATTTTCTTTTCTATTTACTTTTATAAATAAACAATGTTTAATTTTGTATAATTTTAACAATTTAAAAATTTTTGCTTAAAAAATAAAATTTATTGCTTTATAAATGTACTTCAAATATTTAATTTTTTTATTAATTACACTGTCCAACAGCATTTTTGGAACAGAGTAACGACCCTATAATTCTGAAAGGGCTTGTTGAGTAGATCATTTTTGTAGAATAAACTTATAGTCCAGCTGGTCTGAGTTTCTTTTTATCGCGGGTCAAAGTTTTCATTTTTTCGGTCGAGCGGAGCATTATACTAAGCGAAAAAAGTATTGTAAGTTAATGTCTGAGCGAATTCTTATTATCAGAACTATATAGTGGAATTTCACGAGGATAATTTTTGTGGAATATATTAACCCTCTAACTCTCCTCCATATAGGTCAATTTGACCCTTTTTTCGAGAAAATCAAGAAAAGGCCTTTCAAATAGGACATTCAAGGAATGAAATTTTCTAGGAAAATGTTTGCCGGGAAATTTCAGTGGGGGTTTCCGAAGACACCAAAGTTGTAAATAATGATCTTCCCGCTTAAATAGCAAAATTACACGCCAGCTTAAACAACAAAATTACTGGGGTTAAAATTGGTCCATGTTTTTTGGAAAAATCGATCTTTTTCGACAAAAAGTGTGGATATTTCGTTAGACAAAAACAAACAATATGCTATATACTCCCCGCCAAGGCATGCAATTAAATGTGATCAATACACAAACCTACTAAAAATGTTTGGGAACCACTTCATTGTAGGAGGTGACTTCAATGCCAATAACAAGTTATGGGGATCAAGACTCACGACTCCTAAAGGGAGAGAACTTTATAACGCCTGTAGATCTAAGAAATCCAGCATTTATTCTGGAAATGAACCAACGTACTGGCCATCACATGAAGACCGTGTACCAGATTTGATTGATTTTTTATCTTAAAAAATATTCCAAAAAAATACATCCTGGTAGAAAATACTACCTCATTATCGTCATCCGATCATTCCGCCGTTATAATGTCTATAAGTGACAATGCAATTCAAAAAGATTATCCATGCTTTCATTCAAATAAATTAACGAATTGGCAACTCCTCAAATACCTCTCAAATGAGAAAATAAAGATACCACCAATCAAAAAAGAGATGGAACATGGGCCAGAAAGCTACAGGAAAAGCCGAAATGTTTGCAAGTCATTTCCAAAACATATTTCAACCCTTGGAAAGACGATCACTAGATGAAAATATTGAAAGAGTTGCTAAAAGTGACAGTCTCCCTATTAAGCCAGCTTCATTGAGAGAATTGAACAATGTTATTGTAAAGGACTTAAGTTCCAAGAAAGCCCCTGGTTATGACTTGATAACCGGGAAAATAATTAAAAAATTGACGCCCAAATCTCAAAAAAAATTACTACATATTATAAATGCATGTTTTCGTCTAAGATATGTTCCACTACAGTGGAAAGTAGTAGAAATTATAGTAATACATAAACCTGGAAAACCTGAAAGTCAATTAAAATCATGCAGGCCTATATCACTTCTCCCCATACTCTCAAAGATATTTGAAAAAATTCTGCTTAAGAGACTTCAGCCAATAATAGAAAGAAGGCAACTGATTCCTAGTCACCAATTTGGATTCAGAAGTCAGCATTCCACAATTCAACAAGTTCACAGGATCGTCGATGTCGCCGGAAAAGCATATGTTCAGCTGTCTTTCTTGATATTGGTCAGGCGTTTGATAAAGTTTGGCACCAAGCCTTGCTATACAAGCTATATAACGATCTCCCTAAACAATTCTATGAAATTCTATATTCATACCTAAGCCAACGCAATTTTCGTGTAAAGCTTGATAATGACTATTCTAGCCTAAAACCAATAAACGCAGGTGTTCCGCAAGACAGTGTTCTTGGCCCTATATTATATCTGCTATATACGAGAGATATTCCGATTTTTACCAATGCAACAATTGCCTTTGCAGATGACACGGCCATCCTTACTGCTGCAAAAACAGAAACAGAAGCTACTAGCCATCTTCAACAAACATTAAACGCAATAATTAACTGTATCAGCAAATGGAGAATGCAATTCCATCCACATCACATTTCTTAATAAGCATATACCACCACTGCTGATAAATGAAACGCAAATACCATATTCTAACAATGCGAAATACTTGGGAATGAACCTTGATACTAAACTCAAATGGAAAGAACATGTCAAGAAAAAAAATAAAGAAATTAAGCTAAAATTCAGTCAGATTTACTGGTTACTAGTGGACAGTAGGGCATCTATTAAAAACAAATTGCTTCTTTATAACCAATCTATAAAGCCAATATGGACTTATGACATCCAGCTCTGGGGCTGTGCTGCTAAAAAAGAAGTGGAAAAATTACAAAAGACGCAAAATATGATTTTACGCACCATTGTGAATGCTCCGTGGTACATTAGAAATAGTGATTTACACAGATATCTAAGAGTGAACACATGCCAATAAATTACAGGAACATGTAAATCAAGATTTGAAAGATATCGTCCGCAATTATGATGCAACAAGAAGACTGCTGAGAACTATTCCAATCGACTTAGCAAACTAATTAGATACAAATATTTTATATAAGAGTGTAATTAATGTATTATATCTCAACAAATTTTATTGCTAATGTTAAATTATTAGTTTTAAACATAAACTTATTACTAATGTAAAATTACTAAATGAGTCTAACTCAGTTGTAATATAAATAAATTAAAAAAAAAAAACAAACAAACGGTAAACAAAAAATACAAATTAGATATTTTTTGCAAAATTTTCATTTTAATCATTGAAAAAGTGGTTCCTTTGCAACACTTTCAAATAACTTTTAAGTCTTTCAAAATAAAGGACATCCCTCCTATGACAACTACATTTTAAATTCAGAAGATCCCAATTTTCACTACTTTCGAATCACAAGATGGACATCTTTTTCACTTCTTTGTGTGCTCTCTTTTTGATGGCTATGAATGATTGTTTGGTTTGTTACTCCAGTTTATGAGAACGAAACACGAAAATCGAAGAATGAAATGAAATTAGAAGACAAAACAAATGGATTTGGGTTATTAAAATATTTCAGGATTTATTTTCAATGGATTTCGTATGTTTTAAACTGTTTTTAGGAATTCTAAGATTTTATTTATAATTGGACACTCGAAGGTCATTCTGTTTATTTTGGCATAAACATAGCCGTAGTTGAACTGTTTTAGAGCTTATATCTGGAAGGGTCCAAGTTTGAATACTCAATTGTGTAAAATTATAACAAAATACTCATATAAGTAAATGGAATAGTTTAAAACAAAACGACAAGGCATTGAATATCTACATTTTCATATTTTCACGAAAGTTTTGGATGACCCTGGTTTAAAGAAATATGAAATCAGAACGCATAGCAAATGGCAAAAGAAGATTTAGTAGACACGTGAACTGCAAATGTATTTGCAAAAGACAAGGTAATATTAAATCACATAAATAGCCTTCTCTGGAAAATTGTCGCATCTTAAGCAGACAACATTATTGAATTTTTGAAAAAATCTTAACCATGAGAATGAAGACTATTTCGGATTTTAATTTTCATGATCAAGAAATTTAATCAAAATGTTTGAATAACATGATCTGAGTCAAAGTACTAAAGATGTTGAAATTATTCTTTAACAATTTGAACTAACAATTATATATAATTATATACTAACAATTAAGAACTATAAATGTCCGATATATTTAAAAAAATACCGATTTCTTGCATTGTGCAGTGGGGGCCACTTAATTGGATCACATTGGTATACATATGTATTTACGACATCTGATCTTAGCTGTGATGTCACCATAACGATAACGAATAAACGGATTTGTCAGATCTGACCAACCGCTATTATCAATTGTGCTGAATTTGTTTCTTTTTTTTGAGAAAAACTTGGTTCAGTTCAGGAATATTATCCATATATGGGGCATTCCACGAGAAATCGGACAGTTAAAAAAAATGTGAAGATAAATTCGTAAGTTAAATTCGTCCCACACCCAAGACACAAACCAATTTAGCTTGTGGAACGTATTTAAAAAAATATATTTTTTTCATAAAAACACTTAAAATAATAAAAATAAAAGGAATTATGTAATTATTTGTTAACAATATTTTCCGTTCCAATTATTTGAATGCATCGACTCAGTCAAAAGTACAAAACTATACAAAATAGGCCATTTTAGCCCATGTCTTTATCTGACATTGAAGAGCCGATATCTCGAAAAATTGAATACATGAATCGGGTATTCCAAAGGCAATTATTTAGCCATAGACAAGTAGAATATTTTCCAAAAACGTGTTGGTCCAAATTCCGTTTGAGATCGGAGATATATAGGTTTTTCAGATATCGGGTATATATATATCGAATTTGGATTGTCCGATATCTCGAAAACTAGAATACATGAATCGGGTATTCCAAACGCAATTAAAGGCTAAATAGGAAATATATGGATACTATTATATATAAAGGAACATAAATGCATATTTCCAAATTTGTAATTATAAGAAGGATGCGGGACGAAAAGAGATAAAGTGGTACGAAATAAAGTATAGGGTGTTTTTTATTGAGGTATAGAACTTCGAATTGAAATAAAACACAAGAAAATCGTTTTAATGTCCATCAATTTGGCTTTATTGGAAGGATAATTTCATGCCATTAATGTTTAAATATGATTTCGGGCATGTGGCCGCCGCGGCTGGCTCGAATATAGCCAATTCTACAGGTCCAATTTTCAACCACTTTCTCCAATTGCTGTGCAGCTCCAATTGCTGTGCACGGTGGCGAATCGATTCATTCGGTTCCTCTTCAACACTTTGCTCTACAGCGGCAGTTGTTTCTTCGGTGCGCACTGTTCGACGTCTCTGCGGATGCGTATTATCACATAGAGTAAACGTAGTGCGAAAACGATCCATGGTTAACCGAACTTCGCGAACTGAACCATTACTTTCGAAATAAATTTGCACGATTTGCAAGCGTTGTTCTTTTGTCAACCTGTTCATGATGAAATGGCAAACCAAACTAAATATTAATCACTTGACAGCTGACAAAATGGACGCCAGTTAAAAAAGTGATGCCAATTTAAAGTTCTATACCCCAATAAAAAACACCCTTTATATGTTTTTTGGAGAGAAGCGAGAACACATGTGGCCTAAAATTATTTTTCATAATGTGTACTTTTTGGGAAAGAGGTGCAAAATGTAATAAAATGGCCGGCTGCATCTAGAAACAGGATATCGAGGGTATAAAAGGCTCTGCGGGTGTATTTTTTGTTTGAATTGTTTTGAAACAAAATTACTTTAGACTATGAATATTGGAACACTTTTTTTCGCAAAAAAGTGCACTTGAGATATTTTTGCATTACATTATTAATGTAATCGCTTGGATAGCCTTCAACTATTGTTATTTTGTTATTCAAAGAAAAATGCCGATGAGGATGGAGAGGCTTCTCAACAATAACTCTTGTTTTTGTTATTTTGTTATGACCAATGTTGTTTTTATTAACTTCAATTTTGTTGTACGGGCTAATTTGGTCAACTTTTTATTGAAATGAAACTAATTTATTTCATTTTTTACCCAACGTTTCTCTGGCTTGTTTCCAGCTTCTTCAGGGGTCTGTTTATTTGAAAATCCTACCAAATAAAATTTTCAATTACACATATGTTATTGTTCTCACACAGTATTAATTCTACTTACAATTAGTTTGCATTACATTTGTCATTATTACTTATTATTATAAAAAACTGAACATCACTCACAATTAAGTATAATTAAAATAAATAATAATAACTAAATATAAAAATCACAGTAGAGCTTAACACTAATATCACAGAACTTAACGTTTCAACTTATTGCGACGGAATACTGTAACTTTGCATTGTCTTTATCTTCTTTGGTGTTGATTGAATTTTTCAGTCTCTCTTGTATGCGTAGGCTCTCTAATGTGTATCTCTTATTTTCTTTCCTCTCCATGTCAAGTATTTTTACGTTCTTGAGATCTGCTCTGTGTCCCTTCTCTTTTACGTGTTGTGCTAAAGCTGTGCTTTCTTTTTGCTTTTTAATATCTGCTTCATGTTCATGCAGTCGGACGCTCAGCATTCTTTTTGTTGTTCCAACGTAAACTCTGTTACAGGCTTCCGTCTCATTCCCCTTGCATGTAATCTCATACACTACATTAGCTAGCTTATGTTTGTCTGTTGTTGTTGTTCTTCGCGAGAAGACTGTGTTTAGTGTGTGGTGCGACGTATAAGCAATTGTTGTATTCTCGTCGTTTATGATGTTGTTCATTATTTGAGTCTCTGTAAGTTTCGGTAGGTATGGTACACTGTAAAAATTGTTTGTCTTTTTTTCTTTTGGTGGGATTTCTTTATGTTTAAGATGTTTTTCTATTAATTTGTTTATTATATGTTTTGGGTAATTATTTTGTGTAAGAATGTTTTTAATTCTGTATATGTTGTGATTTTTGAATTTTTCATCACTTATGTGAAAAACTTTCTTTATCAAATTTGTTGCTGTATTTATTTTCATCTGTTGTGGTTGTGTTGAATTGTAGTTTATCATACGTCCTGAAGCTGTTGTTTTTGTGTACCAATTTGTTATAAGTTTTCCATCTTTTCTTATTATTTTTATATCCAAGTATGGTATCTCCGAATTTTCTTCGTTCTCCACGGTAAATTGCAACTTGTTGTGATAACTATTCAGGAGTCTTAAAATTGTATCTTGGTCATTTTTGTTAATAATAGCTATAATATCGTCCACGTACTTATGTATAAGTTTGAATTTAATATTCTTTGATTCCAATTCGTTGATTACATCGTCAAGTAAGTTGTCCAGTACTATGTCCGCAATCGTAGGGGATAGGGGATTTCCCATAGGCATACCATATGTTTGATGGTAATACGTGTTGTCATATTGAAAATAGTTATTATCAATTAGGCAAAATTGCAATAATTTGAGAAAATTCTGTCTTGGAATAATTGTGTGTGTTTTGAGAGTTTCCCATTTGTCAAGAATGTTTCTTATAGCTAAGTGTGTTGGTATATTTGTAAATAATGATACCACGTCATATGAAACAATTATATCATCTTTATCCAAACTGATGCTATTTAATTTATCTTTCAGTTCCATTGAATTTTTGATGTTGTGTGTGGGTGAAACTATGTTTTTTAAAATTCGTCCAATATATTTCGCTAATTTGTAGCAAGGTACTTTAGTTGATGACGATATGGGCCTCAGTGGCGTATTCTCCTTGTGGATTTTTGGTAGTCCGTAAAGTTCTGGGGCTTCTGCAGAGTTTGTTGTCATTGTACTTTTTTCCCATTTTGTAATATATTTGTTTTTATATAAGTCCATCAGAATATTGTTGTTCGTTTTCATTAATTTTGTTGTTGGATCTACCCTAATCGTTTTATATGTGACTTTATCTTCTAACAAATCCTTCATCTTTTTCTTATATTCCTCCTTGTACATTATGACCGTTTTGTTACCTTTATCTGCCGTTGTGATTAGTATTGCGTCTTTATGTTTCTTGATCAATTTCTTTGTGTCCTCATAGATTCCTAGTATAAACCTTTCAGTTTCGTTGTTACTAAAATTCCTTTTGTAGTTTGATATCCTTCCAGCTATTTTTGATCTAGTTATTTCCTTTTCAGTTTCGTCTTTTATCGTTTGCACCCATTGTTCAATGTCAGCTATAAGTTTTTTCCGAGCCCCATATGCGGCAATTTTGCTTATTGACGTAGCCACCGAGGTGCGAATGGGCATCATCGGTCAAGATGATTTTTCGATGGAATTCCGGATCATTTTCATTCATGAATTTTAATAATTTCAATGCTATGTTGAAGCGTGTATCGTTCCATTTTTTTCTTGTTGGAAAACCCTACACGCAGGCTACATTCGCAATGACAAAGAAACAAATCAAATCTTCTACTAATGGACTCTTTGTTCTACATCGGAAAACTGATACTATCGCAAAACAAGTTGTTTTTTTCGGACTTTTGGAATTCCCGGGGAACCGGGAAATATTTTTTTCATTTCCCGGGAATTTCCATTGATTACAAAAGTATAAGAATAATTATATCTGTAGCAAATATTTATGCCAGAATTCAGAAAACTGAGAGTACGGTGCGGTCCGTGACCTTATCGGATATATTTGAAATTTGAAAAAAGGGACTCTATACGCTCGAACAAAATTGCGAAATATTGAAAACTTACTTCCAAAGTAGTGAGTCTTTATAAAATTTAAGTGGACCATTTTCGTGTTTTCAAGTAAAGCTCATTTTCATTTCGGTGGCTATGTCAATAAGTAAAATTGGCGCATATGGGGTTCAGAGAACCCACACGTGACAACAAGTCACTGTTTGGTGTGGATTTGGGGCTGTAGTGAAAAATTGGGTTGATCGGATGGGGTACTGCCGAGCCAGTCGTGGAGTCATATGAATGATATTAAATGACAAAGTTCAACCTTTCCACACCTTGCCTTGCCCCACACAATATTTCTCTAATATTTTTCCAAATTTTTAAAAATTAAATGTTTTACGGTACAAAAAACAATTCACAATAACACCAAAAAAACACCACAAATACTTAAATAACACAAAAGCACATTTAAATAACACATTACCGGCAAATAAGTGAGTATGAGCAAACTCGCTTGACTTGACGACTAAAATCTTGATTTCTAATTGGGATTTTAATCTATCAAAAATCAAAAAAAAGTTATTGACTCGAAGAGATCTGGTCTGAACAATCTATATATATAAAAGAGTTGCGTGATTGAGTGACTGACTGGTTACTCCCCAGACCAAACGGCTAGAGCTAGAACCATGAAATTTGGTGTGTACATTTCTCTTACAGTCTAGAGGTATGATAAGACGGGGTTTTTCGAAATTCGTACTTTTAAGGGGTAAATGGGGTAAAAAGGGATAATAATGGTACCACCGCAATGACCAAACGGCTGGACCTAGAATCTTGAAATTTGGTATGGACATTATTCTTGCAGCTGAATGCATCCCAAAAAGTGGATTTAGTAAAATTCGTACTTTTGGGAGGTAAAATGGGATAAAAAGGGACAAAAATGGTACAAACAACACGACTGAAGCTAGAATCATGAAATTAGCTGTGTACATTTCTCTTACAGCGTAGAAATCAGATTCGAACTGAGTTTTTCGAAATTCGTACTTTTAAGGTATAAAATGGGGTAAAAAGGGATAAAAATTGTACCACCGCAGTGACCAAACGGCGGGTCTAGAATCTTGAAATTTGGTACAAAAATTCCTCTTATAGCTTCAACGCGCCCAAGAAAATATTTTTCAAAATTCGTACTTTTTGGGGGTGAAATCGGTTAAAAAGGGATAAAAATAGTACCACTGCAATGACCAAACGGCTGGGCCTAGAATCTTGAAATTTTGTACGGATATTCCTCTAGCGGCACGAAGACATCCCAAAAAGTGGCATTTTAAAAATTCGTACTTTTGGGGGGTTAAATGGGACAAAAATTGTACCAACAACATGGGTGAAGCTACAATCATGAAATTTGGTATGTACATTTATCTTACAGCGAAGAAATCAGATTTGAAGGGAGCTTTTCGTAATTCGTACTTTTTAGGGGTAAAATGGGTTAAAGAGGGATAAAAATTGTAACACCGCAATTACCAAGCGGCTGGGACTAGAATTTTGAAATTTGGTAAAAAATAAGAAAAGTAAGAAAATATGTTTTAAAATTCGTACTTTTTGGGGGTGAAATGGGGTAAAAAGGGATAGAAATAGTACCAATCAAACGGATGGAGCTGGAATAATAAAATGCGGTGTGTACATACATCAAAACCCTTAGAAACGCAAAATGACCGAATTTTTTGATATTCGTACATTTAATAGGTAAACGGGATAAAAAAGGTACCAACAACACGGATGACGCTACAATAATGAAATTCGATATGTATATTCGTTTTACAGCCCAAATCACTGATAAGAAGACATTTTTCGAAATTTGTAATTTTAAGGGATTAAATGGGATAAAAATTGTACCACAGCCCAGACCAAACAGCTGGGCCTAGAATCATGAAATTCAGAACGGGCATTACTTTTACAGCACGAATGCAACTAAGAAAATATTTTTCAAAATTCGTACTTTTTGTGAGTGAAATTGGGTAGAAAGGTATATAATATAGTACCAATCAAACAGACGGATCTGGAATCATAAAATTCGGCTTGTACATTAGGGCGTACCTCAAAAAAAAAAGTTCGCCGTACACCTTCGAATATGAAGTATTATTAAAAGGTAGTTTCAAAAAAATTTTTTTTATTTTTTTATGCCGAACGTAGGGGTCGCGCTTTTACATTTTTCTATATAACTTCTGCATTTATAAACGGATTTTAAAGTGTGATACAACGATGTTTTTGTCTCGACGAGGCCGATTTTTTTGTCTTTGAAGTCATTGAGCTCAAGCACCCCATTCTGGTACTTACCCATCATATCTCAGTTGCTACTACCCTAATGTACCACTCTAATATCAGAAAATTAAAGCTCGCATAAAATCATGAATCATGCTTGAGCTCAATGACTTCAAAGACAAAAAAATCGGCCTCGTCGAGACAAAAACATCGTTGTATCACACTTTAAAATCCGTTTATAAATGCAGAAGTTATATAGAAAAATGTAAAAGCGCGACCCCTACGTTCGGCATAAAAAAATAAAAAAAATTTTTTTGAAACTACCTTTCAATAATACTTCATATTCGAAGGTGTACGGCGAACTTTTTTTTTTACTTGTAACCTGGTACGCTCTAGTGTACATCCCTGAAAGTTCTTACAAATGCAAATTGAAGGGATTTTTCGAAATTCGTACTTTTACAGGGTAAACGAGAAAAGCGGGATAAAAAAGGTGCCAACAACAAGAATGACGCTACAATAAATAAATTCGCTACAATACATATTTTTTGGGATAAAAATTGTACCAACCAAAGTTTTCAGGTAGAATATGAAAAGAAATTCGGTGTGTACATTTCTCCGAGTACATAAATTAATTTTTCGAAATTTGTATGTTCAATGGCACAAGCGGCACAGAAAGAGTTATGTGTGAACATTATAGTCATTATCCCCGGCAAAATAAAAGATAGATGCAAAATGTTTGTTCCATTTATATGTTCAGATTTCAAGTCACGCACCGGTATAGAAGTTATGGTTTTAATTTTCACTTGGATAGGGACTACAAGGGACGCAGATAAGCATACATATTTTGTAGGTTTAAAGTGATTATAAAAACATTTTAAAATCTCGAATTGCAACTAATTTCAATCATACGTATGGAAGTTATATCAATTTTATTTTGACCAAAGCTTATGTCAATTCGCGTGGAAAATATAGAAGTTATGCTAGGTTTAATTTTACGTACGTGTCGTTTGTTTTGGAATATTGACTATACGTGCGTAGGTACCATAAGTTGTATATCAATTTCCCCCATTTCCGAATTTAAACTATGTGTGGGAAAATAGTACTATGTGCAGAGTTTGAATCAATTTTGTAAGTCCCTTCCAGAGTTATACAGCGAGCCAGACGGACGTGAAAGGGACTTGGGATATACTTATGGTTTTACATCTCTCCTTCAATGCGTTACACTTTTGTATATCCCTATCTGTAGTGAGGGTATAATTTTCACAGCTTAAGAAAGAAACGTGCAAATAATTTTCTACTTTATATGATTTTTTGTAGAAAAATTGTTTCCATTTTGTGCCTATAAATTAAACTATTGACTACGTATAAATTGATTTATTAATTTGTACAAGGAGTTTAAATCGTAGCGAAAAGTTAGTGTAAATATACCTCTGAATAAGTAGCGATTCTTCAAAAGTTGTGAGTGTTTACAAACGATTTACGCTGAAAATGATATCCTTACACTAAGGCAATTTCAAGATATAAAAAAACAGTTTGAATACCGATACAAAATACTGTCAATATCATACTATTTTTCCGCATACGAAGTAGCGGGTATTTGCTAGTTTAGTATATTTAAATAGAAAAATTGTTTTTTTTTCAGAAAAACCAAGAAATACTACATATGTTGGATTTATTAGAGTGTTTTGTTATTGTTGTTCATATAAACACCCCAGTATCCGTTCCGTTCTAGCAGTATTACGAACATATACAATTGATAATTACTTAGGTATGTTTCTGACTCATAATGCACATTTTCGACGATTTGTTTACTCACCTTTGGCGGCGATCGACAACTGATCGAAATTCAAAACTAATTTCCCCATATGAAAAGGTTAAACGAACGCTCATTTGTTGCTTTTGCCAAAAAAATATTCTCTGTGAAAAATTATCTTGTCGAGTCTATTGCACTTCTGCACGAGAACTCTGCATCATAGTATATTAATTATTATGAGGTATTTGTATATATATATATATATTGCACATGCCCTTGCACATGTATGCATATTATTCCTTGTACACAATTAGATAATAATATTCGAAAACTATTTGGCAAATCTGACGTCACAATGGCTTTTAACGTTTACTGCCAAAACATGACACTCAATATTATAAGAAAATATGCATGAAAATATCAAAAAATATGTACGAATATCGATGTAGTGATTTTAAAAATAAACAAACAACAAAAAACACACGCCAAACACATCAACGAACGAAACGCGAATTTATCGGCGGGGAAAAACTATAGATTTCTAATGCATTTCCGATTTGTTTGAGAAGGATTCGTTGAATAACAAATATATTTGCACGGAAACCGAAAGAATACTGTTAATTTGCGCGTAAACTAAAACGACACTATGGACAAAACGTCATAACAACAATGAATGGCAATGCTGCTGATGGTTTCCAACAAGAAGGTGCAGCTTTTTGCTCAGCCGGCGATATGGCAACATGCGAACGAAGCTTTTGCCAGTATTGCCAAGAAGCGTTTTTATTTAATTGTGCTAAAATGGGTGTTTACACGTGATGATTTAAGTATCGGGGACACTGACGCAGATTGGACATCATTTCAACCTATTAGAGCAGATGAATGTGAACATGCTGAAGTATTCCAATGCCCGTCCTTAATTGATTGAAAGTCTATTTTCTGAGAAATTTAAATTGTATTTATTATAATGTGTGTCCATGCCATTAACAAATGATGATTTAAATCAATGCCAATAAACAACCACTATTTGTGCAATTAATTTTTATTCGAATAAGAAAAAAGAAACTGCAGTGCAGACTATCCGTCTGAAATGAACAAAATTCTTCAAATAATATTTTTGCAGAGAAAACTGCAATACTATTAATATAGTTTGCTATTGTTCGCTATGGACCACTATGCTTTCTTCCATCACTGATTCCATCCTTTTATGTTCTGTCCGTTTGTATCTTCGTTTCTTCTTCTTGTTATCCTATAGTTTACACATAGCACATTACCATAAATTTTTCAATTTTTATTTTATTTTTGCGTGTCTAAATATTAGATTTCAAGGCCGATTTCTAAAAAAACGAACAGCTGATCGATTTTAAATTTTATTTGGAAATAGTACTAGATGAGGTCGATTTGGCTCGAAATCTATTTAAACTAGATTTCCCCTGCAGTGTGACAAGGCTATTAAACACTTTTTGTGGTTGTAGTTTATTTGTTCATTGTTTTTAGTTTCGCAAAAGCTCTTTTTTCCTTCTTTCGCAACAAAACACACGAAAAAACACCTTTTCTGTTATTCCTCTTCAATTCACTTCTTTGGCAGTTGGAAAACTTAGAACAACAACAAATCCAAAGGCAAAAAAAAAAAAACATTTAAGTGAATGTAGGATAGAACCCCTGTTCGATTGGTCTTACAGCTTAATTTTTGTATGGAAATTACTCGATTGGAAAGAAAGTAGCTTACTACTCTCTCGGCATTGCTGTCATATTTTTCTTGTTAATTCGTTTAAGAAAACCCAATGGGTATCAAAGTTGCCACCTTATCAAGTATCTTAATCATTAGCTAGTAAGCCCAATCGAACAGGCCTACAGCTTCAGTGGATTTCCTATATGCATGTGTTCAAGGGAGATGGCGCTATACACAACACTGAGGTCCTTGTTACAAGCGAATAAAGCAAAAATAAGCAAAACAATGAAATCGTGTTGCAAATCTTTTTGGTTTTGTGAAAAAAAAAGAATTCGATGTGCACCACGATACCAGTGTATGCTAATTCAATTAACCAGCTCTTTATTAACCCTCACAATCATTGATATGCCCGTACACGCAAAGAAAAAAATGTGAGTAATCTAACAAGAAAAACGTACAATTTACATAAGTTTCTTAGGTGAAATACAACTTTAAAAGTTCTTTGGCAACTCATACAGAACACTTGGGTAATTTGGTACCAAAAAATACTACTGCCAGTCATACAATAAAACTTTTCTAAAATTACCTTGTATGTTTTGGTTGTATTTCAAAGCACTTGGTTCTTTTAATCAATTTGCATTTATCAGTATTTAAAAATAAAGAAATAAATGTACAAATTGATAGAATATAAGTAATCCAACGCCATGTTTCATTTATTTAAATTGGAATGTTTTTAACTAAATTTAATAATATGAAAGACCAAAATATTTTTACTGATTTTCTATTTCCCACCCAAATTAAAACGATGATGACTTATTTTTTCCGGCTGGAAACAAAAATGTTTATTTTAAATATTATGATATTAAGGCTGTTTTTTCTTTGCTGCTTCTGTTGTTTTGGTGGGGTTCTTGTTGTAGCCCTTGTCCTGTGTTGGGGTTGTAGCAGTCCTTGGGCAAGAATGGGCTCCATGCGTCGACCCCGGTACGAAGAACCGACTGCTGTGAGAGTCGTATAAATTATCGCGATGAGTTATCAGCAACAATATGGGTTTGTGATTTGTATATCGTTCTCAACAACAGTATTTTGTTGAACAATATTGTTGTTATTGGTGTGGTGGTGGTGGTTACCAAAAAATATAGATGAATAAGAAGGTTCATCCGACTCCTTGATTTCTGACAGTTACGTTCGATTAAAATGTAAATGAAAGAGCGACACTCGTTTTCCAACTCTTAGGTGAAGAATGGGTGTTTCAAAATGAATATGTTTCGTGTTTTTTGTTCAATTGTGAATCAACTAAAGAAAACAGCACAAAGCAACGACAAACAACATTAAAATAACAAGAAACTGTGTCGTATTTTACTCGAATTTTGTGAACATTTTACTTATTTTATTTTATTTAACTACATAATTGCAAAAAAATTTATTGAAAAATAAGGCAAAAATTATCGAATTCTTCTTTGTTCCCGGCGTTCTTAATTTTGAAATTTTTATGTTATTTTGAATGATTTCTGTCAAAATCGACGACAGCTCGCTCTTAAATTTTATTTTTCACATTTTAATCTAACGTAACTCGCTCGATTTTTAAAAAGAGTCCGAAAGTTCTTCTTGTTAAAGTCTATTTTCTTTGGCTCCGTCGTACTCATTTAACCCTGCACCGTCATCCTTCGTCAAAATGACGACGCGCAGTGTACAAACGTTAGTGTACAAAAAATAAGGATGACTTTCTAGGGTTAAAAAATCGAGCGAGTTACGTTAGATTAAAATGTGAAAAATAAAATTTAAGAGCGAGCTGTCGTCGGTTTTGACAGAAATCATTCAAAATAACATAAAAATTTCAATATTAAGAACGCCGGGAACAAAGAATACGATAATTTTTGCCTTATTTTTCAATAAATTTTTTTGCAATTAGTTAAAAAAAAATAAAATAAGTAAAATGGTGACAAAATTCGAGTAAAATACGACACAGTTTCTTAGTATTTTAATGTTGTTTGTCGTTGCTTTGTGCTGTTTTCTTTAGTTCATTCACAATTAAACAAAAAACACGAAAAATATTCATTTTGAAACACCCATTCTTCACCTAAGAGTGGGAAAATGAGTGTCGCTCTTATATTTACATTTTAATCTAACGTAACTGTCAGAAATCAAAGAGTCGGATGAACCTTCTTAGTAGTCTACCTTCTTTGGTGGTGTCTACTTAATTTTTATTTGGTGCATTTTACACATTTTGCGTTTTTTCTTGTCATATTTGCAATTATTTGAGAATTTTTTGATCTGGCAACATTTTCATTCACTCACAACACGTAAGGCTATGCGAACGAAAAGTCAGAAGATAGTGGGTCGCTTTTTGATGCGAAAGTGAGTGACTGGCTTTCGTTCGCATAGGTTTTCTTTCGACATCGTGGCCCAGGCAGTTATAGAAACCTTAGCGTATCTTTGCATGTATCTGCTACAAAATTCATGAAATTGGTAACTTACATATTCATACTTACACCATTATCCAACTAACTGATTAATTTTAACAAAGAAACTTGTGTAAAAGCTACAAATTTCTAAATTGGGAAAAATAACAAGGTGGAATATTTTAAGGTACATAAGCACTGAACACCTACCAAGTGAACTTATAGCCTTGTTACACTGCATGAAATTAAGTAGATTTCTTGTGAAATCGACCCTGTCACACTGCAATTTTTTGACATTTGGTCGATTTAGTTTGTAAAACGATTGTTTGTAAACAAAACGAAATTTCAACAATAGCCACAACAGCAGCAATGGAAAACTCTAATAAAGAAAAATTAAAAAATTATTACTAAAATATGTGTTAATTTTGGGCCTCAAAAAAAGTTGCCGGAAGGAATTATTTACGCGAATATTTTTAAGGATTTTGCGTAATTTGCGAAACCGTTTTACCCGAATCGCTCACAATTGCATCCGGGAGAAATGTCCATTTTTCGGAAGGGAAACGTCCACAAAGAAATTACACGGACCGGTCCACAAACAGGACAAGTGACAATCCTTCGTTGGACGTCCTATTGGGTGGTAGTTTGCCCATTGGCTCAATATGTCTGATCAAAGAAGACAAATTTTTGGTCACTTACTCTAAAGTGCGGGCCAAATATTTTATGGCCGACTGTATTTTATCAAAGCAAACGGTGTTCTTGAGCTGTTTAGATAAGGATGTCGTCGAGAAATTTCTGAAACCCTTAGATGACGGCGAAGTGGAAAAGGACAAAATTGAAAGCAAAATGGAGTACGAGGAGAACCTGGAAATGGCTAAGTACGGCTTACGCATTGCATGGCGCTACAATGATCTGCCGATGGTCAGTTCAGAGAAGACCAACACGCAACCTATTAGAGCAGATGGATGTGAACATGCTGAAGTATTCCAATGGCCGTCCTTAATTGAATGAAAGTCGATTTTCTATGAAATTTAAATTGTATTTATTATAATGTGTGTCCATGCCATTAACAAATGATGATTTAAATCATAAGAAACTGCAGTGCAGACTATCCGTCTGAAAAGGAACAAAATTATTCAAATTATATTTTTGCAGAGAAAACTGCAATACTATTATTATAGTTTGCTATTGTTCAAGAGTTCGCTATGGACCACTGTACCTTCTTCCATCACTGATTCCATCCTATTATGGAATCCACTTTTTGATAATATTTCCATTTTGATGGTGATCCTCCTGTCCGTTTTTCAAAACAACAACAAAAAACTAATAAACTGAAATTGAAAAATACAAACCATTTTCAGCATTTCATCTGCCATTATTTCAAATATGTATCCGTTTATACTGTCCTACCACAGAGCTAACAGAACGCATTCCTGGTCTGGAGTCAATTTTGTTTTCTCCATTTAATGCCGTTTTTCCTGAAAATTTAGTAAACTAATTAAATTTAGCAAACACTTTTAAATATTTCACATTTATTACATATCTTGTTCTTGTTTTTGAATTGACAGAGAAATTAGAAATAAATGTTATCCTATAGTTTAGACACATAACCATAAATTTTTTGATTCTTTCTTATTTTTGCTTGTCTAAATATTAGATTTCGAGGTCGATTTCTAAAAAATCGACCAGCTGATCGATTCTAAATTTTATATGGAAAAAGTACAAGATTTGAGGTCGATTTGCCTCGAAATCTAATTAAACTAGATTTCCCCTGCAGTGTGACAAGGCTATTTGTTATTTATATAAATAACAAATACACATGTACAGGGAAATTTAGGATTTACTTATATGACTTCTGACAACTCTATATAAAAAGATTTATTATAAACATTTATTATTTATAAAAAGATTTATTATTTTATATAACAGATTTACAAAGTTGAGTTCGGTATTTGTACACAATTTTATTTTCTGTGTGAGGAGAGTAGTAACTACTTTCTTTTAAGTGAGTAAATTCCATACATTTTTCCATACAATTTTACAAAGTAAAATTTATGGTTCCAAAAGTCAACATAAAATATTTTTTGAAAATTTGTTTTGGTACAAATATTTATGTTGTATTTGGTGACAATCTGATTTTTTTGTTTCGTTAATAAAAGTAATCCTTTTATTAACATTTTTGTTATCGCTGCTTGTTATCCCGGCTTAAAGTAAAGCAGCCCTATTGTGTCATCTACATACATTTTTTCTCATTGGACGTTCAATCTTATAGGCTTTTCAGAATGTATGCGAAATCTAGGTGAAATGACATAAGGTCGATTTACAAATGTCAAATACCATACAAATATTACATTTGAAAATTGACCTTAAGGCTTCCGCATATAAAAAACATGCGTGCAGCTCATTATGAAATCACAAGCATCCAGTCCGTTGACGACACAGGTAGAATAATGAGCACGTGATCTAACCTCAAAACTTAGGTAAACAAATAAAAAATACTTTTAGAAAAAATTTAATATTAAATTTCTATAATAAATTATTGTAATAATTATCAATCAAAAGTCTTTAATTAATATTAAAATTGTATATATGCGTTTTGGCAACTTTGGGCATCGAATTCGCATGGCAATGCGCTGCATGAATTGTATGTGGGCTGTGCCATTTTGACAGATGTTTAATGCGTTGCATATCGCAATGATTGATTGATTTTGCATGCAGTGCGAAAAAGTTATAAACAAGAAAATTCCATACAAAAATGAAGCTAGTAAGCCCAATCAAACAGAAATATAAGATCTCTTCGATTGGGCTTACTAGATTATAATTAAGAGACTTGATAAGGGTACCACGGTTGTTTTATAGCCTTATCACATTACATGCGAAATCTAGCAGAAATGTCATAAGGTCGTTATTCAAATTTGTATGACATTTGTAAATCGACCTTATAGAGTTGTCACACTGCATGCGAAATCTACCAGAAATGGCATAAGGTCGATTTACAAATGTCACATCCCATACAAAATTGACATTTTAAAATCGACCTTATGTTATTTCATCTAGATTTCGCATACAGTGTGACAAGATTATTTGTCATGTGAATTAGATTTATCATCAAAATCAAATTCAGATATCATACAAATAGCCTTGTCACACTGCATGCGAAATATAGTTTAAATGATACCATACAAATTTCACATTAGAAAATCAAACTTATAGCCTTGTCACACTGCATGCGAAATCTAAATGAAATGTCATAAGGTCGGTTTACAAATGTAAAATTAGTATAGGATCTGACATTTGTATATCGACCTCATGTCATTTAAACTATATTTCGCATGCAGTGTACCAAGGCTATATTAGTCAAACTTGACATTTGTAAATCGACCTTATGACATTTCAAGCTGAAATCGATTGATTTCACATGCAGCGTGAAATCAATCAAAGTATGAATATCGGTCATGCATGCATTATCCGTATTTTTGCTGTTTTTAAGACACATAAAAAGTACGCATGTAAGATATGAAAGCAACAAAATCAGATGGTTTTACTCATCTGATTCACGAAGCACACACAAAAGTTAAAAGTTCACTAACTTTTTGTATGTATGATGCACACTTTTGGGATGCATGCTTTTATTGTATGCAGCTTCATATGTTTTTGTATGTATGATGCACACTTTTGGGATGCATGCTTTTATTGTATGCAGCTTCATATGTTTACATACATTTCAAATTTTCTCGAGACATACATGGTACAAATATACGTATATTTTGCTGATTGTGTTTTGGCCTTTTTGGTAAATTCCGAAGAAGTGAAAAAGATGCCATTTTGTGATTGAAAGTTGTGAAAATTGACTCTTGACCAATAAATTTTACATCGGGTTGTCATAAGAGGTATTTTAAGAGTCAATTTTAAGGAAACACTATTATTAAAATGCTTCGGGATATTAACATATCATATTATTAAGGTTTTTGTGTCTTCAGGAAAAACAAAATATGCCATTTTGTGATTTGAAAGATGTGAAAATTGACTCTTGACCAATAAATTTTACATGGGGTTGTCATAAGAGGGATGTCCTTTATTTTAAGAGTCAATTTTAAGAAAACACTATTATTAAAATGCTTCGGGATATTAACATATCATATTATTTAGGTTTTTGTGTCTTCAGGAAAAACAACCTTATTACGAGAGTAGCATGCTACTTGTTAAATGACTAAATTACACACAAAAATTAAGCGAACATGCCTATAGTTATTGACGCAGTACGAACGTGTCAGCTGCGTTTACGATAAAGTAACCCGGTCTCTTAATGGTAACACTGGCAGAAACAAACAAACTTCATCAAAAGGCGCGCTACAAACAAATCTCGTGCAAAACTAAAACTAAACACTAGCTACGGGCATATCAATGACTGTGAGGGTTAAATAAAGAGCTGGTTAATTGAATTAGCATACACTGGTATCGTGGTTGGTGCACATCGAATGCTGTTTTTTTCACAAAAACAAAAAGATTTGCAACGCGATTTTATTGTTTTGATTATTTTTGCTTTATTCGCATGTAACAAGTGCCTCAGTGTTGTGTATAGCGCCATCTCTCTTCAACACATGCATATCGGCAATCCACTGAAGCTCTATCCTACTTTCACTTCAATGTTTGTGTTTTCTGCCTTTGGGTTTGTTGTTGTTCTAAGTTTTCCAACTGCCAAAGAAGTGAATTGAAGAGGAATAACAGAAAAGGTATTTTTTCGTGTGTTTTGTTGCGAAAGAAGCATAGTCGAAGGAAAAAAAGAGCTTTTGCGAAACTAAAAACAATACAAAAGAATGAACAAATAAACTACAACCACCAAAAGTGTTTAACAGAAGAACAGAACAGAAAACATTGAATTGGTTTTATTTATTTTATTTGTTGTTACCTCCAAAGTATAAGTTGGATCCATGTACATACACTTGAAACCTGCGTATAACACTTGGAAACGCGTCTCAAATTTGGTGAATACTCTTTGGAATCGAATTAATTTTCCTGTACATTCACCACCGTTGTTAGCAATCACCTATACACCATTAGAAACCACGAGGAGCACAGTCAATAACTCCAACGCCGTTACAGCTTCTTCATCCCATAACAGCCTGAGCGAGGCCGCACAAAAAGACGAGGTAAGTGATTGTTCTGACATAGAGATGTCAGAAATGGGTAAAGTAAACCGTTTAATTGGATTTTCTGTAGGCTCTTAAGACCTCCAAACGTTGAAGGAAGAATTTATCGTAGCCATATGTTTGTCTGGCCGTAAGGTACTTTCAGATTTACTGCATTTGTGTCCGGTGCGCGTTACTGGGATAAGCCAGTTCCAACGTGCGATCCTAATCGAAAATTGTTTAGAATTTACTTTTTATTCTATTGTTCTCATTGTTAATTTTCATTTGTTGGAGGATGCAGCCGAACCGGCATTTCCGATAACAGCTTCTTTTGCGGGGAATTTATATTTTTTTTTATGAAAGAAGGGTTTTAATTGGTATTCATTACAGGGAAGTCGTGTGGTTGTTTTACTGTTTCTAAGAATATGTTTCACAGACAGACTAATTCGAATTTCTATGTGAATTTAAATATCCGTTAATGTATTGAGAATAATCGATCGAGTAATCGCACACCATATTGAAAAGTATCGAGTAATCAAATGTAACTAAATTCAACAGCACTGGTACTCTATCTTTAATCATAAATATTGATTTCAAAACAGCATGCATCTCTTGATTGCGCATACAAAGCCATGTTCGCCTGAAGGCACTGACTGATATATATTTTGCTGCCGATTTTAAAATTTCAAGTCAGACACTTTCTAAGTCAAATGCAAATGTCAGTAGATTTGATCATTTAGTCATGGGTAAGGTATTTAGAGAACTGGACTGTATTTACATCAGGTGAAAGCAGGAGCCCAGCTGACTGAAATTCGTTTCATTCAATTGTAACCGAAACTATCAAATCCCATATATATATATATATATATATATATATATATATATATATATATATATATATATATATTTGCTTTGACAGTATGGCTCACCATTCAAAAAATCACTTGTATTTTGTTGTTGCCGAATTTGTTTTTGCTCTGCTGCTATCACCTTATATAAATACGCCTTGGAACTGGAGAAACATTCAAATGATGATTAATAAACTGTCTAAACATGGTGTGTCCTTGGTCAAATTTAACGTCATGTGTCAGATCAAGATAGATTGAAACCCGGTGTTTGTTTGTAGCAGTATCTGAACCTGAGCCAGTTCCCTTGTTAACAACAGCGGGCCAAGCTGATAAAAATTGTGCCAAATAACGTGTAGATATGTCAGCAATTACGGCATGAAGGTGGATTAAATTAGATGCACATAAGATGGACGAACGTGCGTTGTTATGTTCACAAGGATAACTAAAAATTTTGTCTACTTGCCACTTACATTTCATTTATTTGTTTGCACTTCTAAGTCAAGTGTCCGATTATAATTCAATTATGAATATTCTTCAGGAAATTATATACATTAAATGACTTATACTATTTACTACTACTAATCCAAACTACTACCAAGAGGTTTTGAGAGCACAATCAGTAGGATCGTAAAGCAAGATCTGACAAATTGTTGCACTATTTGGAGGGGGTATTTAAGATCCGGCCCAGTATAACTTAACATCCTTTTTAGTTAAATTAATCATCTCCTTAGTTCAGCATCAATTGATGTCAAATAGTGAGGCAGGTATCAGAAGCATGGCATATGCAACCATTAACAGTTTCGAATTCAAATTCAAGTGCAGAAATTTATGTCGTTTCGGTTTGATTGATATTCGAAAAGTGAGTTGTGGCTCTTGATTGTTTGGGAGAATTAAGAGCTCGAATATTTTCTTAAAGTTTCGCTGTCGTTCGTTATGGACCAGAAATCATAATAAAGGTAGATAAATTTGAATAGATGCAAAATGATCTTGAGCCAGAACAATATCCCAATTCAAATCAAATTATCTGTATATGGGCATCTCCCACTGGCCCGGGCGCGACATTCGCACGCCTTAAACTACGCCAAAAACAAGAAAGAAACTGAAAAAGTAGATCAGCCTTTTTAGTGTTCTAAAGCGCTTAAAGAGTACTACATTTTAAAAATATATCGTCAGAATTTAGTACAAATTAGTACAAAATTATAAACAATTTCACATTGAAAGGGACGCTACAAAAAAAAACAGAAGTACTTTTGAAGCTCTTATAGAAATATACGATTTTTTGAGAACTTTGTTTTTCCATATATACATATAAATGAAGGTCAGGGGGTATATTTAGTTTTATGAAATATGTATGAGAATTATCTCTTACATTTTTTTAATTAGGTACAGCAGAAATACGTACGCGACAAAACGGACGCTACAAATATTTCCACGCGTAGTAAAAAAGGTGTAATTTTCGTTATAACACTTCAACTTATAATAAAAATAAAACAGAACAAGTTAACTTTAATTTTCAAAATAAAGAAAGGTGTCGAAATATGAAAAAAATAAAGTTAAAAGCTATTACAGTGGTCTGATTTAATTTTATTTGGGAAAATAAAGAAAGTTGTCGAAATTTGGAAAAAATAAAGTTAAAATCTATTAAAGTGGTCTGATTTAATTTTTTTGGTAGACCTTTTTTTGGGAAATGCCCCGCCCATATGGACTCATATTTAAAGCAACTTTTTTTCTTCTTTTATAAGGGAGATAAAATAACCTTAGGATAAGCACACTAGCAGTGTCCACTACTTCGCACGCAAAAAAGCCACTTATTTGTTATAAGTGCTAATCCGTGTCTCTTTTTGGATAGAATTTATTGAATTTTCTTTTTGTGAATATAAATGAATCTAAAATAGTAATTTCGAAAACTCCCATTATATAGCACTCATACACAGTCAAAGGAATGTGCTGGTCGAATTGCAGTATTTTAGCTGAACTTTTTTCGTATGTATCATTTGTACTTTGAACCCATTTTCGAACAAAAAATTACAATCGCAGGGACTTTTATATCCCAGTTCTCATGTTTATAGATGCTGCGGCTGATTTTATCTCTTTCCCAGAAAGTACACATTTTGAAAAATCACTATAGGTAACATGTGTTCTTGCTTCTCATCTAAGAGCTTATAATTTATTTGGTACCACATTTATGCCTTTTCGTCCCGCATCCTCCCTATAAATACAAATTTTCAAATATCCATTTATGTTCCGCGTTCGTGTAATTAAAGGGGGCTGTACACAATTTTTATAACTTTTTTTACTGCGCTTCTTTGGAGGAATTTACATATCAAACATATCACGACTCCAGCTGCAATAATTTAGTTGGTACCATTTTTATCCCTTTTTGTGCCGCTCACCCTTAAAAGTACAAAAGCGCATTTATATTGCGCTTCTATGTGATGAGAGGAATATACTTACTAAATTTCACGATTCTAGCTGTAAAACTTCAGTTGGTACTATTTTTATCCCTTTTTTTCGCGCTCGCTTCTTAAAAGTACAAATTTCGAAAAATGTAAATACCGATTTTCACGAATATAGCAGCATTACTTAAATTGGTACCATTTTTATCCCTTTTTGTCTCTTTTCTCCCTTAAAAGTACAGAAAAATACCTTTTTGTAGCTCGTCTGCATGGTGAGTGCAAGGCACACACTGAATTTCATGTTTCTTGCTACTGCCGTTCAGTCAGGACGAAGGTTCGATGTTTATCCCTTTTTGTCCCATAAAATACGAATTTTGTAAAAACCTTTTTATTTTGGTCTCCGTCATATTTGGGAACTACTATGAAAATTTCATTACCCTGGGTTCATCTTTTATATATATTTAGATTAGCCACTTCGGCTAGTGATCTTGTCCAACACTGACGTTTGGTTTTCTTTAAAAGCCATCGCAAATATTTGGTCCAAATCATTTACTACTTTCTTATCAAAGTATATACCCTTGGAGTATAATCAATAATAGTAATGTGTTTGCTTCCCTAAAATGCACAAATCTTTCAATACTTTACGCCAGTTGCTTTTCTTTTTGCAACTCTCAAACTACAAATTCTTCAATAAGTTTCTAAGCATTGTGTGAATATTTCATAGGTTTGTACTAATACAAGTAAATTCACGATCAAAAACATTTTTGTAAGTCTTTGGCTTATGTATTTGTATGTAAAATAACCGATTTTTCGAAGAAACTGGTTTTGTAATAATATTGGGAATAATATCGAATGATATCTCTACTTAGATGGGATGCTGTGCACCGTTTTTATTTCATTTTAATTTTATTACTTCTGTACAAACAATTATGTAAATAAAACGTGTTCTTATAATTTTAATGTAAGGGTAGTAGCAAATATTATATTCAAATTAATACATATGTATGTACAAAAATTCTTTCGACACAATTCCTTATAATTGTTGGCCATATTTGGTTAGCCATTTCAGGCCTTCAGTTGTCGTTGTCTTCGGCTTATATTCACAACCAATCCAATCTGTATATTCCGCCTTATCTATCAATGCAAACACATGACCATAGTCCAGTTCTCCCTCCTCGTCTGGTTCATGACGATGTGGTACTTGGGCGATTTGTATATGCCCAATATATTGACACAATTCCTTGAAGCCATTTGTCATGTTACCTTGGATCAGCTGCCTATGGAAGACGTCCAGTAACAGTTTAAGATTCTTACTCTTGACATCGTCCAGCACGGTTACAGCCATGTCGTATGAATTCATGAAATACGAAGGCACTGAGTATTTATTGATTGGTTCTATGACTCCCACTATATTCTCCTTTTCCAAGATACCTGCAGCATACTTCAAATTTGTCACATACGTCTTCAAATGCTCTTCACGTGAGGAATTCGCCACCAGACCAGACATTAAATGTATCTTTTGGCAATTCAGTTGCTTCGCCAGATTTATGGTTTCCGTTAAATGGTTTTGGAATTGTTTTTCCGCTCCCGGAATGCTGGTAGCGCCCAATTGTAACTCATTGGCACCCAAAGCTATATTTAAGAGAGACACTTGCAAACCGGTGTCCTGTTTTGCTTTGACTACAGCATCCTCTTCTGATCTTGGGTAAGGAATTTCCACCGCTCTAAATCCAGCCTTGTGGGCCAAGCACATTCTCTCCGAAATACTGCATACTTCGGTGAATAGAAAATTAAGATTTGCCGCAAATTTAAGAACCATCTTCACCAACTAGCCACGTGATGTGAACTATTAATGCACTGCTGCCTGCACTCACTGATTGCCGTTTTTGCTATTATCTGATGTTTGCGTTTTTTGCAGTTCAAGTGCCTGCCTTTTGAAGATTATTCGCTTTTGTTTGCCTTTCAGTGCTCTCGGTCACTAGAGTTTGTGTTGATGATTTGTTTTGATAGAGGAGAGTTGTGTAATTATTAACTGATTTTTGGATAAACTGTTATTCTATTTGTTTGTATGATTATTTTAATTTGTCTATTGTTTGGAAATGCTCATAATGGCCAAATAACATAAAACAATGCAATTATTGTAGTGTAACGAGCAAATTCCAATTCGATTGTTTGTCTTGTATGAAAGTGGAACGGGTGGAATGAAACACCAACTGATGCATTGGGCTACAGAGTTGCCAGGTTTGGGCGTAAAAATCAGAAGTGGCGGGTAATTTTTGTCTTCGTATAGAGTGGGTCATTTAAAATTTAAATTTAGATTCGGCTATAAAAGGTACTGATTATTTTTTAAAATTTCTGGTTTTATTTATTTCATTGGCCACAACCCCACACCAAACAGTGACTCGTTATGGATGCATAGGCTTCTCAATCGCCAATAATTATCAAACACATTTGTAACGATAAAACGTTAGTTAAGACATTATTTTGATATATAGACATTGGCTACCGGGTAGATTATAGGACCCACAACTTACTACTTAGTATACAATTTAAAAGAACATTATTATTTTTTTGGTCTTTGGCCGACTTTCAATTAAAAAAGAACTCAAAAATGTTTACTAGAACAAAAGTTATTGAATTCTGGCCGAAGGAAATTGATTCTGGACGTTTTAAATCACTTGTCCAAAAAAAACTATTTTCCTTAGACTTAATTCAAAGCAAAACTTATTATTTTTTGAAATTGTTGTTTTCCTTATTACAATGCGAGCTCGATGATAGCAACTGCTCGTTTTTTGCAACCAAATAAATATTAGCATTGCAGTCTTTATAAGCGCAACTTATGGTCTCTATTATCGCAACTTCTATAAAAAAGTTGTAAAGTTCGTTTTCTCTTTTCTGACGAAGCTGAATTAGAAGGACCGCGCATTAGTAAGAACCCATATAATCGTCCCAACAGACTCGGATGTGTGAAAATATACAGCGATATTTACTAGAATTGATGAATCGAAATTAATATCAATTCAATTAAAATCATCGAAATATGGAACTTAAAATCATGTATTTTTAGTAGAGATTAGTGCAAGGTGTAAACTTCGACAAAATGTAGTCATTCTTCACAGTTTTGCTTAGTTTATTTCCAGCTTCGTCGTTGTAGATTATTTTGTGTTGAGTATACATTAGAGCGTACCAGGTTACAAGTAAAAAAAAAGTTCGCCGTACACCTTCGAATATGAAGTATTATTGAAAGGTAGTTTCAAAAAATTTTTTTTATTTTTTTATGCCGAACGTAGGGGTCGCGCTTTTACATTTTTCTATATAACTTCTGCATTTATAAACGGATTTTAAAGTGTGATACATCGATGTTTTTGTCTTTTGAGGTACGCCCTAGTATACATATTACACTAACTTTCTTGCTGGAGATCCGTCAACCTTTGAGCCCCGAATTTTTTTCTGTGATAAATACGGAAAATCTGTTATACTTCTTGACGAAGTATGGGTCGAAATATGATTTCTAATGAGTTTTGGGATTTTTTTATTTATGCAGGACATGAGTAATAGGATATTTGCGAAAATCACTATCCTGCAGATTCTGATAAAAAAAATTATTTTGAAATGTTTCTTCATTTCTAATCTTAAATATGTATTACTTCGAATAAGATGTCTTCGATGAGGCAATTATTCAATGGTCAATTTGGGGTTTGGTTATCGCAACTATTCGATTATTGCAATAGACATGGGCAGTTTTTAGTTGCGATAATCGATCTCGTTCTGTATTACTTATTTTTCTTAATACATTGGATGGGTTTCTTAACCTTTAACCTAACAGGCAAAAGCCAAATTTTAATGCTACGATGTCGGGATTTTTCGATGAAATATAAGGGAGATAAAAGAGCGTTAGAATAAAATAAAGGTAGTCACTTTCGGTAGTGATCTTGTCTATCACTGACTTCAAAAAAATCAAAGCCTTGGAGGACGTATTCAAATATTATGATTTTGTGGGCGAAAAAAGGTTGTATTAAAAAGTTTTAATAGTACGCTGCAATGAAAATAAACAGAAGGTTGTATTGAGGCAGCCTTACCCGTCACAGGGTTAATAAAATATTAAAATTATTAAATTATGGTACTTCCAAAATTGTTGATAATAATATCAGTGATCAAAACCCCTGTTTTTCTGCAATGTCGGGTTTTCTGAAAACCGTGATTTAAAAAAAAAACCAGGTTGCCCGGTTTTCTTTTTATAAAAAACCGGTCAGATCGGATTTTTATCGGGTTTTTCTTGAAACTGTAAAAAATGGGGAAATTATTTATTATAGGGTAATTCCACAAAATGTATACTCGTTCTTGGGAATATATCAATTCTGATGTCATAATCAGATTCAGTGAAATCTTTCGAAAATGACACCAAACATTCATGTAGGATCATTTGGCGATTTTTTAAATACTATATCACCCCATCATTACTTTTCGTCCTGCATCTATCATTTCCAAAATATCAGTTTAGAACAGGTGTGAACACCGTAAAAACTACAAGTTATGTCTTGCTTAAATAGGAATTCATTTTGAAAAACAGCTATAATTTCTGGACCAATTACCCCATTCTGCGATTCAGAAATCTTGTAGAGAATGAAACAAGATAAAAAATAAATCATAAGTTTGACATGAAGTTCAAAGATTATGCGTATTTCTTGACTCTTTGAAATACAAGGACCTTTTTTCTTATAATCGCAAAGTTCATCAGCCTCATATTACCTACAAGGACGAATATTGCCGCGGTCACCCCCAGAAATTAATTCTGGTTTAATTAATGATGATCTGCAAAATATTTCGTCCTTTGGTCAAACCGTTTGTGAGCTAAATGCTCCTGAAAACACCTTTAAAAATAATTACATATATTCTTATGTTTATGGCTGGTCGACATCTGCAACGGCAAATGGTCAACGGCGTCGATTTTTCTTCTGCCCATAAGAAATGCATGTGAAACCTAGGACGAACATCGCTATTTTAGACTCACAGTATTGCTGTGTTCGTATTTTTTTAGTCAATTTGCGGCCTCTAATAAAAAAACATTCTATGATGCTTGTGATAATATAAAAAGTGGCATATTATAAACAAATTAGCACCGAAATGCGACTTTTTTATGAAAACCCGGTTGAGACCGACAAAAAACCCGGGTTTTCCGGTTTTCCAAAAACCGCGAATTTAAAAAAACCTGACGGTCGGTCTCAGATGAAAAACCCGGTTGCCCCAGTTTATCGGTCTCGGTTTTGATCATTCACTACTAACTTTTAAACCTTTCAAAATAAATGGCATCCCTCCTATGACAACCCCAGGTTAAATTCATTGGTGATGAGCCAAATTTTCACAACTTCCAAATCACAATATTGACATATTTTTCACTTCTTCGGAATTTACATGTGGAATCAATCGATTTCAGCTTGAAATGACATAAGGTTGATTTACAAATGTCAAGTTTTTATAGGACCTGACACTTGTAAATCAACCTTATGTCATTTCAGCTAGATTTCGCATGCAGTGTGGAAAGGCTATAAGACTAGACATGCAATGAGAAAATAATTGTATGTAGATGACACAACACTTACAAGTGCTGAAAAATCTATCTCTGAAGCCTCAATGTATCATCTTAAATCTAACTTATACTTTTTTCACTTCCCCGTATACCGTAGGGTCAGCCATTATTATTTTAGGTCTTTGCGAAAATTTTAGCTTGTCGCCATCTATTGGGTATTGATATTACTTTTAGTCAACACTGTTTATGTACACACCGCCAGAGGGCGCTTTTGCCAATGTTAAATGTCATTTAAGAGAAAAGTTTGACAGCAACGAAAATTCCAACAAGAGAGAATAGTAGATAGATTTGTGTACAGAGATAGAAGGCGACCAAACAACAGCCGATTGCGCGCCGCCGTCGATCTTTTATTATGGCCTTCCGCCATATGAAACTTTTTTTTTTGGCTGAAGTGAAGTTTATGGTGCGCGAATACAAAATGAATCTTCTTAAGAAAATTTGGGGGCAGAGTCACTAAAAATGGGCCCGACCACTTACATACAGGTGTGTGAACTCAAATTAAAGTAAGTTTTCTTTATATGTAACACTCTTAATATTTTTGTGGACCCAGTTTGCACACAAAATGTCCAAATAAATGGGGATCTGAAGCTCAATTTAAACGGGTACTCAAATTAAGGGAAATTTTATATAGATGGCAAATTAGCAAAAAATATGCGATTTTTTCGGCTTTCTCCCTTTTTACGTAACAGCGGCATTTCATTAAACAATATAACTATAATAACTACAACCTTTTCGCCAATTATAATTTTTGACAAAAATCAAACTAATTTACAATTTATATCTAATGTAAAGTAAGACGAAGATATATCTTCAGATCTGATGTCTGACTGAATCCACAAAAAGAGTTATAATAGGGCTGGTTTTCTTTAAGCCGGGATAACAAGCTGCGATAACAAAAAAGGTTAATACATTTTTTTCCCACAAAATAAAAAATATTTTTTCACATTGTCGCCAACTACAATATAAAAATTGTATCAAAACATATTTTCAAAAAAATTTCTGTTGTGTTGAGTTTTTTGGACTTAGCCTCGATAACCATAAATTTGACTTACACTGGATAATTATCCAGGCTAAGTCCAAAAGTTTCAACATAAAATTATTTTTTCAAAATTTGTTTTCACGCACACATTGATATTGCTGTTGCCGACAATTTAAAAAAAGATTTTTTTTATTTTGAGTGACATTTTTATTTTTTATTAAGGTTTTTGTTATCGCAGCTTAGTTATCCAGCCTTAAAGAAAAACAGCCCTAATACAGTGTAATTGCATTTGAAATATTGATATTGTACCCAAAATGGTTTTCAAATATTTTTTTGCATTTCCTCTAAAATTGTAAATGTGAACTAATTTACAAATTCAAGTTTCATTCAGCGCCTAAATAAAAAAGACACAAATACCGGAGTTTTATTCACTATTTTGTAAGTAAAACAAGTAATTAGTTAGCAGTTTGAACTTTGACTTATATACGAGTTAAGTGTCCGAAAAATCATATTATTTATAATTGCCTTTTCAGACTGCATGCGAAATCAATCGATTTCAGCTTGAAATTTCATAAGGTTGATTTTCATATGGGTGATTCCATTGGAACGGGTGTGACACTTTTGCTTAAATATCTCCCATATTCACTGACTGTGATTTTTACTATATTGCGAATTGAAAACGTCAGGTCAAGCGGAATATTATTGCAAATATAAATATCTCTTAGCGTTTTAAATATTGTAGATATACAACAAACAACAGCGTCACGTTAGTTTTGGAGAAATTCTTGAGGTTTTGCTTATTTTCTAGAATTAGGTAATGTTCCTTCCTTACATGCCTTTATTCATTTTTGCTAATCAAAAGATTACGTTACCAACATCTCTTCATGAATATAGGAAATATAGGATATTTAAATTGTAACCGGCGTGCAATTTTGACGGAAATCTTGTTACGACACTACACCATTTCCAATTGAAATTAAGAAAATTCCACTTGTAATTGAGAATTCCATTTCATATTGAGAAAATTCAAATTGAAATTAGGATTTTCCATTTCAAAATGAGAAAATTCCAATTGAAATTGAGAATTTCCATTTCAAATTAAGAAAATTCAATTGAAATTGAGAATGTCCACTTATAATTGAGAATATCCATTTATAATTGAGAACATTGCAATTGAAATTAAGAATTTCCATTTCAAATTGAGAAAAATCCAAATGAAAATGAGAATTTACATTTCAAATTGAGAAATTTTCAAATGAAATTGAGATTTTCTCCATTTGAAATTGAGAATATTTCTGCTTTTGCATAAATCATATGTGTTTTGAAGTGGTATATAACATACGTGACGCTTTATTGAATGTACATAATTAAATCAATTGTGCCACAGAAAAAAAGGCTCATTCAGAGTTTGTTCTCGATCCTATGGTGTTCCTTCAACATGTCTCTAACTGAACTATACTGAATAGAAGAATCGGCTTATTCAAAACGCGATCAACAAAAGAATGAGTTCTGAGGAGATGAGTAATTTAAATGAACTTGTTTTGATATACAATAACGCTTAATTCCGTAGCTGACTGGAACAAGTCTTTGAAAACTGTCACTTGATATTGATATAGTAGTTATTTAATCCAAGGTTAAGGGGGATCTCAATTGCCAAATGTAAGACCACAGATAATTGCATAGAATATACACATGTTCCAGCATTTGAAACTGTTTATTGCAGAAGACAATTCAATAACCTTTTTCCTGGGTGAAAATATAAATTTCTGAATTTTCTCAATTTCAATAAGAATATTCTCAATTTCAAATGAAAATTTCACAATTTCAATTGGATTTTTTTCAGTTTGAAATGTAAATGCTCATTTTCAAGTGGAATTTTCTCAATTATAAATGGAAATTCTCATTTTCAAGTGGAATTTTTTCAATTATGAATGGAAATTCCCAATTTCATTTGGAATTTTCTCAATATGAAATGAAAATTCTCAATTTCAATTGGAATTTTCGCAATTTGAAATGGAAATTCTCAATTTGAATAGGAATTTTCTCAATTATAAATGGAAATTTCCAATTTCAATTGGAATTTTCTCATTATGAAATGGATATTCTCAATTTCAATTGGAATATTCTCAATTACAAATAAATTGGATTTTTTTCAAATTGAAGTGGAAAATCTCAATTTCAATTAGAATTTTCCCAATTACAATTGGAAATGGTGTAGTCTATATCTGGAAAAGGAAATGATCAAACTTATTGTTGTCATTATTTTTGTTTTTTGAAATATCAAAAATATGTATTATGGAATTATAAACATTACGAATGTCTATCGGTGATTTTTTAAATCATAAATTGATTTCGAAATTTTGTCGAAAAAAGCGTCACTTAACGTTGAATCAGCCAAATGTCAAATGTTGATTTGTATAAGATCTGACATTTGTAAATCGACCTTGCCATTTCAGCTAGATTTCGCATGCAGTTTGAAAAGCCTATAAGAAAATGTTGACATTTTTAAATATATATGCAATTTGTATTCTCCTTTTAACGGAGAAAAGCCAATGCGAGTCAAAAGCAAACGTCGCCGCAGGAATTCTGTGAAAGCGCGTCGCCGCCGCCAACGATTTTTGTCGGCTTCGTTCTCTGTTTGTGTCTTGCAGAATTTTTCTGAAGTTCTGTTAAAATAGTCTTTTTATAAACTTAATAAAGAAAATATCGCTTCCAAAGCCAAACATTACGACGAGTTTTGTTCAAAAAACCACAGACACTGTGAAATTGTGATAATTTTCATTAGAAATCGCACGGACCAAACAAAAACAAGAGCTGAGCGACGAAACAAGACAACAACGTCGTAGAAAGAAGAAAAGAAAAAATCAATTTTTGCGCACACTTTTTCCACGGTACGGTGAAGTGAAGTGTTTGTAGTAGCTGCTCTGGCTGGCTGGCTCCTCAGATTTGCTTCTCGTCGTTTCAACATTTCGCACAACTAAAACTCGTTTCGGGTTGTATTTCATGTTTCTTTTTTAGAAAACAATAACAAAAATTGAAAAAAAAAATTAACTCAAATTCTGTACGAACTCTGGTGCTGACCTTTCTCACAAACAAACAACCAAAACTTAACTTGTGCACAGTTTGTGTGTGTGTTTCAAAACTATTTTCTCGACTGCATTAATTACCGCATAAAGCTAATCAAAGGTAAATTAACTCATTTAATGGCAATTCAAATGCTTGCTTGGAGCAGGAAGCGGAGTGAGGTGCAAATGATGTGATGATGGGTTGGTTATGCACAGGCAAGGTTTTGGGTGGTGATGATGTTACGAATTTTCGGGCCACACCAACAAACGCAACTCACTCACTCGGCTCACTCCTCCTTCTCGCCATCGTCGTCATCGATTGGCTGTCTGTCTATTTGTCCGTCCATTATAAATAATATCGACTACTCAATTTTTGAAATATTTTCAACACATGTCTCGAGACCGCGTTCTCTGTTTGCTTTTGCTTTGTTTGTAGCCATGCATTCGTGGCTTGCCTTTACTTCGCACCCTTTACCACCACCACCACTCTCCTCCATCAACCCCACACAAAATCATCCTCATGCATTGAAAGTATTTTTAAGTTTGTGCTTTAATAGTTCAGGCGATTCTATCTGATTTGCTTGCCAAACTTTATCAATTTATTTATCTATTTGCCCATTTTACAGATGCCCCGTACTCGTAGACGTCACCATTCACGAGATCGTTCATCCGGTGGGATGCGTGATAAACGTCGGCGTGTTGAATCGGAGGAAAACTCACCCATAGCGTCCGAAGTTGCCTCACCGTGAGTATGATTGTGATGCCTTTTCATTTCGATATTTTGTTTTAAATTATTGTCATTATTTTGTTATTGTGTATCTCCCCTTCCTTGTCACCGCTAGGCCACGTTATAAAAATACACGCTCAGATGCCAAACGTCGTCGTCATGAATCAGATGCCAGCTCGAGAGTCTCAAAGGAATCAACGTAAGTTACCCTCATACACACACCATTTGGATGAATTCCAATTTGCCGGCTCTTTTTATAAATCTAATTCGGCAGGATGTATGAATTGTCTAAATTGACAACGTAATAAAATAGTTTTTTTGTTTATCTTTTTAGGGCCATATATTACAAACGTAAACCACCGAGATTTGTAACCATCAATTTAAACGATTCATTCATCTAGAACGAATTAGTTTCATAAAATCAGTCAAAACGCTATTTGTTTTGTGTGCACTGTGTCAGTTTTCTAATATTCGAGCAAAGAATAATATGTCGTACGTGACTCTTGCTTGAAAACGATCTTACCTATAAACATTTTAACATATTCCAGATTGTATTGAAAATATTGTCAAATCATCGTAAACCATAATGATGTTACTACTTTTAATATGCAGGGGAAAATTACTTGACATTTCCCAATTCAATTGCATTTACATCAGATCAGATTCCCAACAAGAATAATTATTGGATGATTATGGAATTTAATCTGGCATTCTCAGAAAGAATGAGTAAATTTTAAATCGAATAGGGTTGAAAAATGTGGAAATTCGAGCGTTCATGTTCTTTCTTTGATTTAATTTTTGGTTTTGCTTAATTTGCTGAATTCTTTTTAAACAATTCAAACATTTTTTTTTATAGAGGCCGGGTTTGATGTTGAAAAGTCGCTGCGAAGCCACTTGAAAAGACTTTTGACATGGTCGAAATCATGATCGTGGTAGTCTGCAGCCAAGTAATAAATGTCACCATGCCATTTGTAAATAAATTTGCATTCTATTAAATATAGAAGCAAAATGGTCTTGAGCCAGGACAATATCCCAGTTCAAATCAATTCAAACAAATTTTTGATTTGAACTGGGATATTCTCAAGACCATTTTGAATTTATATTTTATAGAATGCAAATTTATTTACAAACGGCATGGTGACATTTATTACTTGGAGCCAGGAGAATATACCAGTTCAAATCAAATATTGATTACAGACCAAAATAAAATAAAAACTAACTGAAACGGAATTTTGGAGCCCGCTTACAATTTCTAATTGATTTCTCATATACTATAAATAAATATACATATTATCAACGAAGAGAAAGTAGCGCCAAATGTCTAATAAAGTCTAATTCGAGCCTACTGGTTTTTGTTTATGCATTTGCTTAATTACTGACTTAGTAATGATGCCGCCCTTATAAAATATTCAATTCAACATTTCTTCCAATATGCCAATAGAAAACTTGTTTTCAAAATGTTTTAGGCAACGTGGAACTCATTTTCTTCCATGTTATAGATTTAGATGATTCGCGCGTCGAACTTGAGTGGATCGAAATTAGCATATGATTCAAACTATAAAATCACAGTATAAAACCACTTTCTTCTCCTTTTTTCTCCTCCAATTTTTTTCTCCTTTACATAGTGAAGTACTTGATAATTTCCTCGTAATATTTCACTTACAAATGATGCAATGAAATCGTTTCACATTTTAGTGATTTGTATGTACCGTTTTTTTTTTGTTTGAAGACATAAATTATTAATTAATTGTTATTGATAAACAATATTAATTAATTTATCACAAACAGTATATGTTTGGCAACAATTGCTTTGGAAACGATTAATTGTGATTGAACTGTAATGTAAATTACAAGAAAAAACTGTATTTGCCAGTGGAGCCAAAAGTATACGAATAATTTCTTCAGCAATTTAGCGACCCATTAAAACTAAAATTTCATGTCTAACATTATATAGACAATAGTTCGAATTTTTTGCATTCGAAGTCATATCAATTTGGTTTTATATGAATGTATCTAAAAATATTTATTGGAATGCCAACATAAGTACAAAAACTGATTTATTATATATACTTATTTATTTATCAGATCAGATATCATTAGCACCTGTTCCACAAGGGTAAAAACTCAAAATTTAAAATTTTTTAAAAAAATTGTGGACATATCTATTCAATGATAAAATCGACCATTGCACATAGGTCTGCAAACCCCTTTTAATCGCCAAAACTATAAACTTAACGTTTATTTTCTCCGCATGATGAACTATTTTTAGTTCATAAACTCATGGGTTCAAATTAGGATATATCCTCCATACAAAGGTACCACCCGATTTAAATTAGGACCGCTCTAAAATCCTCTTTTAACAATGGATTTGGATGAAATTCGGAAAAGGATGCTGAATTTGGCTCAGAAACATATGTTTTCAAAGCGGACCTTATAGATCAAATTTTGATATAGCTCCCATTGAAACGTACCACCAAAATTGAAGCAAAACTAGAAGCATTTTGATTAAAAATTTTTGCAAATTTATGAAAATTCGGTTACTTGTTTGTGTTTACAATCTTAAGTAAAATACTCGACATTTGTCGCTTCGGTGACTATCGGTTAATTATTGTTTACATCAATAAAACCAAGAAATATTTTTTTAGTTTTGTCCAAAAAAAGTGGGTCTTTCGACCTATGTACATACATTGATTTGTCTCCTTCGTAAAAAAAACATTATGACACCCCATCTGTGTTTTCAGAATATCTTCTTTAGACTCAACTGTAGAGTTAAATCTTTAGTCGTTTAATTTAATTTTTAGATTTAATTTAAGATTAGATTTTTGTGGAATAAATGTCATGTGGGCATCTCCCAGTGACCCGGACGCGACATTCGCACGCCTTAAACTACGACAAAAACAAGAAAGAAACTGAAAAAGTCGATCAGCCTTTTTAGTGTTCTAAAGCATTTTGAAAATATAAAAAAAAAACAATAAAATAATATACAAATATAAACAAGTTTACATTGAAACGGACGCTACAAAAAACAGAAGTACTTTTGAAGCTCTTATAGCAATATACAAGTTTCAGCATATAAATGAAGGTCAGGGGGTATATTTAGATTTATGAAATATATATGAGAATTGAGCAACAAAACGGGCGGGACAAAAATTTCCACTCGTAGTAATTTTCGTTATAACACTTCAACTTTTAATAAAAATAAAAGAGAACAAGTTAACTTCAAGTTTCATCATAAAAAAGTTGTCGAAATAAGGAAAAAATAGATTTAAAAGCTATTAGTGTCGTCGTTTTGGTAGACCATTTTGGGAGATGCCCATATGTATAATTCTAAGCCTTAAGGATTATACTAATTATAATTATACTAACCCCGTTTTAACTAACCTCCGACAAACTACAGTTAGTTATTGTTTTTAGTTCGTGTGGAAGGTAGTTAAAATTTATAATGGATAACAAATGGATAAGTGATTGTCTTCAAATGTGAAAATTTTTATTTTTTTTTTACAAATAGTTCAATATTTGAAAATATCAGCTTATTTCCAATGATCTATAATAATTATAATTATAATAATAATATAATAATAACAAATTATAATACAGTAGCAAATTATGGTCTGTAATCCAATTAGAGTCAAATTTGACACACTCTCGACAAGGGAGTTGTTCTTGCATCCAATTCCACACAATATTTGTCTAAAAACTTACTACACTAAAGCTTTTAGAATTGTAATTTTACACAATGACAATCCTGGACACAAATTCCTTCGAAGGTCCAAAAAATACAAATAAACTTTTGAAGTTGCAAGAGGGAATTTTAATATTGTCTATTTTTGTTGAAAAAGTAAAATATTTTGTATATTTGACTTTTTAGCTCGAATTTTCTATCATTCGAACATGCAAAGCCTCGAAAAACCACAAAATTCGAAATTCTCGAATTTTCGATCACCAACTTTTCCAAATCTCTAATTCGTATCTTTTGGTAATTTAAATAAACTAAATAAAACTGAACTAACTATAAAAATGTTAAATAATAAAGAAATATAGTAGTCGTAATAACAATAAACTCCCGTTTTCCTATAGATCTGTTAACAGAAGTTTTTGATATATTTAACTGTTGGTTGGATCTAACATGAAAATGGGATCAATTTGATTACAATAATAATTACACATTATACTAATACAAAACAATCTTATCCTTATAAAATCATACTAAACAACATGATCCAGTATAAAGACTTGATTTGAAATAAACGTTAAAACTCATATACATTGTCATTTTGGGTATTGCAAACAAATGGAGAAGACCTGGGTATTAGGTAGTATAATAAAGCTATATTTTTAACAAAAGCGAGACTTTTGGAATCCTCTTATTTCTGGGTGATTCCATTGGAACAAAACCATAAAGAAACAATCAGGCTAGGAAATAAAACTCGACTATTGTGTGTTTATAGTAATTTCAAATCAAGCTTCATTGTTCACTTATTTCATCGGGCATACTTTTAGGCTCCCACTTCAGTCATTCTCCTCTCATCCACACATTCACTTTGACCATATCTACTTATGCATGTGTCCAATTAAAATTATCGTAAAAACACTAAACAGCACATTTAAATATTAAACATTATTTGTCGAACGAACAGATTTAATGGAGAACACTTAAATTTAAAACACATTAACATCTCATACAAAAGTCATAAAGACATAACCAACCGCCAGTTGTGAAGGTGATGTGTGCAGAAAATCCATGGGAGGATTCCAAGCGGTGGCGATTGACACACTTTGCAGGTTTCGCACAACACAAAGAAGTTCTTCTCTTCTACACCCCACTCAAACGCAACACTTTTTCGCCAGAAAACAATTTATTACCTTTCCAAGCCTTATAGGGAAAAAATGATTTAAACAATTTGTAAAAACAATGTTTCACTAAACTTCCTTGTTTCCCATATACGGAGAACGGACGGACGGACGGCAAGCAAAGTGCAGAAGTATTTCACCGAAACATGACGCCGTGTATTAACGGTTTCTTGTGGATTGAAACCTGATGCATCATCGCACAGCAAGGATTTCTCTTGAAGAAACAAATAAATTGTTAAGAAAGTCATCCACGATTTGTTGTGGGTGGCTTTTGGCGTGGATGCTTTTTAAATCTTGTCCCTTTTATTTCAAAGAAATTTTGAATTGAATTTAAGTTTTTGATTATTTCTCAAAAAAATATTGTTCAAAATTGGGCAACCAACAACAATTACAATCTACTTATTAAAGATAAGCTAATGGACGACGGTATTAACTGAAACATTGTGGCCCTAATTCTGTTATTGGAATTTCAAATGGAAACAACGCGTGGGAGAGTTTTAAAGGCGAAAGTTTGAAATGTTTGTTAATCAGAAATGTACTTTCTCGCACGACACATAATGAATGGAAGTGCATAAAGGTTTCTTTGATTGCAAAACTGGCTTACAATAAGTCAAATCTTGAAAAGACATATTTTTATCGTTTACAGATTAAGGAAAATTAAAAAAAAATAAATTATCATTGAAAGTTTAATGCTTGGACACATTCAAAATCGGTTTGCGATCAATACATTTTTCTTTATGGACCAAATAAACACTTTACGTTCATCATTGTAAAATCGAACTGCAAATGTGATGGAACATTTGTATGAGGGCATGGACCGACATTAATAACTTCCACAACAGATGTTTCTAGGTCATAGATAACACGTTGAGACGGATGCAAAATGTGATGTCTACAGCGCTAAGGAGGGATATCTCTATGTGGCCTTCAGACGTTAACTTTTACTAAAGTTGTTTCTAGGTGAATTATATAGTACCAAGTTTGATAAAAATGTGATAAAATATGGGGGATTGGAGAATGGAAAATGTCTAATCGGGAAGTAGGTTAAATAAATATGGATCGACCACAAAGGTATAACACAAATTTGAACAATTTAGGTAGCGGAAAAAGTCAAATCGGGAGTGTTGGTGCTATATCGGCATGCGAAACGAATTAATTCAAATTCAATAGCGTTCAACCTGCACTTTGACTACAAGAATATAAATTGTGATTTTTTAAAAGCTATAGGAAAGTTTTTCAAAAAAAAAACACATAAAATTCAGAAAAATTCATAAAATCTTTTTTTGAATCGATAGTACGGTCCATATAATTTAATGTTTGAAGATTATTTCATGCAAATGTTGATCTTGACTGCGCCTCAAATGGTCCATCCGCTTAGTCCAATTTTGGCATTTCCACGTTTTTCAGTAACAGAGGCCCAATTGCTGCGAACGGCGACGAATCGATAATTGATGGTCATCATTAACAGCTGCGATATTTTCCTCAGTTCGCACTCTACGTAAGCGTGTTGGTGGTTTAATGTCCAACAATGTAAATTTGGTGCGAAATTTAGTCACAATAGCCCGAATAGCCGATTCAGTGGATCGATTAAACTGACTATAAAATGGAAGAAGCGCGCTATGACTTTCTTAAAAGGCAGGCATTTTGATAGTAAAATTCAATAATTTGCAAGCGTTGTTCGTTTGTAAGACGATTCTTGGTTAAATTATAGACCAAACCGAAGATGTTTGACAGTGAAACAAAACACGAAACGTGCGTCAGCTGTTCAAACCAGTGTTGCCAAAAAGATAATAGCTAAAAAATCACCCTTTAAATGCAGACTGGTGGACCCTTTTAAGTGTAAATCACTTTATGTAAACGTTTGGCATTTTTTCCATGAATCCCTTTATGATACGATTTGTCCATAAATAAACAAAATAATTTCCATGCACCCACCGAAATAAATTTTCGATTATTTAATAATGATTTGCCAAATACGGGGTTTTCCAACAAGAGGTGTTATTTTGAATCACCCGGTATTTCGGTAGCTGTCACTTTTGAAGCTTTTATTCTTTGACATTTGACAAGTAGAAACTACGCCATTACTAAAAATGAAACGATACACGCTTTAACAACGCATTGAAATTATTAAAATTCATGAATTAAAATGATCCGGAAAAACCATCGAAATATCATCTTGACTGATGAGGCCCATTTCCACCTCGGTGGCTACGTCAACAAGCAAAATTGTCGCATCTGGGGCTCGGAAAACCCAAGAGTTATTGTTGAGAAGCCTCTCCATCCTCATCGTGTGACTGTTTGGCGCGGTTTATGGTCCGGCGGGGTCATTGTACCTTACTTGAGGTCCAATGAGGTTGGATCAACAGTGAACGGTGAATGGATTGCGCTATCGAGAGATGATTAATTATTGTTTATGGTCGGAGTTGGATGGTATTGAGCTGGACAACGTTTACTTTCAACAAGACGGCGCTACGTGCCACACAAGCAACGAGACCATTGCTCTTTTACGGGAAAAGTTTCCGGACCGTGTTATCTCTCGAAGAGGTGATCACAATTGGCCACCGAGACCTTGTGACTTCTTCCTTTAGGGCCACGTGAATGATAAGTTCTACGCCAACAGCCCAGCGTCGATTCAAGACCTCAAAGATGGAATTCGTGAGGATATCGAGGACATAGGGCAGCCACTTAGCGATTTGGTTATGGAAAATTGCATGAAAAGGATATGGTCCAGTAAGCGTGGTCGTGGTGGCCATTTGGCTGATGTTGTTTTTCATTGTTAACGGCATACCTTCCTCTTTATTATGAAATAAACATCCGATCATTTATCTCAAAAAATTGAATTTTTCTTTGAATACCAAAATAACACCTCTTGTTGGAAAACCCTGTATTTCGTCTCCGTCTAAACGTTCTGAAAACCCCTGAAAATCATGTTTTTTCTGTGTAATTTTGTTTGTGCTGCAGTTTTGTCCTCATTTTCTTTAATTAAGGGCCTTTTGAACCAATATGTTATTCTCAGACAGGAGTAATTTTTATATTTAAAGTGATTTCAAAAGTCTATTGTAATACAAAGGTCGAAAATAATACAAATGGAAGAATAAATAATACATTTAATTTGTGAGTCTGATGATAGTCCAAATGAACCCACAATGATGGGTTTCCCAAAAAGGCCGTAATAGACATTAGAAATCATTTCCAATATTAAAAATTTTCCTGTCTGAGAATAACTTATTGGTTAAGTTAATGGACTTTTTATTTTTAATTGTTTGTGGTTTTTCATAGAGATAATTGAAAACGTTTTCTTACGTTGTGGGAGTATCTAGAAACTAGCTAAAATTAGTATCTTTAGAATCACTCAATTATTACGAGAATGATATAAGTCATATGAGTCTATGATTCGCTGTGCCTTTAGAAAAACATACATGCCTACATGGTGAACGTCGGAATGAAATTGACGCCGCAGCGCTCATTTTTGTAAAAAGAATCTGAAAATGTTGGCTTTGTATTAAACTACCCAGCAAAAACTCTCATTACCAAGTAATGTGGGGAATAAGGCAAAACCAAAAACCTTCACTACTTACTTTTCGGATCCGTTTCTAATTATTTTTAGAAAAGGGATTGTAAAAAATAAGTACTTCCACGCACTCTTACGAAAAGTTAATAAGTAAGTACTACTAAACAAGTTGTAAAATAAGTTGCCTCAGGAATATACAAAATAAGTCATTATTGATAACTAGTCAAATAATGTACTATCAATAATGGGCTTAATAAGTGATGAAAACAACATTTTTATTTAATTATATATTTTGTACCGACTTGTTAATAATCTGAATACAGAATTTAGGGCTGTTTTTCTTTAAGCCTGCATAACTAAGCTGCGATAACAACAGCACTGCTATTCTCTGACTCGCCACAAAAATGTATAAAATTATTTTTTTAAATATGAAGTTCTATGAAATTTATCTTGCCAATAACTACATATTTAAACCATTATAAGGAAGTAATTATTTCATACTTCAAAATAATGCATGGCGTAACGAGTTGTCATTACTAGGTAATGCTAAAAAAATGAGTTGTAATTACCAAGATTTTGCTGGGTATTTTCAAAAAGTGTCTTGAGTGTTTGTCAGTCCGTCGTCTACCAACTACCTAACAACAATAACATCAGCGTGAACAACAAAAACATTGCAGCAGCATCCACAACAGCCGCACATCATTGACGACACATTTTATGTCCGCTCCGTAGTGAGTGACCACCCCCCCCCCCCCCCCCTCCAATTCGTGCAGTCCAGTTGACACTCTTTTCTTTCTGTGGGTAAGTTTAAAGTACAATTTGCCAATGTACGAGGGCTGAGAGCGATTTTTTTGCCGTGTACGCTCATGTAAATTTCCATCGGCCTGATGTTTTTGCTCTTTGTGAGACCCAGGATGAGGATTCTGATCCACAGGATTTTCACATTCCTGGGTATCACACCCTATCTCTCTTTATCCCCCACAGAGTTACTTTGGTATACGTACGTAATGATATAGTGTTTCAGATCCAGCATAACTTAAACTCAGAAAATCCAGAATTTAACTCTCATTGGGTTAAATTCAAGATTGGAACACACGTACTACATTTCGGATTTGTGTATAGATGTCCAAACGCGGAAAGGGAGGTATCCCTAAATGGCTTTGACGCCCTTTCCGATTCAATTACAAAAATTTTAGAGGTGTGTCCTGACAGTGAAATTGTGGTTGCTGGCGATTTCAATGTCCATAATTCCTGGTTGGCTTGCCCATTCGAGTCACTCAACACCGGAGGGTCAATACGCCGAGCAACTAGTGAATGAACCGACTCACATTCCGTGTGTCCAAGGGCAACACTCTAATATTCTTGATCTTTTCTTAACATCACAACCTGAAAAGTATGAAGTTAACGTTCTAGCACCTCTTGGTTATTCGGATTACTGCATTGTTTCAGCATCCTTTTCGTATCCCGCTCTTCGTGTCGCTTCGACCCCAGCCCCAAAGCGGACAATATATATATTCGAAAAGGCACGTTGGGCCGAGCTCAACAACTTTTTAAAGCATTTCAATTGGAAACTTTGTTTTCTAAATGGCGATATAGATGCTGCGGCTGAAATGATTGAATATATTATCTTGATTGGAATGAAGTCATTTTTTCCAGTTAAGGTTATTTCGGATAAACCATCTAATAAAAGTGGGTTTAACCACACATGCAAGGCTGCTGTCAGATCCAAAGAGGGAGCATTCAGGAAATGGCGTTTAAATAAAAATGCCACAACTGATCTGCTACGCAAGTAGACAAGAACCATGCGTGCCAGGGTACTTAGACGTGAAAAGTTTCTGTACGAACAACGTCTTCTTGCTTCTCCCAGGGGAAAGTAAGAGCTTTTGGTCATTTGTGAGAAGAGTAAATATGACCAGATATTCACTAACCCGGTTGACAAAGCTAACCTATTGGCTGAAATGTTTGCAAGGAATTCATCCTTGTCGGAAAGTAATCAACCACTCCCCGTGATCGCAAATGTATCTAGTTCCATGCCTCAGATATTTTTTCGAACACGTGGAGTTAAAAGGGTTCTTGCAAATCTCGACGTAAATAAATCTCCAGGCCCGGATGGCATTTCAGCACTGGTCCTATGTAAGTGCTCTTCGACGCTTTCCCGTCCCCTTCGTAATCTTTTCAACCTTGCATACCGAGCAGGGGTTTTCCCAGCGCGTTGGAAGATTGCGAACATCCAGCCCATCCCTAAGAAAGGTGAGGCTAATAATCCTGCTAACTATCGACCGATCGCGATTTGCTCAGCGCTTTCGAAGGTTATGGAGAGTATGGTTAACCACCATCTTGTGAGGTATTTAAAGGGTGTTTTTTATTGGGGTATAGAACTTTAAGTTGGCATCACTTTTTTAACTGGCGGCCATTTTGTCAGCTGTCAAGTGATTAATATTTAGTTTGGTTTGCCATTTCATCATGAACAGGTTGACAAAAAAAAAAAGAAAAAAACGCTTGCAAATCGTGCAAATTTATTTCGAAAGTAATGGTTCAGTTCGCGAAGTTCACCGCAAGCTCCGTCCATTTTATGGTCGGCGGAATGGACCTGTTAATTGGCCACCAAGATCGTGTGATTTGACACCATTGGATTATTTTCTTTGGGGATATGTGAAGTCGCTCGTCTACGCCAACAAACCAGAAACGTTAGGGGACTTGGAAGCCAACATTCGTGGCGTTATTGCCAACATACGGCCCCATATGCTCGAAAAAGTGGTTGAAAATTGGACCTGTAGAATTGGCTGTATTCGAGCCAGCCGCGGCGGCCACATGCCCGAAATCATATTTAAACATTAATGGCATAAAATTATCCTTCCAATAAAGCCAAATTCATGGACATTAAAACGATTTTCTTGTGTTTTATTTCAATTCGAAGTTCTATACCTCAATAAAAAACACCGTTTAGAAACTAATGACTTACTTAATGATCGACAGTATGGCTTCCGTAGGAATCGATCTATGGGAGACCTGATGACACAGCTATCCGAAAAGTGGAATCGTTCTATTCACAAGCTTGGTGAGAGTAAGGTCGTTGCTCTAGATATCTGCAAGGCCTTTGATAGAGTTTGGCACGGCGCACTCATATCAAAGTTTATCGCTTTTGGTGTTGGTAGTGACTTCTCTCGATTTATATCGAGCTTCCTCAGAGATCGCACTATATGTGTTGTTGTAGATGGGTTCTCATCCGATGAGCATAGGTTAACCGCAGGAGTACCACAGGGCTCTGTCCTTTCCCCCTCCCTTTTTCTTATTTTCATCGACGACCTCTTGGATCGGACTTTGAATCCAATATACTCATTCGCGGATGACAGCAACCTCTGTCATTCATACTCATTCGATCATAGACCAAGTCGTCAAGAAATTGAGGATAAAAGGCGATTGATGGATGAGTCACTTAGCCAGGATTTGATGGCCATTTCTGAATGGGGTCGTGAGAATAGAGTAGATTTTAATGCACGTAAGACCCAGTGCTCCTTGTTGTCTCACAAACGATTCACTGATCCAACGGTGTCGTCGATTTTAATGAACGGTGTAGATATTGAGCAATCAGATGCTCTCGATGTTCTTGGCATGATAATACAACGTGATGTTCGTTGGACAAAACATGTATTTGATGTGTCGAAAGATGCCTTCAAATGTTTATGCGATTTAAAAAGATGTAAGAAATATTTAACACCCTCCGATCTTCTCAATATCTACACTACCTACATCAGACCAAAGATGAAATACAACTCCCATATATGGTCGGGTGCTCAAGCTTCATCACTGGAGCTACTTGACCGTGTCCGGCGATGGTGTTGATAGGTGACGGTAGGATATCCAATTCTATTGTCTCCCTTGAACACCGTCGTAATGTTGGTTGTGTGTCATTGTTCTATCGATACTTTCATGGTGTTTGTTCTTCGGAAATTCGTGATCTTATACCGCCCGTGAGAACGTTCGGTAGGGATACGCGACTCTCCAGGAACGCTCACCCTTTTGTTGTCGATTGGACAACCGGCCGCACTACACATTACCGAATAAATTCGTTCTTCGCCCGTACTATCCGTATGTGGAATCGACATCCGGCAAATATCTTTCTCTCCAATTACGACATTCAGAGATTCAAAACAGATGTCAACAGACACTACTCCCTCTTTCCTCCTTCCCATACCTGATCTTCCTTCCACCAACGCAATGCACTGCATTTATAGGGGACATCCCCTGAGTGTTGGTTCAGTGAAAAAAAAAAAAAAAGAATAAAAATATATATTTAAAATATTTTCAAGGGTTTGATTTGAACTGGGATATTGTCCTGGCTCAAGACCATTTTGCTTCTATGTTTAATAGAATGCAAATTTATTTACAAATGGCATGATGACATTTACTACTTGGCTGCAGACTACCACGATCATGATTTCGACCATGTCAAAAGTCTTTTCAAGTGGCTTCGCAGCGATTTTTCATTTTCATTTATTAATTCAGAAAAAATTGAACAAAAAAGAAACATAAAAAATTACACGGAAAACATAATTGTTAGAAGTGTTTTTAGGAGCGTTCAGCTCAAAAACTTCTTGGTCCTGCGGCGAAATATTTTGCTGCAGATCTTCGTTAAACAATCTAATCTTCAATTCTGGGGTATCTATGTTGTACTGTGGTGGAGTCTACTCCTTCGTTGACGATTAATAAAATACACCCACCAAGTATTTTATTAATCGTAAACGACTGAGTAGACTCTTCCACAGTACCACATACACAAAATGCTGTATGAGCCACCCCGCAGTCACGCCAATGGTAAATAAAATCCAGCTGAACATTTGGACTTAAAACAAATGGTCAATAATAACTACAACGTCGTGACAATGTAACTATAGTCATGGAACAGTGAAACAGGGTAGAATCATGCCCAAAGAATGCGAAGACAGTTTTGCATACAGACTTCAATATTTTTTCTTCAAAAAGGAAAGGCAATAAAACGAGAGAAAAACAATCAATTAAAAACTTGGTATTGCTTCCTCCACATCCTATTCAGAACATTTCGCATCCTCGGGATTTTTTTCCTTTCAAAAAATTTTTTGATGGCAAAATATTTTAAAACAAAGAGGCGCTTGGCGGTTCTTACTTTTAAAAATTGTGTTGAAAATCGATACGATTCTGAGAAATAAAGTGTTTTATTTCCAACTAATTGTTTGTGTTTTCTTTGTTTGGATGGGACAAATGTTCATAAATAATAAATGTTGTTGGCTTTTCTGAGTGAAACTAAATCTGAATTGGAATTGTTTCGAAAATCAATTTATTTGTGCTGATACGAATAGCCATTGGAAAATATTGAGCTCAATTAAACCACATTTTGATCGCGCACCTCCTATTCAGAGAAAACCGCTTCCGAACTGAGGCGTGAAGAAACCGTTCTCCTACTTCTTTTATTAATTCAACCGCAATGCTGAGAAAGGCAAGCGATAACAAATATCAATCACAGTATTGAAATAAATTCCAATGTAGTAAACACTTGGTCGTCGGGGGCAATGCAGTTCATCTTGAGTTTTTATATAATTTTATGGATTATTTTAACGGCGGCCTGTGCGGCCACAAATCCCAAACTCGATCCGAACATTCCATATGTAAGAGCTGTTCTGCGAAGAGGCAAAGCGGCCGATATCAAAGCATGGATCGAACCAGATGCGGAGGCCTGCAAGGATTTCTACAGATTTGCCTGTGGCCAGTGGCAGCGTACAAACTCCGCCAAGATTGCCAAAACCTATAGCACCGACAAATTCGTGGACATGACCAAAGGAATGCAACGTAAGGTGGACAAATTAATGAATCAAACGAAAACAGGCGATGTCATCGAAGATAAACTGCAAGATTTCTATGAGTCATGCAAACAAACTGAATGGCGACGAGATGAATATAAATTAGCCCTGGAAAATTTATACAATGAATATGGCCAGTTATCTTTTGTCAAGAGGAAGAATGCGAGCAGCAAGTTCAATTGGTGGTCGACCATAGCAGATATACACCGAACTTATGGCAAATCCATCATGTTGTCTTTGGATGTCGAGGGCGACATCAAAGACAAGACTCGTACAATGCTCTATATAGGACCACCAGAGTTTTACATGTTTGAGCCGGAAATGGACAGGAAAATTGACAAATATCTGGAGAACATTTTCGATCTAAACGAGGAACAGGCACTCAAAGTGGCTGAAACTTTGCAGGAATTTGAATTTGAACTCATTCAAGGAACCACTGATGCACAAGCTGGCAAATCGGTAAAGGAGCTTTTGACCCGGTATCACGTGGACGAGTTGACCGCAAAATACAAGGATTTATTTGATTTTAAGAGATTCCTCCAGTTGGCTTTGAACACAACGCAAATACCTCAACAAGTCTATCTGTACGATGAGTCATATTTAGACAACTTAGCAGAGGTCTTGGCCACCAACGACACCCAGACTGTGGAGAACTATATACTGTGGCTACTGCTGAGCGAGTACTTGATAGATGGCGACATGGATGATTGGGCGAAATGGTGTAGAGCAAAATCGAAAAAGTATTTCGGCAAATTCGTGGACTATGCCAATTACAAACAATATCGTTCGCTGGAATATGAACACGAGGTGTTGCAATTGTGGCAAGAAATCAAGGAAGTCTTCCGTGAGGCCCTATTGGCTGACAAATATCAGTGGATGTCAAAAGATGTGAGAGCAGAAGCTATGCGGAAATTGGAAAATATGCAATTGTCTATAAACACCTATGATGGAGAAAATTTCCAGGAATTCTTTGATGGCCTGCCCATAAACGCCACGAATTATGTGGCCAACTTACAGCATATATTGAAACGTGCCGAGTCTCTGAGGCAGAACAAAATGGCAATGAAAACCGATGGCATTGAGGATACCCAGGTGCTGTCCTTTACACCAGTCTACAAGAGTTTCGAAAATATCATTAAACTACCGGTGGCCTTGCTGCAACCATTTTACGTTTGGCATCCCATATATCCCAAGGCTATCAAATATGCTACGCTGGGCTTTCTGCTGGCTCACGAAATGATTCATGGTTTCGATGACGAGGGCCGTCACTATGATGCCCAGGGACATGCCAACAACTGGTGGGATGACAAAAGTGTCGAGGAATTTGAGAAGAGACGCAGCTGTTTCCAGCATCAGTACCACGCTTACATATACGATAACCAGCCCTTGCCCTCCAGCCACGATCAATCGGAAAATATTGCCGATAATGCTGCCGTACAATTGGCCTATACGGCTTATTCACACTGGCTGGAGAAGGAGAAGCCGACTGATCTGGAGGCCAGTGAAAATTTCCCAAATTTAGACTACACTATGGAGGAACTTTTCTTCCTGAGTTTTTCCCAACTTTGGTGTGATGATGTACATTCGGAGTACAAGGCCGAAATGGCTGCCAGGGACATACATGCACCCTCCATGTATCGGGTGATTGGTTCACTGTCGAATTTTGAAAAATTTTCGGAGATTTTTAAATGTGCACCTGGGTCAGCCATGAATCCAACGGATAAATGCCAAATGTATTGACAATTATTTTCGTTTAAATTTTGTATATTATTCAATAACTAATAATTGTTGTTCTATTTAAAATTATAATTATTAATTATTATGCAGTTAGCATTGAGTCCAATAAACTGAATAATCTTTTATGGAATTCCACAGGAATAAACTAATCTTGAAATGGTTGTTAATGATGAACTAATGTGCAGATAGAGTCATGAAATTTGAAGTATTTTTAACAGATATTCTTTCCTCTTTTAGTTGATATATGTGATAAGTAGCTTAGCATTTAAATTAATTTTTGAAAAATTTTATCCTTTGGAAATGGGCGATTTCTATGTAAAATAAATTTATTTTGTAGTTTCGCTTCTTGAGTAATTAAAAGAAAATATTGCTCAAAAAAATTTTAGATGGAATTGAATAGTCTTCGTATGCTTGTTGAATAGTTGAGGAGTGGTACGAATTTTGATATTTTCAAATTGTAAAAATATTTTTAATATACAGTGAGCAGCAAGTCATGGTACCCTCCCAAATTTAAGAATATCCCCAATTTTTTCTAACATTACGTACCAACCAATGTAATATATATTTTCATTATGTGTATTCACTTGTATACTACAACTAATCAAATTATATTTATCCACTTTTGTAAATAAAAATATAAAAATGTTTAACTAATACAACACAACATTTTAGCACAGCATAAGTCATCGCACCCCTGGTCAAAAATTGAATTACATTAAATTTATCAGATAAAATCTTTTTTTAAAGCTGTGGACAGTCATTGTTTAGGCCCTTTTTGAAGAATATAATGGTACCCTCCAAACTTGCAATCAGTACACGAATCATTTGTTTCTTGCAGGAAATGAAGTAAAGATATTTTTCCAAGGAGTGGTCAATAGAAGAATGGAAAATAATAATAAATTGTCATGAAAAGGGAAAATGTTACTTAGAATCTGTTAAAAGTATAGATAAAATTAAATCATCAGTGTAAATGTTATAAATCGGTTCGAATGAGAAAAATAATTGAAAATAAGCGAGGCCGTCCTCCAAAGCTTAATAGAGAAAAATTAAAAATGTAAGCTATTATTAATAAAAAAAACACATTTACAAGTGCACCTAAATTAGCTAAAGCGTTAAATAAATCATTTGGGAAAGATGTTTGTGGCGACACGTGGGTGCAACAAGAGTGCCGAATATAATGGTCGCACAGCACTTAAAAAGACACGTTAGCGAAACAAACAGAAAAGAAGGTATTGACTTCGCAAAGGAATATAAAATTAAAACAAATGAGTTTTGGATCGGATGGACTCGTATTGGTAGGGTGGAAACTAAATCTAAAGTTACTGTCAAACATTCAGGTGGCGGGGTAATGTTATGAGACTTCAAGTCATCAGCCGATGTTGGCAATGAACAGGATAGTTTTCGTGTAGGTTTGGTTGGGTTTGGTTTAAAGGACCAGAATGCTCCTGCACTCTGAACACTCGGAGACCCAGTTGGGTTCATTGTGCAAATCCTTCTGTTATCTGAAAGTAGAAGGTTGTAGTTTATAGGAGAGGGGTAGGGGTGATAGATGGTAGATGGGACGTGGGGGAAGTAAGAGCATTTTGGAAAGGGATATGGGGGTAGGAGAATATGAAGTTGTGTTTTTAGTGTTTCTGTGTATTGGTGTTTTCTAATGGTTGACGACTAGGAAAGAAAAATTTGTTGAGAGTCATCCGGTATACCGATGGTGGTGGTAAGCCTTTATGGCTCTCTTTCTTTGTTAGTCGCCAACTGTCTATGCGGTTACATCCATGTTCCTTAATAGCCACCCCTGATCCGATTTAGTCCTTTTGAGAATCCCAAAAGGTCATAAATGGTGCGGGTTGCAATATCCTCTATGTTACTAATAAAATAACTTCCCAGGTATTTATTTCTACGTACACAAAGAGCTGGACATCTGCAGATTATGTGCTCAATAGATTCTAACTCCTCCTCATCCTCACATAATCGACAGTGATCCTCAATGTCCAACTGTCATCTTGAGATCCTACTCCTAGTGCAGTAATGCCCTGTGTAGATATCTATCAAAGTTCGAATTTCTGCCATGTTTAGCTCTAGTAGAGTTCTGGTTTTGCCCCTATCGATCTTTGGCCATGTGGCCCTGGCGATCCTACAGGTTGACAAACTATTCCATGCTGCGTTCATCTGTGACCATTTTCTTGATTCAATCAGTCTATAAAACGTGCCAATCGGTGGTTTTACTAAGTTGTCAGCTCTATCGATTTCCAAGGACGAACCAATTCTAGCCAGTTCATCTGCTATCTCGTTTCCTTTGACATTGCTATGTCCGGGAACCCAGCAGAGACGGACGACATGATCGTTGAGGTTATCTAGTGAGCGTTTACAACTCAGCACAAGCCTAGATTTGACAGTGTGTGACATGATTGATTTCATTGCTGCCTGACTATCTACGTAGAAGTTTATATCCGTCGTTACCGGAATGTTCTCGCTTGATAGGAATCTTGCTGCCCTTTCGATTGCCAGTAATTCTGCTTGGAAAACACTACAGTTGTCGTCGAGTCGGAGAGACTTGCGTATCTGTAGTGATTCAATGTAGAATCCCGCTCCTGTGCCCTGTTCCATCTTTGAGCCATCAGTTAGACCGAAAGCCCTTTGAAGGGCTCACCATTGTCCCAGTCTGATCTCTTTGGTATAATCATCTGTGGTAAGGGTGAGAAGTCCAGAACCGGCACCATGTAGTCTGTACCTCCATTGATGACCGATTCGTGAACACCCAGTATTCCTCCTTGAACTATCCTTGCGTGACCATAAGGTCTATTTTTCTAGCATCCTGATTCTTTGAGTCTTATAGCACTCCTGGGAGCAATCATCTCTGTGAAGTGGTCCAGAGATGGGTGATGCAGAATTACATCCATTGCTGCTTGTGGAGTGCTTTTCATGGCTCCCGTAATGCTCAGTCCTGCTAGCCTTTGCGTTTCGTGTAAAATTCTGAAAGAAATTTTGAACCAGAGTGCTGCAAAACATAATATTCCTGATAGTTATTACTTTCTACAACAAATGATCCTAAGCATACCGATGCTGACGCATCCCTAAGACCCCATTCGAACCCTATTGTGTATTTGTGTGGTCATTTTGAAAAACGCATCGATATTGGCACCCTTTCCGACAAGAAAAAGACCCCATTCTGAGTGAATGGGTTCAACTACACCGAAAAGCATGTGCGCTCAATGCTGCCGACCCTATTGAATAAGGTTCTACGAATTCTGAGCTATCCCACTAAGTATAAAGAATAGCAATTTAGTTCAAAAAATAATTGAATTTCAATACAGATTTTTGTTTTTTTTTTCTTTTCTCAGGGGTACCAAGACTTGTGCTGTCTCAAAATATGAGGTTGACATGATATTTATTTTATGTATTTTTTCTTTAAGTAAGCAAGTGAAAAATTATTTAATTTTGTTTTAGTATATAAGTAGTGGAGACATACATTTAATAAAAATTATTATCATATCATTTATGGCGTTTTGTTTTTTGAGACCATAACATTCGCTGCTCACTGTATTTAATGTTTAATGATGAAAATTTGAAAAATTCCTAATTTTTAATGGCCAAGAAAAACATTATGAAATTCGGTGACATTTTTTGTCATAATAATTTAGTTTCAACTTTAATCTATAAAAAATCTTCTCCGATTTCTTTTTATTTTTTAAGTGTCTAAAATAATTTTTTTATCCATTAGACAAATATGAATTACTTGTTTGCTGATTTTTTCTTTAGTTAAGTGTTACACCACCCTGATTTTTTTTCTATTTTTTGTATTCTCTTAACATCCTATTGTGCTATTGTTACAATAATGATCTTTATTATGTTTTTGTCATACAACGATGGTTCGAACTAGCAATACCATTACAATGTATTGCCATCACTTAAGTAATCAAATATGTGTTACTTACATAGGGTGGGCCATTTAAAACTTTAAATTAGAATCGGCTATAAAAAAGTACTGATTATTTTTTCAAATTTCTGGTTTCAATTGGAAGGTAAAACTTTGTCATTTAATAATGTAACACTATATCATTTATACCACCACGACTGGCTCGATAGTACCTCATCCGATCAATGTAATTTTTCACTACAGTCCAAAATCGACACCAAACAGTGACTCGTTGTTGATGCATTAGTTACGTTTGGGTTCTCTGTACCCCATATATGCGGTAAATTTGCTTATTGACATAGCCACAGAGATGAAAATGAGCTTCATGAAGGCTGAACTGAAGGCCCATCTCTTCTCGAAAATTGTCTACGTAAATTTCTTACAGTTTGCATTAAAGACTCACTACTTTGGAAGTAAGTTTTAAATAGTTCCAGCGTATGGCGTCCAATTTTGCAGATGTCCTGAAAATAATCTGAAAATAAAAATAAATGTTATTCTACCTTTCAAAGTCAAAGTAATCGGTAGTTCAAATTTAAAACCCACCTATATTAAAACAACCTATATAAAAACCGATCATATTTATGTTTTCAGAAATGGAGTTTCATTGTATTCTGATAATACTACATCATTTTCAGTTGAAACTGAGAAATTACGAGTTGGAATTCATAAATGTAAATTGAAACTGAGAAAATTCAAATTGAAAATGAGAAATGTAAATTGATATAGTGAATACAGTTTGAAATTGAGAAATAGGATTTGAAATCGATTAAATGTTTTGCGTTTCGGAGATTAATAAATATTTTTTTTACACCATTTTCAATTGAAATTGAGAAAATACAACATCATATTGAGAAAATACAACACCATCAGAAATGAAAATTAAAATTGAGAAATGAAAATTCAAATTGAAAAAAAAAAAAACAAAATGAAAATTAAAATTGAGCAGATGCAAATAAAAATTGAATTTCAGAAAATACAGTTTGATATTGAGAAATGAGATTTGAAATCGAGAAAATGTTTTGCGTTTCGGAGATTAACAGTGACTCGTTGTGGATGCATTGGATTCTCTATAGTCATGTGTGGGTTCTATGAAACCCATATGCGGCCCTTTTGCATATTGAAATAGCCACCGAGATGAAAATGAGTTTCATGAAGGCTGACGGATCTCTTCTCAAAATTTTTCCACATAAATTTCTTACAGTTTGCGTTAAAGACTCAATACTTTGGAAGTAAGTTTTTAATAGTTCGAGCGTATGGCGTCCCATTTTGCAGATGTCCTGAAAATAATCTGAAAATAAAAATAAATGTTACTCTACCTTTCAAAGTCAAAGTAATCGGTAGTTCAAATTTAAAACCCACCTATATTAAAACAACATACATATATTCTGATAATACTACATCATTTTCAGTTGAAACTGAGAAATGAAAATTAAAATTGAGCAGATACAAATAAAAATTGAAATGCACAAAATACAGTTCGATATTGAGAAATGAGATTTGAAATCGAGAATATGTTTTGCGTTTCGGAGATTCATAAATCGCTTTTTTATGAAAATTTTACACCATTTTTAATTAAAATCGAGAAGATACAACACCGTCAAAAATGAAAATTAAGAAAACGCAAATTGAAATTCAGAAATAAAAATTGAAAGTGAGACAATGAAAAATGAAAAATGAAATTGAGAATAAACTTGTAATTGTATTTTCTCAATTTCAATTGTTTATTTCTCAATTTTTTTATTTTTTCTTTATACACTCCACGAGAGTATTATGTCTTTGTGCATTTGTTTGTAACACCCAAAACGAAGGGTGATAGATACATTGCTAATTATACCGATCGGCTTAGAATCACTTTCTGAGTCGATTTAGCAATGTCCGTCTGTCTGTCTGCCCATCTATTGTTGTAATCACGATTCAGGTCGCAATTGTAGCCAGAACCAAACGAAACTTTGCACAACGAAGTTTTTCGGGACAAACGGACGAACGCTATTTAATTTGAAGAAAATCGGTTCAGATTTATATATAGCCCCCATACGAATTTCACTCCCGATTTGACTCTTTTCACTCTAGATACCACATATTTCAACAGATTTTCTTCAAAATTGGCAAACCATCTTATAGTTCAACTAGAAACACCTGTGGTAAAAATGTGTTAGATCGGTTCAGATTTATATATAGCTCCCATACAAATTTCGTTCCCAATTTGAATTTTTCCGCTTTAGAATTCACAGATTTTCATCTAAATTCGCAAAACACCTTATATTTCAACTGGAAACACCTGTTGTAAAAATGTGTTAGATCGGTTCATATTTATATATAGCTCCCATACAAATTTCGCTCCCAATTTGAATTTTTCCGCTCTAGAATCCACATATTTTACCAGATTTTCCTCTAAATTCGAAAAATATCTTATATTTAAACTCGGAACACCTATGGTGAAAATAAGTCAGATCGGTTCAGATATATATATATATATAGCTCCCATTCAAATTTCGCCCCCGATGTGACTTTTTCTGCTCTAGAAATCACATATTTTAACAGATCTTCTTCAAATCTTGCAAAATATCTTATATTTCAACTAGAAACACCCAAGGTGAAAATAGGTCACATCGGTTCAGATTTACATATAGCTCTCATACAAATTTCGTTCCCCCAGAATCCGCATATTTTCAGAGAATTTCTTAAAATTGAGCATAACACGTTATACTTCAACAAGAAGAACTTATTGTGAAAGTTAGTCACTTCATTCTATGTTTGGATATAACCCCGAAACAAATATTATTCTCGATTTGACAAATTGGACCAGGTCATATTAACCTGTGATTAGGAAACATATACAAATTTTTCCCGTTTTCACTTTTTTTTATTCCGATAGAAAGTGGAGTGTATCATACAGTCGGCCCCGCCCGACTTTAGCCTTTCCTTACTTGTTTTCTATTTACATTTCTGAATTTACATTTGTTTTTTTTTTTCAATTTTTTTCAATTGAAAATGGTGAATATGACTAATTTTCATAAAAAATATATATTTTGAGAATTAGCAAAAATTGTAAAAGAAGAAATAGATGCTAATAATAATTCAAATTTTCTTCTTCTTTAAAAAGAAACCACCCTACAGGTCTATTAGAGTATAAAATCCTTTGCAATATCTTGATTAACCTGCTGGGGGATCTCATTTCATAGAGATCCCCAACAATTGCCTGTAAAACACCAACGTTGATAAATAAGCTTTGCCAACAGCACTTTGTTGCATCAACATCTATTCAAGCTATTGTTGCGTGCAACAATTTTCATTGCGAAAATTGCCTACATTACTGTGAGCTAAATTTTTGATGGATAAATTTGCTCATTTGATTACATCGCGCCGTTGAACAATGTTCGTCCTTCAAAACGTAAAATATTCAAATTTTTTCATTTTTTCTGCAATCAAAACATTTTTAACGAACTCTTGTTAATGTCAAGATCAGTAGATGTCGGTGTAGGAGGCAAACGTAGACATCAAGATTTTTTATCACACACTCACCACGCACACACACACAAACCTAAGGCAAAGACTGTAATTAAAAATAGGAGTGATATCGTTTACGGCGACATATATACGAACAATCGTACATACAAACATACATGGGTGGATGGATGAATGGTTGGATGTATCATAGCAGCGTTATTATGGGTACTTTAAATGAAATTTCATAATGAAAACACTCCAAACCATGAAATGCACGCACGTACGTACGTACGTCACATGAGTTGACTGTCAGCCAAAGTTAATCAAAATACTCTTTTTTTTGAACTGAATATGAACAGATTTTTGCAAGTCACTAACTGAAGAACTGAATAGAAGAAGACGACGAGAAGAGAAGACAAGAGATTTGTAACGATCATAAATTATGCTATGAAAACAATACCCACCCGGCAACAACTACACATCATATCAACAACACCACCAGGCATGCCAGGCCAGGTCAGACCAGGCCCAGGCTGGCAATTGACTACCAATGTGGGTGTTTAAAACCATAAAAACCACCAAAAGATTAACAACAATTTCAATTCAGTTCGGTGTGTGTGTGCCTGACCTTCTTTACAATTAAAGCCAAACAAAAGAAAGAAGCCGAAGCTGAAGCTGAAGCCTACATAGATTTACGAAAAAATGTTAATGTAACGTGAATGCATTTCCACAGGCACATATTCCGAAATAAACCCATTTATTTGTGCGGAATGTTTGTTTCTTTGTTTGTGTTTGTGTTACCCCAAAACGTCTCTAAAACATAACAAAACAAATTAAAGCGTGACATTAACCTTGTCCAACAAAATTGTATCGTTTCCCCAAGAGTTGGCTTCTTGTGTTATGACGTGTCTCGTCTCGGTATGAATGACGGACGGACGGATGTGCGGATTTTCAAATGTCCGTTACATGTCATCTTTATTGCGGCGGCGGGAGTACACAACATCTTGCATTTAAATATCAAAATAAATTGTTGTGTGTCATTATCCTTACCCCCCGCCACCCCTGGTTCGTTTAGTCTGATGTCTGGGATGGATGGTATTGTTCAATTTGAAATATCAAATATTCGTTATGTGTCATATTTGTGAAATTAAATAAGAAGCTCACACTTAAGGAACATAAAGCTTAGGACTAAAAATGAAATGTTTTAACAAAGCTTTGCGAAGGAATGCATCACACATGAAGAAGATAACAATTTAAAGTTGTACACTTTGTATTCCGAACTTCAAGTGTCAAATTGCAATGGGATCTAACAATTTGAAATCAAGCTAAGCTCGATTTCAAAGTCAGTGTGAAAAGGCTATACATGAAAATCAATTTCGGAGAGTCCACTTTTCTATCAATCATTTTATTTCATTAGACAATATTGGCGTACTTGAGAGATTGATTAAAAAAAACACCATCCGACAGTTCACATGACACTTGAACCGATGATATACGAAACTATAGTCGAAATGGAGTAAATTGGGGTTCTTAGTTTTTCATTTCCCCATCCTGTTGCCCCTCAAAAGGTCTGCAAAGTTTCAAAGGATACTATTTTCCAAAAAATATTTTAAATACTTGTTCAAAAATTAAAGAGAAGAATATCTGCTAAAACCGAATTATTATTAATAACACTAGTCAACAGTCAAAATGTACTCGGGATGCGATAATTTTTTCTGTGTAGATAACCTTGACATGAGCTCGAAAAACGCAATAAAAATTTTTTTTTTCGTTTGGTTTTTTTTTTATTATTTTTTTTTTAAATTTAAAAAATTTTTTTTTGGTTAATTTGTTTCGTCCGGCATAACTCGGGAACCACTAGCCCGATTTAATTGAATTAAATTTAAAAAAATTTAAAATTACAATTCCCTTAATCTGTTCATATATTGTTTTCCTATACAAGCAACAGTTTCCAAGTTAAAAATGAATATATAAAGGAAAAAACTTATTTTTTGCCTAAAAATTTAAAATTTTTTTTTTTTAAAAATCCATAAAAAATCCAAAATGAAAAAAAATGTCAAATCTTATTACTTTTACGTAAAGTCACATAACCTATGAGCAAAATGAGACAAAGATCATGAAAATCGATGCACGCGTTTCGCTTTTATTCGCAATTGAGTAAAAGTATGAATTTCAAAAATTTTAAAAATTTTTTTTTGGTTAATTTGTTTCGTCCGGCATAACTCGGGAACCACTAGCCCGATTTAATTGAATTAAATTTTAAAAAATTTAAAATTACAATTCCCTTAATCTGTTCATATATTGTTTTCCTATACGAGCAACAGTTTCCAAGTTAAAAATGAATATATAAAGGAAAAAACTTATTTTTTGCCTAAAAATTTAAAATTTTTTTTTTTAAAAAATCCATAAAAAATCCAAAATGAAAAAAAATGTCAAATCTTATTACTTTTACGTAAAGTCACATAACCTATGAGCAAAATGAGACAAAGATCATGAAAATCGATGCACGCGTTTCGCTTTTATTCGCAATTGGGTAAAGGTATGAATTTCAAAAATTTGCTCGACATATGCACAACTTTGTCTATGGTAAGGTTTTTTCTTTTTTTTTTGATTCTCAGAATTAACAAAACGGAATAAACAAAGGGTTATTTAATTTTTATGATTGCGTAAGCAAAGTAATAAACGCTAATAAATGTGCGTGAACAATTAAAAGGAAAAAAGGAAAGGGGACTTTTTTAATTATTTGGGTTTTCCGTTGGCTACCTGTATGATTTTTTTACAGAAATGCAACCCACATTTAAGGGTGGTCATTATTCGGAAAATTTAAGACTCACACATGGTGAAACAGGTATGTAGCCACCGTAAAAAAATATACACCCATTTATAAGTACCTGTCAGTAAAATACTAAACAATACACAGTATAAATAGGTCTTCATTGATCGATTTTACTCATTCAACAAGTGTCGACGAACGCGATAGTTAAAATGAGCAAACGTTCGCGAGGATTTGAATGCAATACCAATCCAAGTAATTTTTGTTACATGTGCGGAGAATACGTTTCTGAAAAAAACAAGCGTTGTTTTTCACCTAAATTGAGAGATTCATTTGAAGAGAGCTTCAATTTAAAGGTCTCAAACATAGATGAGCGGTGGAGAGTGGCGTCTTTTCATCGACAGCAACAAGCAGAGCCTTAAAGCAATTTTACTGCACAACGGCAACAAGAAACCTTCGATTCCAATTGCTCATGCCGTAGACACCAAGGAAACATACGAAGTCATGGACAATCTACTAAAGTGCCTTAACTATGAGGGATTTGGAACGAAGGATTTTGGAACGAAGCTATGATGGGGGACTATATCTGGTTCCTGATAAGAGAAACAGACCCACAACAATATAAAAGAAAGACAAAAGCACATAATTATTTTTAATTTGAAGGTTTTTATTTTTGTGTTTAGATATTTTTTTTTTAAACTTTTTTATAATTAATTAATGTTGATATCCTTAGGATAATTTCTTGTACATATATCGAATTGTTTTTTAATTTAAAGTCATATATTTTTGTCACCCAAAAATTTTAATTTTTTTTGTAATAAAAAAGAAAAAACCTTACCATAGACAAAGTTGTGCATATGTCGAGCAAATTTTTGAAATTCATACCTTTACCCAATTGCGAATAAAAGCGAAACGCGTGCATCGATTTTCATGATCTTTGTCTCATTTTGCTCATAGGTTATGTGACTTTACGTAAAAGTAATAAGATTTGACATTTTTTTTCATTTTGGATTTTTTATGGATTTTTTAAAAAAAAAAATTTTAAATTTTTAGGCAAAAAATAAGTTTTTTCCTTTATATATTCATTTTTAACTTGGAAACTGTTGCTCGTATAGGAAAACAATATATGAACAGATTAAGGGAATTGTAATTTTAAATTTTTTAAAATTTAATTCAATTAAATCGGGCTAGTGGTTCCCGAGTTATGCCGGACGAAACAAATTAACCAAAAAAAAATTTTTAAAATTTTTGAAATTCATACTTTTACTCAATTGCGAATAAAAGCGAAACGCGTGCATCGATTTTCATGATCTTTGTCTCATTTTGCTCATAGGTTATGTGACTTTACGTAAAAGTAATAAGATTTGACATTTTTTTTCATTTTGGATTTTTTATGGATTTTTAAAAAAAAAAAATTTTAAATTTTTAGGCAAAAAATAAGTTTTTTCCTTTATATATTCATTTTTAACTTGGAAACTGTTGCTTGTATAGGAAAACAATATATGAACAGATTAAGGGAATTGTAATTTTAAATTTTTTAAAATTTAATTCAATTAAATCGGGCTAGTGGTTCCCGAGTTATGCCGGACGAAACAAATTAACCAAAAAAAAATTTTTAAAATTTAAAAAAAAAATAATAAAAAAAAAACCAAACGAAAAAAAAAATTTTTATTGCGTTTTTCGAGCTCATGTCAAGGTTATCTACACAGAAAAAATTATCGCATCCCGAGTACATGAAATTTTTTTCAATTTGTTGACTAGTGTAATCTTTATTAAATTATTCATCAGTCTTATAAAAGATTTGAAATATATATGTACACATTAAGAGATTTGGCTTAAAACAACCTTACATCTATAACAATAATCGCTTATGACAAAATAATAAGTAATTGTTGAGACAAAAATATAGATATCGCCGAAGGAAAATTTTATAAAAGGACGAACGCTATTTAATTCCAGGAAAATCGGATCAGATTTAGATATAGCCCCCATATGAATATCACATTTCGATTTGGATATTTTTACTCTCAATACCACGTATTTCAACAGATTTTCTTCAAATTTGACAAAATATCTTATATTTCCACTAGAAACATCCATGGTGAAAATGTGTTAGATCCGTTCAGATTTATATATAGCTCCCATGCAAATTTCGCTCCCAATTTGACTTTTTCCGCTCTAGAAACAACATATTTTTATCAGATTCTCTTCAAATGTTGCCAAACATCTTATATTTAAATTAGGAACACCCATGGTGAAAGAAGGTCAGATTGGTTCAGATTTATATATTGCTCCCATTCAAATTTCGCTCCTGATTTGATTTTTTCTGCTCTAGAATCCACAGATGTTCTTCAAATTTGGCAAAATATCATATATTTCTACTAGAAACACCCATGGTGAAAATGGTTCAGATCGGTTCAGATTTATATATAGCTCCCACACAAATTTCATTCCCGATTTGACTTTTTCCGCCCCAGAAACCACGATTTTTCACCGAATTTCTTCAAATTGAGCATAACACGTTATACTTTGAACCGGAAGAAGCTATTGTGTAAGTGGGTCACTTCATTGCATGTTTGGGTCACTTCATAGCCCCTATACAAATATTCTTCTCGATTTCACTTTATTACCGAATTGAATTGTACTGGGATAGAAAGTGGAGTGTATCATATAGTCGGCCCGCCCGACTTTAGCCTTTCCTTACTTGTTCATATTTGAATTTGTAAAATATTACCCATTATGAAAATCATCCAAAAACCAAATATGAAATTCGCTCAAAAATTTTGGTTTATGTTTTTTAAACAAGGTATAAATAGAATTTTAAAATCTGTTAAAACAATATTATTTGAATATACACTTGTATAGCCTGGAACCATCCTCTGTCCACTGGTTAGCTACAGTAAACATTTCAGACGAATCGGTCCACCGGTTTGGCGTCTACGGTACATATAGACATATAGAACAGACACACAATGATTTTTATATATGTATATGCATAGATATAGAACGTAACACTAAAAAACTGCCTAGCAGATGAATGGACAGTGATAAAGTGGAAATATTTTGGGACAACACATTAAATAAAACCAAAAATTAATTTTTATTGCCAGTTGTTTTAATTATTTCTATAATTTATTATTTATATTTTTGCAATTTTTTATATTTATACAATCGCGTTTATAATTGTTATAGATTAGGTACCAGTATCTCAATCATCGATCTTATTTTAAAAAATCGTAGAGGTAGTTTTCTATTTATTAAAAAAAATAAGAAAATAGTTTAAAAATATTTATTTTTTAAGATTTGATAATTTGATATTAAGATATAATCAATTTGCTTGAAATTCCAAAAAAATATGTATTTGTATCTCCTACCACAAAAAAGATACGAATTTCTTAAAATTCTTTTTGGCATATGATTGGTGACTAAATAGATTTTTTCGCGGCTGACTACATATATGTTACATACACATGCAAAACATCCAATTGTATTTTGTATTGGATAATACCATGCTCTTCCGAAATACCCACATTTTTTTGTCGAAAAAGATAGATCTAGAAAACGTGTACGAATTTTAACCCTAGTATTTTTTGTATAAGTTCGCGTGTTATTTTGCTATTCCCGCGATTTGCGCCTTTGGTGGCCCCCACTGAAATTGTCCCTCATTTCTTTTCAAGAATATTTTAATCCTTTAATGTCTTTGCTGAAATATTTTTTTTTATTTTCTCAAAAAAAAAATTTAAATTGACATACAGAAAGTATGTAGAGGGTTAAGATCTTCCACGAAAATCATCATACAATTCCACAATACAGTTCTGAAAATAAGAATTCTCTCAGACATTAACTTACAACATTTTTTCACTTAGTATGACCCACTGTAAAAAGAAACGCAGTCCAGCTGGAATATACCTTTATTCTGGAAAAATTATCTACCCTATATGACCTTTCTCTGTTTTCCCTTTCTTTTTTCGAAAAATGCTTTTGGACAGTGTAATTAGTATATACGTGTAATAATCTCATTATTCAGGGGTATAGAAAATTTGACGGCTCGTTGAACCTATTTTTTCGAACAAAACTAAGATTGCGAAATAAAAAGAGATGAACAAAAAAGTGTTTCTATCCTCGGAATTACACGCCACGGCTCGCATAGTCAACATGTGTTTCTTGGTTATTTTTCATGTCCCAAAAATAAATGAAAAATCGTCCAAATAAAAAAGAGGGCCAATAATTAAAAATGAGCCAAAATAAATGCGAAATATCCCAGGTGAAAGTGTGATATCCGAAGCCTCAAGGGCTGACCACATATTTGGATAGAACACCACAAAATAAGAAAAAATGTGGTTGGGATGTTATCGATATCTCGCTTAGTTATTAGACGTTAAAATTTGAAAATAGATTTTTTTCGCTCCAACTTACTCCAAATCAAAAATTAAAAGAAAAAACAACTTTTTTGGTTAGCGATAGTTATAGTTTATTTACATAAATGTCGATTGAGGACATTCTATAAAAATTATGTGTATTTTTATTTACAACAAAGAAAACTAAAAATAATTTTCTTAAATATCGCGAGATTTGATTAGATTGATTTTTTCGCCAGCGGTGCTATTTCGAGGTTTCAAAAGTAACAAAAAATATTTTAAAAAAGTCGCACGTTTTTTTCACACTTCATGGTTCCCATTTATAAATGTTTGGTAAACTTGTTTCTATTCTCTAGAATTTGCATTATTTTTGAACTAACGTAATTGTTTCTATAAAAAATCAAACAATTTCTTCACAATTTTTAAAAAGGGTGAAGCGAGAATGAGTGTTTGATTCGGTCATTTCCAATAAATAACTATGATACAGGGTGGCCCAGAAAGACCGAAGTGGTGTGAATTGTTTTGTTTATAACTTTTTATTTAAGAGATATTTTTTTAATTTTTTTTTTTAAATACATTAAATTTATGGGGAATATTTTTGGATTAGTTATTAAAAATGATATCCCGCAAGTGGTGGCCATATTCTGCTTCGCACAAATGTGCTCTTTCCAACACATTTTCCATGACCTTTCGCAAAACTTCCGGTGGTATGTTGTTAATTTCTTCTCGAATATTGGTTTTTAACTCCTCAATAGTCCTAGGCTTATTAACATAAACTTTTCCTTTTAAATAGCCCCAAAGAAAACAGTCTGGAGCGGTTAAATCCCCGCACATTAAATTGACGACGGTATGCACGCTGAGTTAACACAATGGACCGTTGATTTGAAAAGTAAATTTCAACAATATGGGCACGTTGTTCAATTGTGTATTGCTCCATTATAAATTATCCAAGTCTTCTTTACAAAATACTGAAAAGAAAAGAAAAAAAAAATTATAATAAAAAAGTTATAAGGAATTCACACCACTTCGGTCTTTCTGGGCCACCCTGTAGTTACCTAAAATTGCTTTTTTTATTTTTTTAGTTCTTATCCATATTACATTTACAAAAATGTCGATTTTTTCAAACTTTAACCTTCAATAATTAAGCGTGGTAACATGTAGACCAACTTTTTCTTATTTTGAAGTTCTCTTTCCAAAAATATATTCAGATCTTGGGCCCTCGAATATCATACTCTTGGAGGATGACAAAATGTGATAAAAATGGAAATAAAATATTTTTAAATGCAATTTCTATTCAAAACTATAGTGCAACTCCGTCAAATACTTTTTTAAACTTTTTTCGTTTTTACAGGCTTTAATGTTTTTTTGTTTGGGTTTCTATGAAAAATATTGAGTTGGTGATTTTTGGAACAAAAAATAATTATAATGTTCATCTTAGATGCCTTTGTAATACAATTTCATTATGCTTGAAAACATTGAGTGAAATTCAATAATCCAGTTTACAAAATTTCTATTGCCATTTATATCAACTACAGACGTTTTCATGACACATGTGTTGTGCAATTCATCATGCTTGTATGCGGATATGGTGGGTGGGTGGTTGCCACACTCTATACACTGCTTTTGATTCTGATTGATTTTCCCGGAAAATTCATACTTTGCTTGCATTTGGATTGGATGGACACTCATGAATGTGTTTTGCTTCGATCGATCGATCGGCCGGCTGGCTGTATTGATTTGAATAAATGGCATTCCTCACATTTGAAAACAAAAGATTTAATGTTTTTTGTTTAACAAGGAATTTAATAATGTTTCATTGTAATTAATCTGACAATTTTATTTATCGGATTTTGCCATTTAAGGAGTTTAGAGCGCACAGAGCACAGCACGACTTAATAAAAATACGAACGAAACAAGGAATCTCGATATGTTTTCTTGGCAAATGGAACGTCGTGTTGTAATAAATGAACGCTTGCTTGTTTCGTTTCAATTTATTTAATAATGATATTATGCAAATGAAATTTGTTCATTATTCCTTCGCTGTCATTTTGTTTTTAATGAAGTTTCCTTAAATTGTTAAAATGTTGACAGAGTTTAAGCGATTCATTAGCGAGTTCAAACAGCTGTATTTAGTAGTTTATATTACATATTGAAGTAGATTCGGATATCCTGAATATTTCTCAACTCATATTGTCTTTAACAAAAAAATTGGATCTAAGGATGAGTCATCATTTATTTATACAAAAAAATCGAGCCTCTTTAAAAGCTAAACCGCTAAATACAACAAACCATCCTCTTTAAACTGCCACCACAAAAAAAAAACAAACAACCGACAATGTCGTTTTAAGATTACCTACCGCCAACAGTAACGATAACAATAAAAAGGCTCTTTCTAGCAAATAAGGAGTAGTCGACCATAAAAGGAAACACTTTACAAAACACGAACCCAGACAAGATGACAAGCCAGAAAATAAAAAACAAAGCCAGTCACAACAAAAACAACACAAAAAACCCCAAATGATTTAAGAATCTTTTCTTTGTACTCGTACTTGGTATTTCAGAAAAACCGTAGCAGAATTCTGAACAAAAAAATAAAAAACAAGTTAAAATGCAACGTTCCGTTAAGGAGGCTTAGTGCATGCAACAAGCCGACATAAAAACTTCATCAAGCTAGCTGAGCAGAATTGAATTTACCCTAAACTGGGGTTAAAATGATTGTCTGATGTGGCTGGAATTAGTGGAACCATTCATTACATTTGCTGATGATTAATGCTAAATGGATGTACTGGATTATTAAAGCAGCATTTCCCTGAACATGCCTTTAAGATGATCCTAATTTTCTACTCATCTTACATTTCATTTCAAATCCTTCTCTTCGAACATTTTAATTAATACCACGATTGCTCTAATTTCTATTCATTGATTAAACCGTGCGACAATTTTACATTTATTATATTGGACCTGAGCAAGACAGTATACATGTGAAACTAGAGATCGTTAGTAGACAACTGTGTACTCAGTTCTTCATTTGTTGATCCTTTCTCCTTTTTTATACCCTCCACCTCCATTCCCTTTGTAACACCTTGAAATATTAATCGGAGACCCCATAAAGTATATATATTCTGGGTCGTGGTAAAATTCTAAGACTATATAGCCATGTCTGTCTGTCTGTTGAAAGCACGATAGCGGGCGAACGAAATGAGCTAGGAGGTTCAAATTTTTCCTAAATGTGTCTTATGGTTGTAGATCAGTTGGGATTGAAAGTGGACGAAATCGGCCCAGAGGGAAAAATTTTTCCCTCACAAGGACTGAAAATACCCCTAATATTTAGAGTATTTCAGCATGTTTTTTGAACATATTAGCTTGTATTTACTTGATATTTGCAATGCGCATTCCCTCTATAGCATAAAAGGGCACCATGGAGTGATTTTTATTTGTAGGGGGCGAAATGGGACAAAAAGGAATAAAAATGGTACCTATCAAACGACAACAGATAGAAACACGAAATTGGGCGTGTACATTCCTCTAATAGAGTACATACACAATATAAAAGTATTTTTTCTAAATTCGTACTTTTAAGGGTTTAAATGGGGATAGAGGGATAAAAATAGTACCAACCTAACGGCTGCACCTAGAATAATGAAATTCGATATATACATTCCTCTGATTGCGTAGACACGTAAAATAAAAGAACTTTCCGAAATTCGTACTTTTTGAGGTTCAAATGGAAAAAGGGGATAAAAATAGTACCTTCCAAATGACAGCAGCTAGAATCATGAAATTCGGAGTATACATTCCTCTGACTGCGTAGACACGAAAAATAAAACGTTTTTTTCCAAATTCGTACTTTCAATGGATACAATGGCTACAGGGTATAAAAATAGTACCAACTAAACGAATACAGCTAGAATGATGAAATTCAGTGAGTACGTCCCTCTAATTGTGTAGATACGTAAAATAAAGAGATTTTAGATAGTCGTACTCTTGAGGGGGCAAAATTGGAAAAAGGGGATAAAAATGGTACCAACAAAATGGCCGCTGATAGAATCATACATTCCACGTAAAATATTTTTTCCCAAGTTCGTACTTTATTTTGTTGTTTTTACGATAAAAAATGGTGAATCATGAAGTTGTCTTATACTGCGTACGTGAGAGATAAGGTATTTTCAAAATTTATACTTTTGAAATTAAAATAGGATGGAAATACAACCAACCAAAGGACTGTAGCTGAAAGTACACTCTCTATCCCCCAATATTTAGGGTATTTATGATTGCTCCCTTATATTTACTTTATGAATTGGAGTATTATATCCATTATATATATAGTACACAAAAATTGGTAGCCTTGGCTTTTTAATTAAATTACTTATTTTCATACAGTTAAAATTTGTTGCGGACTTTCCTCTTGTAGCTTAGAAGCACCACAAAGAAAATAAAAGTTTTAGCGGGCGAAATGGGACAAAAAGGGATAAAATATGGTACCAATGATACGACAACAGCTAGAATTATGAAATTCGGTGTGTACATCCCTCTAATTGCATAAACACGTAAAATAGAGGGATTTTTCGAAATTCGTACTTTTAAGGGATATAATTAAAATGAGGGATAAAAATGGAACCTACCAAACCGCTGAAGTTGAAATCATAAAATTCGGTGTATACATTCTGACTATGAAGACTCGAAAAAGGTTTTTTTTTCGAAATTTGTATATTTGGGCGGAGAATGGGGCGAATGGGGATATCTTTAAAATTTATACTTTTCTTATCACTTTTTCTGTATCTGGAAATGTTTTTTGCTAATGGCGACTGACAATCGCCTAATATTTAGGCGTGTTCACTTTCACAATTTCAGCATTTTATTTATATATAGTAGTCGATTTTAAACAGTGCGCATAAGTATACATTATAGTTTGAAATAGTAAACAAATATAGTAATGTGCTTAAAAATATCACAATTTTCGTAAACTGTGCTTCTATGTAAAGTCGACTTCCTTTAATCTGCTGGTAATACTATGGAATGCACTCCGTGGTGGAGGGTATATAAGATTCGGCCCGGCCGAACTTAACGCCTTCTTACTTGTTATTTTATTTATTTTTTTATTATTATAAGTCTATAGATACAAATATCCTTACAGACTAAAAAACTAATGTACATATATACACTTATGATCTACTTAATTATTAGGTATTTAAATACAATATAATCTTTATTTCAATAGAGTAGTAGTATTTATTAAATTGAAAACGCCAGCGGCGGAAAGGATCATTATTAGAGCGGAAGTAATCAATGTGAATCAACTGAAAATTTCTAGTGGGTCTTTGAGGTATATTTATAGACATTCTATACATGATAAAATTTGAATCAATCTTGCCCTTTAAAACATTCATCAGGAAAGTAATGTTCAGCATAGTACGACGACTTCTCAAAGATGGTAACTTAATAAGATTAAGTCTAAATTCATATGACGGCAGTGTACGGAGATTCCACCCACGTCCACGTAGACAAAATAAGAGGAATTGTTTTTGCACAGATTCAATAATGTTACTATGAATAGCATAAGACGGGTCCCATATAACTGAACCATACTCAAGTATGCAGCGAACCAAAGAGGTATATAATTGTTCAGTGACTGAAAGATCAGAATACTCCTTACTCCAACGCTTCATAAAACCAAGAGCACAATAAGCTTTGTTTACTATCATTGAAATGTGAAGTCGAACGTTCAGACGTTGATCTAATAAGATTCCGAGGTCCAGAAAAGTATGTAAGTGTAAATAAGACAGGGCCAAGATGGCTTCCATGTGGTACACCGGAAGACACCACAATTTCCTTTGAAATAGCGTTTCCGAATTTTACCCTTTGGATTCGACCACATAAATAGCATTCTAACCAAGATATTGAAGCCCATAGAATCTAATTTTCTCAAGAGGAGGTTATGATTAACTTTATCAAAAGCCTTACTAAAATCTGTGTAAATCGTATCCGTTTGCATTCGGCTTCTAAATCCATCATTTACAGCTGTAGTAAGTTCCAATATATTCGTTATGGTTGATCGGGATCTACGAAATCCGTGTTGACAACAGGACAACAATGACGAAACTTGATGAGATAACATGTCAGTTATAATTTTCTCCAAAAGCTTTGGAATAGCGCTAAGTTTTGTAATGCCTCTATAATTCGATACGTCCATCTTGTTGCCGGATTTAAACATTGGGATTATATATGATTCTTTCCAAAGAGGTGGTAAATAACCATAACATAATGATCTATTAAATATTAATGACTTCACATTTTCCAAGACCGTACACCTACTTATATATGAAACATTTACTGGTGAATATTCAACAATGTTATAAGGATAACAACTTGACTGATCAAATGGTTTTATTAGAGTAAGTCGTTGAAAAAAAGTTAGCAAATATGTTACTAATTGATATATCATCATCAGCAACAATAGAGCCAAATTTCAAAGAGTTTGGAAAAGTACGTAATCGGCGTTTGGAATTTACAAATTTATAAAAAGATTTATGATTACTTTTCAGTTGGTTTTTCAGTTGGTTTTTGATTTAACATATGAATCAACATCTTCTACTGTAGTATCGGCAGCAAATCGAGCAGCAAATAGTTTTTTTGATGACACCACTACTAATTGTTTAGGAGGGTTGGATTTATTAGGTGTGTGTGTGTGGGCGAGTAGAAGGTGTTACGTCCAACGCAGAAACTACAGTATTTTGCGGAATGGTTTTTTCAATTTGTAAAGGAGTTTTAATTTACAAAGCATATAGATGTTTTAATAATTTATTCTCATACTTTATTAAGTCATAAAAAGGCGATGTAAATATCAAATAAAAGAGAAGCATATCTTTTGAAAATAAGTTTTACTTCTATCTTATTAGTTTAATATTAACAAAAATTTCAAATTTCCCTCCCATATTTATTTAGTTTCTTCATATTATACTTATTTAAGGGGTAAAACTTGAACGGTTGCAATTATTAGTACTTTTAACAGACATTCTTTTCTCTCATTTGATACCCATATCGCCTGTGTATGGTTCTCAAAAGTGTGGAAATAAATTATTTAAACAAAAGGAAAGAAAAGATCACCAAATGAAAAACTGAGTACACAGTTTTTCTACATATTATCACTAGTTGCATGTGTTTATGGTATAGTTGTTCTGGTTCAAAAAGTACTGCCACACGGTGTTACATTTGTTTAAACAATTCAGAATATTTGCAATATCCTAGCCGGCAAAGTAATATGGGTGATTCTATTGGAATGATTCTATTGGAATGTTTAAATATCTTCCATATTCATTGACTGAGATTTTTACTATATTGCCAATTGAAAACGTCAGGTTAAGCGGAATATTATTGTAAATATAAATATGTCTTAGCGTTTTAAATATAGGATATTTAAATTGTAACGGGCGTGACATTTTGACGGAAATCTTTTTACGACACCAGTCTATCTCTGGAAAAAGAAATGATCAGACCTATTGTTGGCATTATTTTTTGAAATATAATCAAAAATATGTATTATGAGAAGTATAAACATTACGAATGTTTATCGGTGTTTTATTTAATTATACATTGATTTTGAAATTTTGTCGAACAAGGGTCACTTTACGTGGAATCACCCATATGGAAATGTTTCTATATCGTATTGCCTAGAAGAATGATAATATTGCGTCCATATTACCCTATTGTCATCCTGAAGAAATCTAGATAATATCGCCAAAATATCGCCTGGAAGATAAAAATGCGATATTGGCGGAAAGCTATCGTCTATAAGGCAAAAATGATATTTTTAATATTTATCGTATTTTAATTGAACAAAATTAATAATTACATGAAGCGATTCCCGCTTACGCTTCGTAAGTTCGTGTTGTCATGCAATATTTATGTATGATAAATCGGCGATATTGCCAGATCAGATCCGGAAGACATCCATGAAAAATGTATCCAGGGGCTATTTATACAAAAAGTGGAAAAATACTGTTGTTCCAATATTTAAATTTGGTCAATAAATAATGAAACTATTATAGACCTATTTCAAAACTGTCAAATATTGTAAAACTTTTTGAACACATTATTTATGATAAATTGACTTTTAGATTTAAGAGCTATATTTGTCCTGCTCAAAATGAGTTCTTTCATGAAAGGTCTACATATTGCCATATTGCATTTCGAATTTTGGGAGTTGTTTACAAGTGGACACTTTATTCTGATTTCTCCAAAGCTTTCGACAGAGTTCTTCATAATGTATTATTGTATTAATTAATGAAAATTGCCCTTCGTTCTGAAATTATTGATTGGTTCCGAACATACTTAATAAATAGACACTGTTCGGTATTTTTAGATGGTTTCTATTCAGATAATTATATTCCAATTTCTGGTATCCCACAAGATAGTATATTGGGTAACAACGGACCCAATATTCAATATTTTTGTTAATGATATTGATGGTTGTTTTTTGAATTCCAGGCATCTCATGTATGCTGATAATCTACAGATTTTCAGAGCTATTCGATCTTTTAATGATATAAAATTATTGCAGGATGACTTGATATCTATGTATAATGGTCTGCAAGTCAACCATTCTAAATGTCTTTCCACAGATGCCGTAATTAAATAATTTCTCAATACAATATTTCAAGTCATACATTGGATATTGTGTTTCAAAAGCTTGATTTAGGTGTTTTGTTTGAATACAAGATAACTTTCCTCAATCATCTAAATTATATTATCCCTAAGGATTATTCAGTTAAGTATTTCATTCGTAGAAACTCTGTTGAATTATCTGACTTATATGGAAAAAGAGTTTTTATTGCTCTTTTGTTCGATCAATTTAATATGAATATGCTTCTTTCATTTGGAGTCCTAATGTTTCAGTACATATTAATCGTGTTGAGAAAGTTCAGAAAACGTTTATGAAGTTTGCTTTAAACTCTTTAAACCAATTCCATCGTACGAAAGTAGATGTCTACTTCTATATTTAAAATATTTGATTTCTAGAAGAGATATAGCTTCGCTGGTGTTTTTTGCATGGTATCATTAATGCCTTTGTGGATTCTCCAGAGTTAGTATGTGCGCCGTCCCGATCTTTGAGACATTACTAACCTTTTCATATCGATAGACATTTTTCTAATTATGCTTCTAATGAATTCGTGATTAAATCGAAACTATTTCCAGTCGTATGTTTAAAAAATTGTTAAAAATACAATAAATTAAACATATTATTGTATTACTAATATTAATATTGAAAGACCAGCAATAGGTCTGTAAGGAGTTATTTCCATAAACCTAATAAATGAAATGAAAAAGATGATATCGCCAAAATATCACCTGGAAGATACAAATGTGATATCATGCCAGATAACCACCAAGAAGGTAAAAAATGAAATTTTCTATATTTCAATTCAATTAATTTTTAAAAACCTTGTTTCTGTGTAATCAAATTGCATTTGGAAAAGAAATATGACAATAAAACCATTTTTTGCCAATATCGCCATTATTTCTCTAAGATGAAAAAAGGAAGATATGACAAAATATAATTTTTGATTATTTTCTTCAAAATAATAAATTAAGATATTGACGAAATATCTTCTTGGGGATATATCTTCCAAGTGGCTGTAGGGATTATAAAATATTCCATGTACATTGTCCCATGAACATTTAACTTTAATGTGTAGGGTATCATATCCAGAATCCAACTGCTTGTAATGTCTAGTGTTTGAAGTACTACACGAAAACCGAAAACAATATCCACTTTGCATAATCATGACACAATGGGCAAACAAATATACAAATAGTTGAACTAAGATCTGGACGAGTAACAACACCGTCCGGTGAAAACAACAGCAGCAGAGTGAAATGACAGTTTACGAGGATAGATTGAAACATTTTCTGATAGGAAACTAAAAAGAAAATCCATTGTTGTGACCATAACATTAAGTTTTCAAAACATTTGATGAAATATAAAGGATATCCCAGAATTTTAAATGAATTTTTTCAATACAAAAATGTCTTAATTTTTTTAGTTACATTTAGAAATACTTTTATTTTTTCTGAATTACATCTCTAATCACACTTCCTCTTACTCTTCGTAAGTTTGTGCTGTCATGCAATATTTCTTTATGATAAATCAGCGATATTGCCAGTAGTACTAAAGCAATACTTCGTCCATATTGCCCTATTGCCATCCTAAAGAAATCTAGATGTTATCGCCAGGAAGATGAAAATGCGATATCGCCAGAAAAATGCTATTTTTCATATCTTAATTCAATCAAAATAAATAATGACATAAAGCGACACCCGCTTACGCTTCCTAAGTTCGTACTGTCATGCAATACTTTTGTATGACAAATCGGCGATATTGTTATCACGTGTGGATTCTCTGAACCACATATGCGGCAATTTTGCTTATTGACATAGCCACCTAGATGAAAATGAGCTGCATGAAGGCTAAACTGAAGGCCGATATCTTCTCGAAAATTTCTTAAGTTTTTAATATTTCTCAATTTTGTTCTCTTATTTTTTGAAATCCTTTGTTGTGGCCATTATATTAAGTTTTCAAAACATTTGATGAAATACAAAGGATATCCCAGAATTTTAAATAGTTTTTTTTTTCAATACAAAAATGTCTTAATTTTTTAAGTCAGACTTAGAAATACTTTTATTTTCTCTGAATGACATCTCAAATCAAACTTTTTGCTCTTACGCTTCGTAAGTTTGTGTTGCCATGCAATATTTCTGTACGATAGATAAATCAGCGATATTGCTAGTAGTATGAAGGCAATACTTCGTCAGTATTGCCCTATTATCAACCTGAAGAAATCTGGATGATATCGCCAAAATATCGCCAGGAAGATAAAAATACGATATCACCAGAAAACTATCGCCTATAAAGTAAAAATGGTATTTTTCATATCTTAATTCAATCAAAATGAATAATAACATGAGGCGACTCCCGTTTACGCTTCGTAAGTTCATGCAATACGTATTTCTAAAGAGTGATTTTTTTGAGGTTAGGATTTTCATGCATTAGTATTTGACAGATCACGTGGGATTTCAGACATGGTGTCAAAGAGAAAGATGCTCAGTATGCTTTGACATTTCATCATGAATCGTCTTACAAACGAACAACGCTTGCAAATTATTGAATTTTATTATCAAAATGCGTGCTCTGTTAAGAAAGTTCATTGCGCGCTTCCATTTTATGGTCAGTTTAATCGACCCACTGAAGCGGCTATTCGGGCTATTGTGACTAAATTTCGCACCAAATTTACATTGTTGGACATTAAACCACCAACACGCTTACGTAGAGTGCGAACTGAAGAAAATATCGCAGCTGTATCGGCCAGTGTTAATGATGACCACCAATTTTCGATTCGTCGCCGTTCGCACCAATTGGGTCTCTGTTACTCAAAAACGTGGAAATGCCAAAATTGGACTAAGCGGATGGACCACCTAAGACGCAGCCGCGGTCAACATTTAAATGAAATTATCTTCAAAAAGTAAATGTCATGGACCAATCTAACGTTTCAAATAAAGAACCGATGAGATTTTGCAAATTTTATGCGTTTTTTTTTTTAAAAAAGTTATCAAGCTCTTAAAAAATCACCCTTTATATGATAAATCGGCGACAGATTGACAGATTGTTATCACGTGTGGATTCTCTGAACCACATATGCGGCAATTTTGCTTATTGACATAGCCATCTAGATGAAAATGGGCTTCATAAAGGCTGAACTGAAAATTTCCCACGTAAATTTCATACAGTTAAAGACTCACTACTTTGGAAGTAAGTTTTTAATATTTCCCAATTTTGTTGGAGCGTATAGCGTCCCATTTTGCAAATGTCAAACATAAATCTGAAAATAAAAATTTAAATGAATGTTATAGTATCTTTCAAATTTAAAAAATTTAAAATTGTAAATGGCCCACTCTACATTAAGTTTTTAAAACATTTGATATAAAGGATATCCTAGAATTTTAAATTGTTTTTTTTTTTCAATACCCAAATATGTTCATTATTTTGCCCAGCTTTAGAAATACTTTTATTCTTTCTAAATGACATCTTACTGTGGGCCCAATGGTGTTTTTGAGTTTCGACTATTGCTTATAAAAAATAAATTTCATTTATGTATTTGAAGACTTCACTTTACATTCTCTTCTATAAAAGTTTTCGTTATTTTTCGTGTGCCGCCATTTTCAAAACACCCTCGTTGCTGCTCCTGCTGCTGCACCCACAGGTTGAACGAATGATCTTCAACATACACTTACGTGAAGCATTCTACATAGTACGTCGGACAACCTGATGCTGTGAAGAAGTAGCAACAAAATGTCGTTGCTACTATAAAAGGAATAAATGTTGACTGAACAAAGGAACCTGAAAACAAAACAACAAATGACTACCACATCGTCGTCCTACAACACAATTGTTGTTGGTGACTTTTTGTTGCTGTCGTTGGACATTTACTACTTGTAGTTGCTCGTAAATATCGAACAAGAAAGTCAGTCAATCGTTTGCCGATATTAATGAAGATGTTGCGGAGGAGTTCGTCTCCTCGGCTCGTAAAGGAAGTGTTTTCAGATTTCTCCCATAATTCACAAGAAAGAAACTGCCGTTAAAGTCATTGTAACTTTAAAAATTTAACAAATTAAAAATACATTATTTCGGTTATTAATGATTCATGGGCTGTGGGCTAAAGCATTAACGTACGTGTTGTATGTATATGCAAAAATTAATTAATTATTAATTATTTTTAATTATTGTTGGGATGTGTTTCGCGCAGTGCCCTGAAAGCTGCAACAGATGGCCAATTAACCCTTTTACGGGCGTGTGAAAGTGTCAAGAGGAGAGAGGTTGATGTGAATATTTTATTGTTGCTTCGCCCCTTCTTTGTTTAGCAATAAGCTGGAGTATATGATCATCTTTTGGTTCCATGATAATTCCGTCCTTAGAGATTTAAGGAGAACAAAAAACTGAATTCATTTTAAACACCAACGCTTCATAAATCTCAACAAATCCATAAATTACACAACAAACTAAAAAGGGCAAAAGAAGGAACACAAACAAAAGACTGTAAATCTGAAGACTGTCAAGTTTGTGTGGACAATGCCTGATGGTCTGGCTGGTGGATGCCAGCTTGGTTTGTTACAAAAGCCAAGTCTGGAATAAAAAAAGCCTTATAACTATTTTTAGATTGCCTTGCGTTATTCATCTTCATCATCAGCTGGACGATGATGATACATCTTAGAATTTCATGACTGCCGTTTTGGTTAAAACATACCATGTCGTAGGCTTTCAAGGCTGTTGTTTGCTGGACCGTTTTTTTATTATACCTTTTCGAAGGACAACTATGCCAAATATGGCGAGCGAGTAGAAAAAAACAGATCTAGAATGCATTCATTGGACAAATATGTTGAATTTATAAAATTTGTTCTTTTAATATCCCGGGGGAATGCCATAATTGGCTGGCAAGATTATGTGGTGGTCGGAACCAGAAGTTCAATGAGCTGAGGTTTACGGCTACTGAATTTAAAACCACAACTCCTCCTCATTCACTTCATCTGGAAGATTTGTGATAAATATGTTGGTATTGCTTCAAAAATATGATTATCATTGTTCTTAATCTCTAAAGGGATAATAGGACAGAGAGGTGATGGTGAGCGAGATGTTCTGAGTAATATTTAGGAAATTAATCGCATAGAACCAAGGCTGGACTAGCCCTATAATTATAGAAGCCTTACAATTTCTAAAATATCACAATTTCAAAATTGTGATTTTCATTTCTTTCTCGGACCAGAAAAATTTATTTTTTACTTTTGTATTGGTGGTATTGGCCTTCAAGAATTAGTTAGTCTGATTCTTTTGCATTTATCCACCGTCCGACAGTTACACTAGAACCGGCTGACATACGTCTATACAGACAAAATTAAGTTTAGTTGGCGTTTTCAGATGTTCATTTTCTCATCCTGTTGCCCCTTAAATGGACTACAAAGTTTCAAATGATTAAAAAAAAAACATTTTAAATTCTTATTAACATCCTACGTTAGAGATTCTGTATTATTTTAGCATTAACAACAATTACAAGTTTACTCCCTTAATTAATTGATATTTTATAAAGCTGCAAGCGAATAAAACTGCATTTTCCGATTTTCAAAAAGTAAGGAATTGTATACAAGGTTTGAATCGAAAATAAAGAATTTCGTCATGAGAGTATGATACATGGCATGGTATGGGATACAAATATTGTTTTTCTATTTTTAAACAATTTTTTTTAGTTTTGCAGAAAATTGTCAAATATTAACTGTCACTATGAAGAAATAAGATCATATCGTCAAAATATGACCTGGAAGATAAAAATGCGATATCATGCCAGAAAATCATCTATAAGACATAAATAAAATTTTTCATATTTCAATTCAATCAATTTTAAAAAATATTTCTGGTTAATCAAATTGCATTTGGAAAAGAGATATGACAATAAAATCAATTTTGTCCATATCGCCTATATTATTCTAAATAAGAAAGAAGATATTTTTGATTATTTTTCAAAATGACAAATGGAAGATTTTGTCGCAATATTTTCGTGCAATTTTCACTCGTAATTTTCACACGTAATTTTCCAAATGTTTGTAGGAATTATAAAATATTCAAATTTAGGATATAAATATTTTGTTACTATTTTTAAGCAAATTTCTTCTAGTTTTACAGAAAACTGAAATATTAAAAAAATATTTTTTTTATTTATTTAATAAACGTTTATATATTTTTACATTCAATTTATTGATATTTTATAAAGCTGCAAGCGAATAAAACTGCATTTTCCGATTTTCAAAAAGTAAGGAATTATGTACAAAGTTTGAATCGAAAATAAAGAATTTCGTCATAAGAGTATGATACATGGCATGGTATGAGATACAAATATTTTTTTCTATTTATAGACAATTTTTTCTAGTTTTGCAGAATATTGTCAAATATTAATTGTCATTATGAAGAAATAAGATCAAAATATGACCTGGAAGATAAAAATCCGATACCATGCCAGAAAATCACCTATAAGACATAAATGCAATTTTTCATATTTCAATTCAATCAATTTTCAAAAATGTTTCTGGTTAATCAAATTGCATTTGGAAAAGAAATATGACAATAAAATCCATTTTTTGTCAATATGGCCTATATTATTCCAAATGAGAAAAGAAAGATATGACACATTATCATTTTTGATTATTTTTCAAAATGATAAATGGAAGATTTTATCGCAATATTTTCGTGGAGATATATTTTCCAAATGTTTGTAGGAATTATAAAATATTCAAATTTAGGATATACATATTATGTTTCTATTTTTAAGCAAATTTCTTCTAGTTTCACAGAAAACTGAAATATTAAAAAATATTTGTTTATGTATTTCATAAACATAATAACATTGTCCAACTGTATTTTTGAAATAGAGTAGCGACCCTGTAATTCTGAAAGGACATGTTGTAGAATAAACACCGATAAACATTCGTAATATTTATACTTTTCATAATAAATATTTTTGATCATATTTCAAAAAAATAATGAAAACAAAAAGTCTGATCATTTCCTTTTCCATATATAGAGTGGTGGATTTCCGTCAAAATGTCACGCCCGTTACAATTTAAATATCCTATATTCATAAAGAGATGTCGGTAACGTATACTTTAGCAGGCAGTATATGAACTACTCTTTTGATTAGCAAAAATTAATAAATGATTGTAATGGAAGAGCATTACCGAATTCAAGAAAATAACTAAAACCTCAGGATTTTCTTCAAAGCTAAGGTCACACCCGTCACGCTCTTGTTTGTTGTATATCTCCAATATTTAAAACGCTAAGACATATTTATATTCGCATTAATATTCCGCGTAACCTGAGATTTTCAATTGGCAGTATAGTAAAAATCTCAGTCAATAAATATGGGAGATATTTAAACATATTTAAGCAAAGGTGTCACACCCGTTCCAATGGAATCACCCAAAAATAAAGCTCTTCACGCTTAAATAGCAAAATTACAGAAACAAATCTAGGGATAACATTTTCGATGTTTTTTTTCGCGATTGACACTTATGTGAACATATTTATTGTAGATATTCATGAATAATAGTTGTTTTTGGCTACAATTTCAAAATTGTACATGGATCAACTTTGGAGGACCACCCAGTAGTCCCCATACTCACTACGGATCAAAAATTTCTCATGTGAAATTTCTTCAAGATAGTTCCTTCCAATCGAAAACTACAGAATTAACTAAAAAATCCATTTGGAACCACTGTGCAGCGACTCTTTACGACGGCTTTCACGAGTGAGAGAGAAAATAAAATTGGATATACTCATTCTTTTTTGGGGGTCTATAGGCACCCTAATTTCTTTTTGTTAAAAAGTCGAAAAAAAAAAATATTTATAGCCGCACGGATAATAGGGCTTTTTTTTCTTTAAGACTGGAAAACAAAAATCCAAACAAAATGTTAAAATTTCACTCAAAATGAAAAAAACATATTTTTAAAATTTTCCGCCAAACAGCAATATCGAAGTGCAAATTCATGTGTGTATAAAAACATATTAAAAAAATAATTTTATGTCAAAAATTTCGAACATAGCCTGAATACCCAGTGTAAGTCAAATTTATGGTGAGGATAAGTCCAAAAAAGCCAACACAAAATAAATATTTCGAAAATTTGTTTTGATACAAATATTTATATTGTAGTTGGCGACAATGCGAAAAAAATATTTTTTAGCAAAAAGTTAAATTTGTATTAACGTTTTTGTCCTAATATAACACTGTACCCCTGTTCTGTTCAGTACACTGAAAACGTTGTTTGTGTAAATACTACAGTTAAAGAAATCACTACCGCTAACAAATGTTCCTACAACGATTTTTTGTATTCCGCTCTTCGTGTCGCTGCGATCCCAGCCCCAAAGCGGACAATTTATGTTTACGAAGAGGCACGTGGGGCCGTGCTCAACAAATTTTTTCCAGCATTTCAATTGGAAACGTTGCTTTCTAAATAACGATATAGATGCTGCGGCTGAAATGATTGAAAATATTATCTTGATTGGAATGAAGTCTTTTATTCCAACCAAAGTTATTTCGGATAAACCATATAATAAATGTTGGAAAGAGGAAGCGTCCAGAAAATGGCGTTTAAATAAAAATGCCAGCACTGATCTGCTACTCAAGCAAACAAGAACCATGTGTGTCAAGGTACTTAGACGTGAAAAGTTTCTACACGAACAACGTCTTCATGCCAAAGTTCTTTCTTCTCCTAGGGGAGGTAAGAGCTTTTGCTCATTTGTATGAAGAGTAAAGGATAACTCCTCATCTATCCCAACTTTTGTTAAAGATGACCAAATATGCACTAACCCGGTTGCCAAAGCTAACCTATAGGCTGAAATGTTTGCAAGGAATTCATCCTTGCCGGAAAGCAATCAACCACTCCCCGTGATCGAAAATGTATCTAGTTCCATGCCTCAGATATTTTTTCGAACACGTGGAGTTAAACAGGTTCTTGCAAATCTCGACGTAAATAAATCTCCAGGTCCGGATGGTATTTCAGCACTTGTCCCATGTAAGTGCTCCTCGACGCTAGCCCGTCCAGGGGTCTTCCCAGCGCGTTGGGAAGACCAATCGTGATTTGCTCAGCGCTTTCGAAGGTTATGGAGAGTATGGTTAACCACCATCTTGTGAGGTATTTAGAGACTAATGACTTACATAATGATCGACAGTATGGCTTCCGTAGGAATCGATCTACGGGTGACCTGATGATGCAGCTGTCCGAAAAGTGGAATCGTTCTATTCACCAGTTTGGTGAGAGTAAGGTCGTTGCTCTAGATATCTCCAAGGCATTTGATAGAGTTTGGCACGGCGCACTCATATCAAAGCTTATCGCTTTTGGTGTCGGTAGTGACTTCTCTCGATTTTATCGAGCTTCCTCAGAGATCGCACTATACGAGTTGTTGTAGCTGGGTTCTCATCCGATGAGCATAGGTTAACCGCAGGAGTACCACAGGGCTCTGTCCTTTCCCCCTCCCTTTTTCTTATTTTCATCGACGACCTCTTGGATCGGACTGTGAATCCATATACTCATTCGCGGATGACAGCAACCTCTGTCATTCATACTCATTCGATCATAGACCAACTCGTCAAGAAATTGAGGACAAAAGGCGATTGATGAATGATGGACGAGGCCATTTCCAAATGGGGTCAGGTGAATAGAGTCGATTTTAATGCACGTAAGACCCAGTGCTCCTTGTTGTCTCACAAGCGATTCACTAATCCAACGGTGTCGTCGATTTCTATGAACGGTGTAGATGTTGAGCAATCGGACACTCTTGATGTTCTGGGCATGAAAATACATTGCGATGTTCGTTGGACAAAACATGTATTTGATGTGTCGAAAGAAGCATTTAAGTGTCTTGGCTTTTTAAAGCGGTATAGGAAATTCTTCACTCCCTCCGATCTTCTCAATATCTACATTACGTACATCAGACCTAAGATGGAATACAACTCCCATATATGGTAGGGTGCTCCAAGATCTTCCTTGGAGCTACTTGACCGTGTTCAGAGGAGGTCGATGATGTTGATAGGTGACAGCAGGATATCCCATTCTGTTGTCTCCCTTGAACATCGTCGTAATGTGGGATGTGTGTCGCTGTTTTATCGATACTTTTATGGTGTTTGTTCCTCGGATATTCGTGATCTTATACCGCCCGTGAGAACGTTTGGTAGAGATACACGACTTTCAAGGAACTCTCACCCATTTGTTGTCGATTGTACAGCTGGTCGCACTACACATTACAGATTGAATTCGCTCTTTGCTCGCGCAACTCGTATATGGAATCGACTTCCGGCAAATATCTTTCCCGCCTATTATGACATCCTGAGATTCAAAACAGATGTCAACAAATTCTTCTCCCTTTTTCCTCCTCCCTAACCCTTATCTTCCTTTTGCCAACGAAATGCACTACATTTATGAGTGTTGGTTCAGTGAAAAAAAAAATTACTAGATATTCGGTTACACTCTTTTAAAGCCCGAGAAATAGGTTCATTGGGCGAATAATCCGTTCTATGTAAAGCTTATTTGGCGTAGAGTATGGCATGACACCCCGAACAGTCAATTAACCCTTTTTAAAATTTAAAAAAAAACAGAGTTGGGTGCGTTGGTTGCTGCAATAAAAGTGAACAAACCCGATTCATGATATATTATGGATAATATTATCCACATACGAATAACCTTCTTGAATTTAGTTCCTATCTCTACATCTACCAGTAGTGCACAAACATTTATTTTTTTTACATTTTTCGTTATAAACCGATCAGAGAAATGTTTCGCTGTTGAACGGTTTCAAAATACAGAGTTGATCTTCGTTTTTTCTTCTTTTGAAGAAAAGAACCTCAGCTCCTCAACTATTTGTGTTGTTTTCGGCAAAACGTGCAAATAATGGACCCTAATGAAGTTGATAGTTTATTCATAGAACATCCATAGTCTTATAATGTGAGTGGTACGGAGATGTCATCACATAATTATTCCAAACAGACTATCCTTGTTGTATCTATTTTCCAATAGGAAGTTTAACCTCATATTCTGTTTTATTTTTAATGTTTTACTTTTTGACAGAAAATAAAACGCCACAAATGTCCTGCTCAACTAAACAACTAAGTTTACGTTGAGTAGATAAATCTAAAATTTAAATAAACTTTTTTTAAATGTTTTGCCATGTTTAGCAGTTATTAGTCAATGTGTTGCTGTTTTTGTAGCAATTTGTCAATTTTGGAATTTTATTCAATGACAATGTCAACAAATTTTAATTACACCTCCACACACACACCCTTCCCCGCGACCAACGTGAAAGCAACAGCAACTACAACGACATCTGACGGGTATTGTGTTGTTTTGCTGTATGTTAATGTTGTTTGTTGCGGCCGTCTTATCGCAACACAATCGGCTACTGGTCGGTTTGGCTGGCTGCCTGCCGGTGCAACCAGTGTTTTCTTGTAAAAATCATTTAACGTTAAAGTTATAATATAATGTCGCTTCGTCGTCGTCGTCGCCGCCGATGTTGATTACAACAACATTAATTACCCATTTACTTTATTAAGCCAAATGAAATGTGCTTTTTTTGTTGTTTCGTCGATAGCATGTAAAAATCTTGGCATATGCAAATTTGCCACTTGTAAACTTGTTGTTGTCTATCGCGATGATAATCAGTGCAAAACGATGTCGCTTAGCCGACTAACTTGACTGTCCGATGGCGACGCCGGCCACTTACCCGCCCACAAATAATTAAAATATTTCTTTGACATATTTAGCCAATAATTTATCAATAGCTGCGGTGGCATGAGGTATTTTGATTGATTAAATTCCCATCATTAGAAACACAACAGACACATACATGTCTGCCTTAAGGCTTAATAATCATTTATGTAGATTAGGATTAAGTTGGGAGCACTATATAGTGTGATGTCTACAACACTTGTGCGCGCTCACCCTCCTATTGGCTAAGGAATTTGTGAATTTAAGTTCTGGTTTGGCTGGCATGGTCAGAAATCGAATGTGATTTGTTCTAAAGAAAGTCAATTTGCAAAATCAAGTGTGAGGAACTCAATGATAAACCATGAGAAGAAAAACTTATTTTTTGTTTCCATGGAAATCAATATTAGTCGCCATCCAAGCTACTATCGCTTCTCTGAAAACTTGCTAGACTAGAAAGAAGGGAGCTAAAAAAATAGACCTGTTGATACCAAGTCTGCATTATTATTATAATTTTTATTAAACAAAAATCTATTGATATAATCTGCATTATTATTATCTTAAATTAAAATCATGTATTTGAAACATTTCCGCACTTCCCAGTATTAAAATAAATAAAATATAACATTTCATAATAATAATTAATAATTAAAATGGTTTTTAATATTTCCCGATTTCCTGGGAATTATGGAAATATTTTCCGAGAAATCGGACGGGGGAATTCTCGAACGCCAAGCCAACAAAACGTTGTCTATGATTTGTTCTTCAAGAAGAACTTCATGTTTTATCAATCTTTAAATGCAACCATTTTGTTATTAGCCACGATGTAAAAAATTCCAACCCTTTCGAAAGAAAACAGATGTTCTCATAAGAAGAACGAGATCGGTGGGCTGTTCAGACATCCACCCCACTACCTATACGATTACTGCTTGCCAAAACGTATTTAATACCTACTCTTCTTTACGGCTGTGAAGTATATGCAAACTGTGACTCAGATGACCTTACAAAATTAAAAGTCGCATATAATAATATCGCTCGGTATATTTTCAACAAGAGACGACGGGACAGAATCTCTGAATTCTCATACAAAATTTTCAATATATGCTTCGAAAATTTGCTGAAAGTAAAATGTTTAATTCAGCTTCATAAAATCATATACTCTCAAGAACCAACATATCTCTTTGACCGTATCCGCTTTGCAAGATCCAACAGGGGAAAAATGCTAATCCTATCTCGAATAAATTGTTTAACGTCAGAGAGACAATTCTTCATATTCAGTACACGTCTTTGGAACTGCCTTCCACACAATATACAAACAATAAGCAATGCGAATCTTTTTAAAAATAAGCTATACCAATATTACAAATGATTCAATAATCTTACAAAATAATTTTTATTTCATCAATACATTTTTATACACTTGTTTTTACCCTCTTTTTTTTCTTTCTTATTTTTATATATATTCATGTGTACTTATAAGTAACTTTCAAAATGTATCTCAACATTACTTCTCTAACTAGTACTGTCATGTATAAGATATATTTATCTTGTTGTACTAGTTTTACAAACAAATAAATTAAATTCAAATTCAAAAATTCAATGGGTTAAACCAAGATATAGATGGTGTTTCCATTGGAATTTCTGTCGTCGCCTTCTTCGTCTCCCCTCGGATTCACTTCGCATCACATATCCAAGTCGTTGTATTTCGATGCGATTCTCCATTCTCAATGTCGACATATAAAGGGTGTCCCAAGAAGAGCGCAATTTTTTAATTTTAAATAAAACACAGATATTTAAGAAAAAATCGTGAAACTTTATTATATCGTAAAGTAGACAGAATGAGGTTATGTATGGAACAATATATCGTGCAGATGGCCGCCGCGGCTTTGCTGGCATGCACGCGATCTTTTAATGAAATTTTCAATGACCGTTTTGCATGAATGCTGCGGTATTTCATTAATGCAGCGTCCAATTTCGTCTTTTAAGGCTTGAGTCGTCATCGGCGTAAACCATCGACTTCAAAAAAATGCCCTCCACATTCATTTCTTCAATTCTAGGCAAGAAAAAACTGGTTATCATTTCACGATACCGAACACCATTGACTGTTTGCGGTTGACCTGCCTCATTTTCATAAAAAAAGGTCCAATGATTCCTCCAGCCCAAAAACCACACCACACAGTGACACGCTGAGGATGCATTTGCTTCTCGTGAATCACTCGAGGATTTTCCGCACCCCAAATGCGACAATTCTGCCTATTGACGAAGCCATCAAGATGAAAATGGGCCTCGTCACTGAAGATGATTTTATCGGCAAAATCAGCATTTTCATGTTGTCTCTCCAATACCCGATTAACGAACTCCCTTCGCTGTCCATGGTCAGTTGGCTTCAGTTCCTGAGTCAATTGAACTTTGTATGCATGAAGATGCAAATCTTTCGTCAAAATTCGCTGCAAAGTGGATTTGGAGACACCAATTTGCTGAGCTCGGTGTCGAATTGAGGTGGATGGAGTTTGAGCGACATCATCACGTACAGCTGCGACATTTTCGGTCGATCGACCTGGTCGATGGCGCGTTGTTGTCTTTATATCACTAACAGACCCAGTTTCGGCAAATTTATCCATTAATCTCTTTACAGTAGACTCTTTTGGAGCATTATTGTGACCCCAAATTGATCGCAATTTGCGAACTGTAGCCGCAAAACTTTCACCATTTTGGTAAAACAATTTCACAATGAGAATGCGTTGTTCATTCGTGTAGCGCTCCATTTTTTCTAACCTCGTACCTTCTACTAACAAACAATAATAATTGTTCAAATGTCAAACAATGACACTTCGAATGTTGCCAGATTTAAAAATTGCGTTCTTCTTGGGACACCCTTTAGATAATGTCACGCCAAGCTATGTTTTGTTATTTAAAAACAATATTTTAATTAATAATAATTAATTATAGTCGCTGTATAAGTAGTATAATAAACAATAGTTGATGGCGGCGCCTCTATGATAAGGCTAAACAAGTTACCTACCACCTATCTAATCTTAAATCTATGATTATTTACATCCTTTTGGTGGACAATAGGAAATTGTTGATATTTGTAATAATGTTATTTATTATTGATGTTCCGTTATGTACTAATTTTTAATGGCTAAAAATAAAAAACAGTACAAACTTAAAATATTTTTACATATATTCAAAATATATAATAAAAATTAAATACAGTTTTGCATAGACTATGCATAGTGTTAATAAATCGACTGACAATATACATCCAGAAAAATAGTGAGTAATATTCATATTCATATTTGGTTGAAAGTCAAAGTAAAAACTTCTTTCATTAGTAAAGCGGAATAGTTTTAATTAAAAAATTTTTTGAATTAAATAAAAAATATTTCTTAGGGTTTAAAAAAAGAACATATTCAGGGGTGTCATTGAATCTGATTGTTGTCGGGATCGGAATTAAAATCTGGAAAATATTCGGAACCGAAATATTGAGAACCAATTCCGATCTGGAAACGACAAATTTTACTCGATTTGCTTCAAATTTGGCACAGTACCTTATAATTCAACTATAAACATATACGATAGACTAAAAATATATATGATAAAAGTGAGTCAGATCGGTTCAGATTTAGATATAGCTTCCACACAAATTTCGCTTTCGATTTGATTTTTTTTCCGCTCTAGAAATCAGATATTTTAAAAGATTTTGATCAGAATATTTCACCTGTGAAACATACATTTTGAAAGTCTGTCCATGATTTGGGACACATGTCAAAATCCTCACCGATTTGAATTGTAATGTCATAGAAAGTGGAGGGTATCATATATTACTTGCATTTTTGTCGACATTTTTTCTGAGTTAATAGATCCTCGAAAAGGACTTTAATTTTAAATTTAAATTTATTCTAAAACAAGAGTAATTCAGAAAAAATGGGCAAAAACGCAACATAATCACGCGAAAAAATGAAAAATCGCCCTAAGAAAAAAGTATGAAAAATTACCAAAAGAAGGACTCCATGCAAAAATGGGAAATATTTCATAGCATAATAATTATTGGGCAATATTCCATATTTTCATAATGAAAATCATCCAAAAACCTATATCGCCTATTGGGTGATATTTCATAAATTCAAGTATAAAAAATGTTCCCAAATCGGATGAAATGCTTTCATAAGTGTAACGCAGTAAACTTTTACTCTGCGCAGCTGGCTTTGGACATACCACAGATGAAAAAACTTTAAGTACGGCCGAAGAACGGCAACGCAGAAAATTTTTACTCTGCGTAGGCAACTTTGGACATACCGCAAAGGAGAAAATCATTAAGACCGACCGAGCACCGCACAGCGTTTTAGAGTCAAATCCATCGGCCAAAATATCATAAATTGTTTTGAAACTAAAATATCTTTTTGCACTAAATCCAAGATTCCAATATTGCAATTTCGAGCAGGCAAAAATAAGAAGCCTTTCTATAAAAAATATGTTCGTTCAATTTCATTTTTTCCAAAAAGGGTATTTATACACTCCACGAGAGTATTATGTCTTTGTGGATTTGTTTGTAACACCCAAAAGGAAGGGAGATAGACCCATTGTTAATTCCACCGATCGGCTTAGAATCATTTTCTGAGTCGATTTAGCAATGTCCGTCTGTCTGTCCGTCTGCCCGTCTGTCGCAATTGTAGCCAGAAACAAACGAAACTTTGCACAACGAAGTTTTTCGGGACCAGGACGAACGCTATTTAATTTGAAGAAAATCGGTTCAGATTTAGATATAGCCCCCATACGAATTTCACCCCCGATTTGACCCATTTCACTCTAGATACCACATATTTCAACAGATTTTCTTCAAAATTGGGAAAACATCTCATAGTTCAACAAGAAACACCTATGGTAAAAATGTGTTAGATCGGTTCAGATTTATATATAGCTCCCATACAAATTTCGCTCCCAATTTGAATATTTCTGCTCTAGAATTCACATATTTTAACAGATTTTCTTCAAAACTGGCAAAACATCTTATATTTAAACTAGGAACACCTATGGTGAAAATGGGTCACATCGGTTCAGATTTACATATAGCTCTCATACAAATTTCGTTCCCCCAGTAACCGCGTATTTTCAGAGAATTACTTAAAATTGAGCATAACACGTTATACTTCAACTGGGAGAACTTATTGTGAAAGTTAGTCACTTCATTCCATGTTTGGATATAGCCCCGATACAAATATTATTCTCGATTTGACAAATTGGACCAGGTCATATTAGCCTTTGATTAGGAAACATAATTTTTTTTCTTTTTTACTGAATTGATTTGTATTCCGATAGAAAGTGGAGTGTATCATATAGTCGGCCCCGCCCGACTGTAGCCTTTTCTTACTTGTTTTTTTTTTTTTTAAATATTTATTACTTACTTTATTTGCCACAAATACGGTTTTGGCACCAGGTAAAAACCTATAATACGAAACAATTATTTTTATACCCTCCCTCTACAGACGGAGGGGAAAAAAGTGTAACGCTTTAAAGGAGTGGCTTATGACACTAAGTATGTTTGGACCAAATCCGTTTCATGACTTTTTTAAGCCGTCCGTCCGTCTGGCTGGCTTGGTGTACACGATAACTCTCGAAAGGAGTCAACGAATGAATTCAAACTTTGCACATGGTAATATTTTCCCCAAACTTATTTTAAATTCGAAGATGGGCGAAATTTCCACTTCTCTTCTGGTACTTCCCACACAAATGGACCCTAATTCCATGTTAAATTAAAATATATGTAAATTCCAAATGGATATTCGGAATTATTTTGGTATTTGAGAAAGATGTTATAATCACTTCAAGCGTACAAATGTGGCAGGTTTTGCCACGCCCCTTCAAGTACCTCACACACAAGTCAACCTAAACTACGTAAAATTAATGCTGTTATAACTTTTGTACAGGTGTTCCGAATACTTTGAAATTTGAATTTCCGCAATGTTTTTATAGACGTTACATTCATCTGCAATATTGGCGATATTGCCACCCCCCTCTTGTACCTCCCACAGTATTGTAGGTAAAATTAAATCCTTTATAACATTATGACTAGATATTTGATCATGTTCTTGCATTTTTTTTTTATAAATGTGGAAGTTGGGACCATGTCACACGAACCTTCTACAGAAATTATCCTGCCCTAAGTGGAATTTAACTCCTTTATGCTCTCTGAGAGTAAGGGTATATATAAGCCGACTGAAACTTGCTTGGTTGTTTTTTCTGTACATTATGAACAAATACATAAAATAATTAAAAAACATAAAAGCAAAAAATAAAAATTTTACTTTTTTTTTAGTTTTTTCGTTTGCATTTTTTTTTGGTCTGTAATCAATATTTGATTTGAACTGGGATATTGTCCTGGCTCAAGACCATTTTGCTTCTATATTTAATAGAATGCAAATTCACCATGCCATTTGTAAATAAATTTGCATTCTATTAAATATAGAAGCAACATGGTCTTGAGCCAGGACAATATCCCAGTTCAAATCAAATTTTACTTTTTCTTAAATCGAAAAATACGAAAAGTAGTCAACTTTGAGCTAATTTCTAAAATATATCAGATTGCCAGATTTTCAATGTTAATATCTAAAAATAATCCTTGGTTCCTTGTGTAATTTAAATTTTTTACAGAATTTTTTTTTTTTGGATTTTGATTCTGAACCACTGTGCGCCGGTAATGTTGTAAATCGTTACTCTGCCGGATTTGGACATACCCCAGATGATATATATAATTTTGGTCGACTTTTTATATTAAAAATTAGTCACACTTTGGTCGATTTTTCATATATTGTTGGTCGACTTTTTATATTAAAAATTAGTCAGATTTTGGTCGATTTTTCATATGAAAAATTTCCGATTTTTCATTTGGTTGATTTTGCATTAATTTTTAGGCATTATTTAATTTTGCATTTGTTTTTGGCGATTTTTTATGTCGCCGGCTTGATCTAGGAACGTAATATTTTGCAAATCAATATTAAACTATCCAAACTTTATTTACGTGGGTTGAAAGGAAATTTTTTTTTGTATTTATCTAATGTATACATTGCTATGTTATCTTTAAATACATATAGTCAACATTTGTCACACTTTGGTCGATTTTTCATATATTGTTGGTCGACTTTTTATATTAAAAATTAGTCAGATTTTGGTCGATTTTTCATATTAAAAATTTTTGATTTTTCATTTGGTTGATTTTGCATTAATTTTTAGGCATTATTTAATTTTGCATTTTTTTCTTAAGTTTTTTGGCGATTTTTATGTCGCCGGCTTGATCTAGGAACGTACTATTTTGCAAATCAATATTAAACTATCCAAAATTTATTTAAGTGGGTTGAAAGGAAATAATTTTTTTATTTGTATGGTCACTGCCATGTTATCTTTAAATACATATAGTCAACATTTGTCGATTCTTTCTGATGTATATAATTTAATAAGCCAAACATTTTGCGTTGTCGTTATTTGCAAGATTTCGTTAATTATCTTCAGATTTGTTCTCTTTACCCGAATTCCATACTATTGTTATATGTCTTTAATACTTTGATTAAAAGAGAGTCTCTATCTTTGTTTAGTTTAGAAGAATTAAGAATTAATTAAGACTTACATTTCTCCCTTCCTTGACACTCCATCGCTCGCCTTAATCGCGTTTACTGATTGTGAGAAATGTTTGAAAATATAAATTTATTTAATTGAAAAATTAAAATATATTTACATATTTATTTAACGTCAAGAATTGTCTTCCCTTTATGCCATTGAGAGACAAAGAGTCGTCCTTGTCTTAACCATATTTGTCTTACCTCGCGATTAATATTATCATAGATTACAATTAAATCTTGACTTGGTCACACAGTGGTTTTATTAAATTATCCCCTTTGATTGTTCGTTATGATGAATTATTTATTTGTTCCAACATCCATTACAATAAAAACACGGTTGAGAGGAATGCAGTAATTCAATTACTTTTATTAGATTTTTTTATAATAATCATCATTTGATTAGAGAAACAATTTTTGCCGTTGCTAATTGTATAGTAAACTGACACTTGTTGATTCTAATTAGAAACAACAACACACTTTGTCCGTCCGTCCCGTCCGTTCATCCGTGAGCACATGCCAAGCCTTTCATCTTAGCACCAGGGAATATTAATTAATTAGCTGCGAACTGACGCTCCACAGCTACTGGTCTGGTTGGAGAGAGAGAGAGAGCGTGACATTCAATTCTTCCTATAGAACATATTCATACACAATTCAATATGCATTACGCATTTCGCAGGTTTCTAATTAAATTGTAAAGAAATAACATAAATCCCAGATCGTGATGCTGATGGTGGCGGTGGCGGAAGATTTCAATAAATCAACAATGAAAATTATCCCCATTCAAATGTGGATTTTATTTTATCGATTAGTTGGCTGGCTGACTGGCTGGCTGTTAATTGTCGTCAATTGATATCTTTGGAATTATTATTTAATTGTTTTCGGTTTATCGATTTGTTTTCAGTTTTCTTTGTGAATTTCAATATTTTTTTTTCGCTCGACTGACCACAAATTGCGCACATACTCGACTACCACAACTACTCAACTACCCGTATATTGATGTGATCTTTTGTAAATGTCTCCATTAAAAAAAAAAAACAAAACAAAATGAAAAAAATCTTGTCATCGTCATCCTCATCATATTGTTATTACAAACATTTAACAATTTAATTAACTGTTAACAATACAACATTTTCGTTGATTGCAAAACTACCAGATTCTGTTTTTTTGTTTCCGCTCGAAAAGATAATTTTTTTAACAGTCAGCTATCTAGCCAGCTAGACCGCCGCCAAGACAAGCCAAGCCAACCAAACCCACCAACGTGTTGTTATTTATATAATTTTTGAGGTTTTCTTTGAAGACAGTCGGACACTCCAGCTAACGAACGAACGAGTGTTGTACGCCTTTGATCGGTTTGTGGTTTTGTCTGATAAATTGACCTAAAATTTGAATGATAAAATTCAAATATTTCATAAGTTGATCGCGTATACACGTGAATAGTAGAGCCCGGCCGAAACTGTCTTTTTGTCTTCGAACCGAAACTGAATAATAAATAAATGTTTAAGTTCGGCCGATTTTACAGATTTTAATGACGTTGATTTTTTTTATAATAAGAGTGAAATAAATGATAAATGTAAAGTCAAAAATTGTAAAAAAAAAAAAATAGAAAATCCCATCATATATAGAATTATAAAATATTTTTTTTTCGCGTACGATTGCTGACTAAATAGGGAATGTTTGTGACAGAATAGTTTCAGAAAGCCAGATACTCCCCTTGAGAGGTGGGATTAAATTGTATAAAAGTTTTTCTTTTGTATGGGAGCCCCCTTAAGCATAATAGCAAGTATATCATATGGGAAAATGTTGAGGAGGGAAAATTAATGTGGGTCACTTCTCCCCTCTAGGGTCTATTGCGGGACAGTTAGACAAATAGTCAAATGTATGGGGCCACCTTTAGGGTTGCAGATAAAGGGTAGATGTGTTCTGGGAAAATATTGGGGATGAAAAAAATTAAGGGCTGGTCACTAGGGGCCTCCTTGGGGCATTTAGAGTGGTGGGAGCAAATTTTATAAAAAATTAGTTTTTGTATGGGAGTCCAATCATGCAGTGGAGATAAGGGACATGTATGTTTTGGGGAAAATGTTGGGGAGAGAAAATTAATGGGGGCTAGTCTTACATGTCTTCCCTCTACGGGTGACTCGGGGGCAGTTTTGGACCTTTCCTTCATAAACAAAAATAAAAAATTTATGGGTAACACCTTAAGGGTTGAATATAGAGGGTATGTATGTTCGGAGAAAATATTGTGGCTGAAAAAATATTGAAGTTGGTCATACATTTAATAGTTTTTGTATGGGAGCCCCATTAATGAGTGGGGATAGGGGGTAACTTTGTTCAGAAAAAAATATTGGGTTGGAAAATTAATGGTGGTCGGTCTTACATTTAACCCAGATAGGGCGACCGGTGTAGTTTTGGTCCTTACTGTATGTTCAGAGAAAATGCGAGGGTTGAAAAAATATTTGGTGTCGGTCATATAAAGGGTGATTTTTTAGCTATTATCTTTTTGGCAACGCTGGTTTAAAAAGCTGACGCGCGTTTCGTGTTTTGTTTCACTGTCAAACATCTTCAGTTTGGTCTATAATTTAACCATGAATCGTCTTACAAACGAACAACGCTTGAAAATTTTTGAATTTTATTATCAAAATGCGTGCTCTGTTAAAAAAGTTCATCGCGCGCTTCCATTTTATGGTCAGTTTAATCGACCCACTGAAGCGGCAAGGTCAACATTTGCATGAAATAATCTTCAAACATTAAATTATATGGACCGTACTATCGATTCAAATAAAGATTTCATGAATTTTTCTGAATTTTATGTGTTTTTTTTTTTTTTTTGAAAAACTTTCCTATAGCTTTTAAAAAATCACCCTTTATTTGACTCCACTAGGAGCCTCCTTGGGACATTTAGAGTGGTGAGATCAAATTTTATAAAAAATTATTTTTGGAGTCCCCTTAAGTAGTGGATATATGGGGTATATGTTTTCGAAAAAATGTTGTGGAGGGAAACTAATGGGGGTCGGTCTTACATTTAACCTTTCTGGGGGCGACTCCAAGCTGTTGTGGGCCTTTTTATTTATTTTAACCCCTTTTCCCTCACATTTGACCCAGATTATCGACCATGTTTTTTTTGAAAGGATTTTCTCGAATAAAAGGTTCAAATTAAGAAACTGGAATATATTTTTATGTGGGTGGTGGACATGGCCGTCTTAAAATTTCACCCAATTCCATGCCATATACAGTAGGTTGGATCGATAAACAATTTTGCCGGGTTTAACGATTTCATTTTTTTAACAACGCCGCTTGGCCTCGTGCAATTTTGTTTTTTTTTATTTCCTGTGTCTCCATTTATAGTCCGATCGTACGGTGTGATATATCATTGATCTTAGCCACATTTTCTATTTCGATCACTTTTGACAGTGAATAAAAACCCATCGGTCCAAATTCAATAACTTTTGTTCTAGTAAATATTATGGCTGTTTTTTTACACTCCTCGAGACATAATATGGTTTGTGCATTTGTTTGTAACACCCAAAAGGAAGGGAGATAGACCCATTGTTAATTATACCGATCGGCTTAGAATCACTTTCTGAGTCGATTTAACAATATCCGTCTGTCAATCTATTGTTGTAATCACGATACAGGTCGCAATTGTAGCCAGAACCAAACGAAACTTTGCACAACGAAGATTTTCGGGACAAGGACGAACGCTATTTAATTTGAAGAAAATCGGTTCAGATTTGTTCAACTAGAAACACCTGTGGTAAAAATGTGTTAGATCGGTTCAGATTTATATATAGCTCCCATACAAATTTCGTTCCCAATTTGAATTTTTCCGCTTTAGCATCCACATATTTTAACAGATTTTCCTCTAACTTCGCAAAACACCTTACATTTCAACAAGAAACACTTGTGGTAAAAATGTGTTAGATCGGTTCAGATTTATATATAGCTCCCATACAAATTTCGCTCCCAATTTGAATTTGTCCGCTCCAGAATCCACATATTTTAACACATTTTCTTCAAAATTGGCAAAACATCTTATACTTAAACTAGGAACACCTATGGCGAAAACGGTTCACATCGGTTCAGATTTACATTTAGCTCTCATACAAATTTCGTCCCCCAGAAACCGCGTATTTTCAGAGAATTTCTTAAAATTGAGCATTATACTTCAATTGGAAGAAGTTATTGTGAAAGTTAGTCACTTCATTCCATGTTTGGATATAGCCCCGATACAAATATTATTCTAGATTTGACAAGTTGGACCAGGTCATATTAGCCGGTGATTAGGAAACATACACAAATTTTTCCCGCTTTAAATTTTTTACTGAATTGAATTGTATTCCGATAGAAAGTGGAGTGTATCTTATAGTCGGCCCCGCCCGACTTTAGCCTTTCCTTACTTGTTTTCTTTAAGACTGGTTACCTAAGCTGTGATAACAAAATTCTAATAAAAAAATCTTTTTTAAAATTGTCGCCAAAAGCAATGCCAATCTGTGTGTGAAAATAAATTTTGAAAAAATAATTTTGTGTTGAAAATTTTTGACTTAGCCTGGATTATTATCCAGTGTAAACGCAATTTTTTTCGACATTTTCGAACTGTTTATATCCAATATAAGATATTTTTAATTTGTTTTATTAGAAAATGTGTTTGCTTAGCTTTATTATGGTGCCAAAACTGTGTTTGTACCAAATAAAGTTTGTTTGTAATAATATTAAAAAATATATATCCTTTTTGAAAAAAAAGTCTTTGAAGAATAAGATACATTCCATGTCAAGCGGTACGGTTTTTGACCTCGCTAGCTGCGATTGTTTTGAAAGTTTGTGTATGTATTCTTGTATACGTATTTTTGTAGCGTGAGATAGCACCATCAGAAAAAAAATATTTTCCATAACCTATTTTTTCTTGTTTTTTTTTTCATTGTTTTATACCTTGTGTTTATGAACTAATGAAAAAATATAATTTTGATGATTTTCACTATAATTCTGGTTAATTTTGAAAAACTTTCAAACTCACACAGTTGCTTAAAAATATTGTGCTTACTTTAAAATTAGTGTAATAATTTCGAAAATCAAAATGAAAGAATTAAAATTGCAAAAACTTAAAAAAACCTAACCCTGACCACACCACATCAATATTTTAAAAGTAATTGAAATTATCTTCAAAACAAGGTATAGCACATTAAAATCGGTTGAGTATTTCAGGAGATAAAAGCTATTGAATGAACACACCTTTTGAAAAAGTAGTATTTTTCACTATTAAATTGGTCGTAATTCGTGAAAAACAATTTCAATGTTTTTTTTTTTTCAAAAATACGTATACAATAATTTTATGAGAAGAATACATACACAAACTTTCAAAACAATCGCAGCTATCGAGGTCAAAAACCATACCGCTTGATATGGAATGACTCATATATGTATATGTAGAAAGATTGAAAGGAAGCCAGTTTTTGTAGGGCATCTTTTGCCTGCACGAATTGCACCCTTGGAAGATAGCATACATTAAGAGCAAAAAGTCCGATTTTCTACTTTTAAAACGCAGTGGAGTTTTCTGAAGAAATATTGAAAAATAAAATGAGAAGAAACGTAAGAAAAATATTTGCATTCTGATAATTATTTGAAATCTTAATGTTATATTAATATTTAATTAAACATCATTGTTTTCATTGTGATACAAATTTACTATTAAAATAAGTCACCACCCTAGTTCCATATGTTTTGGCCACCACTGTATAAATGATGACAAAAATATTTCACATTTTCACTCGTAACTCTATGTCGTCTATATCACATTTCAAATTACATTGATGGTCTCAAAAAATATATTTGTGGAAAGAATCGTCTACAAAATCTGTCTGCCAGAATATTTTTTGTCTATTTAATTTTTTTTCTGTTGCCTGCTACTACGTCTATAGAAAACGTCTGCCGCAATATTTTTTATTTGAAGGGACTGGTGTTTTTTTTTGTAAAATGTAACTATTGGCACATCTCCGCCATACAGTGGAGAATTAGGAAATAAATGTAGGTCTGGAACGTTGTTGAGCTTAAGCCTCACATCTGAACTGTGAAATTTTTTAATTTAATCAGTTTAGACCTTAATCGGTTAATCAGTTTTATTTTGGAGAAATTTGCCTTCTTTCGGGATTTATATCTCCTCTCTTATTTAATTAATTTAATATTTATCTATTTTTGTCTATTTGTTCGTTCATTTGTCGTCCTACTGTGTTTCCGTGCATTTATGTTTTTTTCTAATTTAAAAAAATTTTATATTTATTTTAATTTCATAACATTTTATTTATTTTTAGCAAAATTGTCAAAGAACCTCCCATAAAAGACACATCACATCATAGGTAAATATCACTCACATCGTAACCAACATAACAACATTCATAAAATCCATTATAACAGTTTAGATGTCACAAGGGCGGCGGGCATTAGTATTATTACGATATACGATTGTGGCACATAATCCACAGAAGTTGAAATTGTGACGTTTTGTTGTAATGTTCCAAAGCCCAATGACCAAAGAGTGAGTGCACTGGCCTCCATATTGTACATATTATGATGATGATGAGCCATCAACTAATAACCCGCCAGGGTTAAAACTAATTAAGAGGAGAAGCTCATTCACACCATCACACTCACTCATTGGCTTTCATCGTAATGAGTCTGAGTCTGGGTCTCATTGACTTACATTTAGGTTGTTGTTCAAGAGTCGCAATTATCATTTGTGAAATTCTGGGCACTTGTCCTAATGTGATGGGTAGGGTGGGTGGTCACTTATTTTCCATTGTAAATAAATAAAGCTATCTTCCGCTGCCCTCGAAATTTCTCAAATCAATGTGAAACACAACTACTTCCTCGATAAAATTTGAAATTTGTTTTTCTGCCGAAAAGAAAAGTTTTTTTACGCCGCCACGACTGACACACCATAAATCAGATGCCGCAAAACATTTTTCAATTAAAAAAATCATTCAACGCGGTCGGTCATCGGTGCAACCAACCAACAAAATGGAAAGTAAAGTTCGAAAATGTAATGCATCCATGGACATCAACAAGATGAAAAAATTGAGTTCATTTACTGCACACAAACATCAGACAAAGATGAAGAAGAAAATTTAAGTGAAATTCCCAAAGTGGATGAAAAATGCGCGATGTACAAACCAAACTAAAGCAAACATACGCGAGTACTCACTATGTACGTACGTACGTATGTCTTCTATGGACGTTATAGAAAACGCAAATACACTCGCGCTGCGGTGCAAGGAAAAATTGTTGTCACAGGTCAATACATGTGACTACATCAAACAAACAGGCAACATAAAAATGGAAAACAATTCAAATAAGCCGAAATTGAAATGTACGAGGGATGCTATTACAAATGAGGGAAAAAATTCAAATTATAGCAATTCAAAGTATAGCGAGCATTAAGTTTAATTTTGAACAAATGTCCGCTACTTTACAAGCGGAAAATTTTAACACATTCGCATTTTCTTTAGCTCGGTAAATCGACAAAAGAAGCACTTTTTTTAATTTAATGGCAGCTTCTAAACCGCTGCTAATATTTGAAGTTTGTGTTTCGTTGACTTATATTTAGATTGTTGTTCAAGAGTCGCAATTATCGTTAGCGAAATTTTTGGCACTTGTAAATAAATAATGCTAATTTTATTAAAATTATAAAATTAAGTGGTGTAGCAGCAATCGTTAAAAAAATCAAAGAAAAAAACGAGATTAAAAAAATTGTTTTTCTTTCGGCGATTTATCGAGCTAAACTAAATTTTATCCCAAAAATAAAATTATGTCGGAGAATGGCAAAGCATACCACAGCTTTTCATAACTTTTTTGAAAAATTAAAAAAAAATATTTTTTTTTATTAAAATAACAGTTATCGTCAAAGGTATCCTTATTATTTTTGACGTATAATCCGATCGATGCGCCTAATATCTTAAACTTAAACTGCGCAGTCAACTTTTAGCTGCAACAATAGAGGTCTCACTTTGCTTTTTTGCTAATTTTTGGGTTCTGCTGAAGACTTCAGCACAACCTTTGGTCTTAAACCAAAATAAATGACAACACATACAACATAACAGACCAACTATACATACAAACAACAAAAAACGCGTTTTTTTGAAAAAAATAGCTTTTTTCTTTTGACGATTATCGAGCTAAATTTTATCACAAAAATTAAACTGTATCATAGAGTGGCAAACCAATACACAGCTCTTTTTAACTAACTACACGTTTTTCAAAATCAAAAATTGTCTAATGTCAACACAACCTTAATGTCTTATGAAATTTTTGGAATAGGAAATGTGAGGTTCTTGAGCCGAAAAATGGGGTGGTTGGTTGCTCGACGCTGCCGGAAGAGGCTTTTTAAAGAGTGATTTTTTAAAAGCTATAGGAAAGTTTTTCAAAAAAAAAACACATAAAATTCAGAAAAATGCATCAAATCTTTATTTGAATCTATAGTACGGTCCATATAATTTATTGTTTGAAGATTATTTCATGCAGATGTTGACCTTGACTGCGCCTCCAATGGTCCATCTGCTTAGTCTAATTTTGGCATTTACACGTTTTTGAGTAACAGAGGCCCAATTGCTGCGAAGGGCGACGAATCGATAATTGATGGTCATCATTAACACTGGCCGATACACCTGCGATATTTTCTTCAGTTCGCACTCTACGTAAGCGTGTTGGTGGTTTAATGTCCAACAATGTAAATTTGGTGCGAAATTTAGTCACAATAGCCCGAATAGCCGCTTCAGTGGGTCGATTAAACTGACCATAAAATGGAAGCGCGCGATGAACTTTCTTAACAGAGCACTCATTTTAATAATAAAATTCAAAAATTTTCAAGCGTTGTTCGTTTGTAAGACGATTCATGGTTAAATTATAGACCAAACTGAAGATGTTTGACAGTGAAACAAAACACGAAACGTGCGTCAGCTGTTTAAACCAGTGTTGCCAAAAAGATAATAGCTAAAAATCACCCTTTACATGTGCCTCCCTTTGTATGGAAGTCCCCTTAAGGAGTGGCGATAGGGGGAAGGTATGTTTGGGGAAAATGTAGGAGAGAGAAAATTAATGAGAGTCAGTTTTACACGTCTCCCCTCTAGAGGCAACTGCGGGGCAGTTTTGGGCCTTTCTTTCATAAAAAATATACAAAATAAACAAATGTATATGGGGCCACCTTCAGGGTTGCAGATAGAGAATAGGTATATTCTTAGAAAATATTGGGAACAAATATTGGAATTGGTCCTACAGCGGTGGTAGAAAATTTTATAAAAATCTAGTTTTTGTGTGGGAGTGGAGATAGGGAACAGGTATGTTCGGGGGAAAGTTTAGGGGTCCAGTCTTCCATGTATCTCTTCTATGGGTGACTCGGGGGAAGTTTTTGGCCTTTCTTTCATAAAAAACATATACAAAATAAACAAATGCATGGGACCACCTTAAGGGTCAAATATAGATGTTAGGTATGTTTTGCGGAAATATTGGGGGTTATTCATACATTTGACTCCATTAGGGTCCTCCTTGGGGCAGTTAGAGCGCTTGCAGCAAATTTTATAAAAGTCTAGTTTCTGTATGGGAGCCCCCTTAAGGAGTGGTGAAAGGGGGTTTGTATGTTGGGGAAAATGTAGAGAAGAGAAAATTAAAAATAGATTTAAGGAGTGGGGGCAGGGGGTAGGCGTGTTCGAAAAAATATATTAAACACAGCTAGAAGCGACTCCGGGGCAGTCTGTGCCTTACTTTCATAACAAAAATGATAAAAAATCGTATGGGGACCACCTTAAGGGTTGAATATGTAGGTATGTTCAGAGAAGTGCGGAGGTTGAAAAAGTATTGGGGGCTGGTCATACATTTGACTCCACTAGGGTCCTCCTTGGGACAGTTAGAGCGGTGGGAACAAATTTTATAATTATTTAATTTTTGTATGGGAGCCACCCTTAAGGAGGGGTGATAGGGGAATGTGTGTTCGAAAACAATGTTGGGGAGGGAAAATTAATGGGGGTCGGTATTACATTTAACTCAGCTAGAAGCGCCTCCGGGGCAGTTTGGGCCTTACTGTCATAACAAACAATATAAAAAATAAAAAAAACGTATAGGGACCACCTAAGGTTTCAAGATAAGAGGTATTTATGTTTAGGGAAAATGCGGGTGTTGAAAAAGTATTGGGAGTTCGTCATACATTTGACTCCACTAGCGACCTCCTTGGGACAGTTAGAGCGGTGGGAACAAATTTTATAACTATTTAATTTTTGTATGGAAGCCCATTTAAGGAGTGGGGATAGGTGGTAAGTGTGTGCGGAAAAAACATTGGGGATGGAAAATTAATGGAGGTTGGTCTTACATTTAACCCCTCTGGGGTGATTGCGAGTTAATTTTGTTTTTGTTTTTTTATTTTTACCCCTTTTCCCTCACCATTGACCCCGATGAGCGCCTCACCTCCACATTTTTTTTTGCTCGTGAATTTTTTTCCGAACCTTAGGGGTTCCAGCATATCGTAATCGATAAGACGTGCACTACCCCACCCCATGTGCTTTATGTGGCCGTTTCGTGAAAACGTTCGTCAAGTAGAGTCTTAAGTCACTGTTTTGAATATACTCAGCTTACCCTTGGGCCCTCTGTATGACCTCTAAACAAGTGACCATCTTTGTAAACCTGGAGACCGGCCAGAAAGATCCTGGAGAATAACTAATTGTAGACACTACACACATGAACATCTACACCATTTTCAATTGTGATTCGAAAGACACACGAAAGACATTTGAAATTCAAGAAATATCAGTTGAAGTTCAAAAATTCCAAATGAAATTCAAAAAATATCAATTGAAATTAAAAAAATATCAATTGAAATGCAAAACTACTCATTTGTTATTCAAAAGACACCATTTGAAATTCGAAAGACATCATTTGAAATTCAAACTCGTCATTTGAAAGAAGAATTGAAGACCAGAAAGATCCTGGAGAATAACTATTTGTAGACTCTACACACATTAGCATCTACACCATCTTCAATTGTGATTCGAAAGAAACCATTTGAAATTCAAGAAATATCAGTTGAAGTTCAAAAATTCCAATTGGATTTCAAAAAATTCCAATTGAAATTCAAAAAATATCAATTGAAATTCAAAACTACTCATTTGTTATTCAAAAGGCACCATTTGAAATTGGAAAGACATCATTTGAAATTCAAACTCGTCATTTGAAATTCAAAAATTTCCATTTGAAATTGAAAAATGTAAAATTTTTTTAAATGTACATTATTTATTTTTGGATATTTAGTTATTCTGCAGTTTACAGAACAGATTTAATGAACTGATAAGCAGATAATAATTGTAAAGATGAACATTTTCTGTAATTTCGGAAGTAGTTTAAAACTTTTGTCAGCTCAGAAAACAGTTTATCACTCAGTACAATAACTTAATCAATAATGTCAAAAATTAGAAGTTATACTAGATTTGATTTTACCTAGGATATGAACAAGCAAAATCATAAATATCCTATTATCCTAAAGTTATAGCAGTTTTATTTTAACCAAAGCTTATGCCAATTTATCTGTGGGTGGGTTACCAGAAGGGGATAATAAATGCTATCCCACCTAATATACATTTTGCTTTGCTAACATTTTTGAATTTCAAATGATGCCTTTCGAATTTCAAATGGTGTTTTTTGAAATTCAAATGGCGTCCTTTGAATTACAAATGACGAATTTTGAATTTCAGTTGAATTTTTTTTAATTTCAATTGGAAATGGTGTAGTCGTATTCGGGTAGAATACAGTCAGACTCATTTTATTGGTTGGAATAAGTCATTTTAAAAACAAAGCATTGTTTATCGTTATTTGAATTTATCCTTGTTTATCCTCACACTCATCATACGACCATCGTACCTACCTACATTTATGGTCAATACCTAGATTATCGCTTGGACTGCTGCATAGTCTCAACAGTCTGCCTGAGTATCGAAACATTTGTCTGGCTATGTATGTTAAACAACAACCAAACTAAAACACTATGTTTAGTTACACTTTCTCGATGCCGCCGCATCTATCATGGATGAATGAGTGCTGAGTGCATCATGGATAGATGTGGTCAAACAATCGATCGAATGATGGTTGGACGGCGGTTCCCCCCATTATTATGCTGGCTGGATGAACGTTGTTGACACACTCACACGCCATGCCACGCCACGCCAAAAACAACAACGTACACTCTTCTTGTCGGGGCGATGATGATGAATGTATTGACCTCCATTTTTTACATGATTCGGTGAAAAAGTCAATATGGATATGGCTGCCTGCCTGCCTGACTGCACAACTGTTGCAGGAGTTGTTAAGTTGCAATAATGTTTTAATGGTGTCCATGTGGAGTGATGGATTGATCGGCATTCTTGGAAAGCTATGGGGGCAGCATATCACATCACAAATGATCACACCCACGAGAGTTAGGCCACACGAGAGGGTAGACAACAAAGAAAAGCGCCACGCTGCCAGCTGTGTTTTATTTACATTTTCCCATTTTTTCTAACACAAAGTGGGGGAGGGTACCCTCAAACCTACAAACCCACGGCCGCCAACTATGCTTCGATGGAAGAAAAATATTAATTAAAGTTTAAAGGATATCCAAACTGTACAACCTTTTCATATATAAATCCAAAATTTTAATAAAAAGTAAAAACGTAGTAAATTCGATGAAATGAACTAGACTGCAATTTATTGCCCCTTTCACTGGATTTACAAAATTTGAACTCTTTTTGCAACATTTTTCATTCCAATATTAAATCAAAAATGGATTTTCCTGCCTCTCTTCCTTCGATAACAACAGGGCAAAATACAAACAAAAGCAAAAATACAAGATTCCACTCCTCCCAACTTAACTTCCTTTTTTTACTTGTTCCACTTTAGGCCTGAAAATCACATATCCCCCATGTGATCGTCTTGGGCCGATACAATAGCTGCTCTCTCACCACATTACCACCACCGGATTATGTTTATGGTATTTTGATCAGTTTACAATTTAATTTTATTCGCTTCCCGCCAAAAACCTATTCAAATGACAAACGTTTTGATCACATAATTTATGTTGTTGTTATTTATCGCATTTATTTATATTTTTTGTGGGTTTTTAGTGCAATTTTATACGAAATCCCACAGAAACTAAAGGGGGTTATTGTGTTATATGTCATAGATATATATGAACGTATCAAACAAATGAATGGGTGAATATATATATAGAGAGAGAGGGAGGTATGGGATGTGATGATAATGCCGGAATATACATATGAACGAGGCCAGTTCCGGAACTACTCGACCTGGTGTGTTGAAACAAACACCAATGTTAGTGAATGTGGCAACATTATTAAAGGATACATACGAAATATTTCAAAGATCATTGACGTAATTTTTATTCGATTAAATTAACAAAATTATAATCGAAATTATACATTTAAAATCTGGCCACGAAAGGCCAGACTTTAATTCTGATATAGAAACAAACCTAATGGGGAAACCCCATTTTCAGAAAATGAAATAGAAGCTGCAATTAAATCTGCGAAAGAGATCTGCTTTATCGACTATCAGAATGCCTTCTGCACTATTCAACATGGCAAGCTAATATAGATTTTGATTTCAGTTGGAATTGAAGGAAACGAAATAAAATGTATCAAAAATACATATAAAGGGTGATTTTTTAAGAGCTTGATAACTTTTTTTAAAAAAAAACGCATAAAATTTGCAAAATCTCATCGGTTCTTTATTTGAAACGTTAGATTGGTCCATGACATTTACTTTTTGAAGATAATTTCATTTAAATGTTGACCGCGGCTGCGTCTTAGGTGGTCCATCCGCTTAGTCCAATTTTGGCATTTCCACGTTTTTGAGTAACAGAGACCCAATTGGTGCGAACGGCGACGAATCGAAAATTGGTGGTCATCATTAACACTGGCCGATACAGCTGCGATATTTTCTTCAGTTCGCACTCTACGTAAGCGTGTTGGTGGTTTAATGTCCAACAATGTAAATTTGGTGCGAAATTTAGTCACAATAGCCCGAATAGCCGCTTCAGTGGGTCGATTAAACTGACCATAAAATGGAAGCGCGCAATGAACTTTCTTAACAGAGCACGCATTTTGATAATAAAATTCAATAATTTGCAAGCGTTGTTCGTTTGTAAGACGATTCATGATGAAATGTCAAAGCATACTGAGCATCTTTCTCTTTGACACCATGTCTGAAATCCCACGTGATCTGTCAAATACTAATGCATGAAAATCCTAACCTCAAAAAAATCACTCTTTATATTGGCAACTAACTAACAGCAAACATTAAAATCGATGGAACGCTTAAGAATATAAGACAAGACAGATATTGTCGCCTCCCTGTTACTCAATTTATATTGAGAGAAAGTATTTCGAGAGCCATTGGAAAGAGTAAAAATCGATATTAGGGAAAATGGAGTAGAAATAATAAAAAAAATACGATATGCCATCGACAAAACCCCTATAGGGGTTTAACAGTTTAAATGGAAATGAGGACAAACAAACATCAAAAAGAAGAAGTAAATGGTGATTTTTTAAAAGCTATAGGAAAGTTTTCAAAAAAAAAAAACATAAAATTCAGAAAAATGCATGGAATCTTTATTTGAATCGATATTACGGTGCATATAATTTTATGTTTGAAGATTATTTCATGCAAATGTTGACCTTGACTGCGCCTCAAATGGTCCATCCGCTTAGTCCAATTTTGGCATTTCCACGTTTTTGAGTAACATAGGCCCAATTGCTGCGAACGGCGACGAATCGATAATTGATGGTCATCATTAACACTGGCCGATACAGCTGCGATATTTTCTTCAGTTCGTACTCTACGTAAGCGTGTTGGTGGTTTAATGTCCAACAATGTAAATTTGGTGCGAAATTTAGTCACAATAGCCCGAATAGCCGCTTCAGTGGGTCGATGGTCAGTTTACCATAAAATGGAAGCGCGCGATGAACTTTCTTAACAGAGCACGCATTTTGATAATAAAATTCAATAATTTGCAAGCGTTGTTCGTTTGTAAGACGATTCATGGTTAAATTTATAGACCAAACTGAAGATGTTTGACAGTGAAAGAAAACACGAAACGTGCGTCAGCTGTTTAAACCAGTGTTGCCAAAAAGATAATAGCTAAAAAATCACCCTTTAGTTCAATTTTCCTCAAACCAAGTAAATATTTACTCCAACTGTGAAAAATTCCAGTAAGTTTTCCCTCAAACCAACTACATTTTTACTAAATCTAAGTAAAATTTTGCTGAAATTTTCCTAAATCTAAGTAAATCTTTACTAAATTTAAGTAAAATTTTCCTAAACCTAAGTAAATTTTAACTCAATCCAAGTACATTTTTAAAAATTTTTAGTAAAATTTTGCTGACATTTTCCTAAAAGTAGGTACACTTTTTTTTTTTTTTTTTTTACAAAAATCAAGTAAATATTTACTTAAACTGAGGACAATGTTGCTGATTTTTCCTTAAAACAAGTAATTTTTTAACTTAAACTCAGGAAAATTAAGTTCAATTTAACTAAAAAAAAATCAAACAAATGGTTTTGCTTCAGAGTATGCAAAACTGATACAAAAAATTACAACATGAAATATTTCTCAAAAGTTTCATGTTACCTCTGCCGTAAAGAGTTGAGGTATTACAGCATGATTGCTGCGAAGGCAAAATAGGCGCCTTCGCAGTGGTTGTTTAAAATAATACTTGAAGTATTTAAGATATAAGTCTCGGCAAACTAATGAGAAATGCTTCTTAGATTAATATTCAAGAATTTTCTAAACAAATTGAATTGATTTTTTATAAGTTCATTAATACTTAAATGTATGAAGAAATTTCAAATATGACGAATTACACTTCCATATAGAAACTGTGGTTTAGGAACAGTCTTCAAAAATTTGGGGGAAAATATTTTTTATAAATATATTTTTGCTGGCACGAAAAAAAACCATAAATAATAGAAAAAAGTTTGGAAAATATCTTGTTTTATTTTTTAATTATTCTAACGCAAAAGCAATGTTTATATATAAAAAATCTATGGATAAATGTAGAAGTAATGATTTGATAATCTCTGTAGACATAAAAGATTTTTTAAATCTTAATTTTTTAATTAAAATTTAAAAACGAAAAAATTAAAAAAAATATCCTAAATAAAATTTTGAGTGGATTTTATGAATCAGCATAGCATGCCCACACAAAATACACTTTTCGGCTTGAGCACAAAATTTTTCTTTTTATACCCTCACCTTACAGAGTAGGAGGGTATATAACATTTGGGACAGAAAACAAGTGTAACGCATTGAAGGAGTGACTTAAGACCCTAAGTATGTTTGGACCAAATCCGTTTCACGAATTTTTAGACGGTTTGAGCCATGCCCGTCTGTCTGATGTACACGATAACTCTCGAAAGAAGTTAAGGAATCAATTCAAACTTTGTACATGGTAATATTTTTTCCCAAACTTAGTTTAAGTTCGCAGATGGGCGAAATTGCCACACCCCTTCTGGTACCTGCCACACAAATGGCCTATATTCCTATGTTAACTTAAAACCAATGTAACCTCCACACGGATATTCGAAATCGGCTATATTTTGGTATTTGATAAAGTTTTTATAATTACTTCAAGCGTACAAAATACGACAGGTATTGCCACGCCCCTTCTTCTGCCTCCCACACAAATCACCATAACCTACGAAGAATTAAAGCTGTTATAACTTCTATAAGAAAGATCGGAATACTATGAAATTTGATATTTGACAATGCTTTTATATATGTTGCATTCATGTGGAATATGGACGATATTGCCTCACCCCTTCTGGTACCTCCCACACAAAGTGGCATAAGCCTTGGTTAAAATAAAACTCATGTAACTTCCATACGGGTAGTACAAATTATTTGAAAATGTTTTTATAATATCTTTAAATATGAAAAATATTTACACTTAAGTCACGCCCCTTCTTGTACCTCCCACACAATTGTCTATATCCTAGGTAAAATTAAATCCTTCATAAATTCTATACTGGTGCATGGAATCCTATGACTATGACTTGATATTTGATCATGTTTTTGCAATTGTTTTATAACTGTGGAAGATAGGACCAAATGCCATGAACCTTCTAGTACCTTCCACACAAATCATCCGGCCCTACGTAAAATTTAATTTATTATAATTTGCATAGATATGTTCTCTAAGAGCGAGGGAATATTTATATACAGAACCGACTGAAGTTTTCTTACTTGTTTATGCATTTCTTGACAGATTTTTTTATTTCCCACTTCTTTGGGGGCGTGAAAGTTGTAGACATCATAATTACCTTTAATGAAACGTATAAGCGGTTCAATCGGACCAATGTATCAAAAATGAGAGTTTTTACTTTATCTCTGAAAAATACAATGCTTTAGAAAGTACCTTTAAAGATTGTATGTTATGCCTATGCACCTGCTTAAGTACACACTAATAAAACAAAAGTAATTAATAAAACCTTTCTCCTCAATCATTTCTTGTTTGACGAAAACTTTAATTAATAAATAAAAAATACAAACGAAAAAACTAAAACAATTTTAATTTTATTAATTTTTTTAATAAACAATTATCTAAAATTTTTTTGTGTTGAGTTTATGAATCGGTATACCTCAATGCATACAAACAATATTTTTTTCGGCTTGGATCCACAATTAATCTTTTCTAGATGTATAGAAAATACAACCTCTAAAAGCAACCGGTTTATCGAAGAGTTAATAAAAATAGTTAACCTTTGGCAAATGTTTGTGTTATTTCCACTAGGTCGGCTAGTTCTCGCACCACCCTCGTACTTCCAATGTATCACTACTTTGGCTGACGAATGAATGTCTGTCTGTGACTACGATGGTGGCGGTTACCCCGAGAAGACAGCTGGCTGGCTGGTCTGGTTGGTCGGTCGCAATTTATTAACCCAATCAACGATATCATTTTCAATTTATATATTTTTCCGGTTAGTATCATCATTACAAGTGACAGACAGACAGACAGAGAGCAACAGCAACCCAGCACCACTGCCACAAATAAACAAGAACGAAAAATCACAATAAAATGTAATAAAACTATGGACTGTGGTGGAATCTTCTTTATTGTCTGTCTGTCTTGTCACCCTCACTTTTTGAACTTTGCATTTTGTGTTGCACTCATTACAAAAAAGATTCAATTTGCATAATACATCATCTTTTTTGTTTGGTGGGTTACGAGCGAAACTTTATTGGAATTTTTATTTTTATAGTGTCAAATATATTAAAATAAAACAGTTGTTTTGTTTTTATGACATTAATTTTGAATTATGCCTGTCACCCACCCATCCATCTGTGAACATAACATACATACATAACACCGCAAAACTTGTGGTATTTATTGACAGTTGTGATGCAAGTAGATGGTTGCGCAAGTTATGGATGGGGGAGAGGGCATTTGATGTGGCCTTAAAAGGTGTTGAAAGGAAAGTGTTGACGTTTATTCGGCCTTATTGCGGTGGTTGTCAATGACACTAAAAGACGCTATCGATAACTATTTAAATCTATAAATTACTAAAATTCAAAATATTAGAGACATTTTTAATATCTATCGATAATATGGCATCTCGAGATGCAGAAATGCCCCATATGTTTGATTTTTTTCAATATCACTGTAAATTCAAAATGTGGCACTATTAATTTTTTAATCGATAACAGTCATCACGAATTGTAGAGAAGCTCTATATATTTTTTGAAAATCACTGTAAATTCAAAACCTGACAATATTATTTTTATACCCTCCACCTCCAGGATGGGGGTATACTAACTTTGCCATTCCGTTTGTAACACCTTGAAATAGCCACCTGAGGCCCTATAAAGTATATATATTCTTGATCGTCATAAAATTCTAAGACGATCTAGCCATGACCGTCCGTCCGTCTGTTGAAAGCACGCTAGCATTTAAACGAAAGGAGCTAGAACGTTCAAATTTTCCATAAATGCGTCTTATAGTCGTAGATCGGTTGGGATTGAAATGGGGAGAAATAGTCCCAAAAAGACTAAAAATACCCATAATAATCCCTAATATTTTAGCGTATTTAAGCATGTTTTTTGAATATGTCTCTTTATATTTGCTTGATATTTGGTATGTACATTCCCTTATAGCAAAAACGTGCACCAAAAATGTATTCTTATTTGTAGGGGGTGAAATGGGGCAACAAAGGGATAAAAATGGTACATATTAAACGACAACAGCTAGAAACACGAAATTCGGTGTGTACATTCCTCCAATTGAATAGATACATAATATAAAAGTATTTTTTCCAAATTCGTACTTTTTAGGGGTAAAATAGGAATAGAGGGATAAAAATGGTACCAACCAAACGGCTGTACCCAGAATAATGAAATTCGGTGTATACATTCCTCTGATTGCATAGATAAGTAAAATACACGGATTTTTCAAAATTCGTTCTTTTTGGGGTTAGAATGAAAAAAGGGGATAAAAATAGTACCAATCTAATGACCGCAGCTAGAGTCATGAAATTCGGAGTATATATTCCTCTGAGTGTGCAGACACGGAAAATAAACTGATTTTTCGAAATTCGTACTTTTTGGGGTTAAAATGAAAAAGGGGATAAAAAGAGTACCAATCAAATGACCGCAGCTAGAGTCATGAAATTCGGAGTATGCATTCCTCTGACTGCGTAGACACGGAAAATAGACGAATTTTTCGAAATTAGTACTTTCAAGGGATACAATGGTACAGAGGGATAAAAATAGTACCAACTAAACGACTACAGCAAGAATGCTTAAATTCTAATTGCGTAGAAACGTCAAGGGGGTAAAAATGGTACCAACCAAATGGGCGCAGCTGGAATCATGGAATTCGGTGTATACATTCCTCTGACTGCATAGACACGCAAAATAAAATGTTTTTTTTTCCAAATTCGTACTTTTTCTTTTACAGCAAAAATTGGTTGAATCATGAAGTTGAAGCACGCACTATGTACGTCTGTTAATGTAATTTCAAAATTTGTACTTTTGGAATTCAAATAGAATGGAAATATAACCAACTGTAGCACCCACTATATACCTATTTTTTAGAGCGTACCAGGTTACAAGTAAAAAAAAAGTTCGCCGTACACCTTCGAATATGAAGTATTATTGAAAGGTAGTTTCAAAAAAATTTTTTTTATTTTTTTATGCCTACGTTCGGCATGAAGTATTATTGAAAGGTAGTTTCAAAAAAATTTTTTTATTTTTTTATGCCGAACGTAGGGGTCGCGCTTTTACATTTTTCTATATAACTTCTGCATTTATAAACGGATTTTAAAGTGTGATACATCGATGTTTTTGTCTCGACGAGGCCGATTTTTTTGAAAATCGACATACTTCCTTAGGAAGAGTTTCATGATTTTATGCGAGCTTTAATTTTCTGATATTAGAGTGGTACATTAGGGTAGTAGCAACTGAGATATGATGGGTAAGTACCAGAAGGGGGTGCTTGAGCTCAATGACTTCAAAGACAAAAAAATCGGCCTCGTCGAGACAAAAACATCGATGTATCACACTTTAAAATCCGTTTATAAATGCAGAAGTTATATAGAAAAATGTAAAAGCGCGACCCCTACGTTCGGCAAAAAATAATAAAATTTTTTTTTTTGAAACTACCTTTCAATAATACTTCATATTCGAAGGTGTACGGCGAACTTTTTTTTGAGGTACGCCCTACTATATTTATGGCTTTGAAAATATAAATATAAGAATATTTATTTTTTGAATTGACGTATTGATATCATTACCTTATAAGCGTTGTTTGAAATAATTAAAATATTATATTTATTTATAAAATTAATTTTTCAATATTTGTATTTGTTTTGGTTTGGCTATATTAAAAAAATTATACTTTCCTGTAATATTACTGCACTTCTACGAAAACCGACAACCTCTGTGGAATGCAATCCATGGTGGAGGGTATATAACGCCGTTTTTACTTGTTTTAAATCAAATCTAACATTGTAATTAAATTTTATATTATTCCTGATCTCGCTTCGATTATCTTGAACTCGAACATAAAGGGTGATTTTTTAAGAGCTTGATAACTTTTTTTTTTTAAAAAAACGCATAAAATTTGCAAAATCTCATCGGTTCTTTATTTGAAACGTTAGATTGGTCCATGACATCTACTTTTTGAAGATAATTTCATTTAAATGTTGACCGCGGCTGCGTCTTAGGTGGTCCATCCGCTTAGTCCAATTTTGGCATTTCCACGTTTTTGAGTAACAGAGACCCAATTGGTGCGAACGGCGACGAATCGAAAATTGGTGGTCATCATTAACACTGGCCGATACAGCTGCGATATTTTCTTCAGTTCGCACTCTACGTAAGCGTGTTGGTGGTTTAATGTCCAACAATGTAAATTTGGTGCGAAATTTAGTCACAATAGCCCGAATAGCCGCTTCAGTGGGTCGATTAAACTGACCATAAAATGGAAGCGCGCAATGAACTTTCTTAACAGAGCACGCATTTTGATAATAAAATTCAATAATTTGCAAGCGTTGTTCGTTTGTAAGACGATTCATGATGAAATGTCAAAGCATACTGAGCATCTTTCTCTTTGACACCATGTCTGAAATCCCACGTGATCTGTCAAATACTAATGCATGAAAATCCTAACCTCAAAAAAATCACTCTTTATATGCAAGACACTTTCGTAAAACTTCCGCACCATCCCTGATCTAGTCTAGACTGTGTTGCTATCGATAACACATGTCATCACGAACGGCAGAGATGCCATATCATTGAACTTATTTTTTTTTTCAAAATCATTGTCAATTCAAAACAACCACACTGCTGGACACTTTTAAAATTTATTAATCAAATCCCACAAGCCCAACATTGTAAGCAATTAATATTTTAAACTTGATCTCGCTTCGATGTCAAACTGGTCCCCCAATCGCTCCTCACTTTCGCTCTCTCTCGCTCTCCCAATCTGTCACTGTGTTGTATGAATGCAACATCGGTTACTGCTGCACTCTTATGTAAAACTTCCGCTGGTGCCATTAATTAAAATTTTGTTGCAAATGTCAGTGCTGCACCGAGAGAAAATATTTCATCAAAAATGCATAGAGCATAGCCTGGTGCTGGCGCAAATCAAATGTGATGTGATCTTCCTTAACAAAGCGGAGCGGCGGCATTAATATTTTATATGGATGTGTATCGTCGTCACAACCACCACCATCACTACGAGTTAATCATCGCTAATGTTTCATTTTGTTTTGAAAAAAGAGCTTTGTCTGCTGTCACACAACACAGTGCAATATGTGCAACATGCAATGCCTGTATAATTTACAGTGCTAGTCAGCTAGCTAGCAATAATTCCACCAGACCAAGGATCAGCAGCGCGTATTTTTCGTGCCGCCGACTGAGAATGATAACGATGATGATGGTGATACATATTTGACAGATAGTTGGTTAATTTATTTAGCCGGATGGCAGAGGGTTATGGTGTACAAATGGAACCTAGTTGAAACGATTACTGAAACTCAGCTCTTGGGAAATTTGCTCTGCGATAACGTAATGGACTTTCATGTCAGCCAACTTGTAGATCGTTGTTAAGTATTGCATAAGTATTATAAGCACCGTTGTCATTATCTATTTTCTATATTTCAATTGGGCCGACAGCAAAAACGTTTCTTCACTATTGAATATAATATCGTAATTCTTCTGATTAACAGAGTTGCATCAGCTACAGAGTTGCGTTAACAACATGGTTGCATCAGCAACAGAGTTGCAATCTCTTGCACAACTTTAATAGTCTTAATCATACGTCAGAAAATTAACACACATATGACCAGTTGTGCTTTTGTTGCGGATTGTGCCGAATTCTGAGGTAGTTGTTATGACACGACTAAACTCAATACAAGAAGTTCAATCTATACAAATTTCACATTATTTTATATTGAAACTAGCAGTACCCGCTGCTTCGCACGCGAAAAAGCCAGTTATTTGTAAATTTTATCCGTCTATGTTATATATATATATATTTATCTATTTATTAAATTTTCTTTTGGTGGATATAGATAAATCTAAAATAGTAATTTGGAAACATCCTATTATATAGCACTCACACATAGTCAAAGTAATGTGCTTGTCGATATGCACTATTTTAGCTGAACTCCTTCGTATGTATAATTTTTATCATTTTCTACCAAGTTTTGAACAAAATATTACAACCATTTATATCCTCTATCTCATGTTTCTAGATTCAGGCAGTCAGCTTATAACTTTTTGCACTTCTTTCCCAAAAAGTACACATTTTGAAAAACCACTATAGGTAACCTGTATTTTTGCTTCCCCTAAAAATATGTACTCTATTTGGTAACACATTCATTTCTTGTCGGGGCGTATCGTTGTATTAAGTACAAATTTTGAAATATCCATTTATGTTCCGCGTTTAAGTAATTAAAGGACTGTACACAATTTGTATCCCTTTCTTTCCCGCACGCCCCTTAAAAGTACAATTTTCGAAAAATCCAATTTTACTTCGCTTTTATATGGTCATAGCAATTTACATACCAAATTTCACGATTCTAGGTGTAATACTTTAGTTGGTACCATTTTTATCCCGCTCGCCCCCTAAAAGTACAAATTTCGAAAAATCCAATTTTACTTCGCTTTTATATGGTCAGAGGAATTTATATACCAAATTTCACGATTCTAGGTGTAATACTTTAGTTGGTACCATTTTTATCCCTTTTTGTCCCGCTCGCCCCCTAAAAAGTACAAATTTCAAAAAATTCAATTTTACTTCGCTTTTATATGGCCAGAGGGATTTACATACCAAATTTCACGATTCTGGATGTAATATTTTAGTTGGTACCATTTTTATCCCGACGCCCATTAAAAGTAAAATTTTCGAAAAATCCAATTTTACTTTGCTTTTATTTGGTCAAAGGAATTTACATACCAAATTTCACGATTCTGGATGTAATATTTTAGTTGGTACCATTTGTATCCCTTTTTGTCCCGCAAGCCCCTTAAAAGTACAATTTTCGAAAAATCCAATTCTACTTTGCTTTTATATGGTCACAGGATTTTACATACCAATTCTAGGTGTAATACTTTAGTTGCTACCATTTTTATCCCTTTCTGTCCCGCAAGCCCCTTAAAAGTACAATTTTCGAAAAATACAATTTTACTTCGCTTTTATATGGTCAAAGGAATTTACATACCAAATATCACGATTCTAGCTGTAATACTTTAGTTGGTACCATTTTTATCCCTTTTTGTCCCGCTCACCCTTTATAAGTACAAATTTCGAAAAATCCATTTATATTGCAAGCCTACGTTGTCAGAGAAATGTAAATACCGATTTTCACGATTCTAGCTGCAATTCTTACATTGGTTCCATTTTTATCCCTTTTTGTCTCTTTCCACCCTTAAAAGTACAAATTTCGAAAAATCACAATTTGTAGCTCGTCTGCAAGGTCATAGCAAGGAACACACCGAATTTCATGTTTCTAGCTACTACAGGTTGGTCAGGACGAAGGTTCGATGTTTATCCCTTTTTGTCCCGTTTTACCCCATAAAAGAACGAATTTCGTAAAACCCTTTCTTAGTCGACGTCTGCATCATATTTGGGAACTACCCTCAAAATTTCATGACCCTGGCTTCAGCCGTTTGGTCTGGGGGCTGGTCAATGATAAGTCAGTCAGTCAGTCAGTAACGCAACTCTTTTATATATATAGATTATGGCAGTTCCGTTAGATTTTAGACCTTAGCATAAACGAAAAATAAGCAATAAAAAACATTTTTTCTTCAAAATTTAATTTTAAACGTCGTTACACGAATTAAAAATCTCTTTTCAAACTGAAAACATTGAAAGATCACATTTGATCTCCGATTCCAATGAATATAAAAACAAGTAAGAGAATTTCAATCGGTTAGACCGCCCATTTGTAAAAATATTGTCAAGTATTAAGTCACAGAGGATTGCAAGCTCTGAAGTTATAAAGGCTATAATTGTATCTAGGATATTTCAAATTTGTGTGGGAGGTACTAGAAGGAGGTAAATCATATGGCAATATCAAATAGCTATCGATTTCGACAATCTGTATGGAAGATGATGCAGAGCATTATGTTGCATCTAAAAACATGAAAATCATCTTGTTAAAAATTTGCCGCAAATTGATAGCTACGTTAATGAAGTAATAATAACGTGTGATGTGAATAATTTTCTGAAGTAGCATTTTCACAACGAATATGATTCTTTAACATTCGGTTATTATACATCAACAACACGAATTGCAAGGACAATTTGGATGCCATATTCAGCGCACTGAAGTCCTTCGAAAATGTAAATTAATATATATTGTAGGTAATATAAAAAGTTAAAGCACATAAAAAAATACATTTAAGATGCTCATTGTGTACAGCATAAACTACTAGTTTACAAGTTTTTCCGCCCGACTGAAAAAAATCATATAGCGTCTTGAAGTAAATTAAACTTTTATTTTAATTTTGGAATTATTATAAATATCTATTTTTTGTAAAGCAAAAAAAAAGATTCTGTAACATAACAAAAAATTAAAAAATTATGAAACTTCAATATTTGCTGGTTTAAAAATAAGTAAAAAATATCTCAGATTAATTAACACATCCAGATTATGACATTCTTCTGAATTGCATTAGACTTTCTCTGTTGTATGTTTCCTCCTTCTTTATCAATATATGCAGTTGGCGCTTACCCATCATTATGAAGTGCAAATAAACTGAAACGTAAACAAAATAACGAAAACTCAAACAAAAAAGCTAAACAAAAACAATATATTAGGTTGGGTCCATTTTTTTTCTAAGAACATTTCTCTAAGAAACCACAGGTCTAAGATGAATTCCTAGCCCTCGGAAATCGAAGTCAAATTTGAGATAACATTAAATGTTAAATAGAGTGAGTACTATAACATTACACACACCTCTAAGTTTCGTACTAAATACTAGAGCTGTTAAATTTCGATTACGATTAGTAATCAATTACATTACATAATCCACTATTCAACAATTTCTGATTACTAATTGATTACGATTACAAATAATCAAAAAATAATCAGGATTACTTGCGATTATATTGAATTGGAATTTGTACTTCCGTTACCTTTCGGTTTTAGCTGGCAAAAGAACGAGAACAGAAAAAATCAAAACTGACATATATTGAAAAGTCAAAAGTTTTGACAAACAGACTACTATAACTCTCATACCGATTTCGCGAGAATCAAAAGTAATCACAAAAAATCAAAAGTTATCTAAAATAGTCAAAAGTAATCTTTTAAAGTAGTCGAACTCATTTTTGATAACTTTTGATTATTTTTGATTATTTTTCAGTAATCGCTAGTAATCCTGATTATTTTTTGATTACTTGTAATCGTAATCAATTACTAATCGTATAAAACTGAATGTAATCGTATTGTAATCATTACTTCTACTTTAAAAAAAGTAATCTAATTACTAATGATTACGATTACTAATCATTACTTAACAGCTCTGCTAAATACAAATACAGAAATAAAAATCGGTTGTTTAAAGTGAGTTCCTTTTTCTTGTGTTCAACTTACAAATACATTTTTGTTTACAATAAAAATAAAAATCTAAAGTGTCATATGGGAACTTTATCCAACTCTGAAACGATTTATTTCATTGAATATGGCTGATCTCTAACAAATGTTTTTGCTTGGTGACTATATTTAGTAGATTTTATTAAGTTGTCTATAATTTTTCCGTACCAAACAAAATAATGAAACTCTTTCTTAATACGAATGTAACACTTCATTACCGGAATGAACTGTTTTTGTTGTATCATAATATTTAGTGCTTGTGTTTTTGGGTGGTATACACAGATATGTTTTAACTCTTATTCATTTGACGGTTCTTTTGACATACGGTTTCTGGTTTCGGAGCCAAAGAGTTGCTGCAAATTTGCTGTAGACAGTCTGCAGCCAAATAAGGCATATAAGGGTACTTTTTCTATAAACGAATCAATGTATGTCATTGATTGTTAATTTCATTGACTGTTAATTTTACGTTGTAACAATGGCGCTCTACATGGACCCAAAAACAATGATAGATTTCATTGACAATCACCCCTATCGCGAATAAATTTCCTTGGGAATGAATTGTTCCCTTAAATTTCCAATCGTGATTTATGATAATTTTTCAAGATTCTTCTGCTGTCTTAGTTCGATTTTATAGTCTTATTTCTATAACAACACAATGAAGTGAAACTAAGTCCTGGGTTATATTCATATCACCATTTTACATCTACAGGGGAATAGAAAATTCCACGTGAATTAATTCCCTTTTTATTCGCGATAAGGGTGAATATGTAAGCTTTCATTGGGGGAAATAAATCTTTTTTCTTCAGTGTTTTGTCTGCTGGGTGAGGTAATACAAATCTATTCCGAAATCAATCCATAGCGTGTCGCTGTTTTATAGTTTGGCCATCGAACCATTCTTCTGCAAAACTGCTACTGGTCATCCAACAAACAATCGTTAGTTCTGGCTATCAATACAATCCATTTTGTGTGTGTCTAAATTGCACGATAAGGCGGAAGAGGCAGATGACTTTCAAGAAGACATTGTATATGCCATACGATCTGAAAAACAATAAAATTACAAAATGAGCCGTAATTCGGCTCGATGGGATAGTCTGAATGCTCCTTTAATAGTAGTTGATCAATTAAGTGGCCATTTATTTAATATTACATGCATACATTACATTGAAATCAATTCGTATATTTTGTGGTTTGCGGCAACTGTACATCCTCCAATGTAATGTATTAACTGGCAAGTGGACAGACAGACGGACGGAAATGCCGATTTTTTACTAGTATCAAGTCAATATTTCAATTTTATTTATTAACAATTCATGCCACTAAATTGCATTTTATTTACTGCAACTGACAAATAAAATGTTTTGTGTCTGTCTCGTTGTCTTCTCCTCCGCCATTTCTTCTACTTTCCGAACGCTCGCCCGCCCGCGTGTGTGTTTGTTTTTTGCATCTTTACGCCTCGAACCATTACTCCTCGTCGTGGCACTATCATCATCATGGTCTAGCGTACAATTAAGGCGAGAAATGGATGGATGGACGGATGGTTTGTTGCTTGGATGGATTTGGATGTGGATATGGTATGGCCAAGTGCATGTACCTCAGTTGCTGCTGCTGGTGGTGTATACGAGTTCGTATTGGAAAACATGTGAAATTGAAATGATTTAAAAGGGTGTTCGAAATTGGTGCCGGGTTACATTGGAAAAGCAATTTGTCCTTGGCTCAACACGGTTCAAGTGTAAATTTGCTGATAACAGCATGGTAACTCAAGACCTCTATACAGAATCGCCACTAATGAATTATCCCCATACAGCGTATATAGCGTATATTGTATATAGTTAAGTGGGTCATTCTGCTTTCCGTTAGCAAATAAAAAATCTCTCCGTAACAATAAAATAAATTGATCGTAGTGGCTGGAAATCGAATGTTTTACATTCACAAACACCTAAAAATCAATCACTAATCAAACAACAAATCGATCATAAATAAAACTATTCAACAAAAATATTGTCACCAGACACCAGAAAGTATTATACATGATATTTTCTGGTGTATTTTAGATCGCTGAATTCGAAAATGAGATTAAACAATTTTTTTTTAATTTCTTTGATATTTTTTAATTTGTATGATATTTTTTTAATTTTTATGATATTTTTTTAATTTTTATTATATTTTTTTTAATTTTTATGATATTTTTTTTTTTAATTTTTTATGATTTTTTTTTAATTTTTATGATATTTTTTTGTAATTTTTATGATATTTTTTTAATTTTTTTTTTAATTATTACTGAACTTCCAATTTTCAGCGAAGGTACCTCGTTTTCTCATTTTGGAAACATAAGTTTGATAACACCCGGTTATATGTTAACTTAAAGATAATTATGATGTCCACAAATGTTGCGAATTACACTTTCACATAGAAAGAGTGGTTTAGGAACAGGCTAAATTTGGAAAAAAGAAATTCCGAAAAATCAAAAAAGAAAAGTCGGAAAAAAGTATTTTGTTTTATTTTTTAATAGCTTACATGCTAACGCAAAAAACAATGTATGTAAAAAATCTATGGCTAAGTGTTGAATTTATGATACTCTTTATAGACGCAAAAGATTTTTTAAATCTTATAGTCTTAATTTTTGTTTAAATAGCACGAAAAAATCCCTTTTCATATTAGATAACAGATATTTTATTTTAGTTTATAATAGTTGCCATATAAACGAAGAAAAATATACCCCATCAAAAATTTGGGAAAATAATAATTATACCCTCACTCTACGGAGTAAGAGGGTATATATCATTTGGAGTGACTTAAGACCCTAAGTATGTTTGGACCAAATCCGTTTCACGACTTTCTAAGGTGTTTGAGCCATGTCCGTCCGTCCATCCGTCTGTCTGGCTGGTGTTCACGATAACTCTCGAAAGGAGTTTTTCCCAAACTTAGTTTAAGTTCGAAAATGGGCGAATTTGCCACTCCCCAATGTTAAATTGAAACAACTGTAACTTCCGCACGGATATTCGGAATACGTTATATTTTGGTATTTGTTTTTTTTTTTTCAAATCACTTTAAGTGAACTAAATATTGCGGGTTTTGCCACGCCCCTTAATGTACCTCCCACACAAATAACCCTGAACTACGTAAAAATAAAACTGTATATATATATCTTCTACACGGATGATCCGAATACTGTGAAATTTGATATTTGGCAATGCTTTTATAGTGGTTGTATTCGCATAGAATATGGGCGATATTGTATCCTTCTGCTACCACCCACACAAATTGGCATAAACTCTGGTTACAATAAAACCGACATAACATCCATACGGGTAATCAAAATCATTTGCAATTTGATATTTGAAAATGTTTTAATAATCACTTTAAACATAAACAAAATTTACGCTTTAGTACCATCCCTCTATCCTAGGTAATAAAGGGTGATTTTTTAAGAGCTTGATAACTTTTTTTAAAAAAAAACGCATAAAATTTGCAAAATCTCATCGGTTCTTTATTTGAAACGTTAGATTGGTCCATGACATTTACTTTTTGAAGATAATTTCATTTAAATGTTGACCGCGGCTGCGTCTTAGGTGGTCCATCCGCTTAGTCCAATTTTGGCATTTCCACGTTTTTGAGTAACAGAGACCCAATTGGTGCGAACGGCGACGAATCGAAAATTGGTGGTCATCATTAACACTGGCCGATACAGCTGCGATATTTTCTTCAGTTCGCACTCTACGTAAGCGTGTTGGTGGTTTAATGTCCAACAATGTAAATTTGGTGCGAAATTTAGTCACAATAGCCCGAATAGCCGCTTCAGTGGGTCGATTAAACTGACCATAAAATGGAAGCGCGCAATGAACTTTCTTAACAGAGCACGCATTTTGATAATAAAATTCAATAATTTGCAAGCGTTGTTCGTTTGTAAGACGATTCATGATGAAATGTCAAAGCATACTGAGCATCTTTCTCTTTGACACCATGTCTGAAATCCCACGTGATCTGTCAAATACTAATGCATGAAAATCCTAACCTCAAAAAAATCACTCTTTATTAAATCCCTCATAACTTCTATGCTGTAGCATGGAATCCACTATGACTTTATATTTGATCATGTTGTTACAATTGTGTTATAAATGTGGAAGTTGGCACCATGTGAAACGAATCTCATAGTATTTATCCTGCCCTACATTAAATTTAATTTCTTATAACTTCCGTATACATGTTCTCTGAGAGTGAGGGTATATATAAGTTGGTTTATGCGGCTGAAGCTTACTTACTTGTTTTTTTTCGAAAAATATCTATTTTGCTGGATGGAGAGGATGGCGAGGCTTCTTAACAATAACTCTTGGGTTTTTCGAGCCCCAGATGCGACAATTTTGCTTGTTGACGTAGCCACCGAGGTGGAAATGGGCCTCATCAGTCAAGATGATTCGAAAGATGGAATTCCGGATCATTTTCATTCATGAATTTTAATAATTTCAATGCGTTGTTGAATCGTGTATCGTTCCATTTTTATTAATGGCGTAGTTTCTACTTGTCAAATGTCAAAGAATAAAAGCTTCAAAAGTGACAGCTACCGAAATACCGGGTGATTCAAAATAACACCTCTTGTTTGAAAACCCTGTATGTGAAAGTGAAATTCGCAACATTTGTATACATCTTAATTGTCTTTAATTGAACATATAAGCGGGTGCGATCGGACCAATATATACAAAGTGAGAGTACAAATATAAAAGGTACATACGACTAAAATTTTAATTTTAGTAAAAATAAAAAATATATCCATAACTTTTTTTGTTGATTTTATGAATCAACGTGTCTCAATGCACACAAAAAATATTCTTTTCGACACAAAATGTTTCTTTTTTTTGACAAAAACTAGGGAAGTTACTTTATTCAGGCGAGTCGGTCATAAATAATTATTTTTATTATTTTCTTTTTTTTTGTGGTAAAAATATATTTTTATTCTAATTTTTCTTAAAGTACGAAGAATATGTTTCATCATGCCAAACTACCCCCCCTTCGATTTTCCATTGCTAATGAATTTTACGTCCGTCCATTTGTAGTTGTTTTTGTTGTGCCATAACATTTCTCGGTTTCTTTCGCATTCACATTGGACTGTTGTGAATGGCGGCCATACCGGTGGCGTACCGGTGGTGGTTGATTAATGACGTCTTTGCTGCGGCTGTCAAAGTGACAGCTATTACGCTTTTGTGCATTTTAATTTAAATACTGTCTTTTTTCACTCAATATATGCATTTTCTCAGATTTTTTTTTGTCACATTCGTCTATGCTATTTTCAATTCACAAATGGAAAAACCAAAACAAAATAGTAAACACCTATAAATAAATAAAGAAATAAATACTTGTGCGCGTCCCCCGAATCTATCTCCACCGAAACTGAACAAAATTTCCATGTAGAAAATCTCATATGGCGCTTTAGTTTTCCTCCGATTTGCATAATCATCGTCATCGCCATCATCATCAGATAGTGGTGAAGCAAAAGCACAAAAGAAAATCAGTTTCCTGATTTGTGGTTCAATACACCAGCCTTAAATGGATAACATTTGTGTCTATTGTAGTGGGGGAGATGACAGAGTGAATTCGAGTGCGGGAGGTGGATGTTTGAATGTTTCGTAAGTTTGTGCCAAAAAAACATGCCGAATGTATTTTTTTGTTATCATAACCCCACCGTGTTTTGTGTGTTTTACGGAAGTGATAACACGGACAAGATTTGTCATTGTTGTTCCTAATTAAATTGTAGAATAATTGAATTTCGATTATCAGGATATTTGACAAAAGTAATTGTAATCATTTGAATGTAGTGTTTAGTGTTTATTTAACACATTGGTAAATTGATTGCGTAAAATAATACATAATTTATTACATTCGGAACATATTTTAAAAATGAATATTCAACATTAACTTCTACATTAGCCTATAGATTTTCTTCAAATAGGTCTTTAATCTATTGTTAATATACTAGTTATTCCATTATCTAATTTGTAAATAGCCTGAATAATTATCTAGTTTAAGTGGAATTTATGGTTATCGAGGCTAGGTCCAAAAAAGTCAATCTATATATATAAAAGAGGCAGTTGACTGACTGACTGACTTATCATTGACCAGCCCCAGACCAAACGGCTGAAATTTCAGGGTAGTTCCCAAATATGACGTAGACGTCGACTAAGAAAGGGTTTTACGAAATTCGTACTTTTAGGGGGTAAAATGGCCCAAAAGGGATAAACAACGAACCTTCGTCCTGACTAAATGGCAGTAGCTATAAACATGAAATTCTGTGAGTTCCTTGCAATGACCATGGAGACGAGCTACAAATAGGGATTTTTCGAAATTTGCACTTTTAAGGGGCGGGCGGGACAAAAAGGGATAAAAATGGTACCAATTAAAGTATTACAGCTAGAATCGTGAAATTTGGTATATAAATTCCTCTGACCATATAGAAACTAAGTAAAATTGGATTTTTCAACTAAAGTATTACAGCTAGAAACGTGAAATTTGGTATGTAAATTCCTCTGACAACGTAGAAGTGCAAATCTAAAAAAATTTTTCGAAATTTGTACTTATTATGGGGGTGCGGGACAAAAAGGGATACAAATTGTACCATCTAAATTATTGTAGTTAAAATCGTGAAATTCGGCGTGTACATTTCTCCGACCATGTAGGCGCCCAACATAAATGGATTTCTCGAAATTTGTACTTTTAAGGGGCGAGCGGGAAAAAAGGGATAAAAATGGTACCAATTTTAGTATTACAGCTAGAATCGTGAAATTTAGTGTGTAAATTCCTCTGACCATATAGAAGCGCAGTAGTTGGATTTTGCGAAATTTGTACTTTTAAGGGGTGCGCGGGACAAAAAGTGATAAAAATGCTGTACAATACTTTAATTACGTAAACGCGGAACATAAATGGATATTTCAAAATTTGTACTTAAAAGGGGGGATACGGTACAACAAGGAACAAATGTGTTACCAAATATAGTACATATTTTTAGGGGAAGCAAAAACACATGTTACCTATAGTGATTTTTCAAAATGTGCACTTTTTGGGAAAGAAGTGCAAAAAGTTATAAACTGACTTGCTGAATCTAGAAACATGAGATCGAGGATATAAATGGTTGAAATATTTTGTTCAAAACTTGGCAGAAAATTATAAAAATTATACATACGAAGTAGTTCAGCTAAAATAGTGCATATCGACAAGCACATTCCTTTGACTGTGTTGTGTGAGTGCTAGCTAATAGGAGGTTTCCAAATTACTTTTTTAGATTTATCTATATCCACCACAAGAAAATTAAATAGATACTATCCAAAAACAGAGACGAATAAAATTAACAAATAACTGGCTTTTTCGCGTGCGAAGCAGCGGGTACTGCTTGTATACATATATATTATTTGACTTTTTTTAAATGTGAGAAAAAATATTTTTTAGTCGAATCCCAACATCCTAATTTGCATATTTCCCGCATTTGAGGGAGTTCTTTTGAAAAAGTTGATTTTTTTAGTATCACATTACATTTTACGAATACCATTTTCGCAACTGAATGTGAACGATTTTTTCGTATGTGGTCACAGAGGTAAGATATCCTCTGTGCACACAGAAGGTCTCGAGTTCGAATCGTAGCTCGGAAATTTTTTTATCACTTTTATAATGTTTATTTGTAAATTTTTATGAATTTAAAGCTTACTACTAATGTACTTGAAGTATTTAATATTTTAATAGTACGCTATGCAACAATAGTACGCTATGCTAACAAAAAAAAACAATTTTGTGTCCAAGCTGAAAAAATGTTTATGGATAATTTTGTTTTAACCCAGTGTTCGATTAATCGAATAGCGAACAGTAAGAAACGTGAAAAATTTGTTGAAATTTGATACGATGAAATTTAATACTTGAACTGCTTATATGTTCAATTAAAGGTGATTATGATGTCTACAAATGTCGTGAATTACGCTTTTACATAGAAGCAGTGGTTTAGGAACCTACTCAAAAAATTTGGATTTTTTTGTTTCGTAATATATCTGTATTTGTTAGCACGAAAAAAATTGAAAAAAGTCGGAAAAATTATTTTTTTTTTTTTTAATAGCTAACATTCTAATATTGTCATTTTGAAATAAATCTATGAATAAATGTTAAAGTTTTGACCCTTATCTGAATTAAGGGAATTTTAAAAAATCGTGTGTCATTTTTTAAGAATTTTTTGATTAAATTGATTTATTCATATGTGAAGACAACATATACTTCTACAAGAATGACCATAACTTCTACATTTATCCATAGATTTTCGTTAAATAGACCTTGATGTCTTCTTCGTTAAAATGCCAGCTAATACAAACTAAAAAATATATATTCTGTTCTCTTATTTGTAAAGGGATTTTTCGCGCTATTTAAACAAAAATTAAAAGATTTGATATTTTGCGTTTACAGAGTATCATAATTTCTGCATTTATCCAAAGATTGTTTTTTTGCTTTAGAATGTTAGTTACTAAAAGTGAAATAAAGTACTTTTTTCCGATTTTTTATATTTTGTATGATTTTTTTTCGTGCCAGCAAAAATAGTTTTTTTCAACATTTTTGAAGACTGTTCCTAAATCATCATTTCTATGTGAATGTATAATTCGCAATATTTGTAGTGTTATCGAACTTATATTTCCATAATGAGAGCACACATATTTAAGATACCTTCGCCGGAAATTTGAATTTTATTAAAAAAAAAATACAAAAAAATGTTTAAGATTGTTTTCGAGTTGCTATCATGCTACTTAATGCTGCTGTTAAAGGAGTTTTTCTTTGCAGAACTGCATCGAAAGTAAATCCCTATGTGCGGTTTCAACGCGGGATTTCCCGCGGGAAAAATCCCGGGAATTTGCATATTTTCAGTTTCCCATATCCCGGGAAATTTGTACGGGATTCCCACGGGAATTCAGCAGCAAGTTTTACCTATTTCTCACACATTTTTTTATCCACTTTTTCAAAATAAAATTGTATAAGGTATAAAACAATTTAGAAAAGATCACTTTTAATTAGATATGTATCTGTCAGCTAGGCGATATAAATCTTCTAACTTGAATATGGTAATTTAATATAATTATAATTACAATAACGTTATTAATATTTTGAGATAATTCAATTTCAAAATTGTTGATATCTTTATGAAAAAAGTCTTGATATACTAATATCTGTGGAGAAATCGTACACTATTTAAGAATTAAAAAATATATAATAATGTAATAAATAACAAAATAAAAATATATACACCCTAGAGTAACAACTATGTATTGAAAAATGGCTATATTACTGCCTCAAAATATAAATTCAGGTTTCGAAGCTACAGGAAAGGCAACTGATAATTAACGACTTACTAAACAATACAACTCTCGATTATATCGTTCTCTATTAATTTTCCCCAATGAAATTAGAAATATACTATCTTATGAGTCTTTATATGGGTTGTCTGCTTTAAAAAATTTTATATTTCAAAAAAATCTCCTACATTTCATACTCCACATCACTTCGTGGAATAGGGAATTATAAGTTTGTTTCACGCCAAATGTTTGTAATACAGAAATATAATAATTTACTTTCTTAAAGTTCGAATGTTTTATTCGGAAAAAATAAGTTTTTATATAGAAAACAAAATGTTGACGATTTCCCGTCCTGTCCCGGAAATCGAAAAAATAATTCCCGTGTCCCGGGAAATAGAAAGAACGGGAAAATGCCAACCCTACTTGTCACATAGCCAGGTCCTGCTATGAGAAAATTGCTGCAAAAGTTCCCCAATAAGCTGATTTCTAGAAAGTCGACATTTCATTGGCCCCCAAAGTCTCCTGACCTCACTGCACCTACCTTTTTCTTGTGGGGTTATTTCAACAGGAAGTAATGCATTCGAACATTAATTGAGATAATTCTTACTGCAACTCTGCAGGAAGTAATGAATAATGAATAATTAACTCTTTTTTAACATTTTTATCGCAGCTTGTTATACAGCTTAACGAAAAACAAACCTAATATAGGGTCCGCCATCTAATTATTTGTGGGGTGCCCTCAGCAGCCATTTGAATGAAATTATTTTCCATTATTAACCGGAAGGATTGTACTTTCAAATAAAAAAAGAAATTTGAGAAAATATTCAGTAGTTTTTTTATAGCATTTTCAAAAAAAAGTTATTTGACGGACCCTATATTAGTTCATAATTACCAAATATCTTGTTAAGTTTCTTATTTGCTTTAGATATTCACCAGACAGAGGATAACTGATATGGTTAGATTGACGCATTAGCAACCAGAAGGTTTGCTGTTCTTCCCCGGTAGTGTTGGATTTTTTAAAATGGAAATTGAAAGTAGTGAATTAAAAGTTAAAATTATGTTTTAAGTCTTTCAAAACAAAGGACATATCTCCTGTAACAACTCCATGTTAAATTCAGTGATGAAAATCCCAAATTTCGCAACATCCGAATCACAAGATGAAAATTTTTTCACTTCTCTCCTTTGGCTGGATTGTTAAGCGAATAAATTAAATGCCAATCGAACGCACCTACTGTTTACAAGTTGTCATTTTTAAAATTTATATTTCATTTGTATTTTTTTTTTTTTGAAATTTTACTTTTTTAATTAAACATTTAACATTATAATACGTGATTTAATTTATAGCTATTTTTTTATTTTCTCTTTTTAGGTAAGTCCCTCCCACCTTCTCATTGTTATCTAAAAAACATTTCAAAGGATTTTGTGTAAGTTTATTTTCTCATTTAAAATTGTTCAAAACTCCATTAACTGTTGAATAGAAAAGAAAAAACAAAATGAAAAAAACATCCAAACGAAATGTAGTCTAGTACCTACTTTCATTGCCCACAACTATAAATCGTTCAACTCCTACACACACGCTCTAGATGTGGAATAAATCTCATTTTCAATTACCATTATATCGGATCCTCCATTCAAGTGGAGCGGTAGTGGGGAGGGCTTTGTGCAATAAAGAAAGATTTGTGTACGGCTTTTAAACCTTTTAGATTTGACAACCAAAACGTAACAAAATTTAATGATTTCTCTTAAAGGCGACAAAATGAAATGCAAATTTTACAAAATTTATTATTTTGGTATTTGATTAAAAGGTGTGGTGGATGGAGGAGTCTCGCTCCTCCTTTTCCTCCTCCACTCGAGCTGAGTTGAGTCTATGAATTTCATCAACTTTTGTTAAGAAACCTATTTCCATTTCTTGCAATGTGTTTTCCTTATTGCATTATTATTTGTTTCTTTTATTCCCGTTTCTCTTGCTGTTGTTATTATTGTTGTGGTGTTTTTATTATTAACAAATTATTGTTATCGACGATGATTACTTTTTCCCTGCCATCGTCGTCGTCGTCATTATTATTGTTGTTGCTGCTGTTGTTGTTGTTGACAATCAGTGGGCATTAGTAAATTGCCAACAAAAGAAACAACGCCAGCCATAAACAAAAAAGTTAAGACCAATAACAACAGCAGTATCTACGAAAATTATGGCTTCGGCTCCTGCCATTTGCTGCCATGTTTATTGTAAACGCGCGCACAGTATTTCGAAATTATCAAATTGCGATAAATTCGCATTCTTTGTTGAGAGTAGATTTGAATTCAGCACTGAAAACTTAATAAACCAAAAAAATCAGAATTTTGAAAACAATCCCAAAATTCCCATATAGAAAACCAAAATCCCCAAAAAGAGATTTTTCACAAATCCCCCAAATATTACATTTTTGCACAAATCCATCAAAAATGAAATTTTTCAAAGTGATTTTTCACAAATCTTCTCAAAAATTGAATTTTTCACAAATTCCCAAAAAATGAGATTTTCACAAATACACAAAATGGAATTTTTCACAAATCCCCTCAAAAATTGCATATTTGCACAAACCCCCAAAAATAAAATTTTTCACAAATCCTCAAAAAAAGTGATTTTTCACAAATCTTCTCAAAAATGGGTTTATTCACAAATCCCCAAAAAGGTGTTTTTCAAAAATCCCTAAAAAGGCGATTTTCACAAATCCCCAAAAGTTGTTTTTCTCAAATCCCCAAAAATATAATTTTTTTCACAAATCCTCTAAAAAGGGGATTTTCACAAATCCCTAAAAAGGTGATTTCACAAATACCAAAAAAATGGCATTTTCACAAACACCCCAAAATTTAATTTTAGAACAAACCCCCAAAAATAGAATTTTCCACAAACTCCAAAAATGTTTTTTTTTCATAAAACCGCCAAAAATGGGGCTTTTCACAAATCCCACAAAAATAGAATTTTTGACAAATCCCCCAAAAATGATTTTTTTCACAAATCTCCCAAAAATGTGATTTTTCAGAAATTACAAAGTATTTTCGTTTTTTATGTCCTTGTGGCCAAATTGTGCAAATGATTCCCGAAGAGAAAACTAAAATCCCCAAAAATGGAATTTTTAACAAATCCCCCAAAAAATATTTTTTTCACAAACACCCTAAAATTGAATTCTTCACAAATCCCCTAAAATGGGATTCTTCACAAATCCCCCAAAATTGAATTTTTCACAAATTCCCCAAAATGCGATTTTTCACAAATCCCCCAAAAAATTGATTTTTTTTCACAAATCCCCAAAAATTATAAAGTATTTTCGTTAAATATGTCTTATGGCCAAATTGTGCAGGTATGTTTCTCAAAAAGAAAACGAAAATCCCCAAAAATGGGATTTTTCACAAATCTCCCAAAAATAGTTTTTTCACAAATCCCCCAAAAATGGAATTTTCACAAATCTCCCAAAAAATGGGATTTTTTGCAAACTCCCAAAAGTCAGATTTTTCACAAATTACAAAGTATTTTCGTTATTTATGTCCTTATGTCCAAATTGTGCAGATATGTTTCCCAAAAAGAAAACTAAAGTCCCTAAAAATGCAATTTTTACAAATCCCCAAAATTTGGATTTTCATAAATCCCCAAAAATCCACAAATCCTCAAAAATGGCGTTTTCCAAAAATCCCCTAAAAATGGGATTTTTCACAAATTTACAAAATATTTTCGTGGAATTTTCATAAATCCCCCAAAAATAGTTTTTCCATAAATCCCCAAAAAGGATTTATCACAAATCCCCCAAAAATGGAATTTTCACAATTCTCCCAAAAATCAGTTTTTTCACAAATTACAAAGTATTTTCGTTATTTATGTCCTTATGTCCAAATTGCGCAGATATGTTTCCCAAAAAGAAAACTAAAATCCCTAAAAATGGAATTTTTACAAATCCCAAAATTTGGATTTTCATAAATCCCCAAAAATGGAATTTTCCACAAATCCTCAAAAATGGCGTTTTCCACAAATCCTCAAAAATGAAATTTTCCACAAATCCTCAAAAATAGGATTTTTCACAAATCCCCAAAAATGGGATTTTTCACAAACCTCCATACATGGGATTTTTCACAAATTACAAAATATTTTCGTTATTTATGTCCTTATGGACATAAAGTGTGCAGATATGTTTCCCAAAAAGAAAACTAAAATCCCCAAAAATGGAATTTTCATAATTCCCCCAAAAACGGAATTTTTCACAAATCCCAAAAAGGGATTTTTTTCAAAAAATCCTCCAAAAATGGTATTTTTCACAAATCCCCCAAAAATAGGATTTTTCACAAATCCCCAAAAATGGGATTGAATTTTTCACAAATCCTCAAAAAACGGGATTTTTCACAAATTACGATGTATTTGTGTCATTTATGTATGGGGGATGGTCAAATCGAGCATTCCATTTTTATTAATTGGAACGTTTGCTTCGAAACACTGTGCGCTTTTACAACACCGCCATCACCATCGAGTGCTGTCTGATATTATGACCGTTTTTCCTTTCGTTTAGACAATTGATCATTTTCTCCATCTCATAACTTTTTCTTCTCGGTTTTCTTTGCCTTCTCGATGGGTTGGTAAGGAAAAGGCACATATTTCTCTGTACTTATTGATATGCCCGTCTGTCTATCTCCTCCATCTGAGAGCGATGATGGTTCAATTACTTTAATGTAAAAATGAAAAAATTGAAAATGTAAAATTGCAACTTGCAACTTGTTGAGTTAGTGGTGGTTAATTTGGAATTGATTGTTATTTTTCGGCGGCATTTGAGCAGCGTTGCAACAAGGCGTTGTTAATCAGGAAATGATTGTTTGTCGTTGACTCGTGGCTCTAGCTGGCTGTTTTTTTTCGTTTGCTTGCCTCTGCTGCTGGTTGGCTAGGTAGGGTCCACCTTTAATAGAGAAAAAAAAACGGAGAAATAATTTGAAAAATAACATTTGAAAATTTGGCCATAAAGCACGCGTTAAAATTTGTAAGGCATTGCGCGAAGGTAATATTGAAAATAAATTTGTCTTTTGTGGCTATAAAATAAATTTCAAATTGCCGTTTATAAATTTTGACTAACGTGCGGATTGTGTAGGAAATTTATGAGGTTTTAAATGGCTTTACAAAAATTTGTTAAGATGATCATTAGAAAATAAGGAGGTTGTGGAGTGATTTAAGCAACTTGTCTCAAGATAAAATATATTGACAGTGGTGTGAAATCCTAACAGTACCGCCAGTAATATTAGACAATATTAGAACGATAAAAAATACAACCAATAAAAAATACTTTTTTCACAAATATGATTCCACTAGCAGAGCATACATTTGTATATTACACCACTTACGACCACGACCCTCCTGTATGTTGCATCTCTTCTCTTTATTTTTTAATATTTTTTGTTTTGTATTTCAAACGTTCACACCTTTCCGCTTCGACACCTTCCTACCCTAAGTGCCGGTCCATCTATTCTCAATAAAACAAAATGGTCTATTAACAACTGTTTGTTTGTTTTCCCCCTTGTTGTTGTTGTTGTTGAAGAGGATCCATTGTTATTGTTCGGCTCAATTCATCCAAAAAAATCACCAAATCTCCTCAAGTGCATTGAACGCACGTTTGACGAATATGTTCGTGCATAGAATTCACTTTTCGAAAAGAATCATCTCGCAGGGCTTTTGACCTTTGCGATGATGTCTGAAATGTTGGAAATGAGTTTATTGTGTTTGTGTGCGTGTGCTCTTTCCCTTAATTGTTTGTTTGATTGTTTATTTTTGTTGTAATTTAAATTAACACCAAATGTTTTGGGACACGACGAGAGGGGAAAATATTTAAATGCTTGGCTGGCTGGATGGCTGCGTGTATTTATGTAAACAATAAATATTTATATGAAAATGAATGGGTTTTTAAATAGCCCCCTTGACACTGGGCAATAAAAATGTGTGAAGTGTGTGTGTACTTACCGAAAAGTATTCAATGAATATTGATGATGAATTGAAATACCCCCAAAATAATTTCAATTTGAATATGGTTTTAAGAGGATTCTGGCAAAAAAGTCATTGACAAATTGTGAGGATTCATTGTGCTGATATTTACCCGCTGAGTTTTTTTAATGTGTCGGTCCCATCAAAGGCATGATATTGATATTCATCATTTTGTCATCAAAATTTTTAACATATCGAAATTTACCTAAAGGTTGACGGCCAAAGTTTCTAATGACTTGATTCGAGTCCAGAGAAAATAATCTTGAAGTGTTACTTTGAACGATCTAGGTGACCAATTGACGTTTGCCTAAAGTGAACTCACCCGATAATTTACGTTCTAGTTTTTGTAACTTGTCTGTTTTTGAAATTATCGCACAACTTCCCAACTGTCAGAATCATTATCAAAATTTCAGACAAAACTTAGTGTGCATCATATAATATATTTGCCAGCGTTAAATAAATTGCTCTTATTTTTATAGCCTTTCAAGCTTCCAGTAAAATGTTTTCTCATTTTGTTGGCTAATTAAATTATTTTTTTTTAATTTTCCTAAATTAAAAAAAAGTTGTGCAAAAACACAATAGATTTTAAATAATAAAAATTAAAAAAATTACTTGGAAAATTATGAAAAAATAATAATAAATTTAATTTTGATCATAGCTTTTCACACTTCCAGTCAATTTTACTTCTTTTGGTTGGCTAATTAAATTAATTACTTTTTTAATATAATTTTCTAACAAAAAAAAGACAGTAAAGCTGGCAACTACGTCACAAATTTTGCCAAATCTCAATATTACAAATTAGAAAAAATATAATAAAATAAAATATATAAAAAAGAAAAGAATAAAATAAAAACATGAAACATTAAAAAATTGTAAATAAAAAAATTTAAAAAATGAATTTGTCTTAATTTTTTATAATTCAAATCAAAATTATTCGCTTACTGTTTTCAATTATTTTTTTAATTGAAAAAGAAAACTAAAATAAGTTGTACTACGACGCCAAACATTTCACAAATAAAAATAAATTAAAATATATTAATTAAAAACTAAAGCACATCATTCACAAAATATTAAATAAAATGAGATTTTTCTCAAATCTCCGTAAATGGGATTTTTCTAAATCCCCTCAATGGGATTTTTCACAAAATCCCCTGCAAAAATAGAGTCTTTTCACAAATACCCCAAAAAATGTTTTTTTTACAAATCCCCCAAAAAATGGAATTTTCACAAATTACAAAGTATTTTCGTTATTTGTGTCCTTATGGCCAAATATGTTTCCCAAAAAGAAAACCAAAATCCCCAAAAAAGGATTTTTTTCACACATCCCCCAAAATGGGATTCTTTCACAAATCTCAATAAAAGGCTTTTTACAAATTCCAAAAATAGGATTTGCACAAATCCAACAAAAATGTGTTTTTTTTAATTTCCCAAAAATGGTATATTTCACAAATGCCCCCAAAATGCGATTTTCCACAAATCCCCCCAAAATGGGATTTTCCAAAAATCCCCTAAAATTAGATTTTTCACAAATCCCCAATTTTGGATTTCCCACAAATCCCTCTAAATAGGATTTTTCAAAATCCCCCAAAAAATCGAATTTTTACAAATTGCAAAGTATTTTCGTTATTTATGTCCTTATGACCAAATATACTATATACTATATACTATATACCCCAAAAATAGATTTTTTTCACAAATCCCCCAAAAATGGGTTTTTCACAAATCCCAATTAAAGCATTTTTACAAATTCCGAAAATAGGATTTTCACAAATCCAACAAAAATGTGTTTTTTAAAATTCCCAAAAATTGATTTTTCACAAATCCCCCAAAATGAGATTTTCCACAAATCCCCCAAAATAAGATTTTTCACAAATCGCCAAAAAATAATATTTTTTCTCAAATTTCCCAAAAATTTAATTTTTCATGAATCCGCTAAAACGGAATTTTTCTCAAATCCCCCAAAATTTGATTTTCCACAAATCCCCCAAATTTGATTTTCCACAAATCCCCCAAATTGTATTTTCACAAATCCCCACAATAAATGGATTTTTCACAAACCCCCAAAAATGGCATTTTTCACAAACCCCTAAAATGGTATTTTTCACAAATTGTGCAGATATGTTTCCCAAAAAGAAAACTAAAATCCCCAAAAATGGATTTTTTTACAAATCATCCAAAGAATAGTTTTTTCTTAAATCCCCAAAAAGGATTTTTTACAAATCCCCCAAAATGTGATTTTTCACAAATCCCTTAAATCCTTAAAAAGATTTTTTCAAAATCTCCCAAAATGGAATGTTTCACAAATACCCCAAAATGGGATTTTTTCACAAATCCCCCAAAAAATTGGACTTTTCACAAATCCCCCAAAAATGGAATTTTCACAAATCCCCAAAAATTGAATTTTCACAAATCTTCAAAAATAATATTTTTCACAAATTTCCCAAATATGGAATTTTTCACAAACCAAAAATTTTATTTTCACAAATCCCCCAAAAATGGGATTTCTCAGAAACCCCCAAAAATTGGATTATTCACAAATTACGATATTCGTCATTTATGTATAGGGAGTTGCTAAATTGTGCAGACATGTTTCTGATACTATTTTTCGAGTGTTGTCTGATATTATGGCCGTTTCCCTTCGTTTAGACAATGGATCATTTTCTCCAGCTCATAACTTTTTCTTCTCGAAGGGTTGGTAAGGAAAAAGGCACATATTTCTCTGTACTTATTGATCTGCCCGTCTGCCTGTTGTCTATCTAAATAAATAGTAAACAAAAAAATTATTAAAACTCTAAAATATATTAATTAAAAATAAATAATAAGACTCAAATTAAACCAATTTAAAGAAATAGATAAAAAACTAACTAAAAACTAAATAAAAAATAAATATAAACTTATACAACAATAAATATTATGAAAAATTAAAAACCGCAATTATAATAATGTTTAAAAATACATTACGAATTTAAAAAAAAAAATAAAAAATACATGTTAAAAAAATTAAAGAATACCTATTAAAATTAAAAAAAAAAAAATAAAATACTTCGATCCAAATGTTTCTTTCTTATTGTTTTATTTATTATTATTATTTTTTTTATTTTTAAATTAAAATAATATCTAAGAAATAAAAACAATTTAATTAATTTAAAAGTAGATAAAACAAATTAATTTTTGTTTTGTTGTGGCTAATAATTTAATTATTTGTTAATAAATTTTAATGAATAAAAAACGTTAATTTTCAAAAAATGGTCTTGGCCGAGTAAAATATCCCAGTTCGAATCAATAAATAGAAAATATCTATTTTATTCCTTAATATTTGTTATTTAAAAAACATTTTTCTTTCAATTAAAATTAAAAAAAAAAACAAAAATCAAAAATTTAACGAAAAATATAAAAATAAAATTTCTGTTTTTATTATTCTTATTTGAAAATTCCTATTTTTTGCATTGAATGTAAGAGAGATCTTTTTGCTTTCCAATTAATTCCATTTTGTAATAGATTTTCTTAAATATAAAACATAAATGAAAACAAATTGTTCTAAATTTAACATTTACCACTTTTTTGTTAGCAAGTGTTCTTAGCGTTTTTTGCTTTATCTAAACGTATCACGTAGTGTCTTCTTCACATATTCTGCATATTTTCTTAAATCATATTTAAATATTTAAAATATTTATATTTTTGTTTAATGATATGCCTCCCGCAATGACGGAGGAATATATGTGACACGGATTTGGCGCGTCAAACCTTCGATTCTTCATGCTTTAGTTCATATTATTTGTTGTTTTATAATAATATTTTCATTTCAAATTCAAATTGAAATTTCTTTCAAACAAACAAATGTGAGATGTTATGGCGTGGCGTGGCCATACCATTAATGATCATTCTGTTGAATGATCAACATTTAAAATAAAATAAAAAAACATAGAATTTTTGGCACTAAAAACACATCTTCGAGACTACAGACTACTATTTGTATTTATGGATATTTTCTAAAAATAACAACTATATAAAGGGTGATTTTTTAAGAGCTTGATAACTTTTTTTAAAAAAAAAACGCATAAAATTTGCAAAATCTCATCGGTTCTTTATTTGAAACGTTAGATTGGTCCATGACATTTACTTTTTGAAGATAATTTCATTTAAATGTTGACCGCGGCTGCGTCTTAGGTGGTCCATCCGCTTAGTCCAATTTTGGCATTTCCACGTTTTTGAGTAACAGAGACCCAATTGGTGCGAACGGCGACGAATCGAAAATTGGTGGTCATCATTAACACTGGCCGATACAGCTGCGATATTTTCTTCAGTTCGCACTCTACGTAAGCGTGTTGGTGGTTTAATGTCCAACAATGTAAATTTGGTGCGAAATTTAGTCACAATAGCCCGAATAGCCGCTTCAGTGGGTCGATTAAAATGACCATAAAATGGAAGCGCGCAATGAACTTTCTTAACAGAGCACGCATTTTGATAATAAAATTCAATAATTTGCAAGCGTTGTTCGTTTGTAAGACGATTCATGATGAAATGTCAAAGCATACTGAGCATCTTTCTCTTTGACACCATGTCTGAAATCCCACGTGATCTGTCAAATACTAATGCATGAAAATCCTAACCTCAAAAAAATCACTCTTTACTTATATATAAAAGAATAAATAAACAAATACCAAAATATAAGCAACCCACCACGGGTTTATGCGTTTCCTTTTCTTTGCCATACAAAAACGCTGGTTGGTGGTTGACACATCTCTTTATAGAAGTGTAGCTGCTCTTGACACAATTGTTGAATATTGAATTGTGATAACGTTCACACAAATGATGATAATAACGATATAAATAATTCATAAATAAATAAACAATTTAGAAGAATATACTCTTCAGGGGCTTTAGTCTGTTTGTGGTCTGTTTGTTTATTATTTATTTATTTCATTGAGTTTTTGCAATATTGAAATTCAAAATATTATTTTAACAAGAATTTAGAATATTTGTAGTGTTTTTTTGCAAAAAAGGTAAAACAAAACACAAACACTAACATCAACCCAGTGAAAGTTTGCAGCTACATTGAAAGTTTTCTATGTTGTTTTTTCCTTCCCTCTCTCGTCTTTCTTTTTTTGGGTTCCCTTTCATTTAATGGGATTTTAATTGATTTTGGGCTGAGGTTGCGATCGGAATTTTGATTATTTTCAATAGTGCTTTGGTGCTACTACCTCAATGGAAGTTAGAGTGTGAATTTATTTCTTACTTTTCGTATTAATTAGGAACACTCCCCATTTGATGGCTTAAATAGTTACAATATTTAGAATTCACAAATGTTGCTGTGCTGAGATAATATCTCCAAACTGCGGGAGTTAAACGCTTTTGACGCCCACCCTCATTTAAAGATGGTCATTGAAATATTTCAAAAGAATTTGCCATAAAATGGTGTGAAATTTCAGAGTATTTCTTTTATAGAGCATTTTATGGTTTGAATTGATTTTGACTTTATATTGCTTCCAATTAGAAATTAAACAGATAAACGGTCTTTAATAATTTGAATAATGTTATACAGAATATATCACATTCCCACACATGACCCATTTATTTGGTTTTGTGTGAGGATTCCAATCGATTGGATTATGGTCATAGCTGGATAATCACTATCTTGCTAGTTTTATTTTGTAATGTAGACATGCAGACGGATAATACAGGTTTATGTATCAGATGTTGACGGCAAAAAGAATTACTATTTTTTGTTCATTTATCTAAAATAGTTCAATTTACTGATCATTACATTATAGACTTTATAGACTTAATTAAAAATCAATAGAGTAATTTTATGAGAAGAGATCACACAAAATGTGTATCTTCTCTCTGATTTGAATGACATTTTCCAAATATGTACTTTTCTATAAAGTGAAGCTGCATTACCCGATTTTTCAAAAATAAAATATTGTAGGCACTAAGGTCATAAGGTGATAGTGGTCTAAGTCACACTGCTGAGATATGCAATGATTTATGTTTGAGTCAAGTGAAAAATATAACAGAGGCCCAATTGCTGCGAACGGCGACGAATCGACAATTGATGGTCATCATTAACGATACAGCTCCGATATTTTCTTCAGTTCGCACTCTACGTAAGCGTGTTGGTGGTTTAATGTCCAACAATGTAAATTTAGTGCGAAATTTAGTCAAAATAGCCCGAATAGCCGTTTCTGTGGGTCAATTAATCTGACCATAAAATAGAAGAAGCGCGCGATGAACTTTCTTAACAGAGCACGCATTTTGATAATAACCACTACTTTTAGATGTACTCACTTCGACCACTATCATTCTTCTCCAAAATGGAAAAATTTAACACACAAACTTTTTAATTTTTTTCCGCAAAAGTAATATTTACTTAACAAAAATGAAAGAAAACAAAAATATTTTATTTCAGAAAAATTTAAAAAATATATATAAATATTTACAGGTTGCTCGTCTAGAAACTTTATATTGAAATTATTATTTACTTTTCAAATAATTTCATTTTATATGTTATATATATGCATTAGAGTGGCTTTAAAATAAAAGTAGTGGACGTTCCCGACTAAAATGAAAGATTGGTTTGTTTTATGTGTTCTCCCAAAATATTTCGCTTTTATCATTTATCTATCCGTTCGTGAGCTGGACGCGTTTAAAATAACCTCTTTCATTTTAGTCGGGAACATCAACAACTTTTTTTTCCTTCCTCACAAAAGAAGCCACTCTAATATGTATATCATGCCACAAAAAAGTTACAAAGCTTTTAAAATTACCTTATGGCAAAAATACTGTATTTTCGATCCAATACTATTTCTTATTTTTTAATGATTGGCGAATAGAAAAGTACAATCTTAATTGAAAAATTTCATCAAAATCGGAGAGAATGGCCATAATGTGTCTGAAGTGATTACATGAAATTACTCGATTAAAATATATGTCGTGTTTTAAAAATGATTCTGAATGAATTTTAAATTGTTCGGTTTACATATTGCTGAAAACCGGTTTCCAAAATTTTCTAACCGGGTTTCTCGAAAAATTTTGAGCACAACACGGACACTTATTTAGAAAACAATAAATTTTATCTCAAACACAGATCATATAACTAAAGAAACGAATCGGAGTGAATATTAGTTCTTCAATATTCCACGAACCTCTGCTTAAAAATATTTTTTTCGGGTAAAATAAGAATGAATTTTCGTTGATAAAATCGAAAATGTTTTTTAGGATAATTATATTTTTTGAACTCCGGTTTTAAGATCTGGCTGAAAAAACTGTAACTGGGTTTCTCTAAAATTTGACACACGAATTTTAGTTCACAAATTATTCATGAACCTCAGCTCAAGAATGTTACTTCGGACAATATTTGGCTAAAAACTGGTTTTAAAACTCGTTTTTTTCTAATCGGTTTTCCCAAAAATCTACACGATGGAACCGTTCTAAACACAGACTCGTGTTCGTTTGTATTTATTTTCTCTAAAATATGTACCATATCGACAAAATCAAAAATAAAAATTTTCAAATGATTCGAAATGAATTTTAATTGATGGATTTTTTCATCGCTGAGAAGAACTTCTGCTCAACAATTGTCTTTCGGGCAAAAGTTTCATACCGATTAACTCGAAAATGTGACACAATCCCCCTAACTTTTCCCCTCGACAACAGGTTTCACTTTTTTCAATTTCAAGCTTTCTCAGAAATTTAATATTTTAAATTTAATATTTAAATATTAAAATTAAATTAAAAAGAAATTTAATATTTAAATATTAAATTTATATTCAAATTTATGTTTTATTTTGAATAAAATATAAAAAACTAAAAAAAAATTACATAAATTAATTTTATTTTGTCATTACTGAACACAAAACTCAGCTCAAAGTTGTTTTTGTAGTATTTTTTTAAACCCGGTTTTAAAAATCCGGGTATTTTTTCTGAAACCCGGGTTTTGAAAAAAATCCAAATATTTATCTCAAGAACGATATACTCTAGAACTTGGAGTTGAGCAAAAATGCTCCAAAAATGCCAATACGTAACGTTTGACATTAACTCTGTCATAGAAAATTTACGAAAGAGATTCAATTCATGTTTTCGAGATCGCAACGATTTGTTTTTGTTTCTTCAGCTTTCGAACGTTTTGTATTTTTGTCATGCGATTTAAACCACCAAATTTTTCGTTTTCCCATCTTTTTTTTGAGTAAAATCGAGCTAAAATCGTTGTCGTTTTTATTTTTGTACGATTTGAATTTCTGTGACTTCTGCCTGAACTTCGGTTTGTTGATTGATCCACACTAATGTTTACTTCTTTATAAATACTTGGCATTTTTAAACCTGCACCACTAGATTTGTTTTTAATGAGAGTGATCGTGATCTAGATTCTAGGCAATATAATTTCAGCAAAATCCCTTCCTTCCTTTCATTCAGAAGTCAAGTCTATCAAGTTGTCCAAAGAACAAACAGATCAGACACCGGTTCAGGTCATGGCTAAAGTCGTTATGATCACAGCGCTGCTAACATGTTTTTTCCGTCTATGTCTACAAATTTCTAATCTTGTAGCTAATATTCTTGGCAGCCTCAGCTACGACATAACTAGCATCAAATACTTGATTGATGGCGGTTCAGGTCATATGGCCATGTTCAATTTGCCAAGAGATCGTAATTTTTTTTTTTTTTTGAAACACTTGCCTCCAAACGAATAAACAAAATAGTTTAATCAAAACATATAAAAATCGCTCACTCCTCCACTCACTGCGCTCAAAGAAGTCGATCACGTTTTGCTATAATTAAGAAATTAAAAACCAATCAGCCAAACATAAATTTCCGATCAGAAAAATGCTCCAACGGCCGCGGCACGATCGCGATATTGCGGTGCGATTGTTGAGACGTCTGGCCCGGCCTGGCCTGACTTGGCTTTGGCGTCGAGTGAGCGAGCGCGCTCACAATCAAATCCTGTTGTTTTTCTTGTGTGTGGCGGAGAGTATGTGAAGTGATTTTAAATGATTTTTGAGGTTTATTTTGTTCTTCATCTTTTTTCTTTGTTTTTTGGTGATATCTTGAGGAAAATTGGTAGAAGTACGTAGTGCGAATGATTAATCTGTCGTGTATTTTTAATATGAATTATTCATTCATTCACGTTGATCCAGAGATATTTAGTATTTTGCTCACACACTCTTTAGAGCTCTTGCTATCTCACACACTCTCTGTGGTATTATCGACTGCACACACACAAGTTAGAGCAGAGAGTAAAAGTGTTCACAGTGAGGCAGGCAGGCAGACATATCATAATTTGTTGAGAACCCCGACCAAGTGTTGATAGAATTTTCAAATAAAAACAAAACGCACAATAATGATTTCACTCTCTCGTGGTGTTATTGGCTCTCTAACTTTATACCCACTTCACGCAGTCGACTGAATGAGCCCCACATGGTTTGTGGGGTGACAACAGAGCGAACATGTTCTCTGCTAATAACAGAGTGTGTGGAGGGACTCTTTGTCTCCCGCTCTCTATCTCTCTCAGTGTGTGTTGTGACGCGGCGAATTCATTAACCCCACACTCAGTGGATCACTCACTACTCAGCTGTTTGTTGTTAGCCTCAACCTCACCCGCCCCCTGGCCAGTTGAATGTTTGGTGTTCAATTCGCTGCTGTTGTTGTTTTGCCTTTTTTGTTCGAGTTTAGTCAACTTCAGTGCAACACCAACAACGCAACTGATCCAAGTTGCGGTTGGTTTTTGTCTGTGGGGGCTATTTTATGCTCCCACTTTTTTTGAATATGGTAATCTCTCTGTTGTGCTCTCTCTCCTCTCTCTCTCTCTGGAAGATCATATCTCCAAAGACAACCACAACTTTTTTTGATGTTGTTGCCTTTGTGTACTTCTGCGCTACTGCAGCGGCGGCGACGGCCGGCCGCCACCAGTCCGCCGACACTTGTTTGAGACATTCGAAACATTGGCTAAGTCAGTCGATGCGATTACTTTAAAGCGAATGGAGGTGTTTTCGTTAAATATCACGGAGATTTAAATAAAACAACGTGTGCGATTGATTTTGTATTAAAACACAACAGAAAAAAGTATTAACAAATATTTTGTTTCTTCTTCTTCAACTTACTATTCGGCGAAATTATCATTATTATTATTATCGTTATTAAATATAGATATATAGTGTGTGAATGAAGTGTGTGGTGTTGTTATATATGAAAAACAAACCAACCAACCAACCAAAAAATGTGAAATTTCAGTCAGTTATGGAGGAAAACAAGTTACCCGCGAATATAGTTTTGTAATATTTTTCTGCAACTGAAGTGAAATGATATTTTGGCCAACAAAAGAAAGGCGTCGAAAAAATGTGTTACAAAATCCAACCAACAATTTCAACGAATTATGTGTGTTATTTTAAACAATATAACGACGTTTTCAATTAAAAATAAAAAATAAAGAAAATTCAAAATAATTAAAAATAAATAAAAAAAAACTAAAAAAAAAAAACAAAAATTATGCAAAAAGTGAAAAAATTCAAAATCTTAAATTAAAAAATAAACACAATAATAAAATAAAATGTCATTCGCCTAACTTATCTCTGAAATCCCAATAAACCAAAACGAAACGATTTGACCTGAAACGTGTAGCGAGACATTTGTTATTTTTGCAAATCAATAGTCATCGCAGACAGTGGATGGACTCGCAATACTTTTGCTATCTTCTGCTTTTGAGATAAGAATTAAACAACCACCATGTTTTTATTGAAACATTTGCGTCTGAGATGAATGTGGGAATGCAAATATTTGCCATTCAAAAATAAATTATCAAATAATTACAATTTCAAAGTGCTACTTCAATTGAGCGAATAAAAATTTTATTTCGCCTTTGCGACGAAACGAAGTTGTGTTTTGCTTTATAGAAGCATGACCGAAATATGAATAGAAGAACAGAAACATTTTTTTTGATAGACCGGAATTGAGATTGCTCACGAGGTTCACCTATTGAAGGACTGACTTGGAAAAAGAGAATATAATTAATCAAAAAATAATTGAACCAATCAAATTAAATGTTGTTCTGACACTTTCTTCCACAAAGAGTAACTGTCATATTCATAAAAATTTATCAAAAGTTTAAATAGCGATTTTACATTAAAAATTCGTCTTATAAAACTCTAATAAATGACTACGAATATGGCTGCATTAACATTTTGATTAGTCTGTTTAAGTTTTTATTCAATATTTGGGTCTTTTATGACTTTGATTAAAGTTGTAATTTATTTTATAGAAAATGTAATTTACAAAAAATGAAAATTAACTGACAAGGTTATTTCTTCAAAAAAGAAAAAACCAGAAACATCCAGGCAAATAATTTTTTAGACTAATAAGATAAGCTTTACAAAACTTTAATTCAAAAATGAGGCGAATTTAGATCTTACCAAAACTGTATGAACCCTACCATGACTTCAATTGAACTACAATGTAAGGTAGATGTGGTGTCCTCACCACAAGGTGAGTGTTATATAATTTTTTTGCAAGTCGAGATTTTTGCCTAAAATACTTGATTTCTCAAAAAATATGACTTGGGTCTTTTTTTATATTAGGGTAACAATATGAATATTTGCTAAAATGTAAACATATATACATACGACTGATGAAAACATGGCAAAACAATCAATCTATACATAAACGTCACTGATGACATATCCCCACATAGGATACGAAATACGTATTTAGACAAAGTGTGTATAGTTCGTATGAGGAAATTGATCGAAATATGTGGCCTGCGTTTGCTTTCAACTCAAGCCAGTGGATGTTGAAGAATCTCTGCAAATCCTTCTGATGAAGTCTGACATATTCCAGAATTTATGATAAAGGTTTTCAATGACATCATGTCCATTTTTTAAAAGAATATGAGTGCTATACATATATACAAAAAGGTCTTGAGGCAGAAAACTATCTCAATCTGTTGTAAGAATTGCATACTCATTCGAACGCACTCCACTCTTTCACAATACAGCAGAAACGATTTTGGCGCAATGGTGATTTTAATGCAATTTCATATAGCCTCAGCTTTAATATTTTGGAAAACTGCATTCCAATTCCAGTGACCCAAACTTTTTTTTTTACAAAATTTAAATTTTTTTTACAAAATTTAGAGTTTTTTTACAAAATTTAGATTTTTTACAAAATTTAGATTTTTACAAAATTTAGATTTTTTACAAAATTTAGATTTTTTACAAAATTTAGATTTTTTTACAAAATTTAGATTTTTTTTTACAAAATTTAGATTTTTTTACAAAATTTATTTTTTTTTTGCAAAATTTAGATTTTTTTTACAAAATTTAGATTTTTTTTTACTAAATTTAGATTTTTTCGACCTCCACAAGTCAAATATTTCACAGCTACACCATGTTTCAAAGAAACCAGAGATGGTGAGGTAAAAATGGGTTCGGTTTGCCATGGATTGATCTATATATGTGAGTAATTCCATGTCAAACCGGACAGCCAAAATTGCACATGACTTCGACATGGCATGATTTTTCGGCGAATTTAACGAATTTTCTTCATTAAAAATTTAAATTTATTATTTATTATTTTATAGATTTTTATAAATTTAAAATCCTGCTGACATGTCTATATTAAAATCCATGTATTTTGCATTGGGTTTAACCGATTTTCTATACCTTGGTCGAAAGGTCATCAGGAGTACTTTGTTGAATAACTTATGCCCTCTCCGGTTACGAGTTACAAACATTTAATTATGTTTAATTCAGTTTTTCGTTGCAAATCAATAATTGTTTTCAAAAATCCACTGAATTCATTCTGCATATGTTTCGTGGGGCTATGAAAAATAACCCCAAAAAATATATGAAAAATGACCCAAAAATCACCCAAGAAATTGTGTCTTTGTGGGCAATAATTCATATTTGTCATTTGGGCGAGTTTTCATTATGAAAATGGACGACAAGGCAGAAACATTTACCTTGCATAGCCGGCTTTGGACACAACGCTGAGAAGAAAATCTTTAAGCTCGACCGGAAGCCTGCAATTTAGAAAATCTCTACCCTGCGTATCCGGCTTTGCTATATTTTTGGACAATTTTTCATATTAAAAATTACTGCTGAAGACTTCCGCACAACCTTTGGTCTTAAACCAAAATAAATGACAACACATTCAACATAACATACCAACTATACATACAAACAAGAACAATACACACGAGGTACAGTGAAGACGGGACATACCGTACAACAACAACCTTTGCATTGTTGCGAGCGATGCGAGCACATGCATAACATTGAATTGGCAAAGTGAGATTTTTAGTGTGTCGACTTAGTTGGGTGGAATATTTTGTTTATCAGCGCTTCTCATTTGTCATATGTGACCGCTGGTACTAATATGAACCCTGATTGAAGTCAAAGACATACATTCGTTGCGAAAGTTCTGACGAGATTGGGTAGCGCGCATCGAAAATGCGCAGTCAACTTTTAACTGCAACAATAGAGGTCTCACTTCGCCTTTTTGCTAATTTTGGGTTCTGCTGAAGACTTAAGCACAACCTTTGATCATAAACCAAAATAAATGACAACACAAATTACACAATTTTTTTGACGATTTTTTTTTTCAAAAATAAATGCAAAATCAAGCACCTAGCTTTTTTTCCATGTTCTCTGCAAAGCTCATGTGGTGTTTAGACATTTTCTGAATCGTGTTCAAAAATTGCCTCCATACTTCACAACATTTCACAATATTTAGAGCATTGAGTGCGAATAGTTCCCTTGGAGACAACAACCTACATAAGTACAATATCTTCATTCTCTTCATGAAGAAATTATTAAAAAATTATCAACTGTCGTTTGGTGGCGATATAAAAAAATATGATGCCGCGGGTGACATCGAAGTGGTGAATCAAGTTGATCAGAACATATTTTAGATTGATGATAATGAGATAATGGAAATTTTGCCGGAATATTGGTAGGTTATCTTATATTTTCATGGAGAGAAAATTGTATAGTGCTGCAAACTAAATCAGCTTATATAAACTGTTACTTCGAAAGGTTTTATGTAGATCATAACACTCTTCTTGCTGATAGGTTTTCGGTAAATTTGCAAAAATGTAAATTCATAAACGGCTGATAGCAACACAAGCACTCTATACATGAACTCCACTGATGAGTTATCCGCACACAGGCTACGAAATGCTTATATTGATGGTGAGAATTTTTCTCATTGGAGAATTAACCGACAATGTCTGGAAATTGTCTGAATAATTTTTTTCTTATCCGATAATTATCCGACAATGTCTGCATATTTTCTGATGGGAATTTTTCTTATACGAGTAATGTGTGCGATGTGATACGAGAGTTATGATGGAATGTTTTTCTCATACGAGAATTAACCGACATTGTCTGCATACTGTCTGAAGCTATTTTCTTTCAAAGCTATCAAGTAATTGAGATTGGTTCTCCTTCTTTCCAAAGCCAAAACCAGAAAATTTCCTTCGTAAGGAAAAAAATCATATCAGATATTACGAAAAGTTTCAACCATATGTTGTAATTTTTTTGGAAGACTTTGGCTTTGACTTCTCATTCACGAAAACAATATGCAGCGTTTCTTTCGCACTATTGTCCTAAAACGAACTTTTTGTGTTATTTCCGGTTTTTTCATCTTCAGGAATAGTACCAAAAATAAACACTTTTGCCTTCTATTTCAGAAATCACGAAGCACGGGTGTGAACAAGGCAACATTTGTGTTTTTTATCGGAAACAAAAAAATTATTAGATCATCTTCCTTTTACTTTTTAATTACTTAGGCGTCATATGAAGGAGATGAAATCCAAAACGAAAATGATCTCAGATTTGAGACTGAAAAAAAAACTGGGCGTTAGCCTACAATACAATATAAATTGAAATGTATATCAACATAGAAAGGCCAACCAACTAATGTTGGCAACTTTGTGTGAGCACTACTCGTATGTTTGTATGTTTCTGTTTTTTGCTAATTATCGAAATAATGTTAAAAAGTATACAGCGGAAGACATACTAAAGAGTGATTTTTTTGAGGTTAGGATTTTCATGCATTAGTATTTGACAGATCACGTGGGATTTCAGACATGGTGTCAAAGAGAAAGATGCTCAGTATGCTTTGACATTTCATCATGAATAGACTTACTAACGAGCAACGCTTGCAAATCATTGAATTTTATTATCAAAATGCGTGCTCTGTTAAGAAAGTTCATCGCACGCTTCCATTTTATGGTCAGTTTAATCGACCCACTGAAGCGGCTATTCGGGCTATTGTGACTAAATTTCGCACCAAATTTACATTGTTGGACATTAAACCACCAAGACGCTTACGTAGAGTACGAACTGAAGAAAATATCGCAGCTGTATCGGCCAATGTTAATGATGACCATCAATTATCGATTCGTCGCCGTTCGCAGCAATTGGGCCTCTGTTACTCAAAAACGTGGAAATGCCAAAATTGGACTAAGCGGATGGACCACTTGAGGCGCAGCCGCGGTCAACATTTAAATGAAATTATCTTCAAAAAGTAAATATCATGGACCAATCTAACGTTTCAAATAAAGAACCGATGAGATTTTGCAAATTTTATGCGTTTTTTTTTTAAAAAAGTTATCAAGCTCTTAAAAAATCACCCTTTACATACAATGAGTATTCTAAAGTCTAAGTAGAGTATCGTTGCGTGTGGTTTATTGGGAGTCGAAGAGTCAAAAAAAAAACTATTAATTAATAATCTGCCTGTTAACAACAATGGCTAAACGGATATTTTCGATTTTTTATGATTTATGTCTGTAAAGTGAGAAAAAACATTCTTAAAAATTAAAAATAAACCACATATCTGCTGCTGTGTTGGAGGGAGTTTGTTTGCTTAAAATAAAGTTCAAATATTTTCCTTTCAAAGTTCTTCTCGCGCCTTCCTTCACCTAATTGTGTTTATTCAATATGTCAAACATTTATTAAACAGAATTCAATTAAAATGACCCAATTCCATAAGATTGTTGTGCTGCTGTGTGTGTGATGTTTATGTTAAACAAATAAATTAAAAAATATATATATACAGGCGCACGAGAATATAGAACAACATCGTTCGTCGTGCAAGCAAACACTTTGGAAATTTATGGGAGATAAATTCTTGAAAACATTTTCAATAAAATCAACCTCGAGTGAATTATGACAACAAATGCAGTAAACAAATATTCGTTTCGGAAAGAAACCAGAGAAAATGCATAATAATTTAATAAATTATGATAATACTGCTGGAACAACAACATCGACAACATAAACTAAATAAATAAATGTTTAATAAAAAATGTATAAATAAATAGTAAATATAACGTCGTCGACATTAGACAAATATCAATAAACAACAAGTGACAACTGCGGTTAAAGGTTTGAAAATGAAATTTTCCCTTGGTCAATGGTCATGTTTTATTTAAATTATTTTTAAAAAATCAGACAATGTACTTTGGACATTCTCTGAGAATTTTCATTTATAATCATCCGACAATGTTTGCAATTTCTCTAAATCGATTTTTATCTATGTATTTTTATGCAGATTTTTTTCCGCACTAGACTCAAGCGGTCATGTTTTATTTAAAAAATCAGACAATTTACATGATATTCTGTACTTTGGGCATTCTCTGAGAATTTTCATCCGACAATGTCTGCAACTTCTCTAAATCGATTTTTATTTATGTATTTTTATGGGATTTTTTTCCGCACTAGAGTCCAAGCGGTCATGTTTTATTTAAATTTTTATTTAAAAAATCAGACAATTTACATGATAGTCTGTACTTTGGACATTCTCTCAGAATTTTCATTTAGAATTATCCGATATTGTCTGAAGCGATTTTTTATCTGTGTATTTTTTAGGGGAATTTTTCCCGCACTAGAGTCAAGCGACATATTGTGGATATTGTCTGAATAAATTTGTTTCGTACGAGAATTATGCGACATTTTCTGAATATTGTCTCAAAAGATTTGGTTTCTTATTCGATTATTATCCGAAAATGTCTGCAAATTTTCTGAATAGTTTTTTTTCTTATACGTTAATAATGTGATAATGTCTGTGCTTTCTCTGATGAGAATTTTTCTCATACCAAATTTTTTTCTGGATATTGTCTGAATTGACATTTTTACTTGGTGCGATTTTTTAAACGCAAATTCGGCAAGTGAGTTGTGATTCTCGTTCGTTTGTGAGAATTATCTCCTTATAGAGGCCGGGTTTGATGTTGAAAAGTCGCTGCGAAGCCACTTGAAAAGACTTTTGACATGGTCGAAATCATGATCGTGGTAGTCTGCAGCCAAGTAATAAATGTCACCATGCCATTTGTAAATAAATTTGCATTCTATTAAATATAGAAGCAAAATGGCGTTGAGCCAGGACAATATCCCAGTTCAAATCAAATTTTTCGAAAATGTAAGTATGTCACATTTTGCGCATTATTTGATCGAAATTCTCATACGACAATTAGCCGACATTGTCTGCAAATTCTCTGAAGATATTTTTAGTCATTCGATAATTATTCGACAATGTCTGTACATTATCCGATGGGAATATTTCTCATGCGAGAGTATGTGATACATGTACTCATAAAAAAGCTGTGCGACATATTCTGCATATAGTCTGAATAAATTTTTCGTATGAGAATTAGGAGTATGCAGTGTTCTGCGCATTATTTGATGGTATTTTGCTTCTTTCGGTAATTATACGACAATGTCTGGGAATTCTCTGAAGAATTTTTTCTTATCCAATAATTAACCGACAATATCTGTAAATTTTCTGATGGAAAATTTTTCCCATACGAGTTATGCGATTTGATACGAGAGTTATAATGGAAATTAATGGTATATAATGGAAAGTAATAACGGAATTTCTTCACATACGATAATTATCCAATAATGTCTGTACATTCTCTGATGTGAATTGTTCTCATACAAGAGTTATACAACATATTCTGAATATTGTCTGAATAGATTTGTTCGTGCGAGAATTATGAATATATCGCAATCTGCACATTATTTGATGGGAATTTTTCTCATTCGATAAATATCCGACATTGTCTGAATTTTGTTTGAAGTAATTTTTTCACATACGATAATTATCCGACAATGTCTGTACATTCTCCGATGGGAATTTTTCTCATAAAGAGAATATGAAACATATTTTCTCATACAAGAGTTATGCGACATATTCGCGATATTGTCTGAATGGAATTTTTCGTGCGAGAATTATGATTATATCGCAGTGTCCACATTATTTGATGGATATTTTTCTCATAAGAGAATTAAACGATATTGTCTGGAAATTGTCTGAAGAATTTTTTTCTCATCCGATAATTATTCGACAATGTCTGTACATTTTCTAATGAGAATTTTTCTAATACGAGTTAAGTGATGTGATACGAGGATTATGATGGCATTTGTTCTCATACGAGAATCAACCGACATTATCTGCATATTCTCTGAAGCGATTTGTTTCCATACAATAATTATCGTACATTCTCCGATGGGAATTTTTCTTATACGAGAGTATGCGACATATTATTATGTTATGCGAAATATTCACGATATTGTCTGAATAGATATTGTCTGAATAGATATTGTCTGAATAGATATTGTCTGAATAGATATTGGCTGCGAGAATTATGAGTATATCGCCTGCACATTATTTGATGGGAATTTTTCTCATTGGAGAATTAACCGACAATGTCTGGAAATTGTCTGAAGAAATTTTTTCTTATCCCATAATTATCCGACTATGTCTGTATATTTTCTGATGGGAATTTTTCTTATACGAGCAATGCGATGTGATACGAGAGTTATGATGGAATGTTTTTCTCATACGAGAATTAACCGACATTGTCTGCATATTCTATGAAACGAAAATTAACCGACATTCTCTGAAAGAAAAATGTAATTGATAATTAATCGATCCAATATCTACACATGTTTGGATGGATTTTTTTTCTCATACGAGAGTTATGCGACATATTATGGAAAATATCTGAACAGATATCGAGGAATGTTTTTTCATTCGAAAATTATCCGACAATGTCTGCAAAATCTCTGAGGAGAGATTTGTGCGAAATTGTCTGCACATTTTCGGAAATGTTTTTTTTCTTCCATTGTATTAATTTACACTTTTTAAATTTATTTATCAGATATTTAATTAAATTTAAAATTAATTAATTAAATTTAAAATTAATTAATTAAAAACATTTTATATATTAGATATTTCGAGCGATAAAAATCTGCAGACTAGCATAAAAAAATAAAAAAAAAAATCGGACAGGACAGAAGTCGTTGAATAATAAGTGATAATATTGTCATATTATTTTCGACAAAACCTATAAATTTTGTTAAAGTTAGTGCAGGCTTTATGGGAAAAGTTGAAAAATCTATAAAAATTTTCCCCCAGATTTTGACTGAAATCTCTCAAGCAAAGCTTGCGATTTTCCACGATCTTGTATCAAACGATGAACAAAAATATACTTGTCTTTGTCCGAATAATTGTTGTTATTTAAATAAATATAATTTCAATTTTATTACGGCACACTTCGTCGTCTGTCTCTCCGTGAAACGCCACAATTCCATGTATCGTCGTTTATCGAACACAAAAGTGTTGGGGTCTGGGGCTGGCCTTTGGTATATGTATATTTTTTAATTCAACTTCGCACCAATGTCTCTTATCAATAACGTATTTATATTTTTTGGCGTAGATAAGATTTCAAACAAAAACAAAAATTAAATACACCTTATCATGAATTACGAGTAGTAGAGCCCTCGTAAGGTATGCCTCCAGACCCACAAAAAAACATGTTTTTTTTTGTCTCTCTTTCTCTTGGGCTGTGGGGGGACTAGACTAGATGTTTTGTTATCATAACAATTTTGTTTTGTTTGTTTTAATTTATATCATTCATAATTCCCATGCAGTTTGTAAATGTACGTCTTCGGCAATTCCTATATCATAGAATGCATTGTGTTATCTACCTCTTCTAATCGTCGTCATATTCAGCCCATTAACCTTATTCGCTTCACCTCTACCGTGCGTCCACTTCTTCTAAAACTTTGACTGATAACCAAACCGAACGTACGACAATTTCGATGGCAACAATTACAACGCTCCCCAGCACTAACTACTCCAACCGATTTCAATGGGTTTAACTGACAATTGTTGGGACATGACACCTTGTGCCGCTCCCTCCAGGGTGTTTAAATAAATATCAATTGTTTTTTTTTTGTATTCTCATTTGAAACATGTGTCGTTTTTTTTGTTCTGTGAAATTATTGTTAATAGAGGAGGAGGAGTTCTCTCTGCAAACGCACATCAATATTTGCATAATTTGTTAAGACAGCCGTTATTTTAAATGTGTTTCTCGAACAATTGTTGACGAACGGATGGGTGGATGGATCGCTGTCTGTCTGTCTGATTGTCTTGTCTTTGTGAAGTGATCAAAACAAACAAAAAAAAACAAAGTTCGTGACAAAATTTAAATAAAGTATGATTTATGTATGGATGTTTTAATGCCCGGTCGGCCACATGTGTTCCCACTCCACAGTTCTTTGTTTAGACATCTTGGATGGCCCCTCAAAAGTCGTTATGAAATTGATATTTCAGAGCATGCATACATATATTTTATGAGCTGCATATTTATTTCATATTTCAATTCATACAATTATTTAATGTTTTTATACATTTTATTATAAACAATTTATATATAAATTTGATGATTGATGTATAATTTTATAAAATTAATCCTTATTTTTGATGCGTTTGCAGCATTGTATTTTTTAAAATAGTTTAAAACCCCCAACAAATCCTCCTGCTATTTTTAAGAAATTTTCATATTTTTGCAAGGATAACCATGTTATCCTTGAATTTTAGGAATAGGCTATGTCCTGCATAATTATGTAAACCATTACGAGGAACAATTTTGTAGAATATTTTAAATCTCTATCTATTCAATTTAGCTTTCAAAATCTACAAAGTTTATTAATCTTTGTAGTTGGTTATCCAGAAGAAGATGTTGTTTCTTCTGGATATGTGAACCATGTTCTCTTCACATTTTAGATATAGGGTATGTTCTTCATTTTTATGTAAAACATTATGATGAACAATTTTGTAGAACATTTTAACATTCCTCTAACTCTTCAATTTAAAGTTTTAACTCTAAAATGATTTTAAATCTAGGTAGTTGGTAGTAAAATATTTGTATGTCTAAGAGCACCATGTTATCTATACATTTTAGGTATAGAGTGCGTCCTGCATTTTTATGTAAAACATTATGATGAACAATTTTGTAAAACATTTTCACCCTCTAACTCTTTAAGTTAGCCGCTAATTGTAGAAATATCATAATTCTTGGTTGTTTGCTAGCAACATGTTTTTATGGCTAAATGGGAACCATGTTATCTTTACATTTTTGGTACAGGGTGTGTCCTGCATTTCTATTTAAAACTCTATGATGAACAATGTTGTAGAACATTCTAATCCTTTAACTCTTCAAGTTAACCCTCTAATTGTACAAATATCATAAATCTCGGTAGTTGCTAGCAACATATTCTTGCGTCTTAGGAAACCATGTTATCCTTACATTTTAGATACATGATGCGTCCGGCATTTTTATTTAAAACATTACGCTTAACAATTTTGTAGAACATTTTAACCCACTAACTCTTCACTATAACGTTCTAACAATTGTACAACGATTATAATCCATGGGGACTGCTAGCAACATGTTGCTAGACATATAGCGTGTCGTTGGTACATTTTGCGTTTGATAACTTTAGGGACAAAAAGCCTCATTCAAAAGCCAGAGTCTTCAACAGGCAACATGTACCAATGTCATGCAACATCTCTAGAAACTTGTTGCTGACAACTACCAACGTTTATAATAGATATCGATTTGACAGGATAAATTGAAGTGTTGGAATGTTACAATATTCTACAAAAATGTTCCTCGCAATGTTTTATATAATTAAGCAAAACAACCCTATACCTAAAATGTAAGGATAACCCTATAAAAATATGTTAAAATGTTAAAATACAATAAAAATGCATCTGCATAAATGAAGTACGCTGAGCTGTATTCAAAATTATTATCGTTTTTTATGCAGCATTTACTATTTTCTTGTTAAACCATTTTGTTACTTTTCCTAAATCAATGGACTTATCAACTAGATCTTGATTATTTTCAGAAAATAATTGTAGGAAATACTAAAAGCAGCTTTAAATTAACTAAGTAAGAAAAAATCAACAAAAATAAAAAAGTTTAGACTCTTTTTAAAATGAATTGGGAAAGAATTTACTTTTTTTCTAATAGATTAAACTTCAAACTAAATTATTATGAACAGCTTTTTTTCCGAATTTTATATTTCTTTGGACCATCAAAAATTTGAAATATGTCTTTAAAATTAAAATAAAAAATAAATAAAATTTGTAAGATTTAGAAAAAATCAAAGTGTGTATTACGCTATATAGTGTGTATACGCTATATATAGCTATTCAGAAAGTATAAAAATATTCAAGTTCGCCTAAAAATCTATTTTTGAACAAAAATTTCCTTCAACTGCTCACAAACGAAACTACAAAGTCAATCCATTTTAAATGCAAATCGCAAAAAAACACTATTTCTATGAAAAAAATCTTTGGGACAAAATCATAGAAAAAAGGAAGGACGTTTTTAGAAATTTTTCAAAATTTGAATAAAATATTTTTTCTGCTCATTATTAGTAAATTCCCAAAAATACTTTTATTTTTTATTTCTTCCAAAAATACGAAAAGTAGTCAACTTTGGCATAATTTGTAAAATATAATCCATTGCCCGAAGTTCAATGTTAACATCTCAAAATATTCCTCAAGTCTCTGTCTAATTTCAACGAAACTATAAAGTCAATCCATTTTAAATGCAAATCGCCAAAAACACTATTTCTATTTAAAAAAATCTTTTGGAATGAGCATGGACAAAATCGAAAAACGAAGGTATTTTTATAAATTTTCAAAATTTGAATAACATATTTTTTCTGCTCATTATTAGTAAATTCCCAAAAATATGTAAAAAATACTTTTATTTTTTTATTTTATCGACAAATACGAAAAGTAGTAAACTTTGGCATAATTTGTAAAATATAACCCACTGTCCGATGTTTAATGTTAATATCTCAAAATAAAAAAAGAAAGTATGTTTTTATAAATTTTCAAAATTTGAATAAAATATTTTTTCTGCTCATTATTAGTAATTTCCTAAAAATATGTAAAAAATACTTTTATTTTTTTATTTCTTCGAAAAATACGAAAGTAGTCAACTTTGGCATAATTTGTAAAATATAATCCACTGTCCGATGTTCAATGTTAATATCTCAAAATATTCCTCAAGTCTCTGTCTAATTTCAATTTTTACAGAACTCAGATCAGATTTTTACAGAACTAGATCAGTTGAATTTAATTTTGACCGATGGAAAAAGTTTACAGTTGTCACTATGAAAATCCACTAAAATTACTAAAAAAAAACGTCATATGATTCGACCAATAAGTCATTCTAAGAGAAGAATATATATTGGGCCTATGTTACTCAAAAACGTGGAAATGCCAAAATTGGACTAAGCGGATGGACCATTTGAGGCGCAGTCAAGGTCAACATTTGCATGAAATAATCTTCAAACATTAAATTATATGGACCGTACTATCGATTCAAATAAAGATTTCATGAATTTTTCTGAATTTTTTGTGTTTTTTTTTTTGAAAAACTTTCCAATAGCTTTTAAAAAAATCACCCTTTATAAGGTTTATCGAAATCCAATCACCTCAATTTCACGAAATGTCGAAAGAAATGTTGAACAAGATTTTTTTTTGGAATTTCTGAGGTCTCATTCGAACCCTATTTATCCAGAAATAATTCACCGATTCCAAAATCTAGAGTCTTGCTTTCATACCTTTGCAATATGGTGTTAATAAATCAGAAACAAATCCAAACGAAAGGCTGTAAAAAGTTCAATAAATCTATTGAGTTTAGTCTGATGAGACTATAATTCAAATTCAATTTGGGGCTTGGTTAACGCAACTATTCGGTTGTTGCAACAGGCATGGACAGTAATTAGTTGCGATCATCGAACTCGTACTGTATGCATTTCTAACATATATTTAAATTAAATTTAAAAATATTCTTATTATTAAGAATTATTTTGCAAATCATCATAAAAATGGAAATTTTTATTTATTTATTTTTTTTTTTGCAAAATTTCCGATCCAGCCTAATGTACATGTATATTTGGAAAAACACATCGCTTGCACAAGTGCCCAATCGAATGCCAATTGTTCTGTTTTGTTGTTGTGCATGCTCGTACATCACTCCCTTCGTCTCCCGTTAACTTTAGTGGCTATAAATTGGCATGTTAACGCGGCAGGTTCGATCGTCGAGTACATTAGTATTCGCATGAGTTAACAGCATTCAAGCACTTGGAGCCATTTGGTCGATACAACAGTTTTTTGATCGATTAACTAACACGATGTCTGCTTTATTTTGGTCTAGTGAAGTGTTTATATGCATATATTAGATGTCGTTGAGTATGAGTACGTTGTCACCTGCATTATTTTGTTTTTGTCCCCAATTAAAATTATATAGTGCTCTCATTTGGGTCAATGGGCCGGTAAAACGGTTTCACACAAAATATCTCCAATACTTGAACAGGCTGAATGTCACGCTCTTCCTCCCCCCACCGGCACACACTCATGTAACCAACCATCTGCTGGTGGTGGTGCCGCCTCAACACACAAATTCTTAAGTCAATCGAGCGGCGGCGACGACACATTTGTTTTTATCTGTTTTTGGACAAAGGCAGGAGAGCTTCTAGTTTTTTTCTTTTTGTTCTTTTTGTTTGACAGAATTGACCTCTTTTTCATTTTCTTCTTCTTCCTCCTCACTATGCATCATGTATCTCTGTTGTCGTTGTTGTTGTTATTGCTATTATGGTACTTTGAGGCTTCATTTACAATTTACAATACCGCACCCCGCTTCCTCTCCCCAACACGACCCCTTACCCACAATTAAGCAAGCATTTCCACCAAGTTGGTCTTGTCAATTTTGTTTTTTCTTCTTTTTTTAATGGTTAAGAATGAATATCCAGTTTTCTTTTCACTGTGTGCAATGCATGTGTGGTGCTGCTGCTATTTTGTTCTCCTTATTTTTCGTACAAAAGAGCACGGACTGCACTGTGTGGAGTGTGATGTGCGTGCGTGTTGAATCATCGTCATCATCATCGCACACTCATTATTGGCTGCAGCAGACAGCAGCACACAGCCCAATGTAATGCAACCAACCCAACTGCAAGAAGATCATCATACACACAGCACATCAGCACAACACCACACCACACACTATCAGTACTGTTGCTGTTACTGTCAAGTATTAAGTATTGGAGAGTACACTGTTGTTGTGACTGTTGTGATTGTCGTTGTATTTGTTGTTGGCTGGCCTGCTTGCTTGCCTGTCGATTAGTTTTTTAGGTCAATATGTGCATTGAGTCGTGGAGAGACTTCTGTTGTTGTCTTCGTTGGTTGGCATGGCATGGCATGCCTTCATACAATACGATATTGGTTTCTTCCGCACACGAAGGAGCAGACGTCGACGGCGACGGCGACGAAGCAGCAGAAGACGATAAAGTGCGTTTATGCCAACAACTCGCAACTGATAATGATTGTGTCGACGTCGTCTTCTGTGTGTGGGTTGTTTTGTATTTTTGCTTTCTTTCTGGTATTAATTACAATTTTGACTTTTCGCCGTTGCCTTTCATTCACGCCAGTCGTTCGACTGATCCATCGATCTATTGCTTATTAGAATTTTATTTGTTATGTTTCTTTTTTACTTTTCGTACTCTCCTTGTCGAGATTAATGCCCCTATTACGGTTTACAACTAAACTCAGTTGAGTTGTAATTTCAGTTGAAATTTTACAATTTGGTATTATCGATAACAACTCAACCATTCAAAAAATTTCAAGTTGTAATTTATCGTATTACAACTCTTTTGTGGTATTACCGTTTACAACCCTGTGTTTGTGCGGTTGACAAACTCATCAAAAAATTACAACTGATCAATGCCAGTTGTTTCAAAAAAATTATCAGAGCAAAATGGAGATCGGGTAAGCACACATTTGTAATTAATTAATAATGAATCTGCAATTTGAAACAAATTTATAGAAAAAATAAAGTTACAACAGCACGCCAGTTCGAAAAACTTGTTGAGCTTATGAGGAAGCATCCCGACACTGGACGAGGCAAGCCACAATTCGGAGGCAGCAAAAACAAAACAAAAGAATTGTGGGAGGAATTTGCCATGGAGTTGAACAGTTTAGGACCGCCATCAAGAACTATAAGAACTATAGATGTTGCATTTCTTTTTTTGGTGAAATGATGCGAACGTGAGTCCCATCGATACATCCCAATATTCCCGGGAATCTATTTTTTGTATAAAATGCACGCATTGAAGCGTTCTGCTCCTCTTCCGTCATTTGGGTTTTAATCCATTTCGCAGACATATGCTGCTCGATTATATTTAACACTTCCTTCATAACTACAGATACTGTAGGTTGTGCCAATCCAACATTGAAGTCATTTCCACTGCATTTTTGGTAACTGCCGTCTGCAAGGAACCTGAGAGTTGCGCATAGCTTCAAAATAGGAGGTATAGCCGTACCTCGCACAGGTTTATTAAAAAGCTCCTTCGTCTCATTTAGCAGATAGCAAAAAGCATCCTTATTTAAGCGAAAATAACTTGTAAACCTGCAAGCAAAAAGTTTTTAAAGGCCATTCAATTATAACCACAACCTTTTCTTACTTGCTGTTTGGAAGTTCCAATGGATTAGAGTGATCCCGGAGACTTCTTCGTTTCCGTAGAACATCAATGTTCTCATCAACGCTTTCGTCGTTGTAAAATAAATCTATACAAATGTCCATTTCACTATTTATTAACAAAAAGCACGATTTCACAAACAATAATAATTTTTTCACAAACAATAATCTATTTTTTTGTGTTTAAATTTCTTGTCGCAATACCATCAGCTGTTTAATCAGTTGTCAAATCATCACTTTTTTAGGTTGGCAACGTCAATACGATTTCAACTGAAACTAGTTGTAATTCGTAATACCAAAAAGGAGTTAAGTTGTATTATAGTTGAGTTGTTTCAATTTCAACTCAACTGAGTTTAGTTGTAAACCGTAATAGGGGCATTAGTTACAAATTAATGGCAAATGGAAAATTTTCCGATAGTTTGTTGCGTGGAAAGGAAAAAAGATACTATGGCCGCGCTACTGTTATATAATGACAAAATATGATATCAATGTCTTGTAATTATACAGTTACTGAGAAATAGGCCAGTAAGAGTTATTGTTTACTTTGAAATCAAGAGTAGTTAGTCAGTTGTGGGTATTCATGGTTGTGAACCGTTGTATCGGCAACTATGATGTTTGTCTTCGAACATGCAAAGAGTAGCATAACTCTCTGTATATAATAGGGCTGGCTGTTTTTTCTTTAAGACAGTATAACTAAGCTGTGATAATAAAAACCTAAATAAAAATTCAAAATTTCACTCAAAATAAATACATTCTTTTTTATAATTGTCTCCAACAGCAATATCAATGTGCGTATGAAAATAAATTTTGAAAAATAATTAAAAATTTATGGTTATCATCGAGGCTAAGTACAAAAAATCAACACAAAATATTTTCTTTTCGAAAATATGTTTTGATATGTTTTTTTTTTTTTTGGAAAATGCTATAAAAAAAAATACTGAATATTTTCTCAAATTTCTTTTTTTATTTGAAAGTACAATCCTTCCGGTTAATAATGGAAAATAATTTCATTCAAATGGCTGCTGAGGGCACCCCACAAATAATAGTCCAACGGTTGAATAGTTGAAAAAAAAAACGTTAGATGGCGGACCCTTTATTTATATTGTAGTTGGCAACAATGTGGAAAAAATATTTTTTTATTTTGAGAAAAAAATTAACTATTTTGTTGACAAAAAACACTTTGTTGCATTGGAACGGATGTGACACTTTTGTTTAAATATCTCCCATATTCATTGACTGAGATTTTTACTATATTGCCAATTGAAAATGTCAGGTTAAGCGGAATATTATTTCAAATATGAATATGTACAAGCGTCTTAAATATTGGAGATACACAACAAACAAGAGCGTCACGGGTGTGACCTTAGCTTTGAAGAAAATCTTGAGGTTTTACTTATTTTCTTGAATTCGGTAATGTTCTTCCATTACATGCCTTTATTAATTTCTGCTAATCAAAAGAGTAGTTCATACACTTTCTTCTAAAGTATACGTTAGCGACATCTCTTCATGAATATAATAAACATATGACATTTAAATTGTAACGGGTGTGACATTTTGACGGAAATGCCGTTACAAGACCAGTCGATATTTGGAAAAAGAAATTATCATTATTTTTTTAATAAAATAAAAAGTAATTATTATGAGAAGTATAAGCATTACAAATGTTTTTCGGTGTTTTTGTTTTGAAATTTTGCCGAAAAAAGGGTCACTAATATCAAGCATCATACCGGAGAAAACTATGCCTATTGAAAAAATATCTATGGATAAATGTAACGGATTTGATCCCATTGTAAGAGAATTTTAAATAAATCATCTTTTTAAATTTCTCAATAAAGCCAGCAATTTAAATATTATTATATTATTTTGTAATAGCTGGCATCATAATATAATAATGTATTGATTGATTCAGCTTGAGGCGATGAAACCACTGCTGGTGTTGTTTTATTATTTTATTTTCCCAATATTTCGTTTGTCTTCGTCAACCATTCGTCAAACACTAAACGAAAATATATACAAGTTATAACAGATATTCACTATCTATATCACAAAAAAAATCAACAATAATTACATTAGAAATTAATAGGCGTCGTCCTGTTGTCTTTGTAGATGTAGATTGAAATAAATAAATAAAACATAAAAAGGAAACAAAAAATATTTTTTTTTATATATTTTTTGGGTTTTTCGTGCGATTTTGTTTTAACCATCCCTCTCATGCCCAATGTTGCCTATAGGCAATATGACGAGTTAGTCCTACAAAATTTTTAAAATCACATATTTTTCACAATTGCACTATATGTCAGAAATATAAAAAAATAGTTTTTAAAAAGAAACTTATATTTAGGTCACCCGATTGCACCGATTTATCTGCTAGTGTAAGGTTCGGATGTTTGAACATGTTGGATGCTCAGATCCTTTCTTGTGCGTCCAACAAATGCCAGAGAGTTGAGGGTTTTATGTTTGAAAATTACACTGTACGACTGTCTAAAAACTCTGCGAAGTGATATTAGTTTTCTGTTAGGTATTATCGAGTAGAACAAGAATCTGTATTTGAAACTTGCCAGACACACCAAAATCTCAACGGATTTGAAAAGAAAAAAATCAGGAGTTTTCGATAAATGCTTACTTTTTATTAAGAAAACTTCAGAAATCTGTCTGCTTTTGGCCAGCAAACACATTATTTAAAACAATTTTTATCCATTTTTGAACATTGATCCTGTTTTTGCCCACTATTTTGTTTGGGAACTGTAAAACTTGCAAATTTATTTAAGTGACTCCCTTTTTAAGGAGCAGAGCACCATTTTGTTTTTAAATTCACTGAGTTATTGAAATTTTTATTAATATTTATTTTTCGTAAAAATAAAAGCTTTAGCCATTCCAGTTCACATCACTCATTATTTTACGTATTAAAGTCATATAAATTTATTTAAAATTCATCAAATTATATAAAAATGGTAAAAAAGCATGACGAACATTTTAATAAAAAATGGGAACACATTTTCCCCACTTTGGGAATTCGGGTATTTTTTGAATACATGGAAATCTAGTAATTTTTCATTTTACTAAAGAAATCTCCAATTTTGAAAAACATTTTCCCCACTTTGGGAATTCGGAAATTTTTTAACATGGAAAATCTAGTATTTTTTTTTTAGCTTTTTGATGAATTTTAGATATTTTTTATTGGACTTCATTTCCTAAAATTAAAAATTATAAAAATATTAAAAAAAATACCAGTTTTGGAACTCATTTTCCTCATATTGGGAATTCGGTTATTTTTTGACAATGGCAAATCTAGTAATTTTCTTATCGTTTTTAACTTTTTGATGATTTTTTATGTATTTTTTTGGACTTCAATTCGTAAAATTAAAAAAAAATAAATAAAATTAATAAAAAATCCACAATTTTTAGAATTCGGGTATTTTTTTTGAAACATGGGAACTCTAGTATTTTTTATGATATATATATTTATATCTTTGATGAGTTTTAGTTATTTTTTATTGGACTTCAATGTGTAAAATTTAAAATTATTAAAAAATCCCCAATTCTGGAACACATTTTCTTTACTTTTGGAATTCGGGTATTTTTTGAAAACATGAAAAATTTGGTAATTTTTCCACCGGTTTTATCTTTTTGATGAATTTTTATTTTTTTATTATTTATTTTTTTATTATTAGTAAAATTTAAAATTATAATATCGATAATGTAGTACTGAACAATTTTCAAAATTATTTACCATTTTTATCTTTTTGATGAATTTTAGTTATTTCTATTGGACTTCAATTGGTAAAATTAAAAATTATAAAAATATTAAAAAAATCCCACTTTTGAAATACATTTTCCCCACTTAGGGAATTCGGCGGGAAACATGGAAAATCTACACCTCTTCAAGTTTATAATCAGAACATACAAATTTATATTGAGAAATGTAAATTCATTTTAGGAACATATTCATTCATAATGGGTAATGTAAATTTTAAAAAAGGGAACATGTTAATTCATAATGAGAAATATAAATTCATAATGAGAATTGTTAACTTATATTGAGAACAATTAATTAATAATAGGAACCTACCAATTCATAATGAGAAATACAAGTTCGTAATCCAAATTCATAATAAGAAAATATGTTTTCATATTCAGCAAATATTAATAATTCATAATGTGAAAAATATAAAATCATATTGAGAAAATATAAATTTGATATAATTGATAAAATATATGTTTCAATGAAAATATCCTTTGAAGAACGTACATACATAGCATCATTATAGCATTATACATTTTACTGCCTATGAATTTATATTTTTTCATTATGAATATATAACATCCATCTAACGTTTTTTTTTTCAACTATTCAACCGTTGGACTATTATTTGTGGGGTGCCCGAGGCAGCCATTTGAATGAAATTATTTTCCATTATTAACCGGAAGGATTGTACTTTCAAGTAAAAAAAGAAATTTGAGAAAATATTCAATAGTTTTTTTATAGCATTTTCAAAAAAAAAAAAAAAAGAAAAGTTATTTGGCGGACCCTTTATTTCCTGAATATGAATTTGTATTTTCTAATTATCAATTTGGATTTTCTCATTTTGTATTTATATTTCTCATTATGATGTTGTATGTTCTTATTATGAATTTATATTTCTCAATATGAATTTACAGTGCTGATTATGAATTATTATGAATTTACATTTCTCAAATTCAATTTATATGTTATGAATTTACATATTCTGATTATAAATCACATTTTTTTGAATATAAACTTGAAAATGTGTAGTAATTTTTTCATCTTTTTTTAACTTTTTATGTATTTTATTGACTTCAATTCATAAAATTAAAAATTATAATAATATAATATCGATAATGTAGTACTGAACAATTTTTAAAATTATTTAGCATTTCTGCAAAATTTATATTATTTTATTATTTAAATATTGAAAATTCAAGCTCGAGGCCAATATTTAAATAATAAATTAAAAATATAGGCCGAATATCAAAAAATCACATTTGATCTTTATTTTAATAATTTTCTCTCGGTTTATAAAAATAATCTGTTGTTTTCGAAGTATCTTCCTGTGCGAATCCCTACAGTAACCCTACACCATCCCATCTGCTTCCACCACATCCTATCGTTATTTAGCTGCTTTTTTCATGGAATTACTTTAGGATATAGATGATGCTGATGATGTGATGTGCTATGCTATGGTATTATGGCATTAAACCATAAAACTATGAACATCAATTTCACATAAAATTTTCTTCTGGAGCAGAAAATAATGGCGAGAAAGAAAGAAAGAAGAAAAGGCAGAAAAAAATAAACGACAAAAAACAACACTACATTTTAGCCAAGAAACGTGTTAAACGTGTCTTCTCTGTTTTCGTTTTTGCCCCTTCAGTCTTACTCTCGCTCTGTCTATCTATCCTGTTGCCGATGATCAATGCACTTTTTGGAAAATTGTTTTTGTGGCCTGGCGAGGCCAGTCATGATGTTTCGGTTAAGGTGCTCTGTGCACACACACACAACAATTGCAACTCTAAAAGAAACCACTTACCACAAAATAATGTATTATCTTTCATAAACTAAACTTGCACTCATTTCGTTTCATAAAAAAACCAGAGGAAGCTAGAGAGGAGGAGGGGGGGGGGGGGGGGGGGTTGTATGAGCGGAGTTTTTATAACATAGGTTCGGTTCAGCTCAGTTCAGTTCACCATCATAAATGATGATGGATATCGCCTTTGAAATAAAAAGTAAAATTTCAATCATCGGCAGTGGTAGCTACGCATCATTGCAGCGCCTGCATTTCTTGCTAGTGCTTGCTTGATGGCCGCGATCCTATTTGTTTTCTATTCCCCAAGATCGAGAGTTAGTCATCGTCAACATTGCAACGTCGTCTCAACGTGTTTGTCGACACGATGCCGGTTCAGTTAATACTTGTGATGTTGTAGTTTGATCATAACCAACCACTGTGGTTGTGTGGTGTACAACCAACCAACCAACCAACCCAGATGACGATGATGATTGTGATGATTGCCATGTTATAAAATTGCGTAGATGTTTGTTTGATCAGTCTGCCGGTTGGGTCGGTTCGCCTTAAACGCGATCATGCCGCCGCGCTGCCTGCCTTGCACTGTAATAAAATGAAGAAACTGCACTGGACGGATGCAAAAAACAGGATTCATTTTTCAAGTTTTTTTCTTCTTTCTTTTTCTGTCTCTGTTTTCGCAGCTTTTTACTCATTTAAGGAAAACCGAGTAAAAACACTTTAATTGCCGGTGTAATTTATGGTTAATTTTCTTTATTTTTTCGCTGCCCAAATGTTAATGAACTCTCTTCAACGCTAAACTAGATGAATAGCCAAACTTATGTACAATAGGATGGTTCACGAAAATAAATTGCAGTGGTCACCCCCCAGAAATGAAGATTGGATTGTTTAATGATGATCTGCAAAATATTTCGTCACTGAGTGGAGCCATCTGTAAGCTAAACGCTCCTGAAAAAACCTCTAAAAATCATGTTTTTCGTGTATTTTTTACCCATTTTTTTCTCAGTTTTTTTTTTTTACAAAAAATATTATTTTTTACTATTTTTTTTAATTTATTATTTTTTCCTCTACTTCTTGTCAAAAGCTTTCGTATTTTTAATTTCAATTTAAATAAAAAAATATTGAAAAAATTTTGCTTTTCATTTTTTAAATGTTTTTGGCAAGAACATCATATCAGAGGCCCCAATAAGAAAAAAATGGTCGTCATGTTATCGAGATCTCCCTTAGTTGTCGAGATAAAAAAGTTTTTTTCTATATAAAATGAGGTCAATATAAAAAACGGAAAAAATAAAAAAATATCTATTTTATTTATGTAGTTATTTAATTTTAAGTGACGCCGGCAGAGAAACATTAAAAAAATTGCGCTAGAAACTTATATATATTTTTTTAATTTTTAGTTTTCTTTGAATTATATTTGTTATATAATTCCTTTGTAGGTACGCCTGTACTTTCTAATTTTTCTTTAAATATGTTTACCGAACTTCTAATTTATTTATGATAGTTATCGATTACTAGGGCAGTTATCGATAAATAACAAGTTATCGATAATTAAAAAGGTTATCGATTGCTATGGCAGTTATCTATAAATAAAAAGTTTTTGATTACTATGATAGATAAAAAGGCTACAGATTACAATGGCAGTTATCGATAAACAAAAAGTTAAAATTACACCGGAAAAACATGATTTTTAGGATTATTTTCAGGAGCTTTTAGCTCACAGATGGCTTGATCTAGGAAATTGCAAATATTTTGCAAATCATCATTAAACAATCCAAACTGTATTTTCGTGGGGTAACTGGAATTTGTTTTTCCGTTTGTATGGACGGCGACCCAGCCTAATGTACAAGTGTGTTTATCCCATACCCGCAGCCAGACAGACAGTCGGTGCTGTTCGGTGCGTTACGCTCTTGTTGATTATCTTCGGCCAATTTTCACAAAATAAATTGACCATTCAACTCAACATAATTGAAATTTCACTTTCTGTGGTGCGCGAGCGCGAGGCACATGCATTGCAAAAGGAAATGAAATATTAGTTATTTATTAATTGCAAAAGGCAGGAAGGAAGTACCGCGGAGGAAGGTAGCAGCAGTTTTTTTTTTTTGTAGAAAAATGTAATTCATTTCACACGAAAATTCCCGCTTTTATTTTCCAATTTTGTGGCATAATTTCATGGAATTTTTTTCACAATTGTTTTTCTTGATGTTTCAATAATTAGATATCAATAGATGAATATTTTATGGCAAACCTGGGTTTGTTGATCGCGTTTTATATAGACGACAGACCTCTACTTTAATATTACTTTGCAAATATTTATAAATGTAACAATATTAGCAATTTCTATTAATTATTTGCTTACTAAAATCTCACAATTTTTAAACAGGGATTTTTTCTCCCACACATGGGATTTTAAAGAAAGTTTGGGGCTTTGACAACATTAAGGCGATCTTATCTTCTAACTCGGACAATCCGAAAGAAAATGAGTATTTAGTTTTAACTGGCTTGGAGTTAGTGAAAAGAATGAAAGAAAGCGGAAAAGGCAGAAATGACAGCAGTCCATCTTTAAAACAAAAGCGAACAAAAAACAAACATTACACTGTGCTACAAAAAAAAAAGAATGAAGTAGAGAACTCTGGTATTGTTTGGTATTCTTCTTTCCTGTACTGTCGAGTAAAACAAGAATCTTTTATTTAAATTTCCCACACACCCTCAAAAATCTTGAAAACCGGTTTGGCGTATCTTTAGGCATTTATAGCCTTTAAATCAGTTGTTTATCAACCGATTTTTAATTTTTTACACATACTTTTAGCAGTTCTTTAATGCAATCGAAAGGAGCAAACAAATATTAAAAAATAATTATTTGCCCTTTATTGTATTTTGTCTCTACTGAAACGTTTGTTTTATAAAATAAATTTTAAATTTGACTATTTGACATTTATTTGTGTTATATAAATTTCTTTTTTAACTTTTTCGAATACCATTAAAAATAAAAAAAATAATTACAATTAAAGAATATGGCCTGGCTAAAAATAAAGAATTTAAAAATATATTTTTTAGTTTTTTCGTTTGTATTTTTTGGTCTGTAATCAATATTTGATTTGAACTGGGATATTGTCCTGGCTCAATACCATTTTGCATCTATATTTAATAGAATGCAAATTTATTTACAAATGGCATGGTTATTTATTTATTATTTATATTTTTTAAATATCCAAAAATATTAAAAAATGGTATTAAATTGAATTAATTAAAAATTTTTCAACGCATTTAATTATTTACCGCTCTTTGACCCCTTAGACAGGAAGACATATGTTAAATGAATGATTTTTAGCAACAGTTTTCTTTGGACGTCAATGGGCTAATTTGTATTTTGTTTACACAAAAATTTTATTTTTTTAAATTTATATATTAAATTTATATTATATATATTTAAATTTATATTATATATATTTAAATTTATATTATTATTATTTTTTAATTTATTATTTTTTCCGATATTTTTTGTTAAAAACTTTTGTATTTTTAATTGTCATTTAAATTAAAAATCATTGCAAAAAAGTTGCTTTTCATTTTTTAAATGTTTTTGGCTCCAATAAGAAAAAAATGGTGGTCATGTTATCGACATCTCCCTTAGTTGTCGAGATAAAAAGTTTTTTCTATATAAAATGAGATCAATATAAAAAACGGAAAAAATAAAAAATATCTATCAATTTTATCTATATAGTTATTTCATTTTAAGTGCCGCCGGCAAAGAAATATTAAAAAAATGCGCGAGAAACTTATAAATATTTTGTAATTTTTAGTTTTCGTTGAATTATATTTGTTATATAATTCCTTTGTAGATACGCCTGTAATTTCTAATTTTTCTTTAAATATGTTTACCGAACTTCTAATTTATTTATGATAGTTATCGATTACTAGGGCAGTTATCGATAAATAACAAGTTCTCGATTACAATGACAGTTATCGATAATTAAAAAGGTTATCGATTGCTATGGTAGTTATCTATAAATAAAAAGTTTTTGATTACTATGATAAATAAAAAGGCTACAGATTACTATGACAGTTATCGATAAATAAAAAGTTATTGATTACTATGGAAGATATCATAAATAAAAAGTTATTGATTACTATGGAAGTTATCGATAAATAAAAAGTTATCGATTACTAAACCAATTGTTTTCTATTTTTCTTCTATTTTCGATTTTAACACATTGGAATGAAGTTATCGATAAATAAGAAGTTATTGATTACTATGGAAGTTATCATAAATAAAAAATTATCGATTACTGTTGCAGTTATCAATAAATAAAAAGGTTTTTATTACTATGATAAATAAAAAGGCTACATATTACTATGACAGTTATCGATAAATCAAAAGTTATTGATTACTATGGAATTTATCGATAAATAAAAAGTTATCGATTGCTATGGTAGTTATCGATAAATAAAACATTTTTGATTACTATGATAAATAAAAAGGCTACATATTACTATGGCAGTTATCGATAAATAAAAAATTATCGATTACTAAAACATTGTTTTCTATTTTTCTTCTAGTTTTCGATTTAACCCCATTGGAATGACAGTTATAGATTATTAGTGCAGTTATCGATAAATAAAAAAGCTACAGATTAATATGGCAGTTATCGATAATTATTGCAGTTATCGATATATAAAAAGACTACAGATTACTATGGCAGTTATCGATAAATAAACAGCTATCGATTACTAAAACAATTATTATCTATTTTTCTTCTAATTTTCGATTTTAAACCATTGGAATAAAAGAAATAAATTTTGTCAAGCTTTAATGTACGATAACTAAGCGAATTATTGATAACATTTCTATTTTTTTTGTTCTTTTGATTTCCTCTTTTCAAAAACATTTTTAATAAAAAAATATTTAGAAAGTACTTCGAAACGAAAGAGTTCATTGGTTTTGCTAAACTTGATTATACCTGAGGATGATCGTCGATGACGATCGAAATATCGGAAACGAATAAATAAATAAAACAATTTAAAAAACTAAACATCAGTTTTTTGATTTGTTCATGACCTCAAGCCAGACTATCCGGAAAAATAAAAAAATAAATATTTTTAAAAAAAATTGTTTTTTTTTCTATCTTTTCTCCAAATTTTTGAAAAAAAAAAACTTTCTTGGTTCTTTCACTTTAAGAAAGTTATACATTAAAACAAATAATAAATGCTTTTCTCGTGATCAACTGTTTTATTATTATTATAAAACATCTTGTTGTTCAAATAAAGAAATATTTGTTTAGAAAACTTATTTTTATACGATTTTCCATAACTTGTCCGCATTTAATTTTTTTCAATTGTTTCCAAAAAAATTTTGATATTCCCATTTTTCAAATTTGAATTTATTTAAATTCATACTTTTTGCTAATCGTGATTTAAGATTTTTCAACAAAACAAGACAAGACTTAATTAACCAAAAATCGATTTCTCAAATATTATGAGTTAGATCTTTTTTATATTAAGGTAATGATGTCATCAGTGGAGCAAATTTTAAATCATAAAATATAGATTTTATCCCTCACAATTTATTTCACCACAACGCTGAGAATTTGTTAAAATTAATTTAATTTTTAAGCGAATTTAAAATCGTGCTCATAGTATTCACCCAGAGACTTCAGACATTGGGTTCATATTACACTTTTGAAATAGTTTTTTTGCGACATTTCTGAGATTTTGGAATGATTTTTTGTAAGGTGTCTGAAATCTGGACCGAAATGTGGTTCTGTCGATTGCGAAGACTATACATTTCTTTAGTCAAAACCTATTAAAATTTTTTTCGAATTTGCATTATTGAAACATCATATTTGTTTTCAACGAAAGTTTATACTATTTTGACAATAAATAAAACTTCTCGATTTGGAATGCCCCAGGTCTTTCTTTAAAAATCCCCATTAGTTGTCTGACATGTGAGAGCCATATTCACATCCTAAGCTCAATATGTTATCCAAGCGTAGTTTTACATTCAATTCGAATCATACAGTAAGAAATAGCTGAATTATTTCCAGATATCAAAAATTCCAAATCCTATGTAGTGTTCATTCATAAAATTCTCTATTCAAAATTTGAATTTAATAATTCTAGTACAGGCAAGTTTTGTAATATATTCAAAAATATGTGCTGAAACTGAGGATTGTGTGCAATGATCCCAGCCAACATTCATTCAGCTACAGTCGGTTAAACAACGATCTAAAATTTTGATTCAAGCGGAAACAGGTTCTTGTTGTTTTATTTTTTTGTTGGTTTGTCTGCCTTGCCATCGATCTTCTGTCGAAAAACCATTAGAATTACCCTACATTTAAATCAATCTTAAGATGTTTTTCGTGTTGGCCAAACCAATTAAATCGCTTTAAAATCGAACTTTTATTTGAATTTAAATTCATAGCAATTTATATACAACAACAACGGCGACGACAACGATTATCGCAATCTTTTCAAATAAAAACACACTTCTTCCCTCATGAACTGAATTGCCGCTTTGGCCCACAGAGAGTGTGAACGAGCGAGAGATAAACGAAGTCGATAACTTGGTTTGTTAAGATCCAAATCTTATGGAGCAGAAGCCTCGTAGCTAGCTTGGTCTGATTATGTTACCACCATTGAACCATATTCAGTTTTTTGTTTTTTCTTTGCGGTTAATTGATATTTTTCTAGCTCGCTCGTTTGCTTGCTATCTATCTTCTCGTCTCGTCTCTGTGGCATATGTGTTTTCTGTTTTGTTTAGAGTTTATTTTTTAATCTTGTTATTTTTCCTTTTGCCATTCACAACAAACCAAGACAGCAGCAGAAACAGCTCCAGCAGCTGTTCGCGATTATCAGAGTAACCGTCTGTCTGTCGTGCAGTCATTGTGTTTAAATATTGTTATTATTTTTTCTTCTTCTTCTTCTTCTAAGATTTATTAACACTTCGAGTGTGTCGTCGTTCGTTATTATTCAACTGATTTTCAAAAACAAGTTTAGAAATTTAAATTTAGAAGATCAAAAAAATGACATCTTAAGATTGGATATGGTTACCTATTTTCTGTGAGTGTTTTTTATTTTTGGTTTTTGTTAAATTCCTCTTGATATATGGTATCATAGATATGCATAAATCATATTAGTTATGAATTATAATAATTATTGAGATGATAATGATAATAGGATGTTGGTGAGGTGCTGGTGTTTATGCCAGCAGAATATTCTTTTGAAGATATTCGAAATATTTAGAAGCCGAAAGGAGGGAGAGGAGTGGAGTGGAGGAAGATGTGATATTTCTAAGTAGATAAATACAGACATTTATTCCCAGCCTAGTTTTTAAGGAATTCTTTCATTGGAATGCTCTCGTGATAAGCTATTTGTTACCTGTATCTTCGTCTCCACCTACAAAGGTCGTGTGAGATAATTTCGGTAACAAATTGAAACCTTTTCACCACACCAGACTTGTTTTCTAAATGTAGTCACTGCAAATTCCAGCGAAAATATGTGTCTAGAATAGTAATTAAAGAACAACGAAACTTTTGAGGTATATTTTGGTTAAATTTGAAATATCTAAGAAACACTTAATTAAAAAATTTGAATAAGAGTTTTGCCAATAGCGTTTTCAATTTAGCATTTTCTAACTAACGAAATTCTAGAATATGAATCTTCTCTATTTCTTGGAATTCACAATATTCTGAGAGTGCATTTGCGTCATAACTTTATCAAAAAATTGAACTTTCGTACTCACTTGTATCGACTGGAGCGCGTTGCTCCTAGCACGGTCCAATTGCCCATCCGTCTGCCGCGAGAATGCCTTACCATTTATGGCATCTCCTTCAAAATTGGTTTAAATTCTAGGTAAAAACAAAATCTATATAACTGTCTTGAATATTCGGAATTAGTTGCAATTTGATATTTGACAATGTTTTTGTAACAACTTTTAAGCTACAAAATATGGATGTGCTAGCCAAGTCCCTTCTAGTACCTCCCACACAAATGTCCTCATTCTAGGTAAACTTGGAACCTTCATAACTTTTATAGGGATGCTCGGAATCATCTATAATTTGATATTATATATTATTTTTATAATAATTATAAGTGTACGGAAGTTCGACCAATTTGCCTCATAATTTCTGGTACCTCCTATACAATTGACTCATATCCTAGGTTAAAATAAAACCTATATAACCTCCTTATGGATATTCGGAATCAGCAATAAATTGATATTTGATAACATTTTTGTTATCACTATAAATATACAAAATTTGGGAGCTCTTGCCACGTCCCACACAAATGTCCTCATTCTAGGTAAACTTTAAACCTTCATAATTTCCATGGGATTGCTCGAAATCATCTATAACTTGATGTTAAATAATATTTTTTATAGTCGCTTTACATGTGCGTGGACCCTCCACACTAGTGAGCCATATTCTAGGTCAAAGGAACACCTATATAACTTCCACGGTGATGTTCGGAATCAGCCAGGTCACTTTGAAAGTACAGAATATAGGTACGATTTCTAGCACATTCCACCCAAATATCCTCATTCTAGGTAAAGTTGAAAGCGTCATAACTTCCTATCTAGTGCTCAAAATCGTATATAATTTCATATTATATAATATTTTTATAGTCGCTTTACATGTGTCGAAGTTGGACGAATTTGCCTCACCATTTCTGGCACTTTCCACACAAGTCGTACATAATCTAGGTTAACATAAAACCATTATAAGTTCTATATGGATATTTGTAATCACCTTTAATTTGATATTTCACCATATTTTTATAGTTATTTTGAAAGTACAAAATATGGATGCGCTAGCCACACTCCTACTAGTGCCTCCCACACAAATGCCCACATTCTAGGTAAACGTTGAATTTTCTTAACTTCTATAGGAATGCCCGGAATCATCTATAATTTGATAGTATATAATATTTTTATAGTCGATTTACATGTGCGGAAGTTGGGCGAATTCGTTCCATCATTTCTGGTACATTTCACACAAGTGAGCCATATTCTAGGTTAAAATAAAATCAATATAACTTCTATATGGATATTTGGAATCACCTATAATTTGATGTTTCATCATGTTTTTATAGTTACTTTTAAACCACAAAATATAGATGTGCTAGACACGCTCTTTCTAGAACCTTGCACACAAATGCACTCATTCCAGGTAAAATTGGAACTTCCATAGGGATGTTCCGAATCATCTATAATTTGATATTATGTAACATTTTATAGTCGCTTTAGATGAGCGGAAGTTGGACGAATTTGCCTCATCATTTCTGGTACTTCCCACACAAGTGACTCATATACTAGGTTAAAATAAAACCTAGATAACCTTCTCATGTATATTCGGAATCAGTTATTCAATTGCATATTTGACAATGTTTTTATAATAACTTCGAAAGTATAAAAGATGGATGCGTTTGGCACGCCCCTTCTAGTGCCTGAGACACAACTCTTCTCGTTCTAGGTAAAATTGAAAACGTCGTAACTTCTTAACTATTGCTCGGAATCATCTATGATTTGTTATTATATAATATTTTTATAGTCGCTTTAGATGTGCCGAAATTGGGCGAATTCATCCCATCATTTCTGGTACCTTCCACACAAGTGAGCCATATTCTAATAATTAATTAAAACTATGTGGATATTTGGAGTCACCTTTAATTTTATATTTGGTAATACTTTTATAATCATTATGAAAGTACACATATTGACAGCCTTTACAACACCTCTTCTGGTACCTCCCACACAAATGTGGCCTTTCTAGGTAATATTAAAACCTTCATAAGTTCCATATTTAATCTTTTACAATTTGATATTTTTATAAACCATTTATGCTTGATAATGTTGAACCCATTTGCCAGGCCTCTTCTTATATTACCCCACAGACCTTTCTAATCTAGCAAAATTCAAATATTTATAACTTTCAAACGAATTCTCTGAATCCTCTATAATTTGCTATTTAATATTGTTCCCATATGTTCTCTATATCTATCTAATATGAGCGCATTTGCCACTTTCCTTCTGGCACATAGGGCCCACATTCTAGGTTCATATATAACCAATATAAATTTCATGCGAATGTTGGGAATAGACTATATATTGATATTTGATAAGTGTTCCATAATCCCTTTGAATTTGCAGAAAAAGGATGTGTTTTGTTGTACCTCCCACACAAATGTCCTCCTTCTAGGTAACCTTTAAAGCATCATAACATCTATAAGGATGATCTGAATGTTCTAAAATTTTATATTTGTTAATATTTTTATACAAATTTTATATTCACGGATGTTAGGCACATTAGTCACTCCCATTCTGGTACCTCCCATACAAATGTACCCTTTCTAGGTAATATCAAACCCATTAAAACTTCTGTAAGAACGCCCAGAATGTTGTACAATTTCATATTTGTTAATGGTTTTATAATTATTATCCTGTTGTAGAATTTGGGGCGAATTTGACACACTCTTTCTGGCACTTACCACACAAAGGTTACCATTCTAGGTAAACTTTAAACCATCATAACTTTTACAGGGACGCTCGGAATCATTCATTATTACATAGTTAATGATGTTTTTTTTTAATATTTTGTGATTCTGGGAGTTGAGTGCATTTGCCATATCCCTTCCGTTACTTCCCACACAAACGTCTTTATTCTAGGTAAACTTAAAGACATCATAACTTCTATAGAAATGTTAGGAATCATTCAGGATTTCATGTCTGATAATGTTTTTATGAATATTTTGTGATTCTGGGACTTGAGTGTATTTGCCACACCTCTTCTAGTATGTCCCACACAAATGTCCAATTCTAGGTAAAATTAAAACAGCCGTAACTTCTATGCTGATAATCGCAATCATTCGTGATTTCATATTTGAGAATGTTTTTATGAATATGTTGTAGTTGTGACAGTTTAACAAATTTTCCACACCTTTTCTCGTACCGTCCAACCAAATATCCTCATTCTAGGTTAACTTAAAGGCATCATAACTTCTATAGTGATGCTTTGAATGTTCTATTATTTAATATTTGTTAATGTATTTATAATTATTTTCTCGTTGTGGCAGCTGAGCGTCGTTGTCTTGCCCCTTCTGGTAGCTACCACACAAATATACCCATTCTAGGTAATCACAAAATTTTCATAACTTCTATAGGGATGTTCAGAATGTTTTATAATTTGATATCTGTTAATATTTTTATAATTATTTTGTATTTGTGGATTTTGGGTGCATTTGCCACGCCCCTTCTGTTAGCTCACATACATAAGTACCCATTCTAGGTAAAATAAAATTCATCATAAATTTTAAAAGAATCTTCGGAATCATTCTTGATTTGTTATTTGGTAACGTTTTTATAATTATTTTGCAATTGTGGAGTTTGAACGTCTTTGCTACACCCCTTCTGGTAGCTCACATACATAAGTACCCATTCTAGGTAAAATAAAATTCATCATAACTTTTAAAAGAATGTTCGGAATCATTCTTGAATTGAAATGTGTTATCGTTTTTATAATTATTTTGCAATTGTGGAATTTGAGCTTCTTTGCTACACCCCTTCTGGTAGCTACCACACAAATTTACACTTTCTAGGTAAAATAAAAACCTTTAGAACTTCTAAACGAGTAATAATCTGTTCTTTAATCTATGTTTTAAAATTGTCACGCCCTTGTAGTACCTACCGCGCAAGTGATGCCTTTAATCCATTATTTCGGTTTTATGTAGTAAGGGTGAGGATGTGTGAGATATTTTATGATCGCTGTTTTTTATTTTTTTATCTTTTTTATTTCAAATCCAATGTGGATGCCAAATCTTAAATGAATGCATGTCTTTTTATTTACATCCACCATTTAAATTAGCAGACTAGTTTACGTGCCACCCTAGTATTTTGGATTAAAGAATTTTTTCGGCTCTACAAAGCCTTCAAATATTTCTTCTTCTTTTTTATTCCATTCATTCATTGTTGCTGTTTGTTTTGGCATTAAGGCGTGTCTTTCTTTTCGCTTACTTGGTTATCCATGGCTTTAAGCTTATCGCCCCTTAATTAGCTTTATGCCAGTTAATTTCGCTTAATACGAGCGAAAAGAGCAGCAAACAAATTGAAAAAAGGTTTGAAAACGCGCTCGCTCGCTTTGTTGTTGTGGCGCTGCTCATCATTCTGGCTTTCTGCCAGCATTGATTTGTTGAGTGTTTACATAATTTTTAAATAAATCACACACAACGAATGAACGAACGACCGAATGTCAAACAAACAAACGAGTTTAATTTCAATTTACTTGCCTGAAATATTAAATTTCATTTAAGTTTTTTTATATTTCATTCACATTAAGAAATTTTCACACCCTCATTTCACGCAACCGCACGCTTTTGTCAACGTCTGCGGCCCCCAGTCCCCCTCGTAGGCAGGCAGCCAGTCGGCCAGCTATCTTTCTATTAAAAAACGATTCAAATTTAACGTTTTTTTTATTATTGTGTCGTTGGTTCGTTGGCTAGTAGGTTGGTTGGCTGTGTATTATTCATCATAGTCATCAACACTTGATTTCTTAAATTCAAGGGCAGGCCATTGAAACTATCAAGTGTGCGCCGTGCCGCGCCGCGTGAGTGTGTGAGTGCTGCGATTGTGTTCATTTTTGAAAATTCAATGAGTGAATCGATCCATCCCAGCCATTATTGTATTTCACCCAAAGTCTCTGTCTGGCAATGAGTCTGTCTTTTGTCTAAACACAAAAAAGTGAAAAAATACAAAAACAAACCAGCTGCTGCTGAATACTGAAACTTCAGCTTCAACACCATCGGCATCATCAGCAACAGCAGCAGTAGTAATGACACTGAGCTGTGTAAGCCTACCTCCCGTAGCAGTTGTCGACTACAAAGCCCACACTCTTAACCCAAAAAATATTTTGTTTTTTTCCTTCTTTTTTCGGTGGAATATTGAAAATTATTAAAATCCCAGCTAATTACAATTTTTGTTGCAATATTGAAAAAAATTACGATTTAACCTTATTACGAATCTTTTGTCTCAATAAGATGTGTGTGTGTGTTTTTTGGAATGTGTTATGGTCCAATTCAATGAACTCCATTGAAATTGGAGTGTAGTACTGGAGTGTAATTATGAAAAGTGTGTTGGACGATGATGATGCAGTGTAAAGGTCACAATTCGAGGGAGGTTCCACAAGTAGTCATTCTTTGGGTGAAAACACAATTTGTTTTCCAAATTTTTATTTTATTGCTCAACATAATCTTATTCTACTCCAGACACTAAGTCATCAATTTCATTATGTCTTTCTGGTAGTACCATTTGTCAAGTCCTGAAAAAAAGTCATTTGTTTCCGCTTCAACTTTATCATTTGCTGTGAGTCCCTTTCCACCAAGCCTTTGTTTCTCCATTTGTTTCTTACATTTCTAGAGTTTTCCATGAGTTTGATTGTTTTAGGTTCTTATTTTCTTTAGGGTATTTCTATGAGAAACAATCTCAGAAAAATAAGACAAAATTGATTTAAAAAAAAAACATTTCATTTTTTGGCACGAAAAATCCTAAAAATTTAAAAAAAAATCGGAAAATCGCATTTCACTTTCACATGGAAACGGTGGTTTAGGAACCATCTCAAAAAAATTAGAATTTTTTTTTTTAATTCCAATTCATACCTCTCATTATTTTACGAACAGAAATCCTTTTTATTGGTTTTTTTTTTTTAATATTTTTTACGATTATTTTGGTTATTTAATATATACATTTTCAATCTTCTTAAAATGTCTAATTAATCTTTTTTAAAAAAATCTGTAAAAATATTTAACAAATAAAGTAAAATTTTTCAGATAATTTTCTTTTTTTCTTTTCTTTGTCCTTTAAAAATATTATAAAATTTGTAAAAATATTTAAGATAAAAATATTTTTTTAATTCTCTTTAATCATTTAAAAATAAATTGGAAATGATTTTTTTTTAATATTTCAATAATAATTTTATGATGACCATGTAAATATAAGAAATTAATAATATTTTTTGCCAGAATACTTCCATTCCAGTTGAAACGTCTCTTTATTTTACGAATATAAGTCCAGTAAAAATACATAAAATCCATCAAAACAGATAAAAATGGTAAAAAGCATGTCTACAATATCATTTAAAAAAATCCCCAATTTTGGAACACATTTTCCCCATTTTGGGAATTCTGGTATTTCTTTGAGAAACAGGCTTAACAAATTGATTTTTATTCATTTGGTGGCACGTTTTCCCCACTTTGGGAATTCGGGTATTTCTTTGAGAAACATGCTTATTTTTTTATATATTTTTATATTTTTTTATATTTTTTTGTATATATTTTTTATATTTTTTTATATTTTTTTTTTTTGAAAAAAAAAAATCTTTCGTTGGAACGAAAAATCCTAATAGAAAAAATTGGAAAATCGAATTTCACTTTCACATGGAATGGGTGGATTAGAAACCATCTCAAAAAATTAGAAAATTTTTTTTTTAATTCCAATTCATACCTCTCATTATCTTACGAACTGAAATCCTTTTTATTATATTTTTAAAAAAATATTTTGTACGATTATTTTTGATTTTTTGAAACATATATATTTATTATTAATTAATATATATTATTATTAAAAAATTTGTAAAAATATTTAACACAAAAATATTTGTTTTAAATTCTCTTTAATCATTTAAAAATAAATTGACAATGAAGAGGTTTTACAATTATTTTTTTTTTAATATTTTAATAATAATTTCATAACGACCGTGTAAATATAAGAAATTAATAAAATGAATAATATTTTTCCCAAAATACAGTCTCCTCTGAAAAATACATAAAATTCATTAAAACAGATAAAAATGGTAAAAAACTAATTTGGAACACATTTTCCCTACTTTGGGAATTCAGATATTTCTTTAAGAAACAATGTCAAAATTGATTTTATTTCAAATTTTGTTGGCACGAAAAATCCTAAAAATAGAAAAAATAGATTTTCACTTTCACATGGAAACAATATCAAAAAAAAAATAAATAAAAAATGAAAATGAAATCCAATAAAAATAATATTTTTAAGATTGGAATATTTTTATATTATATATATTTTCAATTTTCATCTTAAATCTTTAAAAAAATTAAAAAGATATCATAAAACATTAATAATAATAAAAAATATTAAACAAATAAATTAACATTTTTTTTTGTCGACAATTTTCTTTTTTTTAATAATATTAAAAAATTTGTAAAAATATTTAACAAAAAATGTATTTCATTAAATCATTAAAAAATAATTTGGAAATAAAGTATTTTTAAATTTTTTTTTTTAATATTATAATAATCATTTCATGATGACCATTTAAATATAAAAATAAAAACATCGGGTATTTCTTCGAAAAGAATAAAAAATCTAGTAATTATCATTTTGACGAAGTTTAAACATTTATATTGGGCCTCAATGCGTGAACTTATGAGAGATGTGAACTAGAATGACCAAAACTTGTATTTTTGAAAAATTTGGTATTAATAAAAATTTCAATAACTCAGTCAATTACTAAAAGATTTTTAAAAAACAAAGTGGCATTTTACTTTTTATGCTATTTAAATAAATTCACAAGTTGTGCGGTTACCAAACAAAATAATATGCAAAAACATTGTTGAAGTTGATAAATGGCTAAAAATTGCTTTTGCTTGATAAGACCGCGCAGATTTCTTAAGCTTTCTTTAAGAAGCACCAGGTTTTATATTTTCAAATCAAATTAGAAAGTGAAAATCGGTTGATAACCAATAAGCTTATAAGTGTGCAAAGGTTCGAAACCCCTATTTTTATCCGTAACTTTGGATTTTAGGGGTGCCTGGGAAATTTCAAATACAGATTCTTGTTCTAATCGACAATACTTACAAGGAAAATAATATCACTTCCCAGAGTTTTCTACTTCATTATTTTTTGTAGCAAAGTTTTATCCACATCAATTTGTTTGTGTTGATTCTATCAGTGCTCACAAAAAAAAACATTTTTTTCGGTCTCGGACACAAAATATTTATTTTCTGTTGCATAGTGGTAATAGCATTTTACTGGGGTTTAAAAGTACAGCAGGTTGTACATTCATATTTTTTTTCCTTCGCCTTTTTTATTATCCACCTTTCACCAATTTGGTTCGGATGCAGAATTCAATTGGAATTGAAATATAAACTGAAATATCTGTCAAAGCTACAAATAAGATTAACCCCCCTCATCTCTCCACCAATAAATAATACTTATTATGTAATGACTTGCTTCTTTTTTAATTCAATGATTAAATATTTAATAATTCCCTCAAGGTCTCGTTCGCATCTGTAAGGAGAGTATATATATCTAGATTTAAATTCGATTCGTTTCATTATTTATTAGCATCCATCATAAATTGAAATGGATGTGCGATGTGTGGTGTTTGTTTCATATGAAAAATTGGACATTCATTTGTCGTCCGTGCATTTTATAAAGCCGGTATATTCTCGTGGTTTATTCGCTGTGTTTCGTTTAATTATGGCATTAAAAATTTATTTATACATTTAATACCGAGATGCTTGTTTTTTGCTCTCTCTCTCCATTATTCTTATTGGCTTTTTTATTGTTCTGTCAATTATTATTTTTGTTTTTTTTTTCCTTAACATGTACTCATACTACAAGTATGTTTGTTGTTTAATTCTATTACCATCATAATGTACGGAGGCAACATTTGAAACATACATACGAGGAGGGTTGGGGAAATGTGGTTAAAAAGTACAGAAAAAATCCTAGCTTAGGGGGGTGAGATGAAACTGAAAGTCCAATTCTTCTCTACCCTCGTCAGTTGTGTGATAATGTTATGTTGGTACAGTGTGATTATAAGATGGTGCTGTAGTTTATCTTAGCATTCCTTCCTTGTTATGTAGCATGTGCGAGTACTCATATACTATTCATGTGACCCACTGTGTGACATTGAAGACCACCACCGCTCTGATGTCCAGCTGTTGAACCCCGTTCGTGTTCGTGGGGTTTAGTCAGGAATTAAACACAAATATTCACTTGTTCTGTTGTGTGTGTGTATTTTTTGCAATTGTTCTATTCATCATCGACAATTATCGGACACTGTTTTTTGTGACTCGATGATGGCGGTAAAAATGTTTTTTTTGTTGTCCATTATGTTGTTGCTGTTGCGGCTGCTCTATGGTTTACGAAGAATGTATCCAGAATTTCAGTATTTGTCTTGCTGGTGTTGCTGTTTTTTTTCTTATTGCCCACAGTGTTCGTGGTGGTGGCTGTAGTACACTTTCCTTAAATAATTATGATCTCATAGTAAAAAAAATATCGTTGTTTTTTCTGCTGCTGTGCCCGCTCTGCTGCTGTCATATTCGCATCATACTCTCGCTATGTATGCGGGACTTAATGCTTTTTTTCATCGTCTGATGTTTGTTCCTACTTAATATGGCTTCGGGGCATAAGAACTAATGACAAGATCGGAAACTTGTTTGTTTGCTAGAGGTACTAGTTGCCTGCCTGCCTGCCTGCTGCACAGATTTTGGAAGGTGTATATGGGAAGTTTGTTTCAGAAAAAAACCTTTTTGCCTTCATATTGATCCGTGGCAAGAAAGTGCTAAACTCTATAGGAATCGAGGGTTCTACCATGCCAATTTCATGTTGCTAGTGTACAGTGCTCTCCACGAGACTGCAATCGGCACAAAAGTCTAGAAAAAGAGATGAAGACTTCAGTATATTTGTTAAATCCTCTTGGTTTCAAAAATGTTGCTAATTAAAAAAAATAGAAAGTGGTCATTATGTTAGAAAATTGCCACGTTTTTCTTATAACTCCATGTAAAATTTGTTGTTGCAAATATATTCAACATTTTATGTTTTGAGCTCAAAAAATCGGAAAGACAACTTTTTGCCATGAAAATTATAAAAAATTAAATAAAATAGAAGATACTATATTTTTATATTTTTATATTTTTATATTTTTATATTTTTATATTTTTATATTTTTATATTTTTATATTTTTATATTTTTATATTTTTATATTTTTATATTTTTATATTTTTATATTTTTATATTTTTATATTTTTATATTTTTATATTTTTATATTTTTATATTTTTATATTTTTATATTTTTATATTTTTATATTTTTATATTTTTATATTTTTATATTTTTATATTTTTATATTTTTATATTTTTATATTTTTATATTTTTATATTTTTATATTTTTATATTTTTATATTTTTATATTTTTATATTTTTATATTTTTATATTTTTATATTTTTATATTTTTATATTTTTATATTTTTATATTTTTATATTTTTATATTTTTATATTTTTATATTTTTATATTTTTATATTTTTATATTTTTATATTTTTATATTTTTATATTTTTATATTTTTATATTTTTATATTTTTATATTTTTATATTTTTATATTTTTATATTTTTATATTTTTATATTTTTATATTTTTATATTTTTATATTTTTATATTTTTATATTTTTATATTTTTATATTTTTATATTTTTATATTTTTATATTTTTATATTTTTATATTTTTATATTTTTATATTTTTATATTTTTATATTTTTATATTTTTATATTTTTATATTTTTATATTTTTATATTTTTATATTTTTATATTTTTATATTTTTATATTTTTATATTTTTATATTTTTATATTTTTATATTTTTATATTTTTATATTTTTATATTTTTATATTTTTATATTTTTATATTTTTATATTTTTATATTTTTATATTTTTATATTTTTATATTTTTATATTTTTATATTTTTATATTTTTATATTTTTATATTTTTATATTTTTATATTTTTATATTTTTATATTTTTATATTTTTATATTTTTATATTTTTATATTTTTATATTTTTATATTTTTATATTTTTATATTTTTATATTTTTATATTTTTATATTTTTATATTTTTATATTTTTATATTTTTATATTTTTATATTTTTATATTTTTATATTTTTATATTTTTATATTTTTATATTTTTATATTTTTATATTTTTATATTTTTATATTTTTATATTTTTATATTTTTATATTTTTATATTTTTATATTTTTATATTTTTATATTTTTATATTTTTATATTTTTATATTTTTATATTTTTATATTTTTATATTTTTATATTTTTATATTTTTATATTTTTATATTTTTATATTTTTATATTTTTATATTTTTATATTTTTATATTTTTATATTTTTATATTTTTATATTTTTATATTTTTATATTTTTATATTTTTATATTTTTATATTTTTATATTTTTATATTTTTATATTTTTATATTTTTATATTTTTATATTTTTATATTTTTATATTTTTATATTTTTATATTTTTATATTTTTGTATTTTTATATTTTTATATTTTTATATTTTTATATTTTTATATTTTTATATTTTTATATTTTTATATTTTTATATTTTTATATTTTTATATTTTTATATTTTTATATTTTTATATTTTTATATTTTTATATTTTTATATTTTTATATTTTTATATTTTTATATTTTTATATTTTTATATTTTTATATTTTTATATTTTTATATTTTTATATTTTTATATTTTTATATTTTTATATTTTTATATTTTTATATTTTTATATTTTTATATTTTTATATTTTTATATTTTTATATTTTTATATTTTTATATTTTTATATTTTTATATTTTTATATTTTTATATTTTTATATATTTATATATTTATATTTTTATATTTTTATATTTTTTAATTTTTTAAGTAATTTTCTTATACCCATGAGTTTGTATTTCAATGTATTTTTTTAAACATAGATCAATATTAAGAAATCTGTAAAAAATATTTAACAAAAAATTAACAATTTTTTATGATATTTATTTAAAAACTTTTGATGAAAAAATATAAATTACAATAAAAATGAGGATGATTTTAAAATTAGTTTTTTATATAATTTAATAATCATTGCATGATGATATTAAAATTTATAAAACATAAAAATTTTTAACAAAAAAATTTCCAACATTTTAAAAGGTTTTTTAAATATTTTTCTATTCTTCTTCTTTAAACAATTTTTTAAAATATAATAGACAATAAAGTAATCACACTTCTCTTAAAAAATATAAAATATTTAAATGTAACTTAAAATAAAAATGAGGATTACGTTTTACAATTATTATAATAGGCCTGGTTTTCTTTAAGCCGGGATAACAAGCTGCGATAACAAAAACTTTAATAAAAATTTAATTTTTCGTTCAAAATAAAAAATTATTTCTTCACATTGTCGCCAAGTACAATATAAATATATGTATCAAAAGAAATTTTCAAAAAAATATTTTGTATCGACTTTATTGGACTTAGCCTCGATATCCATCAATTTGACTTACACTGGATAATTATCCAGACTAAGTCAAAAAATTTGTTTTCACACACACATTGATATTGCTTTTGGCGACAATTTTAAAAAAGAATTTTTTATTTTGAATTTTAACCTTTTATTTAGATTTTTGTTATCGCAGCTTAGTTATCCAGTCTTAAAGAAAAACAGCCATAATATATAAATTTTTTTATTTTTTTTTATAAATCTTTTCTTATTTATTTCAATATTTTATTATTTATTTATTTTTTATATTATTATATTTTGAGTCTTCTTAAAACCAGAAAAATATTAAAAAACCTATTTTTAAGTTCGACAAACTTATGAAAAAAAGAAAATTAGTTAAAAATATAAACACAATTTAAAACAACAATATTTATGAAATCTATTAAATATAGGCAAATTAAAGGTATATAACAAGTTTTTACAAATAATAATTAAAAAAATTTAACTTAAAAAATAATTTAAAAATATTAAAATTATTTTTGAAAAAAATTTAAAAAGTATTAAAAAATTACAAATAATTGTAAAGAAATTATTTTAATATTTTTGTGCTAATTAGGAGAACAAATGTAAGGGTGATTATTTTAGTTTTAAATATTTTTTAATATTATTTCTGGATTTTTTAAAGAAATACATTAATATCGGGACTTATTTTAGCAAAAATATGTTTTAGACATCCGATGAAATTTCCGAATGAGAACGAATTTTATTTAACTAAAATAATCAATTGTATTATTTTAATTTTCTTAATATTTTTAATTTTATTAACTTTCTCAATACGTTTTAATTATTATTAAATTATTTTTCGCACTAAGAACATTTTTCTAAATTCTTTTTGAACATTTAAAAAATGGTTTAAAAAAATATTGAGAACATTTTTAATAGCATTTTTATTTAAATAAAATAAAATAATTTCTAAAAAAAAATAAAAAAATTAATAAAAAATATATAATAAATAAATAAAAATATATAAAAAAATAAAAATATATAAAAAATAAATAAAACTATATAAAAAATAAAAAAAAAAGTTAAAAAATTGTTCTCAGTGCGAAAAATAACTTTTATTTTTTATTTTAAAATATATGTTTATTTATTTTTAAAATAAAAAATAAAAGTTATTTTTCGCACTGAGAACAATTTTTTAACTTTTTTTATTTTTTATATAGTTTTATTTATTTATTATATATTTTTATTTTTTTATATATTTTTATTTATTTATTATATATTTTTTATTTATTTTTTTTATTTTTTTAGAAAATATTTTATTTTATTTAAATAAAAATGCTATTAAAAATGTTCTCAATATTTTATTAAACCATTTTTTAAATGTTCTCAATATTTTTTTAAACCATTTTTTAAATGTTCAACATTCAATGTTCTCTAACATTATACGTACTGTTTACTATGTTTAACTTACTTCAGAAATCTTCTCAAATGACTCTTACTACCTAATGTTTCTTAAAAACATTTGTCTTTCATGTAATTTTCTAAAATTCAATAGCTAATTTTTCTCAGTGTTGATTATTTTTTTGTGATGAGTGTATTTTTTTATTGAGAGTATTTTATTATGTAGCATTTGCTACAACTACTTGCGCAAGTGTTATGATGTTAATTCTTTAATTATTTAGTTCACTGTTAATGTTTTTTATTGTCTCTTGTGCCTGTTGTGACTGTCTCATCACTTGTGGGTCGGGTCCGTCCATTATGCCAAGCGTTCGCTTGCTCTCAAAGGTCTTTTATTATTTTTTCCACTTGTGTTTTTTATTTTCAAGAACTTTTAAGTATTTATTTCGAAAAAAATAAGTCATGTCAAAAGCAGAATGACAATCCCAACTAACATGACCAATATCGATTGATTTCGGTTTCTCATCATCATCATTATCGTCTTCTTGAAAACATTATTTTGAAAATTAACTTTTGTGTCATTTGAAAGTGGCCAAACATGCCTTGCTTGCACATACATATTGGCTAGGTAGCTAGGTAGGTACGACGAAGATAGGTTCTTGTGGGGCACTACAAGTACTTGTACTTTCTTAATGATGGACGATGATGATGTCTTTGGAAAAGATTAACAACATTTTCTCTTGTTTTTTTGTTTGTTGTGATGTGTGTACGACGTCTTGCTTTCTTTCACTCTTCCCCGCCCCTTTTTCCTCCCAGCAAATGCGGACAAATTGAAGACTGACAAATGCGCTTTATTAGTTTCGTTTGGTTTTTTCTGTCGCTCTCCTTGTTCCTCTTTGGCCGCTGTGCCTTTCATTTCTTCTTCGGGTATTGAAAATAGCAAAAATTAAAACGAAAATAGAAGAAAAAACGGTTTTAATCAACACTGAACGACCGACCGACATTCACGACGTTCTTCTCATCATCATCGTCATTTCGTTCGTAGAGTCGTCAGCCTAAAGAAGTGTCTCGAACAGAAGAGACCGAATCGAGACCGAGCCCGATTGACCGTGTTGAAAATTAAATTTTTGTTTTCGAAAATGAATTTATCAACGGACGGAAATTAAAAAAAAAATAATCGGGCAAAAAATGGAGGATATATTTAATAGAAATTGAAAGCAAAAAATAAACGCCCTAACAACAAAAACCAAATACCATAAAATTCCATTAAAATGTAATTGATGGCGATAATAAAAATAATAATATTTAGTTGAACGGGAAATTCAAATAAAGACGTGTTGTGTGTGTGTTTGTGCGTGCGAAGTACAATCGAAGCCAATATCAGCGCGTAATTTATTGAACCGATTAAAATGGTACTCGAAATAAAATCCAACAGAATGAAAATAAATTAAAAGTACTGATAAGTTAATGAAATAGTTAATTTGCAAAATAACCAAAGAAGGGTATAAAATGTAAAAAGGGGGAATGCTGGCTGAGTTATCTATTTGAACGCTGACAAGGTCTGTCGCCTATTGGAAGGTTTACACCCTTATCTTCTACAAATCTTGATTCTCGGAAGACAATAAGTTGTAGTAGAAATCGACTAGTGCTTTAGGACAATAATCTAATCAGGAGACTAATCACGGCATTCGAAATCAAGAAATGTTCGATCGAAATGTGATTTTATTTATAATAAAAAGAATGTCAATATTGATAACAGAATTAAAAAAAAAAACAAAATTGGCTTCAAAATGTGTTATATCAATATATTTTTCGCTGCAAAGGCGGTCTTCCTTACAAAAGTTACGAGATTCTAATCAAGGGGCTTATCATTGCAGCATACGAAATCGATAAAGTTTCGACCGAAATTTGATTTTATTTATTATAAAAATAATTTAAATTTTGATAAAAAAAATATTCAAAACATACCAAAATTAGCTTCAAAATGTGTTTTTTCAATACACCCAGCAAAAACTCTCATTAACAAGCAATGTGGGGAATAAGGCAAAACCTAAAACTTTCACTACTTATTTTTCGGATCCGTTTCTAATTATTTTTATAAAGGGATTGTAAAAAAATAAGTACTTCCACGCACGCTTGCAAAAAGCTGAGAAAGAAGTACTTCCATGCACGCTTACAAAAAGCTGAGAAATAAGTAAAGAGTGATTTTTTTGAGGTTAGGATTTTCATGCATTAGTATTTGACAGATCACGTGGGATTTCAGACATGGTGTCAAAGAGAAAGATGCTCAGTATGCTTTGACATTTCATCATGAATCGTCTTACAAACGAACAACGCTTGCAAATTATTGAATTTTATTATCAAAATGCGTGCTCTGTTAAGAAAGTTCATTGCGCGCTTCCATTTTATGGTCAGTTTAATCGACCCACTGAAGCGGCTATTCGTGCTATTGTGACTAAATTTCGCACCAAATTTACATTGTTGGACATTAAACCACCAACACGCTTACGTAGAGTGCGAACTGAAGAAAATATCGCAGCTGTATCGGCCAGTGTTAATGATGACCACCAATTTTCGATTCGTCGCCGTTCGCACCAATTGGGTCTCTGTTACTCAAAAACGTGGAAATGCCAAAATTGGACTAAGCGGATGGACCACCTAAGACGCAGCCGCGGTCAACATTTAAATGAAATTATCTTCAAAAAGTAAATGTCATGGACCAATCTAACGTTTCAAATAAAGAACCGATGAGATTTTGCAAATTTTATGCGTTTTTTTTAAAAAAAAGTTATCAAGCTCTTAAAAAATCACCCTTTACTTTCATGCACGCTCACGAAAAGTTAATAAATAAGTACTTCTAAACGAGTTGTAAAATAAGTGGCCTCAGGAAGATACAAAATAAGCCATTATTGATAACTAGTCAAATAATGTATTACCAATAATGGGCTTAATTAGTGATGAAAACAACATTTTTATTAAATTATATATTTTGTATCGACAATCTGAATATAGAATATAGGGCTGTTTTTCTTTAAGCTGCGATAACAACAGCACTGCTATTCTCTGACTCACCACAGAAATGTAGAAAATTAATTTTTAAAATCTGATCTTCTATGAAGTTTAACTTACCAATAACTACTTATTTACTGGTTTAAGGAAGTAATTATTTCATACTTCTAAATAATGCAGGGCGTAACGAGCTGTCATTACTAGGTAATGCTAAAAATAATGAGGTGTTTTTTTGCTGGGCATTATTCGATTTCTTGGAAACTTATTCTTCTTTCGCAATAAATAAAAAATGATTTCGATCGTAAATTTTAGGTAGTCTTGTATTTTTTTTAAATCATTGAGATGGAAAATCTTCTTCCACATATATCTCGAAAAACACTTGTTAGTGTACATCACCTTATTAATTAGCTGATTGTCATATATTCGCAGGAAGGAAACAATTTTAGTTGATTCTCAAAGTAAAGTGAGTCTTTTTCTTGACGATTTTTATTCTGAATGACTCAGTTCATTTAGAATCCAAATCCCTAGACCAAAATTCAATAACTTTTGTTCTAGCAAACTGCTTTGAGGATTTTCATAATGCGCAGATTTTTTAATGACTATAACTAACTAAACTTTATAAAATATTTGATTCGTAGAAAACGAAAAAAAAAAACGATTTTTTTTAAATATGTCCAATTGAAAATTGCGAGAATAAAGAAAAACATGCCGAGGTATGAACATTGAAAATGGTGCAGTGAGTAAACGCCTGGGCACAATTCAAAGAATGATGGCTTATTTTAAAGGTAATTACAAGTGCTTTTCCCTGTTGGATTCTAAACAAACCCTGCAAAAATCAGCTTGGAGAAATAATTTGTTGTCTTAGCAGCCAATAGACAGGAACGCCGGCGAAAAGTACTTGTAATTACCTTTAAAATAAGCCACCATTCTTTGAATTGTGCCCACGCGTTTTCTCACTACCCACTTTTCAATGTTCATACCTCGGCACGTTTTTCTTTTTTTTTCTAATTTTCAAATGGTTTTTCGGTTTTTTTTTACAAAAATACGTGTAAAATATTTTTAACAGTTGAATATGTCTGCGAAAAATCGTTAAAATCGGAGTCGTGGTCGTATTTTTTTACGAAAATCGTTCGGTTTGATATGAAATGAACGATATGTAGAAAAAATATTAAATTTGATATATATTTTATGATTTTAAAGATTCCATGGAACTAACTCGTACTGTTGTCAACATGGTCATGAAAGGTTAAATTTTCATAAAATCACTGACATGGATTTGGACATGCTAAAACACCATCCAAATCCATCTATTTATACTCGCAAAAAGGAAACAACCTTTAATTGATTCCCAAATGTGTATTTCTGAAGAGAAGTTTTACTTTCTGAATGACAAACATTGCTCCAAAACAAAATCGGAGAAGATTTTTTGTAATAAACTTCAAATAATTTATATTAAAAATTTCACCTAATTTTAAATTTAAATACATTAAAATTAATTACAAATTATATTATTAAGAATTAGAAAAAAAACTTAAAATGTGAAAAATCAATTCCGTCTAAAATGTACATTATTGTTAATGCTAAACTAATACAGATACTGATATCAGAGTGTGCGAATAATTTTTTAAATATATATATTTTTTGAAAAATATACCTTGCAACTTTGTAGTCCTTTCTAGGGACGGCAATAGGATGAGTAAATAAAAATACTCCATTTTGCCTATATTTTCATACGATTTTTCAAAAATTGTACGGTGTTTCCAATCAAGTTTTTTTCTTTATGAAATGGAAAGGACACACTCAACAAACTATACACACTATACAGTATTTCATACCCTGTGTGGGGATAACTTTTCAGTGGCGCTTCTGTATAGAGTGATTATGTTATCATGTTCTTATCGGTCGTATATTTATTTACATTATTTCAGTGCGATATAGCTTTCCCCCTATAAACTTATTAGACATATGTTTATACACTCCACGAGTGTATTTGTTTGTAACACCCAAAAGGAAGGGAGATATTGTTAATTATACCGATCGGCTTAGAATCACATTCTGAGTCGATTTAGCAATGTCCGTCTGTCCATCTATTATTGTAATAACGATACAGGTCGCAATTGTAGCCAAAACCAAACGAAACTTTGCACAACGAAGTTTTTCGGACAAGGACGAACGCTATTTAATTTGACGAAAATCGGTTCAGATTTAGATACAGCCCCCATACGAATTTCACTCCCGATTTGACCCTTTTCACTCTAGATACCACAAATTTCAACAGATTTTCTTCAAAATTGGCAAAACATCTTATAGTTCAACTAGAAATACCTGTGGTGTTAGATCGGATCAGAATCCACATATTTTAACAGATTTTCTGAAAAATTTGCAAAACATCTTATAAAGGGTGATTTTTTAAGAGCTTGATAACTTTTTTTTTTAAAAAAACGCATAAAATTTGCAAAATCTCATCGGTTCTTTATTTGAAACGTTAGATTGGTCCATGACATTTACTTTTTGAAGATAATTTCATTTAAATGTTGACCGCGGCTGCGTCTTAGGTGGTCCATCCGCTTAGTCCAATTTTGGCATTTCCACGTTTTTGAGTAACAGAGACCCAATTGGTGCGAACGGCGACGAATCGAAAATTGGTGGTCATCATTAACACTGGCCGATACAGCTGCGATATTTTCTTCAGTTCGCACTCTACGTAAGCGTGTTGGTGGTTTAATGTCCAACAATGTAAATTTGGTGCGAAATTTAGTCACAATAGCCCGAATAGCCGCTTCAGTGGGTCGATTAAACTGACCATAAAATGGAAGCGCGCAATGAACTATCTTAACAGAGCACGCATTTTGATAATAAAATTCAATAATTTGCAAGCGTTGTTCGTTTGTAAGACGATTCATGATGAAATGTCAAAGCATACTGAGCATCTTTCTCTTTGACACCATGTCTGAAATCCCACGTGATCTGTCAAATACTAATGCATGAAAATCCTAACCTCAAAAAAATCACTCTTTATTTAAACTAGGAACAACACCTATTATTCTCGATTTGACAAATTGGACCAGGTCATATGAGCCTGTGATTAGGAAACATACAAAAAAATTTCCAGTTTTCACTTTTTTACTGAATTGAATTGTATTCCGATAGGAAGTGGAGTGTATCGTATAGTCGGCCCGGCTTTAGCCTTTTCTTACTTGTTTTTCACTTTAGTTATTTCTTAACTAACATTAAAGAGGAACTAATTCCTGTGGAATTTTCTGTTCCCATGGAGGCGTAAGATGGTAATATGAACGATTCATTACCAAGGAAAATTTATTCACGGTATGGGTGATTGTTGTTTGCGACAATGTGAAAAGATATTTTTTTATTTTGAGTAAACTGACCTACAAGTTTTCGTTTTTTTATACAAATAAAAACGAATAAATCGAAGTAGAAAAAGGAAAACATTCCATGAAAATGTCCACAAAATTTTACAACTGAAATTATGGTCACGAAATTATATTTCGGGCAAAATTAGTATGACAATTATTTCTCTAATTGATCTCAAATGAATTGTATTCAATCTGCGGAAAATTTTCCCCTGGTTTTCAAAGTAAAGTGTCGATGAGGATTCTTTTTTCAATTCTACATTTTCCCAAAGTTGTCATTGAAATGAAATCAAATAAATAATAAATTAATAAAACTGAATTACATGTTCATTCAATAATCTGATAATAAAATGTTAACTAAATTATATCGTAAAAATGCAATAAAAATTAAAAATAGTCGATGCAATTAAATAAAATATAATAAATTCAAAAATAACTACAAAAACCCAAATCTTCTCTATGAAAAGAAAAAAAAAAACATTTCAAGAATAACCCACAAATTTTCAAAATGTTTGCATAAAAACAAAATGATTAAAGTGCTCCAGAAATGAACAACAACAACCTATCTATAAAAGTGAAAGTGTTTTTATTTACAAATTTATTTTTCTTACAGAAATATTTTAAGAATGTGACAATACACTATATAATTTTACATAAAAAACCCACACAATCATCGTTTTTATTTGATTTTTTGAAATAAATACCATCGTCAACATTAAAGAAAAAATGTGCAAAACAACGAATATTTTTTAATCATAAAAAATTAAGTCAACAACAACATCCATCAGTTACCCATTACCTTACCTAATTGGTAAAGAAAGTGAAAAAAACAACAACAACGAATTTACAAGAAAATCTATGGAAAATCTATTTTTGAAATATCAGACCAGATCACCTAGAAACGAGTGCGTTTGATTTTTCGTATATTTTTGACCCATTTTGTCATTGCGAAAATAACACCCCCCCACCCCACAATTAAATGTTTATGCAAATCTAAGAAAGACACAACAAAATGCCGGTCAGTGGTTTTGAATACAATACAAGACCCTACAGCTCGTTTCGGGCCACAAGGGGTAGTTGTGCCTTGCAACATCATACCACATCGACGTATTTGCAACAGCAGCAGCACCAGAACCAGCAGCAGGCGTCCAATCACAATTGCAGTAAAACACATTTGAATACACCTGCGACCCACCACAGTGGCCATCCTTTGCAGACTTCCTCGTCGGCCAACTCGATAGCGATTAAGACCAATGGCAACAACAACAACGGCGGCGGCGGCCTGTCCTCGAACTTTGCCCGGCAACAGCCTTTGCGCAGCAGCTTCTATGGCACCCGTTACAACCACAAATGCGCCGCAGAGGCCTCGTCGGGCTCCGTTAACGGCGCCACGAAATTGTGCGCGGCCGCAAATGGTTCGAGCGTTAAACCTTTGACCCCCAAATTGGTGAAACGCATCGAGTCGACCTGCACACAACAACACACCAAGGCTCGGGCCCCCAATCCTCCGGGGCAGCATCAGTGCAACAGCAACAGCAGCACCACCACGACCAGTACTACCACCACAACCATGAACGGTGTTCATTCAACTCCACCCACTGCCCACAAACAGTATTTAAGGCCCCGCAATTTACCGCCCACACCGCCTTTAAGGAAATCCTCAAATTTCGATCGTTTCCATCAAGCCAATCTAAGTATTAGACAGAAGACTAACAGCGCTGTTGCCAGTCGTTCATCTGCCATAAGTTCCAGCCAAGGTTCTCAAGACTCCCTAATACCCACCAAAACAGCAGCAGCGGCGGGCGGTGCTGTCTCCCCGAATGGCGGAGTCTCATCCCAGAAGCGAGCCTACACCAACACAGTTAGCAAAGTGGCCAAGGAAAATCAACCCAAGGACACGAATGGATCTCAAAATGCACCCGTCAAGTCCACCAAATCCTATCCGGCTCCCCTGCCACCGGCCTCGTTGGTGGGACGCCGCTGCAAAGAAGAGCAGCAACGACTTAGTTCGGTGTCGGCTTCGCCAAATTTGGGCCAGCGCCGTTTCATATCGAGTGTGGGCATAAATTCCTTCAATGCCGCCTGCAATGCCAAGGCCTTGCCGCCGCTGCAGCGCAGCAAAAGGTACACCAACAGCTCGGCGAACAGTAACTCGGGCGCTGATATGTCGCCTGCCCTGCAGCGCAGCAAAAGGTATACGACGAACAACTCGGAGGCGGCCTATGTAACGCCTTTCCAGCGCAGCAGCAAAAGATACTCGAACAATTCGGGCCAGAGTAATGCAGCGGTGGCCGTGGCCATGCCCCCCAAAACCGGCAGCACGGGCAGCAACAGCTCATCGAATCAGTCGAGTGGTTCGCAGGGTTCACCCAAGTCGAAGAAGGCCTTCTCCACGAAATTCCCCCAGGGTTTGCCATTCGAAGATGAGTTCTATCGACGCAATCGTTCCTACTCGCAGTCCTCGTCGAGCAACTACAGTTTCTACAGTTCCAATGGTGGGGGTGGCGGCAGTGGTGCCGGTGGCACCGCACCGCAAACTCCCCGGGACTATGATGCCGAGGAGGATGATGAGTTCCAGCGTAAACCCTCCACCGATGAGCCGCTCTATGTAGACTTCACCAAAGTCATGCATCATCATCGGCGCCATGACTACAACCCCGGCAGCAACAAATCCCATGCCCATACAACGAACAATGTGGCGGCGACGACGACACAGCCAACCACCTGGATTGGCTGCTCCTCGTCCAAGCACCACCAACAACAACAGCAACCACAACAAACAACGAATTATGATTCTAGTCTAAATTCACCTCATTCGCAGCGACGTTATAGCCATCACGCCCTCTATAATAATGCGAACAATTCGACGGAAACCATAAATACGACGACATCAACGACATCGTCTTCCATACGTTCCAAAACGAAATATTCCAATTGTATCAACGATTATCTCTACGCTAGTAATGGCAAATTGTCCAATCATTCGACGACAACTAGTGATAGTAGAAAATCCCATTTATATTCCTCGAAACATTTGGATCCTTATCATCAAGCCGACAATGGTTACTACACCCATGCTTCTCCCGATTCCTCGCCACCACCAGCAGCGCCCCACAAACAGACGGACATCTATACGGCTGTTTCTTCGTGGGCTCCAAAATGCTCCCACCCGACTAAGGTCCAGATATCCGCCGATGCGAATAACAATAAAAAGGATTACAATGATAAGCAGCAGCAGCAGCGTTATCCTCACCAGTATGGTGGCCCAGAAAAATATTATGCCGGCTCGTCGGCAGCAGATAAGTCGGGTGGTGTTTTGGAGCCCGCGAATAGTGAGTATAGGTGAGTTGCTTGCATATGTTTTAAATTGTTTTTATTTTAACCGGATTACAGGTGTTTTTACTAAAAAACTCTTCCATAAATATTTTACAAAGTTTTTCCTTTACAAAAAATGTCAACAAAAACCATAGTTGACGCACCCTGTTTCGATAACGATTATAAAAATATGTGCTTATCGAAGCAAAAAGAGACAAAGATACTGTGTCACTGAAAAACAATATGAAGAAGCACAAAAAGAGAGCCGCAAATGTTTGATAGTTTCATAGATACATCAATTTTGAATTGAATCAAAACATAAATGTAATTATTTTACAAAGTTTTCTTTACAAAAAGTCAACAAAAACCATAGTTGACGCACCCTGCGTCGATAACGTTTACAAAAAATATTTTTATCGGAGCAGCAATGAAAGAGAAAAAGAGAGCAGTAAATATTTGCTAATTTCATAGACACTCTGAGTGTTGAATCGAATGCCACTATTGTGTAAGCGTATTTCAGTGTGAGCGATCCTCTCGTGTTCGCTGCTTTTGAAAGTGGGATCACTAAAAAATGAAGAATGACAAAGTGAGAGCAGCATATATTTCCTATCTTCATAGACCTTCTAATTTTTGAATTGAGTTAATTTTGCTTAGAGCAGTGATCCACAAAACCCCAGACGGGAGAAGCTCTCTCACATCAGCATACGCTCACACAATATTATTTTGTAAGCGAATGTCTGTGGAACAGAGACTCTCGCATGCGAACTTTTCCCGATTGTTGCTTTTGAATATTTGTTCACTGAAAAAATATACGAAGAACTGACAAAATGAGAGCAGCACATATTTGCTAACTCCATAGACACTCTAATATTTGAATTGAGTTTAATTTGCCTAGAGCAGTGATAACAGTCAACATAAGCTCACCCAATAGTCTGTAGGAGAGATCCTCTCGAATATATATATTTTTAAATGGGCCATAACTTCTAAAATATAGCCCTGAGAGCTAAAAGAAGTTTAATATGTGATCACCCATAAATACTGAATTTTTTATCATTTTTAAGTGGGCCATAACTTCTAAAATATAACCCTGAGAGCTAAAAGAAGTATAATTTGTGATCACTCATAAATCTTGATTTTTTTAAATGGGCCATAACTTCGAGAGCTAAAAGAAGGATAATTTGTGATCACTTATAAATCCTGAAATTTTTGAATTTTAAATGGGCCATAACTTCTAAAATATAGCCCTGAGAGCTAAAAAAAAGGATAATTTGTGATCACTTATAAATCCTGAATATTTTATAATTTTTAAATGGGCCATAACTTCTAAAATATAGCCCTGCGAGCTAAAAGAAGTGTAATTTGTGATCACTCATAAATCCAGATTTTTTTTATAATTTTTAAATGGGCCATAACTTCTAAAATATAGCCCTGAGAGCTAAAAGAAGGATAATTTGTGATCACCCATAAATCCTGAATTTTTAGAATTTTAAATGGGCCATAACTTCTAAAATATAGCCCTGAGAGCTAAAAGAAGTATAATTTGTGATCACTTATAAATCCTAAATATTTTATAATTTTTAAAAGGGTCATAACTATATAAAATATACAGTACCTATCAAACGACAACAGCTAGAAACACGAAATTCGCTGTGTACATTTCTCTAATTATATTTGTTTATACATAATATAAAACCTTTTTTCCAAATTCCTACTTTTAAGGGGTAAAATGGGAGTAGAGGGATAAAAATGGTACCAAACAAACGGCTGCACCTAGAATAATGAAATTCGATGTATACATTTCTCTGATTGCATAGACACGTGAAATAAATTCGTACGTTTAGGGGGTAAACACTCATCTGACCAAACCTGGAATAATGAAATTCGTAGACACATCAAATAAAGCGATTTTCTGAAATTCGTACGTCTGGGGGGTAACACGAAAAAATGGGCTACAAAATGTACCAAACAAATGACCGCAGCTAGAGTTATGAAATTCGGTTTATACATTCCTCTGACCTCTTAGACACGAAAAATAAAAAGGGTTTTTTCCAAAATCGTACTTTCAAGGAATACAATGGTATAAACATATCGTTTATTGACCTTATAAACATGATTTGAAGTAATTAAAATTTTATATTTTTTTTTATAAAATAATATTTTCAATATTTTTATTTGTTTTGATTTGATAATATTAAAAAAAATTAACATTTTCTTGTAATGTTACTGCACTTCGACGAAAATCGACAGCCTCTGTGGAAGACTATTTTCCACTTGGATTTGAACCATGGACTTTCCGTTTGTAAGTCGCGCAAGGATCCTCTGTTATGTTTAATATCTAATAATTGTTTAAAAATGTAAATCCGATCAGATCTGTTTTGTGATCACATTCTTCCATCGGTAAAACACAGAAAGAAATATCATTGTAAAGGGTGGTTAAATTTTAAGGGCCGATGTTGATTTTGAAGAAAACGCAAATTATTTAGGAAATTTTTGTGATTTCTTTTTATTATGATAATATTGTTATGGTTCAATTACAAAATAAAACAAAATATCGGCCAAATGGCCGCCGCGACCTCGGCTGCGCACCTCCATCCGATGGTCCAAATTTACGATGACGCTGAGGAATAATTGAGGTTCTCTGCCGTTAATATGCCGAATTATCTCATCCTTTAGCTCTTGAATTGTTGCTGGCTTATCGACGTACACCTTTTCTTTCAAATAACCCCAAAGAAAGAAGCCCAAAGGGTGTCAAATCACATGATCTTGGCGGCCCATTGACACCGCCACCACGTGAGATAACACGGCCATTGAATTTATCGCGCAAGTGGCACCGTCCTGTTGAAACCACATATCGTCCACAGCCATATCTTCCAATTCGGGCCATAAAAAGTTCGTTATCATCTCACGATAGCCAAGACCATTCACAGTAACTGCCTGATCGGCCTCATTTTGGAAAAAAATACGACCCAATGATGCCGTCAGCACATAAACCGCACCAAACAGTCACTCTTTGAGGGTGCATTGGTTTTTCGACAATCACTCTTGGATGATAATTTGAAAATTCCCCCAAATTCGGCAATTCTGCTTATTGACGAATCCACTGAGGTGAAAATGTGCCTCATATCTTCGATGTGCACGATATGCATTTTGATTTGAACGCCCATTTTCATAATAAGCCTGAATAACTTTAACGCATTGCTCGATTGTGTACCTTTCCATGGTTCAAATTGAGTTAGTCTGAAATTGAGAAATGTCAAATGAAATGCAGAAAAAAAAACTTGACGTTTATGTGTGGTTCACATTTAACATCGGCCCTTACAATTTAACCACCCTTTACATTGATCTAAGTACACAAACTGGTAGGTTTGAAAATGTTTTCCATGTCAAAATTCAAATTGAAGATTTTTTAAATATCGTTTGCTTTCAATTTATCTGAAAGTTTAAGCCTGTATTTTAAATAGTTTTTCAGATGTAGTCTTTTCAAATCGAAAAATTTATAAATACACTTAAAATTACTTAAATTTTTTGAAAGCTTCGTCGACAAATCCGAAGCAGATCTTTCTTTTGAAATTCTTTGAAAGCTTTCAATGTTGTTCAAAATTAAAAATTATTTTATATACTTGTTCGCATCCTATGATAACGGTATTACTGTCAAATTAAAGAGGAGAATACATATTAAAAATACTACAAATATCATGCTTCTATCTATATTAGTTCAGTATTAACATCTATTTGAAGTTTATCCCTTAGTTTTTCTAATTTATTTATATCTAGCTTTTTAAGAGGCAAAACTTTAAATGGTAGGTAATGCTAAACTAACACATATAGAAGCTTGAAATTTACATTATTTTTAGCACAAGTTCTTTTTTCTTTAATTTGGCATTTATACCGGTATCAAGTTTTAAAAATAATTTTAGAAAAATTGTTTACTTTGGAATTTTCTTAGAGGGCAACAGGAGGAGGAAATGAAAAACTAAAAACGCAAATTAACTCCAGTTCACCTATAGTTTCAGATGTATATCATCTGGTGAAAGTGTAATATGAACTGTCGGCCAGTGTTATGAAAGCTTTTAAAAAATGAAATACTTGAAGATTTCGTTTAATTCTTAAAAAGCTTACAACGTTCATTTTTAGGAGTGGTATCGCTTTGAAAGCTTTTAATTTACCCCATATTGTGATGTGTTGTGCAAGTTTTCACTATCAAGTGCAGTCCATTACCTTGTTGTCGATTGACTGAAACGACGATATTATTCTACATTTCTTCACTTTTCGAAATATTCACTTGAATTTCTACCCGGAAAACTTTCTATGCTCACAACAAACACACTATCATCGTTATGATATTGAACATGCAGCGAGCGCCAAACGAATCGTTTAATAAACTCACAAAATTATTACTTTTCGTTAAAATACATTTTGTGTACATATTTATTGTTATTATTATTATTATTATGTTTGAAGTTTAAATATGGTCAATTCTACTTTTCGTTGTGACAATGTTTGTGTGAAGCCGGTTCCTGTTTCATGCCAACGTCAAGGCAAAATAAAATAATTAGCTAAACAAGGCTAAAAGCTCAGTCACTCACTCGCTCAATCACCACCAACAGACACACATATTGTGAGTCCGAAACGGAATGAGCTGCAACTGTGCACGACCAGACAACAGACATACAATTGGGCCTCGACCGACCAATCGATCGTTCGTTCAGTCAAATGTATGCTAAGTCTATAATCAATATAAATTTATGAAATGCATGCAAACATGTCGCGATACAAGTGCAGATGGCGCTTAATTTGAATTTGAACATTGTTGGACGTGGACGTTCAGAAGTTAAGTGCTGTAGTTGTTGTTTGTGTTTTTAGGCTAACACCGCCATTCGGACGTCGTCGAAATGACGAAAAATCAGTTATGTTCTCTCGGTTTCGTTTTTTTGTCTAACAAAATCTCCAAATATGGCCGAAAGAAAACATGCCAAATATGGGCAAACTAGTCGTAAATCTTTAAAAGAATCAGACAGATGGACGGACGGACGGACAGTCGGACAGAACGTAATAACAGCAGAAAATAATCATCTGCTAATAGATGACAACTCATCAATATTGTCGTTATTTTTGTTTTCAAATTATTTATTTGTACAGACATGTGTTGTTGTTGATGTTGTTGTCATCGTGTCTCTCCCATGGAATTATATTTGCTGACAACTATTTGGCGCTGTTGTGTTCATTGGATTTTCCGTCTTGCTTTTTTTTGGTTCCGTAATATTCTTTTGGGCCCCCACCCGATGATGTGTTTCAATTCCAAACAGTTTCATTGGCCCTTCTGTCCTGTGGTGTGTGTGTGTGGGGGGGGGGGAGGGGTGGTGTTCTTAACAAGTGTTTTAAGCCGACTTGACTTGGCTGTTTCTCTTTGAAAGGCTGTGTTTTTTTGCATTAAACTTTTCTATAGAAAATGTCGAGTCGTGCTTTTTATTTTCCTATTGATGTGTAATTGACACACTAATCAGATATTAATGATGATGACAGTGCTGTCGATCATTAAACGGATGGATGTATTGTGTTGTTGACAGCTACTTCTTAAGTTATAAACTGTCTGGTTTTACTGGACAATTCTTTTGTTGCCGTTTTAGTGTTTTTTTCATTCCTTAAACTGTTGTCAATGTTCATTAATCATCATCGTCATCGAATGTTGATGCTGGAGCTGCTTGCAGATCAGAACATTATTGACATTGAAGTTATGACTTCCACAACTTCTTTTCTACGAAACTTTAGTTTTCTTTCGTGTTCTTCACAACTAAAAATTTCATATTTCTGTGGTGGCTCACGGGAAATTAATTTTTAAAAAATCATAATTGTAAAGAACTATCACAATTATGTTCTCTGACAATTGTGATAGTTCTTTACAATTATGATTTTTTAAAAAGAATTAAAGAATTAAAGACATTATTTTTAAAAAATAATAAAATTGATTTGAACTGGGATATTGTCCTGGCCAAGACAGAAAACATTTTTTGTTGTTTCAAATTTAGATATTTTTGATCACGATAGCTTGGATTGTTATTCTTATTCTTCCTATACAAATATTTTATACGTTTTTTTTGAAAATTTTTTTTAGCTTTTTTGTTTGTATTTTTTTGGTCTGTAATCAATATTTGATTTGAACTGAGATATTGTCCCAAGACCTTTTTGCATATATATTTTATAGAATGCAAATTTATTATGGTGACATTTATTACTTGGCTGCACACTACCATTATCAAAATTTTTGGCCTTCAACAAAAAATGACAACAAATAATAACAATTGATTTTTGGATGCAAACTTTTCAACTAAAAAGGAAAATAAATTAAATCAGTTGTTTCGCGATATTGAGGGCAAACTCTATAACTCAAAGAAACAATTTTGAAAATCGAATATAAGTTAAAAAATCATATACAAATTTTTATTTAAAATTTCCGTGCGTAATAAACAAATGGCAAAGAATAGGTTTCATATTTTATTTATTTATTTATTACAATTTAAAGTATAATAAACTATATATAAAAAGCACTAGCAGCTAAGGCTAACGGCCTCTCTCTTATTTTTTTATTCTTGTTCATATTTTGTATCTTTGTTCTCATTTTTAATTAAATTATGTGCCTAAGTAAACTTTTCTTAAAAAAAAATATTTTTTCAAATATTTTTTTTTCTCAAAAAATAATTCTTTTATTTAAAATAATTTGGTTTGCTATTATTTAAAAAAATAAATCATTTATTTAAATTTTTTATTATTCTTAAATTCATTCATTTTCTTATAGATTTTTTATTTTATTTATATTAAGTTAACATATTTATAATTTATGCTCTTATTAAATAACTTTTAAGTAACTTTTTCTTCAAACATAAATATTTTTTTATTAAATTATTTTCTTGAGCAAAATAATAAAAATATTTTTAGAAATTATTTCAAAATAATTAATTTATTTTGGTTTAAGGCCAAAGGTTGTGCTGAAGTCTTCAGCAGAACCCAAAATTAGCAAAAAGGCAAAGTGGTGAGACCTTTATTGTTGCAGCTAAAAGTTGACTGCGCAGACGGGACATATCGTACAACAACAACCTTTGCATTGATGCGAGCATATGCCTAACATTGAATTGGCAAAGTGAGATTTTTAGTATGTCGACTTAGTTCGGTGGAATATTTTGTTTATCAGCTCTTCTCATTTGTCGTATGTGACCGCTGGTACTAATATGAACCCTGATTTAAGTCAAAGACATACATTCGTTGCGAAAGTTCTGACGAGATGGGGGAGCGCCCATCGAAACTGCGCAGTCTACTTTTAGCTGCAACAATAAAGGTCTCACTTTGCCTGTTTTGCTAATTTTGGGTTCTGCTGAAGACTTCAGCACAACCGTTGGTCTTAAACCAAAATAAATGACAACACATACAACATAACAGACCAACTATACATACAACAACAATAATTAATTTATTTAAAAAATGTTTTTTTTTATATTTCTATTTTTAAGGAATATTGTGTTTGTTTTATTTTTTAATTAAATTATAATCTTAAGCAATTTCTTAAAAAAAATATTTTTAATGTGTTATTTTTTCTTTACATTTTTATATTTTTTTTTATTTTTTCTCTACATTTTTATATTTTTTTATTTTTTCTTCAAAATTTAGTTTTTTTAATATTTATTTAAAAAATGTTATCTTACTTTTTCATAAAACATTTATAACTTTTATCTTGTATTTTTATTTTTAATGTTTACTTTTTAAATTAATACTTTTTATTTATGTTCTAATTTTTTAAATTATATTATTTTAATTTATTATTTTTTATCTGAGATCAAGAGCATTTTATTTTGTTTTAAGGAATATTTTTTATTTTTCTAAAAATTTTTACTTTCTAAATTATTTTTTGCTCTCATTTTTAATTAAATTTTATTCTTAAATATTTGTTTTTTTTTTCAAAAATTAAATATAGAAAATTTCCATATTTTTAAATTATTATTTTAATGTCCCATTTTTCGTTAAAACATTTCTATTTTAATAAATATTTTTTATATTTTCATAATTAATTTTTTCTAAAATGAAATATTTTAACAGATAGTTTTTAATATTTATGTTTTTTTTTTTTGTATGTATTATTAAACTAGTAAATATTTTTAAAAAATATTTTTTAAATAATTATTTAATTTAAAAGATTGTGTCTTTAATTTTTAAGAATACTTTTTTCCTTTTTATATTATTGTTTTCTTATTTTTCTTTTGTAATTAAATTATTTTCTGCAAAAATTAAATATTCTTAAAAAAATATTTTCTTAAATAATTATTTATATTTAGATTGCGTCTTTATTTATTTTAAGATTTTTTTATTTAGATGTTTGTGTCTTTAATTTGTCAAGATTTTTGTTTTCTATTTATTTTTTAAAATTGGCTTTTTCTTATTTTTAAATAAAAAGAAAAAATAAAGAAAATCTTAACAAATTAAAGACACAATCTTCTAAATAAAAATCTTAACAAATTAAAGATACAATCTTCTAAATAAAAAATCTTAAAAAATTAAAGACACAATCTAAATAGTTTTTTTTTGTTGTTTTCTTATTTTTCTTTTGTAATTAAATTATTTTCTGCAAAAATTAAATATTTTTAAAAAAATATTTTCTTAAATAATTATTTTATTTAGATTGCGTCTATAATTTTTTAAGATTTTTTATTTAGAAGTTTGTGTCTTTAATTTGTTAATATTTTTGTTTTCTATTTATTTTTTAAAATTGGCATTTTCTTATTTTTTTAATAAAAAGAAAAAATAAAAAAATCTTAACAAATTAAAGACACAATCTTCTAAATAAAAAATCTTAACAAATTAAAGGCACATTCTAAATTGTTTTTCTGTTGTTTTCTTATTTTTCTTTTGTAATTAAATTATTTTCTGCAAAAAATTTTTTCTTAAATAATTATTTTATTTAGATTGTCTTTAATTTTTTATTTAGAAGATTGTGTCTTTAATTTGTTAATATTTTTTTATTTTTTTTCTATTATTTTTTTTCTATTTATTTTTTAAAATCGGCTTTCTCTTATTTTTTAAATAAAATCTTTAAAATATCTTAAGAATTCCATTTTACTTTATTATTCTACTTTATACTTTATTATTAGATTATTCGAATAATCTTGAAAACGTTTTTTTAATTATTTATTTTTGCTTTATATCATATAACCTCTTATTTTCTTTTATAAACGAATATTTTCATTTAGGAAAGAACGTATTTTTCTTCTTAATTCTTTTTTCGAATGCCAAGTGAATTTGTCATAAGTCCACAGTCCTCGAGAATCAGCGTCAACCATTTGGTACTCAAACGCATACCATGCCAATCATAGTGCTATTTTTTAAAAATATTTTTGCTTAAAAAATAATTGTAAATATATATATATATATATATAAAAACATTCGCTGCCACCGAAATAACTCTCCCAACATCCCAGTTCAAGTCAAATTTATTTATTACAGATCGAAATACAAAAAGAAAAAAAAATAATAATTTTTAAATAATTTTATACTTTGCCTCAAATATGCTCTATGATTTATGTGAAAATTGTAATTTTTTTTTAATTATTTTTTTACAAATCAAAAATTATGATTTCACAAAATTAAAATTTTCGTTTTATAAAAAAATGCGTGGAGTGAATTATAAAAAGTCTAATAATATTTTCTAAAATAAACTCTATAGTATCCAACAGTTGTGTGTTTATATTTTTGCAGACTAAAATTAATTGCATTTGAGATTTGAGTTATTAGATGAATGTGTCAATATAATAAAAAAACACACAGAACGTGTTTCCTTGGACAACAACAAATAAAGCTAACCTTGTGTAGTTCTAAATACACTTTGATGTATATCTCAGAAGATTTCTATTATGCCGTTTTTTTTTCTCGAGTTTCCTGAATCTCTATCCGTCTCTGAGTGCGCTTTATTTCCTGCTTCTTAGCTTGTGTTAAGAGGTTTATAAGATTAACGCAGTGGATATTTGCTTTGCTCTCGCTGGTGTTGTCTGTTAACACGGCCACATTAACAACATTCCAAATAAGGCTTCGCCAGGGAATGCCATGCATGCGATTTGAAGCGACCGAAGCGCACAAGAACGAACGAGCCACCAATTGTTGAAAAACGTTTCTGACACTTCGCAGCGAACTCGCAGTTAATTGGTTCGTTGAGATGTGAGACAAAAAACAAAAATAAAATAAAAAAGAGTAGATAAACGATTTCTATATAAGGTCGAAAACGACATTTTGGACACCCTATAACTGGAAGATTATCATCAGATATTCTTAGGTGTAAGAGACACCATTGAGAGTTGTTTGTTTGGGTTCAAATATCAAATTATTATTTTTATTATTTTAATCTGAAACCTCCATTGGCATCACTCTTTTGGTTATTTCTTTAATTAAATCTCTCTGTAAATTAATTGTTTTTTTTTGTTATTTTGGGTTGATATTTTTTGTTAAGCTTGGCGATTAATATTAATCCCCTCCTTTATTCTCTCAGCTCACCTCTCCTAGTATGAATAATTTCCCTTCATTGTTTTGTTGTCTATCTCAATTCCATTCTTCACATTTTTGTAGGCGGGCGTTCCTCTTTTCAGAATCTTTTGTTTCGCGTCGTAAATGCAAAAATTAGCCAACGGCCACTGTTTTGCCATTTTTAGTGGATTTGGTGATTGTTTTTGGTTAATACGTTTTCATAAGCATTTCATTTCGTGATTTTTATTTGCGAGTGTTGGAAATTTCAGCCAGTACCGGCTTTTGGGTGATGATGTCCGTTCTTTTGTTTTGTTTCGAGACTATTACACACATCGCCTTTTTTGCTGTCATGATTCACTTTTTATTCGAATGTTATGATGACGGCGATCACCATCACGCTTCATTTTATAGTTTTTTATTGTTGTTCTTTCCTTTTTTGTTTAACACAAAACGCAAAACAGACAAAAACTATTAAATAATATTTTTTTTGTTATTTATTTGGCTTTATATCAATATTTATAGCAATAAAAAGTGTGCGTTGAATTTATAAATAAATAACAAAACTAGACAACAAAAATCGTATCACACTAATGAAAACATCAATTCTCTCTCTCGGTGGTGCGGTTTGCAGGTTATAGAGATATAACCCAGCTGTAGCTGTTTGCCATGCCATGCCACCACCTTATCGTTGGATTTGATAGTTTGTGCGAACATTTCAATTTATAATTTTTATTACGCTTTTTTTTGTTGTCTATGTTTTTTCATGTGTTAATGTTGTAAACAAATAATTAATTTGTTAATAAGTAATAACACGTTGGTGTTGTGTACCTCAACAATATAGGCAAACGATGAAAGAATTTATGATTCGGGTAACGGATAAATTTTATAGCGTCCTATTTGGCATATTATTATTACCATCCTAATTCATTAAATCACTAGGCATCCGCAAGTGAATAGCGGATGAGGTTAATATACTTATTATATTCTTATATTCTTGTTTTAATAGAACATTTCTTTATCTATATATATATTATAACTCATTACACTATAAACTCATATTAAATAATATTTTATTTTTTATCTTTTTAGGTAAGTTTTGCTCAATTCAATGTGAACATTATATTCGTAAGTCTCTAATTTTATGCTACATTTTATAAAATCTTTATATTTCAAATCTAGATTCTTATAATCGTAGAAAAGATCCAGGTTTTTCTGATATATCATCCCTTGCGATGTATATTTGGAATATATTCCATACATTTATTTCGAAAATTTCTTTTCAAACATAAGAATACTTACATCCTAACAGAATATGTTTCCATGTAATTATATGATGTTTGGAGACCTTGTTTCTATATAAGTAATGTATATCCCAAAGTCCCCAGCGGGAAAAAGAAGGCGTACGATAAGGCCTTTTCAAGGGCCTTCTTAGGGAGGCGCAAGTCATGCTTGCTGCATTCTATACTCATTTAAAATTAACACAGGGGAAAGATTGGAGAGCAAGGCCTTCCCCTCTCGCTTCTAGTCGCATGCCTTCTAGAAGGGCTGTGACAAAATGCCATATAGAAGGCATCCTACCAAAGACCTTCCGGAAGGCCTGCAACCAAAGCGCTTCCAGAAGGCCTTATAGAAGGTAAAAAATATGACGAACCAATGCACCAGCATTTTTTCAATATTTCTGGCATTGTTATTGACAGTATATTAATTTTCAAGTCATGCGCAAGTCATGCTTGCTGTATTCTACACTCATTTAAAATTAACACAGGGTAAGATTAGAGAGCAAGGCCTTACCCTCTCGCTGTGACAAAAGGCCGTATAGAAGGCATCCTACAAAAGACAAAAAAGTGTGTACAAAATATCCATCTATAAATCGAAAACCTTCCGCGCTGCCTTCTCTCGCAAGACCTTCTAGCATGTCTATCCGAAGAAGGCAAGCAAGCATGAGTTATGGATCGTGTAGCATCTAAAGGGAAGGCCTCCTAAAATGCCTTTTCGTAGAAGGCCTTCAGGAATGGGTGTCGTGGACTTGTAAAATTATGAAATATTATGAAATTATGAAGGATATAATATTTATCATTTTCGTGAAAAGTAATAGAAGTTAAATATTCTTTTTGTTCCATCCCCTATTAGTATTGGATTTGAACACAGTACACAGATAGGAGTAGCCGATAAATATAGGGTAGTGGATGTTGGTGGGCGTAAAAGTCTAAGTAATAAAGGTGTTCCCTACTTCTACTGCTTATAATTAATTATACACTTTGTAACACCGGGAAATTGTCACATATATCTGTCTTCTAGAGCGTAAATAAATCATATTGGGTACTTGTATGGGGTCTATATGAAATATAATGCCAAATTGGAATCCAATCGGCTAAAAAATGGAGACAAAATGTCACGGAAGTGACATTTGTATAAAGGCCGATTTGCTAATATTTAATAGCGTTTCATTTGAATCGGTGAAGAATTGCGATCTGCAGTTTGATTACAAGAATAGTTGCACAGTTAGACATTTCTAATCGACTCAGCAAGTGGCTCTATGGCGATCAAAGGCACAAAAACAACAACAATACATCTTTTTGTCAGTAAACAATCAAGAATCGATCCGTATCGAGAATGAATGCTCCTAGCATGCTACCAGGCCTTCGAAAGAAAGGCAATGAAAAATGCCCATTGGATCTATCTAATAGGAAATGAGAAAGCCTTCCTAAATGCCTTCTCAAAGAAGGCAGTCAAGAATGAGTATAGGATTTCTAAATGCTAATGTTTGGGCCTTCTGGTAGGCCTTCTTAGAGAAGCGAGGTGATAATGTGCCCGAATCTTTTTCATGCGCGAAGAAGGCCTTCTGGAATGCCTATTTTCAGAAGTCATACAGGAATTTGTTTCACATCCGAAGAGAAGGCATTTTAGAAGGCCTTCTAATGGGAGGCCTTCCAACTTTTCCCGCCGGGTCACGTGGCATTCCAACAATATATATTCGACATATTAATATAGGGTTATCAATTCACTCAATTGCCCACTCGGATTAACAGACTCTAAACATTATTTATTTAGAAACAATATTTTGTAAAGAGCAAAAATAAAATAAGTAATTACATTAGGTGGGTTTTCTGATAACTTGAGTATATTAAAATATTTATATACCTAATTACAAACGTCGGAGTAAGGACCGGGAATGTTACTACTATTGATTGCCGACATAAAAATTACAAAAGACACGGGATGTTATTGTATCCCACTTTACTAAATTTTTAGTGGCAACAACTATTTTAAACCTTTCGGCACAAATTCTTATTGCGTAGCCTCAAAATCAAATTCATTGTGTATATTAACTCTTATTGGTGCCAAGAATAATAACATTGCCCAACAGAATTTTTGGAACAGAATATTGACCCAATAATTCTGAAAATGCATTATTTTTGTAGAATAAATATTTATACTCCAGCTAGGTCATGCTGTCCAGCTGCTTGGTCTGGGCGGTGTTACCGATTTTATCCCATTTAATCACTTAAAGGTACACATTTCGAAAAATTTCTTCTCATCAGTGATCTGCGCTGTAAAACGACTATATACACACCGAATTTCAGTATTGTAGTGTCATCCGTGTTGTTGGTACCTTTTTTATCCCATTTTTCCCATTTAACCTTTAAAAGTACGAATTTCGGAAAATTCGTTCATTTTGAGTTTCTAAGTTTTTTTGAGGGATGTAGACACCGAATTTTATGATTTCAGCTCCATCCGTTTGATTGGTTACATTTTGCTGCCTTTTTATCCGATTTCACACCCAAAAAGTAGGAATTTTAAAAGAAATATTTTCTTAGGCGCATTGAAGCTATATGAGGAATTTTTGTACCAAATATCAAGATTCTAGGCCCAACCGTGTTTTCATTGCGTTGCTACCATTTTTATCCCTTTCAACCCCATTAAAGGTACGAATTACAAAAAAAATCCCTTCATATCTGATATCCACGCTGTAAGAGAAATGTACACACCAAATATCTAGCTTCAGCAGTGTTGTTGGTAACATTTTGGTCCCCCCAAAAGTACAAATTTTGCGAATTTCATTTTTTTGGGATGCCTTCATGCCACAAGGGGAATGTCCATACCAAATTTCAAGATCCTACGCCTAACCGTTTGGTCATTGAGGTGGTACCATTCTTATCCCATTCATCCCCATTTTACCAATTAAAAGTACGAAAAAATCCCTTCATATGTGATCTCTACGTTGTTGGAGAAATGTACACACCAAATTTCATGATTCTAGCTTCAGCCGTGTTGTGTGTACCATTTTTGTCCTTTTTCCCCATTTAACCCCCACCCCCAAATGTACGAATTTCGTAAATGCATATTTTTGGGATGCCAAATATCTAGCTTCAGCAGTGTTGTTGGTAACATTTGTGTCCCCCCAAAAGTACAAATTTTGCAAATTTCATTTTTTGGGATGCCTTCATGACACAAGGGGAATGACCATACCAAATTTCAAGATCCTACGCCTAACCGTTTGGTCATTGAGGTGGTACCATTTTTATCCCTTTCATCCCCATTTTACCAATTTAAAGTACGAATTACGAAAAAGAGTAGGAGAAAATGTACACACCAAATTTCATGATTCTAGCTTCAGCCGTGTTGTGTGTACCATTTTTGTCCATTTTCCCCCATTTAACCCCCCAAATGTTCGAATTTCGTAAATAAAATTTTTTTGGGATGCCTTCTAGGCCCAGTCGTTTGGTCATTGCGGTCATTTTTATCCCTTTTTGCCCGTCTTATAACACCTCTACAACTTAAGAGAAATGTACACACCAAATTTCATGATTCTAACTCTAGCCGTTTGGTCTAGGGAGTGATCAGTCAAACAGGCAACTCTTGTACCATAGGGTGGGAGTAAGTATTTAAAATAATTTTTGAAAGATTGTATCTTTTGGAACTTAGAAGTCCTGTGAAGGGGCAACAGGTTTGGTTGTTGATTTAGTTTTTTTTTATCATCCAATATGTTACAATTTTTTCTGATTCAAATTTAGGCACTCCACTTCATCCAATGGCAATGCTGGGACCTAGGGCATAAGGTTAAAGTCATCAGTACCACACGAACGCAAACTGAAAATGGTCTCGACCACGAGATCTGACCGGATTATATCTGAATCCAGTGTGGTGATGACACACTATGGTGAAGGTCCCACGGCGAGAATCATGTAAAACTCTCAAAGGTTGTCAAAACATTAATATTAAAAATATTGTATAAATAGCCTCTAGTGGCTATTAGTTATGAAAAACATGTCTTACGTTGTTTCCAAAAGCCATCATCTCACCATCCACATTTCCCAAAAGTAAATTTCCTACCATAAAAAATCCCCTCACCCAATAATCACCCACAAGAGACGTGGAGAAGAATAAGTTCTGTTAATTCTTTTCTTCTCCTTCTTTGTTGTTGTTCTTTTTTTTCTTGCTCGCTTGCTCGAATTGTAATTACATTTGCTGGCTAATATTTGATTGTGTCTTTTCCGTTCGTTCGTTTTGTGTTCGGTTAATTTCATAACTGTTAATTTCAACAAATTGACCAGTCATTGCTAAAGCCAATCATCAACGCCGCAACGCTGCGCCTGCGCTTGCGCACCATCACTTGCTGTAACAGAGCCAGCAGAGCAGAAGAAGTTGAAACAACAAAAAGAAGGGCAAAACAAAAACAAAGTGGTGGTGGGGTGGTGCAGAAGGCCGGGACGGGTGGGCAAGTGCGGGAGAATAAGCAAACGGCGGGCGAGCGCGCGAACGTTCACTGAACCGTTGTCACGCTGTTTCACATTAAAAGTCCGACTTTAAAGCACACAAAAAGCACACTGGCAGACACACTCGCAAGCTCACAATAATTGGCGCAAATGCTGCTGTTGTTGTTGTGGTTGCTGATGATGGCGGTGGTGGTGGTGCTGGTGGTATGTGTCACTTACATCAAAAGTAATTTTGTTGTTGGTGGTGAACAAAAAATAAAACAAACAAACAATGAAAATCTTGCTAAATACAACAACAGCAACAACAGTGTTATTACTCCAACGCCACCACTTCCCTTACTTCACCTGCACCATGTGAACACCTTCGTCCGCCTGAGCACCCTTGCTGGCCCATTACAGATACAACAACATCAGCGCAAGCTCACCATGTTAATGGTGAGTCAGTCACATTTCAGCCAAGAAAAACAAACGACTGCGACGACAACAATTTGTGTAACTCAAGAATCATTTGCGATGCGAAAAGAAAGTTTAAAGTACTTTAGGCCATAAAACCATTTGAGCTGAGCTTTAATGTATTTTAAGTCGCTTTGAAATTTAGACGGGGCTCTGGACTGAACCTGGCCTGACTGAACACACAGTCAAGTCTGTGTGTGTGTTGATTACTGCTGCCGTTTTGGTTTTCTTCGCTTGGTTTGAGAGAGCCTGAAGCGACATGTGAATGACTGAACGAACGAACGAATGAATGAATGAAATGTTAAACGTCTCCAAAGAGCTTAAATTACCCTTGAAGTTTTAATATTTGATTTTGTCTGTCTGAGCCTGTGGGCCAGACTGCCCGTCCATTTGCCTCTCATTTTTGTACAATTTCACAATAAATTACAATCCAATTTTTTTTGTGTCTCTTGGCTTTGTAAAGAACAAAAACCAAAAAAAAAGAAGTCATGGCTTCAAGTGGGCTTTATGATAAGTCAAGTCAATTGCGGAGGTTGTAGTAATTTGAAGAGTTGTGCAAAGAGACGATAATCTACTTAGAATTTAAGATTATGGTTAAATCTGGCGTCCGAGCAGGGAGCGGAATTTGGAAGAGGAACAAAGGTCAGCTACTACGACACAGTTTCTATAGGACTTATACTCAATAAAAATGATAACATCACCAAAACGTTGATTGTATACCCAAAAGCATTTAAAAATATCCCCAAAAATGGGACCGGGAAATGCGACTTGCGTCATTCTTCTTCTTCCACTGTCGATTCAGTTTCGATAAGTCTTATTCTCAGAAAGGTGATTATATACGCAAAAATAAATAATGAAATCCTCAAGTTAAGTTTGTTAACATCCTCCAAAAGGATATAATATCCCCAAGATGGTGATAATGATGAACTGATGAGTTCTTCGACGATTTTAACTGGCGGTTCAAAGCAAGTGACAACAGACAACTTCTATATCAATTTCTGAAGTAATCGTTCCCCAAGTCCCAGTGACCTACCGATTACTTTGGCTTTGAAAGGTAGAATAATTTTGAATTTTTTTACCCTCCACCTCTAGGATGGGGGTATACTAACGTTGTCATTCCGTTTGTAACACCTTGAAATATCGACCTGAGACCTGAGAAAGTATGTATGTATATATATTCTTGATCGCCATACAATTCTAACACGATCTAGCCATGTCTGTTGAAAGTACGCTAACATCTAAACGTAGATCAGTTGGGATGGTAACTAGGCAAAGTCGGTCCAGAGGGAAAAAATTTTCCCTCACAAGGCCTAAAAATACCCATAATAACCCTTAATATTTTAGAGTATTAAAGCATGTCTGCTTGTACATACCTGATATTGAGTATGCGCATTCCCCCTATAACAAAAACCTGCACCATAAAGTGATTTTTATTCGTAGTGGGTGAAATGGGGCAAAAAGGGATAAAAATGGTACCTATGAAACGACAACAGCTAGAAAGACGAAATTTGGTGTGTAGATTCCTCTAATTGAGTAGATACATAATAATATAAATATATTTTCCTCAAATTCGTACTTTTAAAGGGTAAAATGGGAATACAAATAAAACGGTTGCACCTAGAGTAATGAAATTCGGTGTATACATTCATCTGACAGCATAGACACGTAAAATGAACGGATTTTTTCGAAATTCGTACTTTTTGGGGTTAAAATGGAAAATTGTACCAATCAAATGACCGCAGCTAAAGTAATGAAATTCGGAGTATACATTCCTCTGACTCCGTCGACACGAAAAATTAATGGTTTTTCCAAATTCGTATTTTGTAGGGATACAATGGGAACAGAGGGATAAAAATAGTACCAACTAAACGGCTACAGCTAGAATGATGAAATTCGATGTGTACATCCCTCTAATTGCGTAGACACGTAAAATTAAGAGGTGTTAGAAAGTCGTACTTTTAAGGGGGTAAAAGGGGGGCAAAAAGGGATAAAAATGGTACCAACTAAACGGCTACGGCTGGACTGATGATATTCGGTGTGTACATTCCTCTAATTTCGTAGACAAGTAAATATTTTTGGAATTAAAATAGGATGGAAGTACAAGTTTTATTAGAAATTGTGGTTTCTTTGCTTTATTGTGGCACCAAAAATGTACAAATAATTAAAAATATCCATTTTGAAAAATAGGACCAACCTAACTTAAAAGCCTTTAAACATATAAAATACATATTTAGATAGGTTGAAGAGCTCCCCGTTTTTGCAGGGTAACTTTTACCTGCATCGAAATCTCTCATACAGGGTTTTTCAACAAGAGGTGTTATTTTGAATCACCCGGTATTTCGGTAGCTGTCACTTTTGAAACTTTTATTCTTTGACATTTGTCAAGTAGAAACTATGCCATTACTAAACAAATGGAACGATACACGCTTCAACAACGCATTGAAATTATTAAAATTCATGAATGAAAATGAATTTCGGAATTCCATCGAAAAATCATTTTGACTGATGCCCATTTCCACCTCGGTGGCTACGTCAACAAGCAAAATTGTCGCACCTGGGGCTCGAAAACAAAAATCGTTTCTGTTGAGAAGCCTCTCCATCATTATCGTGTGTCTGTTTGGTGCGGTTTATGGTCCAGCGGGGTCATTGGACCTTACTTTTTCGAAAATGAGGTTGAATCAACAGTTACGGTGAATGGATTGCGCTATCGAGAGATGATTAATGATTTTTTATGGTCGGAGTTGGATGGTATTGATCTGGACAACGTTTACTTTCAACAAGACGGCGCTACGTGCCACATAAGCAACGCAACCATTGATCTTTTATGAGAAAAGTTTCCGGACCGGCCACCGTGATCTTGTGATTTAACACCTTGCGACTTCTATCTTTGGGGCCACGTGAAAGATAAGGTCTACGTCAACAGCCCAGCGTCGCTTCAAGACCTCAATGATAGAATTCGTGAGGCTATCGAGGACATAGGGCAGCCACTTTGCGATTTGGTTATGGAAAATTTCATGAAAAGGATATGGTGCTGTAAGCGTGGTCGTGGTGGCAATTTGGCTGATGTTGTTTTTAATTATTAACGGCATACCTTCCTCTTTATTATGAAATAAACATCCGATGATTTATCTCAAAAAATTACATTTTTCTTCGAATACCAAAATAACACCTCTTCTTGGAAAACCCTGTAGCTGTCATTTGTTTGCCATGGTGAATTGCAGCCTTCCAAAAAGTGTAAGTGATTACTTTGAGTGCCAAATTCTTGAGTTAAAAGATCGTAAAATTTTTCTTTCGGAAAAAGGTGAACACATTGGCGAAATGTGATTCGGGTTAATACATGTAAACAGCACACAGTTCATTCATTAGTAAACATGGATATTATTTCAATGTTCGTATGCATGAATATGAGTATTATAGAATTACTATGTTTTTTTATCTGTATCTTGGAAAAAATACACATTTTAACCTGATGAATCATTTTTTTATAAAAAAATTGGATGCGTATTCCGGTGAGCAATTGTTTTCCTTTTTCAGCATCTTCAGAATCCTTCTTGTTCTTTGAGGAAATTGTGACTATTTGTCCATCAATCACACATTGATTTATTTTTTTTTTTCTTCGAAATTTTCGTGTTTTTGCAATTCGTCAAAATTGTTGAAAAAGATTTTTTTTTACTAATTTGAGGTAAAATAAAATACCTAAAAATCATCAAAAGCGGATAAGTTGTGAAAAATACTAAATTTGCAGATTTAGCATATTCCAAAATTTTTTGATTTCTTTATAACATTTTGCCTTTGTTTACCATTTTTCTCTTTTTTGATGAATGTTTGTTGGGCTTCAAATTCAAAAATGTTGAAAGATGTGAAATGTGAAAACCAAAAATTGTGTTTTTGCAACAATTTTGTTTTTGCGAAAACTCCAATAACTCAGTCAATTACTGACGGATTGTGAAACACAAGGTATCGCTTTACTCCCTACTAAACGTCATTTTCAAATAAATTCACAAGCAGTATGGTTACCATACAATCTGAAGTGAAAAAAACATCCCCGAAGTTGGAAAATGGAGAAAAAATTGAAACAAGTACGTACAGATATTAAATTTGACCGAAAATATTCCAATGCAAAATTCAAGTTTAAATTTTTCAATGCATCTAGTCATGTACTGCTTTAGCAGTTCAATATATATATTTTCAAGAAATCAATAATTTCAAAATTAAATTCATATCTTGAATTGTGTGGTAGAGATTTCCCCCACATCTTTTTCATTACATTTTACCTAACTTCTACAAGTTACCCTTCTTTTGCGACAGCCATACAACCCGTTTTGTTGTAAGTTGAGTTCATGAGCAAAATGTAAAAAAGATTATCTAAAGATCATCAACATCATTATCACTATCGTTATTTGCCGTCATCATAATTTGCCAGAGTTCGTGAGGTTAAGCGATAGTAGTTCTCTTCTTACGCTGGCTGCTACTGTTATGGAATGGATACTACCCGAGAACCTTAGTAGACAGACATCTTGTTTTTGTGGTTTTCCACAAACAATTTGTTGTTGTTCTGCGCGCTGGCGCAAGTTGCCTTCATAAACATTTCGCAATAATTGCTGTTGGCTTTTGTCTGTTGTTCTTTTGTTTTGTTTTCAGTGCGCAGTGCATTTTCTTGTTTTTTTTTCGTTTTTCGGTTTTATTTCATTTAGAACCTCTAAATTAGCGAGAACAAATGCTTTAAGAATATTTAATTGAAACCTCCTGACTTGCTTGACTGGCAGACAGCGGACGAATACCCCTTGTTGCGAATGGAGTTTTTGTTGTTGTTTGAACTCGAATTATTCGACGTTTCTCGTTAAATAATTTTATGAAGATTTTGTTTTTGGGGGGGAATTATTTACTTTTTCATTTTTTCATAACGTTATGGTTGGGGTTTGTTTGGGTTTTGGAATTGCAATGATCTGCATCTGTTTCGGTTGGTTATATTGCCAACATAAATTGGTTTTAATAATGGCGGCAGCTTTACTTTTGTTATGGTTTTTAATCGCTCGTTTGTCGGTTATTTTTTGTTTGTTTGTTTCATTTGAAATGATCGTGTAACTGACCTTGTCCGGGAGTTGAGAATAAGAGATTTTTTTGGACTCATTTTGTTAAGTATGAATATGATACGCTGGAGGATTATTTGTTTATTAACATATCGCAGATATAATTGGTGGTGATGAACTGATCGTTGAAATGGGTGTATTCAATTGACACATCATTTGAACTTGGAAAGAGAGAGTTCGGTAACCTTTGAGTACCAAAGGATGAATTAATATACATACTAGGTTTTGGAGAATTGAATTGAATACATGAAGGACGCTTTATCCCAGAATATGAGAGAATCAGTATTTCAAAAAGTGTCATTAGAACTATAGCGTGGAAGTCATATGTTCACCTTTTACTCTTGGAATTTGGGCACAAAAAACGGAAACTTTTATAATTTTGGATTCAATTGGTTTTCTGACAATTTTGACGATTAAAAATTATTTTTTTTTACTGTTTTTAATCTATCCAGAAGTTGAGAATAAAATACGAGAAATTTTGTTTGGCTCATTTTGTTAAATTTCGATATGATACGCAAAGAGGATTATTTTTATTAGCATATATCAGATATAATTGGTGGTGCTGAACTGATCGTTGATATTGATGCTTTCAATTGACTCGTCATTTGAACTTGGTAAAGGAGAGTTCGGCAATTAACTCATTTGAACTTGGCAAAAGAGAGTTCGGTAACCTTTGAATGCCAGAGGATGAATATACGTACCAGGTCTTTGAGAATTGAATTGCATACAAGAGTATTGAGAGGATGTATTGCAAATATAACCTATTTGTGGCTACAATAAATTGATGTTTTTTAGTACAACTTCTGTTGTTGCTCCATCCCCTTCATCTCCTGCAATTTTGGCACAAAAACAGTATTATATGGCGTGCGAAGGACCACCCTGACCATGGAAATGTTTGAAGAATTTCCAAAAACCTTCACTTTTGCAAATTTTGCTCCATCTAAGAAAAAGAAAAAATTTAATAAATTTCTTGTTTGAATACCCAAATTGGAGCTGATATTGTATTTCTATATATTATAGCTATAGCTTTCTTTTGTTCGGAGACTTATAGTGGAATTTGACGAAGAATATTTTTTCCATTCACACAACCCCCCTAAAAATTAGTTTTGTGGGACAGTTTAGCAATAAGTCGGAAATAGTACGAAATTAACCCTAAAATTAATTTTAAGTTTTGACTTATTTCTGGGATTTATGTCTGGTGTATTCATAGAATTATAGTAGAATTTTATGGAAAATATTTTTGTATAATATTTTGACCCGTTAAACGTCCGTTTTAGGGAGTCCTTTACCCTTTTGTACAAAATTGACCAAAAATACCCTTATATAGAGGAGCTAGAGGGTTAAATTCTTCCACAAAAATGTTCTCGTAGTATTCTAATTAACATTGCTGAATACATCCTATACTTTAAATGTAAGGATCACAAAGATTCCTATGCCGATTCATCATAGGAATGATTGGGGAAGTTTTTTATACTTTTATACAAAAGGTACCAAAGATAATTCTATATTGAGTAGCTATAGGGTTAAAATGTTTCCCAAAAATATTCTTCGTAGTATTCTAAGTAATACTGCTGAACACAACACATACATAAAATATAAGGATCACAAGCTTTCCTATGCCGATTCATCATAGAAATGTGTTTGGACAGTTTTTTATACTTTTATACAAAAGGTGCCAAAAAGTCACCTATATTGAGTAGCTACAGGGTTAAAAGGTTCCACAAAAATGTTCCTCGTGTCGTTCTAAGTAATATTGCTGAACACATCCCATACTTAAATTGTAAGGATCACAATGTTTCCCATGTCAATTCATTATAAGAATATTTTAGGGTTGCTTTTATATAATATTGAGCAAAAGGGACCAAAAAGACCCCCACAATAGGTAGCTAAAAGGGTTGAAGTGGTCCACAAAAATATTTCTCGTAATGTTCTAAGTAATATTGCTGAACACATCCTATACTTGAAGTGTAAGAATCACAATGTTTGCTATGCCGATTCATCATAAGAATGATTTTGGGGAGTTTTTAATATTTTTATACAAAAGGTGCCAAAAAGTCTCCTATATTGAGTAGCTAGAGGGTTAAAAGGTTCCACAAAAATGTTCCACGTGTCGTTCTAAGTAATATTGCTGAACACATCCCATACTTAAAATGTAAGGATCACAATGTTTCCTATGTCAATTCATTATAAGAATATTTTAGGGTTGCTTTTATACAATTTTGAGCAAAAGGGACCAAAAAGACCCCTACAATAGGGTTAAAGAGGTCCACAAAACTATTTCTCGTAATGTTCTAAGTAATATTGCTGAACTTATCCTATACTTGAAGTGTAAGAATCACAATGTTTCCTATGCCGATTCATCATAAGAATGATTTTGGGGAGTTTTTAATACTTTTGTACAAAATGTACCAAAAAGACACCTATATTGAATAACTAGAGGGTTAAAATGTTCCACAAAATTTTCCTCGTAGTGTTTTAAGTAACATTACTGAACACATCCTATACTTAAAATGTAAGGATCACAAGCTTTCCTATTCTGCCGATTCATCATAAGAATGTGTTTGGGCAATTTTTTATACTTTTATACAAAAGATACCAAAGACTCCCATATTGAGGAGTTAGAGGGATAAAATGTTCCATAAAAATGTTCCTCGTAGCGTTCTAATTAATATGGCTGAACACATCATATAAAGAGTGCTTTTTTTGAGGTTAGGATTTTCATGCATTAGTATTTGACAGATCACGTGGGATTTCAGACATGGTGTCAAAGAGAAAGATGCTCAGTATGCTTTGACATTTCATCATGAATCGTCTTACTAACGAACAACGCTTGCAAATTATTGAATTTTATTATCAAAATGCGTGCTCTGTTAAGAAAGTTCATTGCGCGCTTCCATTTTATGGTCAGTTTAATCGACCCACTGAAGCGGCTATTCGGGCTATTGTGACTAAATTTCGCACCAAATTTACATTGTTGGACATTAAACCACCAACACGCTTACGTAGAGTGCGAACTGAAGAAAATATCGCAGCTGTATCGGCCAGTGTTAATGATGACCACCAATTTTCGATTCGTCGCCGTTCGCACCAATTGGCACCACCTAAGACGCAGCCGCGGTCAACATTTAAATGAAATTATCTTCAAAAAGTAAATGTCATGGACCAATCTAACGTTTCAAATAAAGAACCGATGAGATTTTGCAAATTTTATGCGTTTTTTTAAAAAAAAAGTTATCAAGCTCTTAAAAAATCACCCTTTACTTACAAAGTAAGGATTGCAAGGTTTTCTATGCAGATTCATCATGAGAATGATTTTGGTGAGTTTTTTTATACGTTTATACAAAGGAACCAAAAAGACCCCTACAAAAGGGAGCTAGAATGTTAAAGTTGTCCCCAAAAATGTTCCTCGTAGTGTTCTAAGTAATATTGCTGAACACATCATAAACTTAGAATGTAAGGATCGCAATGTTTTCTATGCCGATTCATCATAAGAATGTGTTTGGACAGTTTTTTATACTTTTATACAAATGGTACCAAAAAGACCCCTATATTGAGCAGCTAGAGGGTTAATAGGTTCCACAAAAATGTTCCTCGTGGCATTCTGAGTAATATTGCTGAACACTTCCCATACTTAAAATGTAAGGATCACAAGTTTTCCTATGTCGATCCATCAGAAGAATGTGGCCGTTAAGCCACTGTTTTAGTGGTGTTTTCCCCTTTTGTAGAAAAGGGACCAAAAAGACCCCGATATTGAGGAGCTAGAGGTTTAAAATATTTCACAAAAATGTTCCTCGTAGTGTTCTAAGCAATATTGCTGAACACATCCTATACTTTATATGAAAGGATCACAAGTTTTCCTATGCCGAAAGAATGTGTAAAATGAATGACCTCCATACGTAAAATTTCAAAACGCCGATACACCTATAATCTTTTTTTACCTTCTCGATCAGAATTCTTTGTCAGAACCTATGGCTATTTATTTTTTGATCCGCTGTGTTGTTGGGAAACCTGTGAACTTTTCATATACCCTTTAAGTAAACCTTTTGTTTGGGAAAAGTTCAATGATTTTTTTTTTTAGAATTTGGTTTATCATGATTTTTTCTTTATGCAATCCAATCCAATCCAAGACAACCGTTCATTTCACTTCCCTAATTGACGTCAATTACGTTTTTTGACGCCCGAACGTTTTTGAACTTTATGCACATTCACCTCGGTGTATGTTTCCGTGAACTTCTAAATATGAGCCGATGCGATCGTCGCAGTTTTGTTTGTTTTTATTTTCACCAGAGTTCAATGCTTTCTCTTTCGTGATAAATTACCCCGTCGACGAGGAAAAAAAATGATGACTTCGTCCATCCACACCCCCTCCCGTCTGACGTTAGTCGCCGTTTTTTTTTGTTATTAATTTCCCACGTTTGTTGATTTATATTTTCGGTTATTTCTCGGTTCAGATTTATTGACCCCCGCCGCAACTAAACGGCGACAATAACACAGCGCACATACGGGGTCTGTCTTTTTGGTTTTATTACAAAACGGAGAAGAAGCAAAACGAAATGAAATGAAAAAAAACAAGTTAAATATTTTCAACATGATGATCATGGAGGAGAGATCATTGATCAAAATCACGATCAAATGACAACGTTGTCGACGCTCTCCACCATGGTTGTTGTTGGTGGTGGAGGTTGTGATAATGATGATGAACATCCTCTCATCATTCATTCAAATGTGTCGTTCGCCCTCTCCCCCCAACAAAGAGGAATTAAATGTAATTAAAGTTTGTTGGCGATTTTCCTTCAAATGCGTCTTAATTCTTGAGAAGAAAATAAAAAAAAAATTTGAAAAATATTACTTCACTTACAACATGAGTTATTATGCTTTTGTGCCAACCCAAGCCAAAGTCAATGACCGATAATTTTTGCAAAAATGTGAATGAATTTTTGCGGGATTTTATTAAGTGATCATTTTGAAGTACTTAAAAATAGGAAGTTCTAATTAACTTAATTTGTATGTATGGCGTGTTTGTTTTAAAAATATGAAATTTTAAATGATTTTCGGCGGTTGAGATGAAAAACAAAAAAAAGAACCAGTTCATTGATTTTGCTACGCGCTGTCTCTTAATCAAATATTCAAATTTCATTTGATTTCATTTTGATTGAATTTCAAACTTGTTTCAAATCAATCCACAATTTCGACGAATTTGTTCAGCTCTCGCTCGCAATTCAGAAACTTTAAAAATCTGCTAAAACATGTTTCTAAATGAATTTTCGTTCATTTCGGGCGGTGCATCTGTCCGTCCGGTTTGGCGGTTTGTGCCATATCGATCGTCCAAAAATAGGGAAACCGCCGCCAATTTATTGCACTGACTGCATGCTTCCACACATGTGGTTGTGCTTTTTTTGGGGGGCAATTTGTCCCGTATGCGTCGTTTCTTAAGAGTTTTATTTTTAAATGCAAATGCGATGCGAAGTAAAATATTTTACATCGTCCGCCGCCGCCGCCATTCAATGCGTATCTATTTTCTTTCGACACCAAAAGTCTATTTTCGTTTCATCGACATCTGCGTTAAGATTATAAAAACATTTTTCAAAAATGGAGAAGTACATGCAATTGATGGTAGTAATAAAATTCATATAATATGAAAAATACGCATTTGTAAATTGTGCGACATAATTTGCAATTCTTTAATAAACATAATTGAGACATACATGATCATAATAGTAAGTACATCACATAGGTTTTTTTGAGTCGCCAAGGTTCAAAAAATCGTTTAATATAACTTAGCCAACTGAACTGATGAACAAAAAAAAAAAAACAGAATTTAATTTTAATTAAATTTAGGTCGGAGTTTTTTTCATTATTCCGGATTAGTATAGCTGGAGACAGCAATATCTAATAAAATTCATCTGTTCATGATAACAATGAGGACTACCAATTATTAACACATATATCTTCAAAATGGGCATCAATTTTGTTTAATGAAAAAAATTAGGATAAATGGAAAAAATATAGCCGAAACCAGCTGTCTCCGAAGAAAAAATTAAAAAATCAAAATAAATAATAAAAATAACAAAATAAAATTAAAAAAGTAACCGTACAAAAATTGAAGTAAATAAATTATTACAGACAAACTAAATTAAAAACAAAAAATAAATTAAAACTAATATTTAAATAAAAAATAAATTACAAAAAAATATTTTTTTAATATTTAAAAATTAAAAATGTGAGAGTATATATTTTCTTGGTCGTTATAATAACATAAATAATTTCATTTACGAAATAAAAATAATAATAAAAATAAATTTTAAATACGAAATTTTTGAAAATAAGAAGTAGAAAAAAGTATTTAAATTTAAAAGAACAACACAAAGTTCAACCATAAAACTAAAAAAAAATATTTTTTTTTCGATATATAATTTTACTTATTTTTTAGTTATGGGGCACAAGATTTTTAGACTTTAAATAAAAAAAATTACAAACTTAAAAATAGAATTAAAAAAAATAAATTATAACAATATATAAAAATTTTTAGACTTTAAAAAAGACAACACAAAGTTCAACAACAACATTTAAAATAAAATAATATATAAAAGAAATATACAAAAAAGTATATAAAATGAAAAATTAATTATAAAAGTAAAAGATAATGAAATAAATAAAATAAATTATAAAAATAATAAAACATAAAAAATATAAAAATAAATAAAAGAACAATATATAAAAATAAAAATAAATTTGCATTCTATTAAATATAGATGCAAAATGGTCTTGAGCCAGGACAATATCCCAGTTCAAATCAAGTATATAAGAATATAAAGGGTGATTTTTGAAAAGCTATTAAAATAAAAACACATAAAATTCAGAAAAATGCATGAAAGCTTTATTTGAATCGATAGTACGGTCCATATAATTTAATGTTTGAAGATTATTTCATGCAAATGTTGACCTTGACTGCACCTCATATGGTCCATCCGCTTAGTCCAATTTTGCCATTTCCACGTTGTTGAGTAACAGAGGCCCAATTGCTGCGAACGGCGACGAATCGATAATTGATGGTCATCATAAACACTGGCCGATACAGCTGCGATATTTTCTTCAGTTCGCACTATACGTAAGCGTGTTGGTTGTTTAATGTCCAACAATGTAAATTTGGTGCAAAATTTAGTCACAATACCCCGAATAGCCGCTTTAGTGGGTCGATTAAACTGACCATAAAATGGAAGCGCGCGATGAACTTTCATTTCATTTCATTTATTTCTTCACGACTTGTAATTCTAAGCCTATTGGCCGATATAATATAAATTACAAAATGCATAGTAAAAATTATTTCTAACAGTGTTAAAAAAACTACTCAACAAACTTTCTTAACAGAGCACGCATTTTGATAATAAAATTCAATAATTTGCAACCGTTGTTCGTTTGTAAGACGATTCATGTTTAAATTATAGACCAAACTGAAGATGTTTGACAGCGAAACAAAACACGAAACGTGCGTCAGCTGTTTAAAGCAGTGTTGCCAAAAAGATAATATTTAAAAAATCACCCTTTATAAAATGATAAATTAATTATAAAAGTAAAAGATAAAAAAAAAAATAATAAAAGTACAATATAAAAAATAAAAATTATTTTTCCCCTAGGATTCGCGCTAGATAGATTGTGGTCATATATATATATATATTATAAATACGAAAAAGTAATCAAAATTAATTAAAAAATAGAAATATCTAGAAAAACATTAACTTTAAAAAATATAAAAAAGTTAAAAACATATAAATAGGAATATATATATTTTTTTCAAATTTAAAAATATTCACATTAGAGGAATTTTGGAACACGATCATTAAATAATAAAATATAGAAGAAATAAATAAAATAAAAAAATTACAAATTAACAAAAAAATCAATAAGGAAATTACAAAGAAACAAATTAACTGTAAAATAATAAACACAGTATACCAAAAAATATATAAATAATGAATAAAACACAACAAAAAATAAATTAAATTTGTTTATAAATATAACAAATATTTTTTTCACATTTTAAAAATATTAGTTTTACTTACTTTTTTGTTTTTGGTCACAATATTCACATTTTGTACGCAATATTTACATTTTAAACACAATATTCACATCAGGGATAATTTTAAACATGCCCTTTTTAAAACACCCGTTAAAAAATATAAATACAAAAAATAAATGCATATGTTGAAAATAGAAAATTAAACTAAAATATCAAGAAAAACAATAAAATTAAAATATACAGAAAAGTATAAAATATATAAAAAGGAATATATATTTTTTTCAATTAAATAAATAAAATAAAATCAACAAGAAAATTACAAAAAAAATAAATAAATAAAATTTAACAGTAAAATAATAAAATAAATAAATTATAAATAAAACTCAACAAAAAATAAAATAAAAAAATAAATTAAATTTGTCTATGAATATAACAAATATTTTTTTCACATTTTAAAAATATTAATTTTACTTACTTTTTTTGTTTTTGGTCACAATATTCACATTTTATACACAATATTCACATTTTAAACACAATATTCATATCAGAGATAATTTTGAAGACGTCCTTTTTAAAATGCCCATTAAAAATATAAATACGAAAAAATAAATAGATTTTTTGAAAATAGAAATTTAAACTAAAATATCAACAAAAACAATAAAATTAAAATATATAAAAAAGAATAAAATATATAAATAGGAGAAATATATTTTTATAAATTTAAACATATTGAGATTAGAGGAAATTTTGAACTCGTCCTTTTTAAACCCCCCATTAAATAATAAAATGTAGAAGAAATAACAAAGTTTAAAATTAAAACTAAAAAATAACAAATTGGCAATAAGTCTACAAGGAAATTTGAAAGAAAACAAAATAAAATTATAACCAATAAAAATAATAATATATAATAGCATTTGATATTGATTCAGGTACATGTTGAAGAAGATTTGTATAGACAGTTCAAATAGAATTTACACTACAAATCTACTTAAATCGATTTTTAGATTCAGTTTCACTATATCCAATATAAAAACAATGTTTAATACTAATACTGCAATTTCTATATATCGTTACCAAAGTATAAAAAAGACTCAACTAATGCAAAAAAATGTTAAATGAGTCTTTTTTATATTTTGGTAACGATATTTTCAATTTGTTCAAAATCTGCATAAAATGGCGCTGGGGATTGTGTAAACAATCTGAACCCTGAAGCAAACATTTTATGACGTTCAGCTAAACCATCAAGATTATGCATTTACCCAAAAAAGCAGATTTTAATCAGTGATTTGTTGTGAATACATTTGATTCTCTTTTTTCATTCATCAATTGTCGATTTTTCTTTAAACCAAATTCGACAATTGACCTTTACCAAAGCCAAAATTGAAATTGAATTTGTTTGAAAAATCTTGACTATTTTTGAAATATAGCTCAACAATGAAAACTCTTTGTTCAATCGTTTATAGAGCTTCTAACAATAACCCTGAACTGTCAGCTGTCATACTTATCTGTTTAACAAGAATTCAATTGTAAGACACCCTTTACAAGTTTGAATGGGGATTTAGCGACGGATAAAAAAGTTGCCTTTGATGATGCTGCGTTAAATAAAGTAGTTGCCTTTAATGATGTTACAACGTTTAACCTTTTTCGGCGAATCAAATTCTACGAAACAGTGGCTATATTTCATTGAACACTTACCGCAGAAATGTTGAAATACAAATGATTGCCATAAATTGCTGTGGTTTTGGGCTGGAAACTGGTATTACGCCAACACGATTTTGGCGATTAAAACGGTTAATCTTTAAAACGATTTTTTAATCTTTCAACCCTCTTAAATACTTTCCACCTTTTTGTTTTTTTTTTTTGCTATCGATAAGATTAGACCCTCTTTGGCCCGCGCGTCACACCGCCTCCAGCCAGCCCTCTACGCTTGTCTCGACGGTATTGGCAGTAGACAAACAGCGAAACGACAAAACTGGTGTAAAACACCAAAAACATTTTGTAAAACAAATTTCATATGCATATTTTAGTTGATCAAGCGAGAAAAAAAAACAGATCCAAAACAGAAACAGAAAAATGCGCTCTTAATGTTGTGAACACAAATACAAATTATGCAAAATAGAATCGAAATCGATGGAATTAACAAAAATAAATAAATAAAATTCGCCAGATACAGAAACTCACTCAAACGCTGAACAATTTACAGTTTCGCTGTTTCGTAATAAAGTTTAAAAAAATATTTGAATATTTTAAAGAAAATGAACTTTGCAGTACGACTCGACTGACGTGGTGTGGTATTTGTTTCTCTTAGAGAAAACCAGTTTTTTTTAATATAAAATTTGAATAAAATAAACCTACAGTCGTTCGTCAGTCAGTCAGCCAGTCAGTCAATATGTAAGCTACACTTAGCACTTTATTAGAAATATTAAAAAAAATAATAGCGCAACAGACAAAAAACAAATAGTTATGAATTGTTGACCCTGAAAATTGTGAGAAATACTGAAAACATGGACATGAAGTGTTGGCTGCTGCTGCTGCGATCATTTGCTACTTTTTTTCAATAGAAACTTACACGGACGGAGCAAGAGGCAAAACAAAAAAAACGGATCAGTGCGAACAAGTGTGGATGGATTGATTGCAGGTTGGCTGTCTGTCTGTCTGCCAGCCTGCCTACCCACCACTGCCGCCTAAGAATCACTTTAGTTTCGGTTTGGGTTTCTTGTAAAAAAATCGAAAGAAAAATAACATTCATAACTAATCATATAAATGAGTCATTAAACTGTAATAAACGACCTTAGAGACCATAAACTGCTCATAAACATGAGCATGAGAAATATCGAAACAAATATGGCCGGTATTATTTGAATAGGCACAATTTATAATGAAATTTTATTAATACGAAGACAGACAAATGGCTATGGCTTTCTTAAAATGGCCTCTTATGAATCACAAGATGGAATACAGATGTTGTCAGGCCAAAAATGATAGAATACTGAAGGGGGATAATTCCATAGAGTGGCCAAAATTAATGTTTTTAAAACTTATACTTAGTTTGGGTGAATATATCTAAATGTTTATTGCACCAAAAACAAGAACATTGTAATAGCACTACCCTAATGGGGCCTTACACCGTCAGACAGTCCATATTACACTTGAACCGGATGATATATGCCTGAAACTATAGTTGGCGTTTAAATTTTTCATTTTCTCCTCCTTTCGCCCCTTACAAGTTCCAAAAGATAAACTATTAATTTTGATTTCATTAAAATATGAAAAATAAAGTGTTTGCCTTATAGGCGATAGTTTTCTGGCGATGTCGCATTTTTATCTTCCAGGCGATAATTTGACGATATCATCTAGATTTATTCAGGATGACTACGTTGAAATGTGGACGAAGTATTGCTTTGGGGTATCGCCCAGATCGCACACATTTCTCCAATTAATGTTACTTTCTTCCGCAATACGAATATGATTGTTGTTGCAAAATATAAATTTTCTTGTAGAAAATACGATTTTGAATAATTTTCGTATTACTTTGCTTCTTGGGTTCTATCCAACTAGTTTATAAATTGGCTTGAGGCATAAACTATAATGTATTATAAAGAGTGATTTTTTAGCTATTATCTTTTTGGCAACACTGGTTTAAACAGCTGACGCACGTTTCGTGTTTTGTTTCACTGTCAAACATCTTCAGTTTGGTCTATAATTTAACCATGAATCGCCTTACAAACGAACAACGCTTGCAAATTATTGAATTTTATTATCAAAATGCGTGCTCTGTTAAGAAAGTTCATCGCGCGCTTCAATTTTATGGTCAGTTTAATCGACCCACTGAAGCGGCTATTCGGGCTATTGTGACTAAATTTCGCACCAAATTTCCATTGTTGGACATTAAACCACCAACACGCTTACGTAGAGTGCGAACTGAAGAAAATGTCGCAGCTGAATCGGCCAGTGTTAATGATGACCATCAATTATCGATTCGTCGCCGCAATTGGGCCTCTGTTACTCAAAAACGTGGAAATGCCAAAATTGGACTAAGTGGATGGACCATTTGAGACGCAGTCAAGGTCAACATTTGCATGAAATAATCTTCAAACATTAAATTATATGGACCGTACTATCGATTCAAATAAAGATTTCATACATTTTTCTGAATTTTATGTGTTTTCTTGAAAAACTTTCCTATAGCTTTTAAAAAATCACCCTTTAGTTGCTTAATTTTTTCGAAGGTGACTGCAGTTTATGGCCAACTCAAACCACACTGAGTTTTTAGTGCTGCAAACTGCACCTAATAAGGCTGATAACACTATGAAACAAATTTTTTTAGAAAGACTTATTATAACGTTTTCTGATGGCTTTCTAAATTCGAAAAAGATACTAGAATACGAAAAAAATGGAAAATTGGATTTTTGCTTTATAGGCTATAGTTTTCTAATGATATCGCATTTTTATCTTCCAGGCGATAGTTTGACGATATCATCCAGATTTATTCAGGGTGACAACGTGGCAGTATAGACGAAGTATTGCTTTCGTATCTCATTGGAGTATCGCTATGACACCACAAACTTTTCCAATTGAGGTTACTTCAGGAATATGAATATAAATGTAGTCGCAAAATATTATTTTTCTTCTAGGCAATACGTGTTCGAATCATTTTTATATAACTTTGCTTTGCTAATTTTTAAATTGATTTTGAGAGATTTTTCCAGTGATGGTTGCAGTTTATGTCCACCTCGTCTACATATCGACCTGCACAGAGTTTTTAGGGCTGGAAACTGTAGCTAAAAGGGCTCATAACACTATGAAAACAATTTTGCAAAAGGGCTACAAGTAATATTTTCCGATTTCTAAAATCGAAAAGATATAATTTTTTATTTTACTAAAATTCCAATTTTCATCAAAGGTACCTACTCCACAGCCCTGGATGAGATCCACTCACTCAGCTATACACACTTCGACCATATACGTATTTCATATCCTGTGTTGGGATAACCCCATCAGTGGGGCATCTGTGTAGAGTGCTTGTGTTACCAAGCTACCGTATATAAAGGGTGTTTTTTATTGGGGTATAGAACTTTAAGTTGACATCACTTTTTTAACTGGCGGCCATTTTGTCAGCTGTCAAGTGATTAATATTTAGTTTGGTTTGCCATTTCATCATGAACAGGTTGACAAAAGAACAACGCTTGCAAATCGTGCAAATTTATTTCGAAAGTAATGGTTCAGTTCGCGAAGTTCACCATTTTATGGTCGACATAATCGTCCATCAGAACAATTAATTGGGTTAACCATGGATCGTTTTCGCACTACGTTTACTCTATGTGATAATACGCATCCGCAGAGACGTCGAACAGTGCGCACCGAAGAAACAATTGCCGCTCTAGAGCAAAGTGTTGAAGAGGACCCGAATGAATCGATTCGCCACCGCGCACAGCAATTGGAGCTGCACAGCAATTGGAGAAAGTGGTTGAAAATTGGACCTGTAGAATTGGCTATATTCGAGCCAGCCGCGGCGGCCACATGCCCGAAATCATATTTAAACATTAATGGCATAAAATTATCCTTCCAATAAAGCCAAATTGATGGACATTAAAACGATTTTCTTGTGTTTTATTTCAATTCGAAGTTCTATACCTCAATAAAAAACACCCTATATTAGAGCGGGTTGATTTTTGTTTTAAATCGTATAGCAAAAACGTGATCTACATTAAATTCTAAAAAAATTCTGCGAAGAAACCATTGGTCTAAAATAAAAGTCCTAATCCGCGCCTCTCGACTTGAAAATGTATATGCCCGCTTTTACCAAAAAATAAATGTTAGAAAAAATAGTTTTTTTTTTCAAAAATAAATCGAATTTTCTAAATACATTGTTTAGTAAGTTAGTTCTTTTGCAGTTTATATTTTTTCTACACTCAATTTTTTTTTGCATTAAAAAATAAAAATTTTCAAGAGAGACGCGGATTAGGGTTTGATTTTAGACCCATGGTTTCTTCGGAGAATTATCTTAGAATTTAATGTAGATTACGTTTTTGCTATAAGATTTTTATTTTTTTTTCATCCATACAAATCAACCCGCCCTAGTATATATACTTACATCTTGTCAAATTTACCCGAAAATCTCACCACAAAGCGTTTTGAAGGGTGTTATTATGTACCTGATGGGAATTGGGTTGAACGGTCGGCTACTATTTCACTGTGACCTTGTGTAGAATGCTCTTCTAAATTCGTCTTCTTTTCTAATTGTCTATTTTCTAAAATAAACTACTATTATGTGCACAAGCTAAATTTAAATCTTGGTCAGTCGGTTTGTTTTGACGACCTTGTACCACACAATGTTTCGTTTTAAAAATATAAATCTTTTGTTATGATTGTTCTCCTATCAAATGATTTCATTTCAAATGACTACTCTATGAAAAATCGATTTTTTATTTATATTTTTTGTATAATATTTTATATTTCATGCATACTACTCGTATATTATGTATATAAAGAGTGATTTTTTTGAGGTTAGGATTTTCATGCATTAGTATTTGACAGATCACGTGGGATTTCAGACATGGTGTCAAAGAGAAAGATGCTCAGTATGCTTTGACATTTCATCATGAATCGTCTTACAAACGAACAACGATTGCAAATTATTGAATTTTATTATCAAAATGCGTGCTCTGTTAAGAAAGTTCATTGCGCGCTTCCATTTTATGGTCAGTTTAATCGACCCACTGAAGCGGCTATTCGGGCTATTGTGACTAAATTTCGCACCAAATTTACATTGTTGGACATTAAACCACCAACACGCTTACGTAGAGTGCGAACTGAAGAAAATATCGCAGCTGTATCGGCCAGTGTTAATGATGACCACCAATTTTCGATTCGTCGCCGTTCGCACCAATTGGGTCTCTGTTACTCAAAAACGTGGAAATGCCAAAATTGGACTAAGCGGATGGACCACCTAAGACGCAGCCGCGGTCAACATTTAAATGAAATTATCTTCAAAAAGTAAATGTCATGGACCAATCTAACGTTTCAAATAAAGAACCGATGAGATTTTGCAAATTTTATGCGTTTTTTTTTTAAAAAAAGTTATCAAGCTCTTAAAAAATCACCCTTTATTATCTTGTCTCAACCTGTCTAACATCTTAATTTTTTCTCTGTTGTCTCTTTTTAGGTAAGTTCATGGAAATTTGTGCGATATCTCTTTAATTAATGCAATGAATAAGCGTAAGTTTGCTTTAAGTATACGAAAGGTTTTGATAGTGCTTTTTTTTGTCAAAAAGGGGAAATTTTAATTGAACACAAACAACAAAAACAAAAAACAAATCTATCGATTCTATGACATGGCGTTTATCGGAATGACTAATAGCTATTCTGGGTGACTTTTTCTTCAAGAAAAAAATCTTTTTGAAATATAAAATCATCACAAATTTCATTAGGTGTGAAATATTCAAAAGTTTCAATTTAAAATTAAAAAAAAAAGAAATTCTAAAATTTTCCACCTATTTTTTGATTTTCAAAATAATTTAAATTTCAAATTAAGTTTTTGAATTTCAAACTGAGAGTTTGAAGTATAATTGGATTTTCAAGAAAAGTGTTTTAGTTAAAACGATTTATCGAAATGATTATTCGAAATCGTATTTTTTAGAAGAAGGAAAAATTGCGACAACATTCATATTCGTATTGGGGTGATGTTTCTTACATCAATTGGAGAATTTTTTTACGAAGCAATACTTCGGCGATATTATCAGATTATTATCACGAAGAAATCTAGATGATATCGCCCTAATATCACCTGGAAGATAGAAATGCGATAGCGCCAGAAAACTATTGCCTATAAGGCAAAAATGCAATTTTCTCAATATCAAATGGAAATTCTCAATTTCAATTGTAAGTTTCTCAATTTTAAATGAAAATTCTTATTTTAAATTGAAATTTTCTCAATTTTCAAATGGAAATTTTTAATTTCAATTGGAATTTTCTCAATTTTAAATGAAAATTCTTATTTTAAATTGAAATTTTCTCAATTTTCAAATGGAAATTTTTAATTTCAATTGGAATTTTCTCAATTTTAAATGGAAATTTCCAACTTCAATTAGTATATTCACATTCTCATTCTCAATTGAATGGGATTTCTTAATTCCAATTGGAATTTTCTCAATATGAAAAGGACATTTTTAATTTCAATTGGAATTTTTCATTTTTAAATATAAATTTACAATTTAAATTGATATTTGCCCAAATTCAAATAAAAATTGCATTTGAAATTTTTTCATATTGAAATGGAAAGTCTCAATTTCAAACGGAAATTCTCAATTTCTATTGGAAATATTACAAAGTTTATATTTAAAATTCAAAATACATCCATTTATTTCTTTGATTTTTAAATTAACTTAAACTTTAAATGAACCTTTGGAATTTCTAACTGAAAGTTTGGCAGTGTTTTTTTAATCAAAACGAAATATGCAAAATTACTTTTCATTCTGAGCGACATTGATTTTTTCCATTAAAAAAAAAATGCACTGTAAACCGCGTGGCAAATTTCCCCTACATACAGATTGTATGTATGCCATTCTAAGAAACTGTTTTACGTCAATCCAACTGAAAGGGTGTAAATTGGACGTCTTTTTCCATTACATTGCCCTCCTCGTTTGATTCGTTTAATGTGAACGCAGAAACTGATTCATAGCAAAATGACAAGCGAAATATTCAAATAGCAATATTTCAATAGAAAACAAACGTGTTAATTAAAACTGGCAGCCACCACAGCAACAACAAAAATTGCCACCAACAACAACGGCGTGCTAGTTAAGTGTAATATCAATAAAACGCCAAATATGGTTTGAAAACTCGACTAAAATCACATCAAAATTTGACGTCAAAATTTATTTTAAACGAAACGGAAAGTGATTTTTTGTTTGTCTCGTGTTTTTAACAACTCTTGAGAAGAAGAAAAGAAAAAACGAACGGATGACAAAAAACACATGGAACATTTCGATAAAAAAAAGAGTTAACAAAACTACCAATTTTTGTTGAAGCCAACCAACCAGCAACCAACATCAGCTTTTTTCGAAACGATAGCAAATAATTAAAGACACCTACACGCCAGCAATTAAAGCACACATAAAAATCCAATAAAAACAACAAAGCCAATATAAAATAAATAATTGTATATTTATATTCGTATATAAACTCCACACACATGTACAACTACTTGGGCAATCATTGGAGCTCTGTGATACTGTCGTAAAAATTGTGTGTGAGTTGTGAGTAGGGGTTCAGTTCGGTTCAGTTCATTTCAGAGATTGCAACATGGCTCTGAAAACAAGAAGAGAAACACGAGAGTTGGTTCAAACCGATAACCAAACAGAGGGGCAAACGAGGGAGGTTCGCAAAGTACCGATAAAAATTGTTTAGACGTGTGAAATGTGTAATCGAGTCTGATCTCAAAATAAATTTATCAATCAAAGTAATAAGAAAATGATTCGAAATCTTATTGTCTAGAAGAAAATAATATTTTGCTACAACAATCATATTCGTATTGCGGAAGTAACGCTAAATTGAGAAATTTGCGAGGTCAGGGCGATACTCCAATGCAATACCAAAGCAAAACTTCGTCCATATTACCAGAACGTCATCCTGAGGGAATTTAAATGATATCGCCAAAGTATGACCTGGAAGATAAAAACGCGACATTGTCGGAAAACTATCGCCTATAAGGCAAAAATGCAATTTTCTGTATTTTTCATATTTTAGTATATTTTTCAATTTTAGAAAGCCGTCTGAAAATGTCATACTTAGTCTTTCTGCAAAATTTTATAATTATAATCAATTTTATTTCAGTTATCAGTCTTATTAGTAGCAGTTTGCAGCCCTAAAAACTCAGTGCGGCTCGAGTTGGCCATAAACTGCAGCCCCCTCTGAAAAAATGAAGCAACTATAATAAACTAGGGGTTGTGTCTCAAACCAATTTATTAATTAGTAAGATAGAACGCGACAAGCAAAGTAATACGAATATGATTCGAAATCGTTTCGTCTAGAAGAAAAATAATATTCCGTGACAAGAATCATATTCATATTGTGGAAGAAACCTCAATTGGAGAGATTTTCAAAATGTAATACGAATATGATTCGAAATCGTATAGTCTAGAAGAAAAATAATATACCGTGACAAGAATCATATTCATATTGTGGAAGTAACCTCAATTGGAGAGATCTGTGCGACCTGGGCGATACCGCAAAGCAATATACTTCGTCTACATTGCCAGATTGTCATCCCGATTAAATCTAGATGATATCGCCAAAATATCGCCTGGAAGATAAAAAATGCGATAGCTCCAGAAAACTATCGCCTATAAAACCAAAAAGCTATTTTTCATATTTTAATTTAATCAAAATGTTTAATTACACGAAATAGTTTTCTTTTTCAACTTTTTGTTATGACTTCGAGTAAGTACTTACCCGCAATTACAAAATAATAAAAAATAATTCGTGATGAATGAGAAATGTTATGAAAGATTTTGAATCACACATAAAAGTATATGAAGGAATTTGCGATTCAAACCAAATGTTTTATAGAGTTTTCTTGGTTAGTGATTTTTATTCAGAAATAATTTCTAAATAATAATTTCTGCACATTTTCCATTCCTGCCTTAAAGCTGAGCTTTGTGAAAATATCTCTAAACTATCTGAAAATATTTATGATAATTTGTGTTCAAGACCAAAGGTTGTGCTGAAGTCTTCAGCAGAACCCAAAATAAGCAAAAAGGCAAAGTGAGACCTTTATTGTTGCAGCTAAAAGTTGACTGCGCAGTTTCGATGGGCGCTACCCCATCTCGTCAGAACTTTCACAACGAATGTATGTCTTTGACTTCAATCAGGGTTCATATTAGTACCAGCGCTCACATATGGCAAATGAGAAGCGCTGATAAACAAAATATTCCACCGAACTAAGTCGACACACTAAATTTATGATAATTTGAATTTCGTCAGACTTTCTCTCACAGTCCTCGTATAAACTACGTGTACAGATCGTTTGACAAAAGACAAAAGGCGTTTACAGAAGGTAAATAACAATACGGCTGCTAATGGTTGCTATTTGTGATGGCAGAAGGAACAGTGGTTTGTTCGGGGAAGGGAGGAGGAACGCCTTGAGCAGTTGATATTGTTGTTGTGTATCGTAAGTAGTAGTAGTGCTGCCAGCGAAACAAAAAATCGTATTAAGATTAATCGACTTCAAATGAAACTACAAATATTTACGCGACTACTTATATTTATTTGTCGTTGTTTCGTCGTTTTGTTGTTCGTTTTTGCTGCGAGCGAATACGTTCGGTCGATTTGAAATCGGAAACCAGTTGTTGTGAAGTTTGTTACGATTTGTCGTTTTGCTATTTATTTCTTCTTATTTTTTCTAATTCTGTCTCAATTTTTTTTTTCGTCTTCTGCTAGCTTTGCATAAATTCTGAATATGAATTTGTGATTTATATGTTCAGTTGGCTTAATTAGCAGCAAACGATTTGAATTTAATTCCAATTAACAACTTCAATATGAAATGAAATACTGCTAAGGGCGGCACACAGCAGCAAAGGACAGTGGTGTGGGTGGGACTCTACTTGTCATAGTTTGCCATTTCTGTGCAAGACTTTTTATTTTTATTATACTGAGGCAAAAAATTAAAATACTGCTGTGGTATGAATGGCCTTCTACAGGTCCGAACTTTTTAGAAGCCTGATTTATCCAATAAAAAATTATCCCCTGCAATATGAGTATTGAGTTAAGGGTCTTTGAAATGGCAAAAGTAGCATATTTCGAGTTATTCTCAAACCAATATTTATTTGGGAAAACATAATTTCATTTCTACTTTCACTGGTGGATTCCTTGGTGATTCATCATAAATTGAGCCTCCAGAGCAGCATTAAGGGCCGGTAATGTCTGTCATACTGAATTAAATATTTGCTTATATCAATTCCTATATCTCATTATTGTTTTGAAGTAATTGTTTTTCAGAAGTTCTGATCGACGATATTTCACCCTTGTCGCACTTTTGACAGTGTCCTTTTTCAGAATTTTAGCTCCATTTGTTCAGCATGGCTACATAGCAAAAAATTATCTAGATTTTGAAAGCAGTACACCCGTTGTTGAATTTCTGAGGGTGCATTAAAGTAAACATTGCTGAAATTCTGCATGACTCGGATGCAATTGAATCATACACAGACCGTAGAATCTCTACATTCTTCGATTGCAATAAAAGATGTAAAATTAAAAAATAAACTGCAGTCCCTCTGAAAAAAATTAAGTAATTATAATAAACTAGGATTTATGCTTCAAACCAATTTAGTATAACCAATTTAGTACAATCAAAGTAATACGAAAAAAATAATATTGCCCAGAAGAAAAATAATATTTTGCAACAACAATCATATTCGTTTTACGGAAATAACCTCAATTGGAGAAATGTGTGCGATCTGGGCGATAATCCAATGCAATACGAAAGCAATACTTTGTCCATATTACCAGATTGTCATCCCCAAGAAATCTAGATGATATCGCCAAAATATCATCTGGAAGATAAAAATGTGATAGCACCAGAAAACTATCGCCCACAAGGCAAAAATGCTATTTGCCATATTTTTCATATTTTAACTCAATCAAAATGAGTAATTACACGAAACGGCTCTCGTTTACGTTTCATATGTAATCGTTGCAGTCTAGTTCAAATTAATTTCAAGCACTAAGCTATTAATTTCTCAGACTATGTAAAATAATATGTTACAACAGCGCCTCTGGCGACTGATAGCGGCGAAAGAGCGATAGAGTTGTTGCGAAGAGATAAATTCGTAAGAACTGATTATGTTGCAAATACCAGTGGCAATTTTCACTGCTTGGCTTTATGTTATTAACGTAAGTTAGGAAAATAATATATATTTCATCTTCATTCCTCTCTCTATATACTAAAGAAAGATAGAGAGGAGAATTATTTTTATTTTTGATATTTAACAATATATTGATATTTTGTAACGATCGTTTCTCTATCACAAATCAAAAGCATCTTCTAAAATAAATCTGAAATGTTCTATTTTTTGCCAGCACACAAACCACTGTATTTTAATAGAAACAAACAGAACACAGACATACTTTTCAAGTCAAGCAACTAAACCAGAAAAAGCCATAAGATTAGTTTATAAATACATACATATTTGTCTATATAGACATGCATGCATATATATTCTTCAAAGATCTTTAAACTCGTGTTGTGTTTATTGAAATCGAAAGGCAGGCATGACGAACGCGCAGTGTGTTGCTAGTATCGCTCATTGGCGGCTGCATTCTGTGATCAATAATCCAATTGGAATTCAAATGTCTGTATAACGCCTACAAATTAACAGAACAGAAAAAAATGATTTCGCATTTTAACAAGTTTATTTTTCGCTAGTTTTTTTCTCATTCCATTTGTGCATAATTATGTTTTTATTAAGCAGTTAAAAGAAAAATAAAACATGGCCGCAAACATGGCATTTGCTGTATTTTCTGGCAATTACAACATCTACAATTAAATTATAGCCTTTTTAGCATATTACAAAACAGCAACAGAAAAACTCTGGCTAATAAAGTGATTTTGTTGTTATTCACATCTCAACAAGTTTCTTGTTTGTGGGTTTTTTTGCTTTAAAGAAAACCGTCTTAATTATATGAGAATGGTTCTGAGGAAAAACATGGTCAAAACTATTAAAACATATTTTACTCTCAAGGAAAATGTCTGAGTACTCATCAAAAACTTCTGCTCCGTTTTCAGCAGGTTAGCAAGGGAGAGATGCAGTATTTCTCACTTACTGACCTTCAGTTGATATTAAGAAAATACAAGTTGAAATTGAGAATTGTAAAATGAAATTGAGAAAAAAATTTGAAAATGAGAAATGTAAATTGAAATTCAGAAAATACAATTTGAAATTGAGAAAATTGAAATTGAGAATAAACAAATTGATATTCAGAAAATTATATTGAAATTAATTTGTATTTCCTCATATTCAATTGTTTATTTCTCGATATCAATATATTTTCTATTTCTGAATTTCAATTTTTATTTTCTCTATTTAAATTTACATTTCTGAATTACAATTTACATTTCTCAATTTCAATTTGTATTGTATTGTATGTATTTCTTTATATTGTTTAGTTTAAAAGTAAAATCCCCCGGCCGGGTTTTGCACATGGAAGTCTTTTCATGAAAGTCGTGTGTTCTACCCATTGCACCAAGTGACGATATAAGTTCGTCATTTGCTTGTTAAAAGCACGACGAGATTGTATGTGTGAGTTTTTTTTTAATTTTGCTTCTTTTATTACAACCGAAGCATGTAGGGGCCACTGCATGACTCCATTGCACCCGAGTTTCAGCAAGTTGAAAAGAAATCTACTTACGACACGTAAGCGGGAGTCGCTTCATGTAATTATTCATTGTAATTTATTCATTATTCATGTAATTATTCATTGTGGTTGAATTAAAATATGCCGAATATCATTTTTCCTTATAGGCGATAGTTTTCTGGCGCTATCGCATTTTTATCTTCCAGCTGATATTTCGGCGATATCATCTAGATTTCTTTGGGATGACATTCTGGCCATATGGACGAAGTATTGCATTGGAGTATCGCCCAGGTCCGCACACATTTCTCCAATTGATGTTACTTCCGCAATAGAAATATGATTGGTGTGGCAAAGTATAATTTTTCTTCTAAGCAATACTATTTCGAATCATTTTCGATTTACTTTGCTTGCTGGGTTCTATCGTACTAATTTATAAATTGGTTTGATGCATAAATCCTAGTTTATTATAGTTGATTCATTTTTTTCAGAGATGGTTGTAATTTTTGTTCTCGGAAAGTACCGATAAAAATTGTTTAGACATGTGAAATGTGCTAATGATTAGTTAGTTTTCGGTAAAGATTTTGTTGAAACTTGAAACTTCGTATAAGAAGTTGTTTAATAATCATAAAAACACTGAAAGTTTTTTTCTCAAAACCAATGTATAAATTAGTAAGATAGAACCCAACAAGTAAAATGATTGGAAATCGTATTCAGAGTTACAAGCCGGCCCATAATTATCGGCGGCGGCGGCGCTAACCAAAATGGGATGACGGCGGCGGCTTTCGGCTGATTTGCCGGCTCGTTCTATCATTCGATCACCCCTATTTATTTGACAATTTTGGGAAAATACAAAGAATACCTTTTCTTTTATTTTTGGCAAGTAGTTCAATATTCGTTAATACTAGCCAATGTTCCCATAATTTAATATTATTATGCCATACAATTATTTTTTGGGAGTGGGAATCCATTACCAAAACTTCTAATATGGACGAATTTAATAAATATTTTTGCAATTACAGCTTTTCATGTGACCAGACATATTGAATATCATAATTCTCCCAAAGAATCGTAAAGTTCTACCTACTTTGACACACTAAAGATGCACAATAGAGGAGATGTTGTTTATTGTTTTTATAGGAATTGGCTTATATAAATGACAGGAATTGACTTATATAAATGCGACTTTCAAATCAAAATACAATCATACCACTTTCTATAAACGTCATCATATAGTGGGATACCAAATTCAAAGAAAGATCCATATATTTCACATTAGTAGGTTGTCTATGTCGACAGTTATTATAGTATTCTGGTAGTAAGATTGTACTGAGTTAGAACTCCGTCAAATATCGGCGGCGTGGCTGAAGTCCATATGAGTCGATGAAATCGGGGGCGGCGCGGCTCGTGCAGAAACATGCGGCGGCTTGTCGGTATCAGAAAACTATCGCCTATAAGGCATAAAATCAATTTTACATTTTTTCCATATTTTGGTATCTTTTTCGAAATTAGAACGTCATAAGAAAGTGTTATACTTAGTCTTTCTACAAAATTTTTATGGCATAGTGTTATATTACTTTTCTTCTAGGCATTACGATTTCGAATAATTTGCGTATAATAGATATAAATTGGTTTGATAGTACATAAATCCTAGTTTTTTAATTGTTTTCAGAGAGGGCTGCAATTTTTTTTAATTTTGCATATTTTATTGAGTCATGCAGAGTTTCATCAATGTTACTTTATTGCAACCTAAGTAGCTCTTCTTCAAAATCTAGATAGACGCAAAAGTTAAAGACAAATTTAAAAATCGTGATTTTTTTAATTCCTTTAAAGCCCATAACTTCTACATTTATCCTTAGATCTTTAACATATTGACTTATTTTTTGCGTTAGAATGTTGGCTATCGAAAAATGTAACAAAATATTTTCCCCCAAATTTTCTTCTATTTTTTTTTTATTTTATTTTTTTTTTGTCAAGAAACAAGAAAAGTTTTTTTTTAAAGAAAATCCAAAAAAATCATTTCTTTCCGAAAACAAAATTTTTATCAAAAAAAAATATTTTTTTTTTAATTTCCTCATTTTTGGTTATAATTTCTTATTGAATCTATGTTTACGTATTTTCTTGTATTTGTTGTATTTGAAAATGTCTTCAGTCAACAATCGCTGTTACCTTCTTCGCTTTTGTTCTACACTGTTTTTCTTTGAGTGTCAGCTGCTTGAGAAACCCTCTCAGACACAGACTACTTGACACTGTTATTATCAAATTAAAGTTAATTCTATGTCATCCTACAACAGAACTAAAGTAATATGAAAAAATAACACACACTGCGTGCCTACATATTCTTGTTACTATGACGAATATTTGCCTTCTCGAAATGAAACAAATCTAGGTTAATTATCAGTTATAAATCGTAATAAAGAAAATAACGGCTGTAGCAGTAACAAGTACTAAAATAGGGGACGGACCAGACAATGATTCATGTTTTTTATTTTGTTAAACGAGATATGAAAACTTCACTTTGTTTTTATTTTTTTTTGGTGGGGGTTTAAAGGGCGATTTTTGATCGTAACAACAAACCATAAAAATAATGAAAAATTTACATTTCCATTTCCACTACTTCATACGCGCGAGCCCCAATAAAAAGTGAAATTATGTTAAAATCAACAAAAAAGCAAAGCTGACAACAAAACGACTCCAAAACATGTAAATTTTACATGTAAACTGTGTCAAGAAACACACAAATCATGAACACCACACACACATATCATGACGAACGAACAGCTGCGCATGCGTTGTGTGCTTGTCTGTTGTTTGCCCACTAAATTACCACTCTTTTCGAAGCTCTGTTTCAACTGTTTTTGTATTTCGTTGGTGCTAATTGTCTTTTGTTTGCAGTGGAATTGACCCACAAACAACAACAGCTTTAGCAGCGTATAAAGATTTATATCATTTTAAAGAAGACCACGCTTCCATTGGAATTGCTCCAACCATATCCAAGCACCTTTAACCGTTATTAATTGCGTAAATCTGAATTTACAATAAATTCGTGATTTTTATTTTTCATTTCGTGTTTATTTTATACGTACGACTGGCCGATTTTACTTTCATGTTGAACGAAAGAAAGTAAAAAATTTAAATAATGATTTGTAACTTTTACACTGTTGTTGGGGGATATATGTGGAAAATGTGCTAAATTTACGTCATGGTCATGGTGAAAGAAAGAACGAACGAACATACATTCATTAAGAGACGCCCCAAAGGAAAATGAAAGGGTTCGTTCGTTCGTTCGTTCAATCCAATTCAAGCTTAACTTTCTTTTCAAGAATGAAATGTCTTGAACTGACCACCAGGAAATTTAAACATTTTAATATGTATCCCAAAGAAATAGATCAATTGTTTTGCGACTTTCAAAGAGTTTAAGTATTTTACAATCCCACCTAGGTTTTGGAAGCAGTGACACCTTTGTAGAGCTACTGAGGGTGCAATAAAGTAAACATTGCCAAAACTCTACATGACTCGAGTGCTGAGACCGAAAATTTCGGATAGAGCTGAATCTCTGTATGCTTCGGTTGCAATAAAAAATACAAAAAAACCAAACTGCAGCTCCCACAGAAAAATTGAAGCCACTATAATAAACTAGGATTTATGTCTCAAACCAATTTATAAATTAGTATTGCCTAGATGAAAAATAATATATTTTGGGACAACAATGATATTCGTATTGCGGAAATAAGGTCAATTGGAGAAATGTGTGCGATCTGGACGATAACCCAATGAAATACTTCGCCCATATTGCCAGATTGTCATCCCGAATAAATCTAGATGATATCGCCAAAATATCACCTGGAAGATAGAAACGCCATAGTGCCAGGAAACTATCGCCTATAAGGCAAAAATGCAACTGTTCATATTTTTCATATTTTAGTCACCCCTATAAAAAAATTTCCCCGGGAATGAAGAGAAGTATATTCTCGATTTATATTCATATTACCGTCCTACGCCGATGGGGAAATAGAAAATTCCACGTGAACAAATTTATTTTTTATTCGCGATAAGGGTGCGTATCTTTTTCGAATTTAGATAGCCATCAGAAAATGTTATAATTAGTCTTTCTGCAAAATATGTGTTGCATATCAGCGGCTCGAGTTGACCATAAACTGCAGCCACCTCTTAAAAAACATGCCGATACTCTGCATGACTCTGGTGCTGTAGAGTCATTTTATTTGTAAACCAGACAGCCATTATTACATTCCAGTAATTGCTCTAATTCGAGACATCCCGCCAAAAAATTAGACGTAATCTACAGGTTAGTAAGAAAGAATTACTGCATCTATCCCTTACTAACCTGCTAAAAACGGAGCAGGAGTTTTTGCTGGGTAGCTACCCATATCCACTTATTTTAATCGCAAATATTGGCTGTCATATTCTTAATAATTTTTTACTTGTTTAAAGTGTAGTTGGGTGTTTTTGCGTATTCAAATTTAAATTGAAATTAATTAATAATAAAATTTTGAATTGAAGTATTCAAAATGGTACCTTAATGCACACTACTATTTGCAGATACCTAGCGATATACCCAACATATCACACCATCCTCTTATATTTTTTAAAAAAGCCCTCAAAATTAAAACCTTCTGTCCATCAAGGGGCAAGCAAAAAATTACTTAAAATAATTAATAAAAATATTAATTTGCTTACAATACATCTTCAGGCAGCAACCATATACAAAAGGTAAATAAACTTAAAAATTTGATTTCGAAAAGCAAACAAAAGCAAAAAATTAATTTTTTGTCAGATTGAAGCCACCGCAAAAACAAAAATTATCACTTCGCGATACGAAACCACCAACCAATCAACCCCATTCATTCATTCATTCCATCCATCTGGAGGGTACTTTTAAAAATTCATTTGAATTTTGTTTTGTTTAAATTTGATCGTTACTAATGCGCCAAATTGTTATTGTTTATTGGAAGTAGAGGGAGAGGAGAGCAACAAACAAACAAAAAAAATCATCAAAAATATTTGGTTTTAACGCTCAACTGAAATGAAGAGCAGCATCCGCCGATCGACGATGACAACTGCTGAAATCGAAAATACAATAAGTATGACGACGAACGCGAGACGAGACGCCAAAACAAACAAAACCAAACGCAAAATGAAAACCTGACCTAGACACTAATTCTTCGTTTTTAATAATATTTTTTTTTTTAAATTGACATTTATGAACGCTCTTTGTTGAACGCACAACACACAAAAAAACGGCGTGAGAGGACGAGAGAGAGTGGGAGAACGGAAGAGAAAGATCGTGAGATGATAGTAAATACGTAATGTAAACAACATTTAGAAAAACAAACAAACAAATAAAATAAAATGCAAATTTGCAAAGCAACTGAATTAAAACGGAAATAAAAGCAAAGTAGTCGTCTGCGATTCGTGTGGTATTTCGGGAGAATTAGAATGAGTAATAGGGGGGTATATAACAAAAACCCCATTAAATGTATTCACATGCAGAGCGGAAATTCTCACCAAAAAGGAGAAAAACAAATTGTTGTATTTTCTCCATATTTAAATATCTACTTCCTATGCTTGTGAAATTATATTCCACCTGAAAATAAATTTTATTTGGGAAATTGGTACCACAATGAAGCAGGCGCTGAGATGTTACATCCCAGAAAATTACATTCCAATCTATGAAAAACGAAATTAGTCTCCGAATCTAGAGTAATATCGTTGTGAAAATTGGCACCAATGAAAAAACCTGCTTTGAAGTATGATATTTAACGATGTGACTATATTAAAACTTTGGTCGGTTTTATATGACTATGATTAGAAATAATTCTCTTTGGGATAGGAAAAATAAATAATAATTATTTTTAATAAATAAATTAAATCAAATGGCCTAAACGAGCTGTAAATTCATTTAAACATTTTCATAAGTTAAACCATTTTCCTTGGATTTAAAGAAAACAGCTCTCTCTGGTTACACAACAAATATTTTTTTAGTTCTCGGACACAACTGTTTTAGTTTAGATGATTTTTTGCTCCTTGGTCGACGGACAAATCATAATTATTTTTCGAAAATGCTATTGGTCATCTAATCGGAGAAAATTGTTGTCTTTATGGTCTCTTTCTGTGAATATAAAACCTAAATCTCTGATCATTCAGGAATCTTTGTCCCCAACTGAATTTTATCATTTTGAGAGGGGAAGCAATCACCGTCTCCTCCTAGACATGTTTGTAGAAAAATGTAATATAAGTATGATGTGGTAACTAATGATATTATATTTATTGTAGTATGATAGAATTATACTATGATTAGATATCATCATATCATATATACTATCATAACCCCCATCATATAACCTAATCATTGTATATTGACTATATATATTATGGTACATCCAAAATCCAGTCAAATTATGAGGCCATTGAACAACAGCAACATTTTATATCATCTCCGCGATCCTGTATTTAACGATTTGGATTGTTCTTTTTAAAAATTCCTAACATTAAGGAAGAGTTGCCAAACACATGTTGTTTGTAGGGATCTCTACACCCACCTATTAAATTTAAATTAAATTTATTTAAATTAAATTTAAATTCAAGGCAACATGTTTTGGCATAATGTGAATCGGTTTTATGTTAAAGAAAATTGATTACAATAAAAAAGGCATTTCAGTTATCTCTAGAGACACCGACACCAAAGAAAGTGAAAATATTTTCAATAGGTTGTGGTTGTCAGGCCTGCGTCTGAGCATCCATTCATTGCCTCGATAATTTTCTTCCATTTATTATGTTGTTGTTCATCATTTTCGTCACTTTTTGTAATATTTACTTCAGTTTTAAGTTTCGTTGGTGCTGCTGCTGCAGCTGGTTCCTTTTGTGGCCAGTCATGTCTTTGTTGTTTATCTTTATTTTTATTCTGTTCATGACGATAAAAAATCGTTAAAAATTACTCATTTTCTTGTTTCCTTTTTTCTACGTGTTTCATGTTGTTTCTTCTTTTTTTCTTCTCCAGATAATAAATGACGCATTAAGTTTTTGATTTTAAGTGGAAAATAATAATGATTTCTGAACTTGCTAAATATTGATAAGACACGCATTTCGTAAGTCTTCTTCTATCAATATTCGTGTGATAGCTTTTTTTTAATAAAGAGTGATTTTTTTGAGGTTTGGATTTTCATGCATTAGTATTTGACAGATCACGTGGGATTTCAGACATGGTGTCAAAGAGAAAGATGCTCAGTATGCTTTGACATTTCATCATGAATAGACTTACTAACGAGCAACGCTTGCAAATCATTGAATTTTATTATCAAAATGCGTGCTCTGTTAAGAAAGTTCAGAAAGAAAGAAATTGTGTTCAGCGACGAAGCTCATTTTTGGCTCAATGGGTACGTAAATAGGCAGAATTGTCGATTTTGGAGTGAATATCAGCCAGAAGCATTGCAAGAGCTACCAATGCATCCAGAAAAAGTCACAGTTTGGTGCGGTTTATGGGCTGGTGGCATCATTGGACCGTACTTCTTCAAAGATGATGCGAATCGTAACGTAACTGTGAATGGTGAGCGCTACCGTGAGATGATATCCAACTTTTTTTTGCCCAAAATGGAAGAACTGAACTTGGTTGACATGTGGTTTCAACAAGATGGCGCTACATGCCACACAGCTCGCGATTCTATGGCCATTTTGAGGGAAAACTTCGGAGAACAATTCATCTCAAGAAATGGACCGGTAAGTTGGCCACCAAGATCATGCGATTTGACGCCTTTAGACTATTTTTTGTGGGGCTACGTCAAGTCTAAAGTCTACAGAAATAAGCCAGCAACTATTCCAGCTTTGGAAGACAACATTTCCGAAGAAATTCGGGCTATTCCGGCCGAAATGCTCGAAAAAGTTGCCCAAAATTGGACTTTCCGAATGGACCACCTAAGACGCAGCCGCGGTCAACATTTAAATGAAATTATCTTCAAAAAGTAAATGTCATGGACCAATCTAACGTTTCAAATAAAGAACCGATGAGATTTTGCAAATTTTATGCGTTTTTTAAAAAAAAAAGTTATCAAGCTCTTAAAAAATCACCCTTTACAAACGTTTTTTAGATTTATAATTTTGCACTTTTTCGGTATTCTTAATGAAATATATAAAGGTTGTAGTAAAATTCTCACAAGAAGTTATTTTGAAATTATAGGCTTTTAATTATTGATTATTTTCAAAAATTTATTTTATTTTCTAGCTAAAAAAAAATAAAAAATAGGGGGAAATTGGTAAAATTATTCTACTTTCTTTTTTATTCGTTTCATAGGGTCCGCCATCTAACGTTTTTTTTCAACTATTCAACCGTTAGACTATTATTTGTGGGGTGCCCATTATTCCATTATTAACCGGAAGGATTGTACTTTCAAATAAAAAAAGAAATTTGAGAAAATATTCAGTAGTTTTTTTATAGTATTTTCAAAAAAAGTTATTTGGCAGACCCTATATTAGCTAACATTCAACCGCAGAAAACAATGTCTAGTTGTAAAAGATCCATGGATAAATATCGAAGTTATGATATGCTCTATAGAAACAAAGGAATGTTTAAAAAACATAATTGTTTTAATTTTTTGGTTAAATAGCCCAATTTACGGAAGAAATTAGAATGCATCTGTTTCAAAATCGTAGGCAACTTGTGTGAGGTGAGGGTGAACAATAAATGATCGGTTGAAAATTTGCGGCACATTTGTTGAAGTTGGTGTTTTATTGTAAAAGATCTATGTTTAAATATTTTTGGCTGTTTTCCACATATATATAAAATAATATATTTCTTAATTCGTTGGAGACTAAGATAGTCTCTAACTGAATGTGTAATTCGTAATATTAAAATTAAAAAAATTAAAAAAAAATAAAAAATAAAAAAAAAAAAAAATAAAAAAAAAACAAAAACAAAATACATCTATTTTATCTATGGATAAATATTTTTCCTGTGTTCATAGGTTTTTCTTACCAGCAATGGTAATTTAATAGAACAAAATTAAAAAAAAAAAGTCTCAATATATTTTCTCAATTCTTTGGGGACTGTTCCTAAACCACCGTTTCTATGAGAATGTGAAATTCGTAGCCATCATAATTATCTTTAATTGAACATTTACGGGGATGTTGTCAGACCTTTAGTTTCAAAATGAGTGTACAAATATATAAAAAAAAAATAAATTAAAAAAATAAAAAAAAAATAAAAAAATAAAATTTAAAAAAATAAGAAATAAAATTAAAAAAAAATAAAATAAAGAAATAACAAATAAAATTAAAAAAGATCTATAAAAATGGTTGGTTTTGACTTTATGGAAAACAAATATAAAAGGTACCCCGACGAAAATTGTCATTTTATTACAAAAATAAAATAAATAGAAAAATAATTAAAAAATATATTGTTTCCTTATTCGTTGGACACAGTTCCTAAACCATTCATTTGTGAAATTCGTAACGTTGGACATCTAAGGAGATGTCGGACCTTTTTTCCAAAACGAGAGTACAAATATTAAAAAAATTAAAAAAAAAATAAAGTAAAAATATATATAAAAAAGTAAAAATAAAAAATTAAAAAAAAATGAAAATTAAAAAAATAAAGAAATTTAGAAAAAATTAAAAAATATATAAAAGATTTAATTTATGGATCAGTATGCCTCAATGCACACCAAAAATAAAGTTTTAGGCATCAGACCACTTTTATTTTTTAAAAAGGTATATCGACGAAAATTTAAAATAAAAAAATAGATAAAAATTGAATAAAAATAATAAGAATACAAAATTAAAATAAAATATAAAATTATAAGAAAATAAAACAATTAAAAAAAAAAATAAAAAATCACTAATTTTTCTAAATTCTTTGGAGACGGTTCCTAAACTACTTTAATTTTCAAAATGAGAATATAAACAAAAAGGCTACCCTATCGAAATACAGGAAAAGAAAAATAAAGTTTTAGGCATCAGACACATGTTTTTTGTATTATTCAGCACCAAGCAGATGTTGATGATGCATTTGTTTGTCGACAAACATATGTGAAACTTCTCAACCGCACGTGGTACACTTTTGACTAATAATGAAACAATCAGACCAAAATCCGCATTTTTTGATTTTTGTGTATTTTGTGAATTCGATGCCTTCATCTCCGAAAATCATCTTCAAACTATGACCCGTTGCGGATGCATTAGTTTGTAAACAATCAGTCGTGGCTTTTCTAAAAGCCAAAAACGACAATTTTGACCATTAACGAAGCCTTCAATCAGAGTTTTCACATTTATTTCTTAACCATCGAAATGTTTCAATTTTTACTATTATATGGGGAATTTAAAACTTTAGAATCGGCTATAAAAAAGTACTTTTATCAAATTCCTGGTTTTATTGGAAAGGTTGAACTTTGTCATTTAATAATGGAATATCATTCATATAACTACCACGACTGATTCGGCATTACCTCAACCCAATTTTTCAATACAGCCCAAAGTCCACTTTAAACAGTGACTCGTTGTGGATGCCATTGGCTTCTATGGGTGACTATAGAAGCCAATGCGGTAATTTTGCATATTGACATAGCCAACGAGATGAAAATGAGCTTCAGAAGGCTGAACTGAAGGCCGATCTCTTCTCGAAAATTTTCCACTTAAATTTCACTTTATCCTGTGTGGGGACAACTCATCAGTGCAACTTTTGCATAGAGTGTTATATACTTCTGCATAGAGCGTTATATACAGCCGATAACCTCAGCTCAAGGTGAAACCTTTCGCATTACCATGTACTATGATGATGAGTTTTCAGAACTATACAGATTTCTCTCCATGAACTGTCTGCAAGTACAACCACCCAGTTGAACTTTCTTTTACATCTGTTTCACCCATGTGCATTTTTATTTATTTTTTGAAAATATTGTTCGATGATAAAAAGGTTCTTTTCCATGCTTTATATAAGGTTACTTTCTATATATGTTTGTGTGCCACAAAATTTGAAATCAATTTTTGAAAGCTTTTTTCTCAACCAATTTTGCTCAAATTTTGCACACTTAATCATTTTCGATGACAATACAAGGAAATGGAAAAATTTGACCAATTGGACAAAGGGGCGTGGTACCTCCCATACAAACCACAAATTAAAAATCTATTATTTCTGCTCCTGATAACGGTATTTGAACAAAATTTGGTACGTCGGTTTGGTGTGGATTTTTTAAGTGCTGCTGCAAATATGGGCGGGATTGTACAAAGGGGCGTGGTACCTCCCATACAAACCACAACTTTTTTTTTCCTTCTACAAAAGATAACTAAAAAAGAATTTCTAGGCCCAATAGAATTCTGCTTGCATAAAGCATGGATTTGAAAAAAGTTTTTTTTTTTGATTTACTAGTTTAATAACCATGAATTGTCAGCTATCATACAGAAATTTTCGCAACAACAAAACTTCATTGCACAGATGGCAAGACATTCAAAATTTTATTGTTTATTTGTTGATTTTTTTTAAGAGAGTTTTGATTTACTCTGACAACATTCGTAAACTATTTTTTTTTGAGTTCAATGTTTGATTCGGTAAATAAGGTTTAGGTTATGATTTAAACTTAAATCCCATGATTTGGTTTTTATTAGTTTCACCATAGAGACTACATTATTTCTCTGATTTCCAATGGTTTCCTTTAAAACCAAACTATTTCCGATGGCCATTATCATTTCCAATGACGTCGCGGCATGTGTCTGGCGAGTGGGTGAAGAAATTGTATGGAAAAAACTCAAAACACTTTGTAAATTTTCAAAATCACATCATTTCGGTGATCAAACAAAACTTTTTTCTTCCCTGCTGATTTTAAGTGTTTAGCAAATAGTGGTTTTTTCTTTTGTATGTCATAAGCAGCTGTTGTTTTTGTCGCTGTGGTCGTCGTCGCCGCCACAATGTTGTTGATTTTAAACAACAAAACCTGCTGTTGGCAAGAAAACAAAGCCAGCTAGAAAACCTCCTGCTAAGCGGACTGCTGTGGCTATATATCTCAACAGATAACAGAATTAATCACTTAAATACGAAGCAAAGCGACGTCAAAAAAATAATGCGACTTAAAGACGAAGAAAGACAGAGAAGCGAAATGCTCAGAAAAAAATAATAAAACGTGATTGAAATTTGAATAGAAAAAGTTGGTTGGATGGATGGATAATTCGATACAAAAAAAAAATAAGGAAATCCATAAATTATAACAATAAAACTGCAAAAACAACCACCGCCAAAATCAATTCAAATTGACTTTGTGTTTTATTGGCAGCAGCTTGGATTTATTTGTGCTTTAACATTTATCTGAAAATAATGAATAATTTTCTGTTTTGTGACGAGTACGAACAATGTTAATTATTGGGGATTTGTTGTTTGATCAAATTTTGATTTTCGATTTCCTGAAATAACCGTTTTTATGCCATTAAAACACAATCGACAATTTACGAGCAATTAGGAAAATTTTCGTTTCATTAAAATTCCTGTTCTTCATCGAAATTCAAGTTCATTTTTTGACTTATTCACTGTTGCGTTGCCGTGTTGCTTTTTGATGGATAATCACGATTTTTAAACGTAATTCCGAAATTTATGGTTTTCGTTTGACATTTTAATTTTGTTTCCTTCGATTTAAATTTGTAAATTATTTATGATTTTTGGAAAGTGTTTTATTGATTGTTTACAACTATGTTACCCCTCATGAAGGGCGAAATATTTATGGCAAACAAATTTCGCTCCATTTGATTGAAAAGAAATCGGGCAAAATCAAAAAGCTCAGTTCCCTATAAAACTATGCAACAATAATAAAAACTGTCCGAGACCTAAAAAATATTTTTTGTGCATTGAATCATGCTAATTCAAAAAATCAAAATTTTTTTATAGATAATTTTTTTAATTTAAACAGTTTGCTGATGTATGTTTGTTTTCTGAACTCGAAACCTATATTAGAAATTGTTTATGGATATTTTTTTAATGTTTGTACTCCTATTTTGAAAGTATACGTCCGACCACAACCGCTTATATGTCCGATTAAAGAAAATTGTGATACCTAAATATGTTACTCTTTTTTTGTGGCACGAAAAAAATTGAAAAATAGAAAAGAAACTGAAAAAGTTATTTTGTTCTATTTTTAATATCCATCATTCTAACGCCAAAAAAAAAATAATTTTTACATGTAAAAAATCGGTGAATAAATGTAGATGTTATGCCATTATTTATAGACACAAAATAATTAAAAAAGATTAGTTTAAATTGCCCAAAAATATCCTGTAAAATCCTCTATTGTTGAACGTAGAGGCCTATAATTTTCAGAGATGTTGTTGTTCAGTCATATGCAAATGTAAAAAAATATAAAAATGTAAATGTAGTCGTAGGAGTCAAAATACCGCTAATTTATGAAAGAAAATATTTGTAGGTGTTCGCTCTTAAATCGTTATTTTCGAACGAAGGAGTCTACAATTTTGTCAGATTGTGTACTTGTACAATGTACCATAATCAATACAAAACTAGATTTTCAATTTTTTGATGAGATTTATTTTCGAGTAATTTTTTATATTAAAAATTACTAAATTTTTTAGGCGATTTATTACATTAAAATTTAGGCGATTTTTCATATTAAAAATTACTACGATTTTTAGGCGATTTTTTTATATTAAAAATTAATAAAATTTTTGGGTGATTGTTTATAGTAAAAATTACTAAAACTTTTGTTCGAATTTTCATGTTTGCTGAAATTTTAGGCGATTTTTCATATTAAAAATTAATTATTTTTTTTTAGCGATTTTTCATATTAAAGATTATTATATTATTTATATTTAATTTTATAATTTTTGTGCGATTTTTCATATTTAACATTACTACATTTTTGGGCGTTTTTTTATTTTTTTTACTAATTTTTTTAAGACGATTTTTCATATTAAAAAATACCAAATTTTTTAGGCGATTTCTTTTATATAAAAAATTACAAAAAATTGTGGCGATTTTTCATATTTACGATTACTAAACTTTTTGGGCGATTTTTTATATTAAAAATGTCGGTATTTTAATATAAAAATGTAAATTTTTTATATAAAAAATTTTAATTTTGTGGACAATTTTTCATATTGAAAATTACCATACTTTTAGGCGATATTTCCTATTAAAAACTACTATTTTTTGCGATTTTTCATATTAAAAATTACTAAAATTTGTAGATGTTGTTACATTAAAATTTAGGCGATTTTTCATATTAAAAATTACTACGATTTTTAAGTGATTTTTTTAGGTGATTTTTTTATATAAAAAATTAATAAAATTTTAGGTAATTTTTTATAGTAGAAATAACTAAAACTTTTGTTCGATTTTTCATTATAAAAATGTAATTTTTCATTATAAAAATGTAATTTTTTATATTAAAAATGCCAATTTTTTATATTAAAAATGTAAATTTTTTATATAAAAATTACAAAAATTTGTGAACATTTTTTCATATTAAAAATTACTAAAACTTTTAGGCGATATTTCCTATTAAATATTTATTTTTTTTCTTTTGCGTTTTTTCATATTAAAAATTACTACGATTTTTAGGTGATTTTTTTATATTAAAAATTAATAAAATTTTGGATGATTTTTTATAGTAGAATTAACTAAAACTTTTGTTAGATTTTTCATATTAAAAATAATAAAATTTTTCATATTTAAATTTAATAAAATTTTTAGGCGATTTTTCATATTAAAAATTACTTCATTTTTTTTGGCGATTTTTCATTAATTACTACATTTTTTAAAACGATTTCTCATATTAAAAATTAACAATTTTTTTAGGCGATTTTTCATATTAAAAATTTGCTAAATTTTTTAGGCGTTTTTTTTATATAAAAAATTATAAAAATTTGCGATGGGCGATTATTCATTTTTAAAATTACTAAACTTTTTAGGCGATTTTTTATATTAAAAATTTATTTTTTTTATATAAAAAATTACAAAAATTCTTGGGTAATTTTTCATATTAAAAATTACTAAAATTTGTATGCGATTTTTTTAATTTTCATATTAAAAATTGCCAATTTTTTTTGCGATTTTTCATATTAAAATTTACTACTATTTGTGGGCAATTTTTCATAGTAAAAATTAATAAAATTTTTTAATTTAAAAATTACTAAAAAATTTTATATAAAATTAATAAAATTTTTTATATTAAAAATTACTAAAATTGTTTATATTAAAAATTTACTAAAATTTTTTATATTAAAAATTAATAAAATTGTTTATATTAAAAATTACTACAATTTTGTATATTAAAAAATTACTAAAATTACTAAATTTTTGAAGGCGATTATTCATTTTAAAAATTACTAAATTTTTAGGCGAGTTTTCATATTTAAAATTACTTGAATTTTTAGGCCATTTTTTATATTAAAAATTACTAAAAGAATTATATTAAAAATTATATTGAAAACTACTACAATTTTAGGCTTTTTGATCTGGGATATTGAAATATTAAAAATTACTACAATTTATGTTAAAATTGACTAAAATTTTACGCTATTTTTCATAATAAAAACTTATATTTTTTGGCGATTTTTCATATTGAACATTTTAGGAGTTTTATTATATTAAAAATTTTAGGCGATTTTTTTAATTTTAGGCGTTTTTTTTATATTAATAATTTTAGGCGTTTTTATATTAAAATTAAAACAAATATTTGAGCGATTTTTCATATTAAACATTAATCGGTTTCACATTAAAGATTACTAAAAATTTTAGGCAATTTTTTTTATTAAATATTACTAGAATTTTTGGGCGATTTTTCATATTGAGAAATGCCAGAATTTTTAGGCTATTTCTTATATTAAATATTATTAAATTTTTGGGCGTTTTTTCATTTTCATTCAATTGGACTATTAGTATTTTATAGACATAATTTTTTGACTTGGTTCATTTTTCATTTTTTCGTTAATTTTTTTCCTATAACATTTTCTTTATTTTTTTCCATTTTATTTTCACGAACATGTCATATTCAATAGGATAGTATTACTATCGGCTATAACGTCCGAATCTCGCTGTTATAAGCGATTTCGACTGTACCTTAAATTATACAGAAATCCAAGATTGGGTCAAAAAAACAAAAAAAAAACAGCGTACGACAATTTTTATTTATGTCCTTACTCTTGAAACGGATGCTATAGCTCTGAAACTACGGCCAAAGTTGACTTAATTGGCGTTTTTAGTTTTTCATTTTTCTACTGTTGCCCCTTAAAAGGACTTCAAAGTTTCGAAGGTATAAATGTAATTTTAAGAAGGAGAATTCCTGTTAAACATACTTCAAATAACATGCTCTTATCTATTATATTCTTAGATTTTCCCGCATATTGCATTTTTGCCCTGACGACTCCCTCGAACAAAATCTTTGTAACCTAGTGTATTAATTTTTTAACGGTTATCGAAGTCATGCTTTATATGCTAATTCATTTATTATAATTGATATTTCAATTATTTTTTACTTGAATTACAAATATCTCATTTTAATCAATAATTCATGCAAACCCTTCATTTTGAACCAAATAATTTTATTAATTTTAATTGACTTGTTTGCCTCATTTGCATGACAATGATATAAAAAAAGAAGTGGTAACTGGCAAACAAACTTATTTCAAAATGTTTGATACAATTGTGCAATTTGGCTGATTTATGATTTAAAATTTTGTTGTTGTGTCTTACCACCACTACTACTTCTTGACAAAACAACATTGTATGTGAGCCAGTACCAACTACCACTCCAACCTACCTACCTACTACCTGACTGCCTGCCAACCTACTTGCTCCGTATTCAAGAAAACCCACAGATTTAGACAACAAATCTTGTTTTCAAGCCAAGAATACTGAAGTCATGATTACAAAAATAGCCACTGTGCTGGCGATGATGATGACGATGGCGAAGTCAATGAATTTGGGTGCAACAACAAGTAGTCAAAGGAAATATAAAACCATAAAGATTGTAGCCTATATATGTAATAATAACATGACACCGAAAGACGGACAGGACAGGACGGACGACAGGAAACTCATGAATTATATGACGCTGAATAGCTGATCATCATCATGACGATGTCGAAATGTTGTCGAACATTTCGAACGATTTCGAAATGTCAATGATTGGGTATTGCTATTAAAAATGTAAATGATGAAATTCACTCCTCGTTGTTGTCAATTTCAAAACAAATATCGGAAGTTGAATGTGCAATGCAATGCAGTTGCACAGAAAAATAAAACAGCACCTGATTTTGAACCCAAATTAACCATTGTCGGCATTGTTTTGTGATCACACATCGAGAGAAGGTTTGTTTTTCGAGTGATTCCACGATGATGCCGACTACATTGTTGGCGCGCTGCGCTTTCTGTCTGGTCTTATCTCGGGCTTCACCACTGAAGTTGTTATTAAAAGTGTTGAACTCTGAAAAGAGGAAAAAACGAAAAAATCACCCGATAAATAATTATCGAGTGGCTGTCTTGTGCACATAATTATGGCTGTCGATTAAAAACACTTGCAAATTATAGAGTGCACAAGATTGTGGAATTGAAAAGGAAAACCACAAGAAAAAATATTAAAATTTACATAACAAAAAACTAATGAAGAAGAGGAGGGAGGGAGTTTACATGTCTTTTGTTGTCAGCATCACCCATTAAATTTGATTGCCGTGTATCTCAAAATTGTCGACTTTCATTTGTTTGCATTCAACGTTTGATATTCAAATCACTTGGCGAAGGTGTATTCAACTCAATCAATATTTCATGAAACAGTAGCATAGCATGACGTTCGCTTATTTAAACATAATTCGGTTATTAAGCGCATTAAGTTTGTTTTTCATCTCATTTTGTTATATATAAATAAATAAACAAAGTAGAGAGCGAGAAAGGTAAAAATTAATGCATGAACATTGACCTTGTCAATATTATTTTGAAATCTCAAAAGATCATTGGTCCCCCATCTCAATTGAAAATGACAAACAATGACAATTGCTTGAGTTTTGCTATTTATTTCCTTGAAAATATTTTTTAATTGTTGGAGTTTGTAACATTTTCTTACTTCTGGTTGGAATTCATTAATACGAGGACGGTCAAAGATCTACTGGAACTAGCCAAGAGAACACAAACAGTTTGATACCAAAACCTCTTTATCGCTCAACATAGTTTCACTTTTGATCGATACACCTTTTCCAGCGATATCCAATAGATTTCAATACCCAAATTATAGTATGAATCCGCAATCTCCTCCAAATACAGATTAAACGCATTTTCCACCTCTTTATTGTACATAGGTAAATCCTTTACCACCAAGATATTATTGAAGTTTGAGAAGAGAAAATAACCTTAGTCTACGGCAAATCTCTCCTTTATAATGTCTCCTTTCAGACGGTTTATCATAACAGTTTATCTATTCCTCATAATCGTGCCTTTCAAAGTCATAAATGACTACTTCTACACGCAGAGAATACATATGATTGTTGCAAGCATAATATGATTAGAGCTGAGGCAATTGAAGGGCATCATATTATTGTTGGAAATTATGATTGTAACAGTTGTTATAGTCATAATGAGCATATTATGATTAGCTACAGCCACACTATGATCACCCCAGACATAATCCCAATCATAATATGATGATCTTCGAATATGGTTGCAGCAATCATATCTCATCCTGTACACATATAAATTTATCTTCGATTTGTGGGAACAAGGAGAAGGAATTGATTGGCAAATCAGGACTATCAGGCGGATGAGCTTACGATGTTTTAAGTACTCAACAAGTCGCGTGTTTGAGTTTGCATTGTCGTGGTGGAGCATTATTCGTCAAATTGATGTTTAGCTCGTTTTTTCACTGCCTCAAGATGAGACTTTAGCCTCCATAGTGAAAACAAGTGTATGTAGGCACTCTTGTCGTTATAATCTAATTCGAAAGAGATAATGAATCACCGAACAAACATGTTCACAAGTTCATTCCATTTTTTCGTGACACAATATTTAAGTAATGGTTAACAACAAAAAATGCACTCAAATGACAATGATATTATAGATCGCAAGAAAAATGTTTACGAGCTAATTCCATGTTACTGCTGACACACAACTTTTAGGTAGCGGTAAAGCTCGTTTATCCTCTTTTAAGTTCGACAGTAGCACTGAGGCCTTTTAAATGAAAAATTTCAAAAAACTTTAAATTTCACTCTACAAATTAGGCTTAATATTGAGGATGTCGCGACATTCCATAGATGTCGTTGTTTTAAAAAACAAAGTGACGCCATCTATACTTCAAGTCTCGGGTAGTGCTGAAACCGCCCAGTACTTATTAAAATGTAAACATATCATTGACAAATTTGAAGAATGTCATATAAATAAATGTAAATAGTATATTTTCGTCAAAAACAAATACTTTATTTATTATTACATATAATGTTCCGAAGTTCATTTAGGAAGTTAGTTTGATAAGGGAACAAAGGTTTTTTGGGTTTACATTCTAAAAAACTTGATTTTGAAAACAATGAGGATACATGAAGTTTGATAAATTTTATACAATAAGGATCATAACTTCTACATTTATCCATTTTCTTCGTTAAAATTCCAAATTAAAAAAAATATATTTTTTTTAATTCGTGCGTCTACAAAGAGTGCAAAATTTTTTTTAATTGTTCTGTAGTTCTTTCACATGTATACATTTTTTTTTCTGCGTTAGAATATTAGCTATTAAAAAATAAAACAAAATATTCCCCCTCGTTTTTTCTATATTTTTATTTTTTTTTATTTTTTTTTTATTTTTTTTTATTATTTTTTTATATTTTTTTTTATTTTTTTTTTTTAATTTTTATGTTTATGATTTTTTTTTGTAACAGCAAAAAAAAATTCGTGCGTCTACAAAGAGTGCAACACTTTTTTAATTTTTCTGTAGTTCTTTCACATGTATACATTTTTTTGCGTTAGAATATTAGCTATTAAAAAATAGAACAAAATATTCCCTCTCGTTTTTTCTATATTTTTATTTTTTTTTTATTTATTTTTATTTTTTTATTATTATTTTTTTTAATTTTTATTATGATTTTTTTCGTAACAGCAAAAATTTTTTTTTAAATTCTTTGGAGACTTTACCTAAACAAACGTTTCTATCTGAAATTTTCAATAATTTCAAAAAATGCCTATCATAATTACCTTTAATCGATCATATAAGCAGGCGTGTTCGGTCCGATATATACACATATAAAAGGTAGCTTCGACGAAAATTGGTATTTTAGTAAAAAAGAAATTAAAAATATATATATGTTGATTTTATGAATCAGTATGCCTCAATGTACACAAAAATGCATTTTTAAGTCTAAGAAACAATTTTGTTTTATTTTTTTGCTACATAGTGTTATGATCACCAAAAAGGAAAATATTACGAATAGGGAATGACTCGCTGCAGGAATTGATTTGTTTCTCGGTCTGCATGGCATGTGATTTCGTGATGTCAAAGGGCATTCATATCTTATAATTTTACACAAAAACTGAACTGTCACGGCGCGATGGCTCAATATGACACAATTGTGACTCATTATATATGCATTTGCTCCTCCTTCAAACTCACATAGATTTTCTGAATCGCAAATGCGACAATTGTAATGATTAATGAGGCCATCAAGGCTGCAGATGATTTCTTTTTAAAAAAAGAAACCTTGTGGATTCATTTGTTTTTCAACAATCATCAGTGGATCTTATGAATTACCAATGCGACAATTTTGTCGATTTATAAATTCAAAAATATACACATTTGGTTTGAAAATATTCTTCACTACTTTTAAAAACTAAACCCTCGTGGACCCTTTTGTTTCGCAACAATCACTGGTGGATTTTCTGAACCCAAATGCAACATTTTTGTCGTTTAATGTAGCCAACAAAATACAATTTAGCCCCTTCAACGCTAATGATGATTTTGTTTCAAAATAATCTTCACTATATTTAAAAACTACTCTCCTTTGTTTTGCAAGAATCACTCGCGGATCTTATGAATGCTAACTGCGACAAATTAGTCGGTTAACGAAGCCATCAAGATAAAAATTACCCCGTTCATTCCTTCTTTTTGAAAAAAAATAGTTACTATTTTTAAAATCCATACCATAGTTTACCCTTTTGTTTCGCTACAATCACTCGTAGATCTTTTGAGCTTCAAATGTGAAAAGATTGTCGATGAACGAAGCCATAAAGATAAAAATAAACCCCATCATCACTGAAGATGTTTTGTTTTGAAAGATCTCCACCTTATTTTTTAATATTATATGTTTGGTGGATTTTTTAAATTTAACTGCAATTCATCGTCCCTATTTAATGAATGTTAATTTTTATTTAAAGTTCTCACGTTCCTCTGATAAACAATTCAATGAACCTTTTTAACTTGATGACACTCCTTTAAAATTTATAAATTTTTCCGTATTTTTCGACTTAATACAACAAACGTGTGTATGCAAACGTTTGGTGTATTATGTTCACATAAAAGTCATCTTGTCAATCTGAAAATTTACGAGTTTCCTTAAATAACCAAAAATGATTTTGATGTGACTGAATAAATGATTTAATAAAATTGCTCGCCTTAAATTCCATCTTAAGTCATAATAAAAAAATGTTATGATCTCTTCACATACATTTATGGTTTTTTATTGTAAAAAGATTTATGTCTGTCATTTTTGTACTTCCCTTTTTGCCATTCGTTGCTGTATACGACTGTTAAAAATTGTTAAAATTGTTTTTTTTTTACCATAAACTGCCATAATTTTTATAGCTCCTCGTAATATTGTTAATATTGTCACCAACTCGAAAACAAAACATCGCCCTCAATATGCCAACTGTGGTTCTTTGTTTCGAAATCGTGGATTTCCTCCGAGAATTCTTATGACAATTCACTCAATGTTTGTCATTCCTTTGGCCCTCCTGTACCACTACAACTCCTTCGTCACTCCATTGATTCTCATCTTTAGATCAAATCTTCTCCACGTGTTTCTCTCTCTGCCATATTATTTTTCCATTCATATGGTAATTTTTATTTTACAACAATCGTCGGTGCACAATCTTAGTAATCTTATTTTTTCCACACGTTTGAATAAAAGAACAAAAACAGAAAACAAAAGTAACAATTAATTGTAAATTACTATCATTTTGCCATTTTACTGCTGCGAACCATTTGCACATGCATATATACTGGGTGGACTGATGGATGACTAGCTGGCTGGCTGGCTGACTGCTTGACTTGCTATGAATCTAACTTTTATTGACAACTCAACATGAGCCTGAGGCTTATGAGGTGGTTTTGCGACACTATGCAGCTGTCAGTCAGGGTTGGCAATGCGATATTCTTTTGAGGAGGGGACTATGTTGACGTTATTGTGCACTTTAATCAATTCCCATTTCATTTCATTATTTCTTAGAAATTGCCCTTGTTTGATTTTGAGCTTTACTCCCCTTTTATAATATTTATCTGGTATCCGCCTCTGTTTTCTAATATAACGTAATTAGACCGGCTGGCTTTTAGAAATATTTTTCTGAAACTGGTTTCATTGCATTTCTTCCAAGTGTCACAGGTGATTGTTCTCGCGGGCAAATTGATTTATCTTTTTTTTGCAACATTATGATCTTCTTGATTTTCTCAATAGTTTTATCACATTCTTTTACTTCCACGATTGACTACATCACTCTTCAATACATTCACGCGCAAACAGATTTTACTTGAAAATTTCCGTAGAGCGGTTCTGCCATTAAAATCAATCATATAGCACTTCTGGACAAAGAATTTTTCTCAAATTGTTTGTTATAAATGGAATTTTATGTGTTATGTGAAAATGTTATAGAAGATGATGTAAATGGTGACCGCCCCCTGTATTTTTTCAATCACCGTATTTTCTCTGAAATTCACTATTTTTAAAAACTAAATCATTGAGGACTCTTTTGTTTCGCTACAATCACTAGTGCATCTTCTGAACTCCAAATGGAACAATTTTGTCGATCAACATTAAAAAGAGCCCCTTTATCACTGACGATGATTTTGTTTGAAAAAATCCTTCAGAACCGTTGGGTCTCTTTTGTTTTGTAACAATCACTCGTGGATTTACCAAACTCCAAATCAGAAAATTTGGTCGATTAACGAAGACAAGATACCAATGAGTCCCTTCATCGCTGAAGATGATTTTTTTCGGACCTGAATCGTGGATCTTCTGAACCCCAAATCCGGCAATTTTGTCCATTAACGAAGCCAACAAGATAAAAATGAGCCCCCTTTAATGCTGAAAATGATTTATTTTGTAACTGAGTTGTGGATCTTCTGAACTCTAAATGCGACAATTTGGTCGCTTAACGAAGCCAACAAGATAAAAATGAGCCCCCTTCAATGCTGAAGATGATTTAGTTTGTAACTGAGTCGTGGATCTTCTGAACCCCAAATGCGGCAATTTGGTCGCTTAACGAAGCCAACATGATAAAAGTTAAGCTCCTTCATAGCTGAAGATGCGGCAATTCGGTCGCTTAACGAAGCCAATATGATAAAAGTTAAGCTCCTTCATAGCTGAAGATGAATTTGTTTGAAAAAATCTTTCAGAACCGTAGGGTTCTCTTTTGTTTCGCAACAATCACGTATCTTTAGATGAATTTGCTGAAGATGAATTTGTTTGAAAAAATCCTTCAGAACCGTAGGGGTCTCTTTTGTTTCGCAACAATCACGTATCTTTAATTGCACTATGCAACAAAAATTTTGTCGAAGGGTCGTGTATAACATTTTTGTTCACTAAAATTCCAATTCTCTGCGAAGGTACCTTAAATATATGTACTTTCATTTTGGAAATATAAGTCGGATAACTCCCGGTTATGTGTCAAATTTAAGGTGCTCATGATGGCTACAAATGTAACGAATTACACTTTCAAACAGAAACAGTGGTTCGGAACAGACTTCAAAAATTTATTTTTTCTTCTTCTATTTTTTGTGATTTTTATCTCCCTATATTTTGTGATTTTTCTCTATTTTTTTGTGTTCTTTCTTCTTTTTTTTTGTGATTTTTCTTCTATTTTTTTTTGAGATTTTTCTTCTATTTTTTTTTGCGATTTTTTTCTAATTTTTGTGATTTTTTTTTTCTATTTTTTTGTGATTTTTCTTCTATTTTTTTGGTGCCAACTTATAATGCAGCTAGTCTGAGTTTCTTTTTACATTTTGTCAAAGTTTTCTTTTTTTGGTCGAATGGAATATTATAATAGATATTTCTTATTGTCAGAACTTTATTGTACAATTTTATGAGGATCATTTTTGTGGTAGATCTTAACCATCTAGCTGCTCTCTTTATGGGTACTGTAGTGCAAATAAAAAATAATCGGAGAAAATAATAAAATAATCGGGAAAAAATAATCGAACTGCTTTTTTTTAATAGATTATATATATATATATATATATATATATATATATATATATAAAGTTCACCGAATTGTTTGACGTTTTCTTCCTTGACCATCAAAAATTCAGAATTTTTCAAATATTCATCTTTTAAATTTAAATAAATAAAAATTAATTAAAAATTTAAAAGTAATATTTTTAAGATTTTGAAAAAATCTAAATTCCGTCTAAATATGTAATTTTGAACAATATTTGGCTTCAACTACTCACAATCGAAACTACAAAATCAATCAATATTTTACATACAAATTGGCCACTCTCTGCAGAACAAAAAAACTATTTCTATGAAAAAATCTTTTGGTAATTTTTCTTAGTTACTCTATTACGCCGCACAGAAAATTAAAAAAAAGTCGTTACACTTGAACCGAATAATATACGTTCGAAATTATAGGAAAAATTGTCGGAACATTTCCGTGGGGTCACCAAAGACTCCAAAATTGTAAATAAAGCTCTTTACGCTTAAATAGCAAAACTTATACTTAGTAGGGACATAAATACTGTTACAACATTGAACACACCAATTTAAATAGTAGAACTGAACATACCCCGTTAATGTCATAAGGGTTTTGAAAGCTAACCTCAATAGCGTTAGTCTGTAACGGTATTTTAAAAATGTTTCAACTTTCATCATGGAGTGGTCAGATAATGAGAACCGTATCGCTGTAATAGTGCTTTTCAAGTGTGAAATGAAAAAAAGCGATATTTTCAAAACGCTCCGGCCACTCTGGATTAGCCGCATGTTCGTCTACCGATGCATAAAACTGTTTAAAGAGACTGGAGATGTAAAAGACCGCCACCGGTCGGGCCGCCCACGCTCTGTTCGAACACCGCATGTCATCAAAGCCGTTAAATCAAGAATTCACAGAAATCCGCTCCGAAAACAGAAAATCATGGCCCGTGAGATGAATATCACGCAAAAGTCCATGAGTCGAATCATTCAAAAAGACTTGGGACTTGGGGATTTCAAACGACGAACTGACTGCAGCTTTAAAAAATAGGATTGAAAAATGCAAACGTCTTTTGGTGAAGCACGCTGATAACTTGCAGAGAAAAATTTTGTTCACCGATGAAAACATTTTTACCGTTCAGGAAAAATTTAACAAGCAAAATATAGAGTGTATGCGTGGTCATCTAAGGAAGCATCTGAACTGATCCCAAGGGTGGAAAAGGGTCACCCAGCTTCGGTCATGGTTTGGTGGGGTGTCTCACTGACCTGCATTTCTGCGAACAAGGAGTCAAAACATCGGCCAAAGTTTACCAAGAAACCGTTTTGGAAGATGTTGTGAAGCCTCTTAACAATACCCTGTTCCAAAACCAGCCATGGACTTTCCAGCAGGATTCTGCGTCGGCCCATAAGGCTAAAACGTCCCAGGCCTGGCTTGGAAACAATTTGCCAGCGTTCATTTCCTCTGAAGAATGGCCCTCAGGCAGTCCTAATTGGATTACAAGTTGTGGACGGTTTTAGAGGACAAGGTTTGTCACAAAAGATACCCCAACATTGGTATCTTTTGGGTTCGAGCTGTGGCCAATTTTCCAATGGACGAGGTTCGTGCAGCTATTGACGATTGGCCAGTGCGACTTAAAGCGTGTGTAACGGCAAAAGGGGGACATTTCGAATAACTAGATTGTTTTTGGATACAATATACATCAATAAATATATTAAAAAATATTTGGTCCAGAAACATTCAGTACTTTTTATTTTACAGCATAAAACATGTGTAACAGTATTTATGTCCCTACTAAGTACAAAAAATACTAGTGTTCAAATTTGTCCATGTTTTTTTTGAAGATGATTTTTTTCGACAAAAAATGAGGATATTTTTTCCATAGAGCATGATAAATAAAAATTGGAAAATTTTTCTTAAAATTTTTAATTTCGCAGGACATATGTCTAACTTGATTTGTATGCAAGACATTTTTGTTTTTTAATTTGTTCGTGATCTATTCAACGGATCCGTCAGATTTTTTGCGTGCGTATTTATAACCAATGTCTGAAACAATTCTGACACAAATATTCCCTACTTAGAGCAATCATATGCCAACAGAAATATTTTGGTTTTTTATATGATAACAATAATTCACAATTTTTTACTTTTTTACATTTTTTTACTTTGTCGTTAACATTTCAAACTTTTTCCTTTGCATATCGTAATGTACCGCCATAAAAAAATATGTTAAGGTTATTTTTGGGTTTATGGCCTGATTATATTTCTAAAAGTGGTTCCATCATTTTATTGGCGCAAGGTTTTGTTAGTTGTAGGCGTAGATTAATTAATTTGTCTTATTTTATTTTTATTTTTTGGTTCAAGTGCCGGATGTAGCGACCAAAAAAGTTTCAACAAAATGCTCTTCTAGATCATGCCAACAATTTGGTTACTACTGTTGGTATTTTATATTGAAAATTACTGCAGAAGGTCTGATGAGGAGGTGGTGGCTGAAAAAGGCCGGAAATTCTATAGTAGCTGTTGTTTAAGTTGTTTGAACTTGAAACTGGTTTAGCGCTTAAAGTAAATACATTCCAACAATCTTCAACTTTAAAGCATTACAGCTTCTATCAAACCAGTCATATACCACTGGACTTGTAAGTTAGGTGTCGCCTGTCCTAATATACATTGAAGTTCAGAAGAAGACGTTAAACTGCTTATTTTTCTTGAAAGTGTACCTGCACAAATTCCCCGCTAAATTGAGAAGACCAAACGTCCATATTTGTTTAGTTAGCATTCTCTATCAACTACCCTCATAAAATATTGAAAAGCCCGGGGAAGTTTCTCTCGCAGCACAACACATTGATCTCAAACTGACTCTCTTGTCTAAACTTCAACGACAATAAATTATAATTTGCCACAATAAATTATTATTGTTATTTGTTTAATATGATTGAATAAAACTCACATTTATTATTACGTTTTTTTTTTCTTCGTTACAAATTTTCCAATTTATTTAATAACTTCCAGGTTAGCTAGAGTATATGACAAGAAAGAAAAAAAATACCAGTCTTCGTAATCGTTATTATTTTTATGTGCGATCGCATATAAGGTCATTTTGATTAAACATTTTTATTTAATTATATTCTTATGACTTTTTTACACTTATTTTTGTATTCATATGACTAATAAACAATTTTTTTTTGTTATTTTGTTCTCTTTTTAGGTAAGTAACCTCCGCCGAAGTTTTTTCCATTAAAAAAAATCAACCAACCCATCCATCCATATGGCCGGCCATCCCCGCATAGCCAATCCCAACACATGCCGGTCGGTCGATCGGTTGGTCGTCTGTGTTTTATGGCCTTTAAGAAATATCAGACATCGTTTTGTTTGTTCTTAAAGGTAACAACAATGACCGTAAGTTTTGTTTTTGATGTGTTGTTGAACAAATAATTTCGTTATTATTGTTGTTTGTTCAGCAAAAAAAAAACGTTATTTGTCCAGGTAAAATATTTGTTGGTTGCTTTTTTATCATGATTAATTTCCAAGGTTTCAGAGGTTGGTCATAATGATTATTTAGAACTTGAGTTTTTTTTCTCTATCCCACCAAATTGAGCAACGTTTTATCCCCTTAAAACGCACCTAATTCCAAAAAATTCTGACCGAAGGTTGAGTAGTTGTTTCATCTAGCTTGATTTATGGAATCATTGGAAAACTTGCACTATTATGAGATCACTGAAAAAATAAAGAAATACAAAAGAATCGGAGAAGGTTTTGCTTTTTTCTATAGATTAAAGTTCAAACGAAATTATTATGAAAAAAATTACACCGAATTTTATGACCACCAAAAATTCAGAATTTTTCAAATATTCATCTTTAAAATTTAAATATATAAAATTAATTAAAAATAATATTTTTAAAGAGAAAGAAAATTAAAATTCGTACCACTCCTCAGCTATTCAGAAAATATAAGAATATTCAATTCCGTCTAAAAATGTATTTTTGAACAATATTTTCTTTCAACTACTCACGAACGAATATACAAATCGCCCACCCACTGCAGGAAAAAAAATATTTCTATGAAAAAATCTTTGCGAATCGAATGAGACTGTATTTTTCTTATAAGATTATAGTTCGAATTAAATTATTATGAAAAAAAGATCACCAAATTTTAGGATGTTTTCTATCTTGATCATCAAATATTGGGATTTTTTTTTCAAATATTCATCTTTAAAGTTTAAATATATAAAAAATATTTAAAACTAAAATTTTTAAACTTTAGAAAAAAAAATAAAATTCGTAACACTCCTCAGCTGTTCAGAATATATAAGTGTATTCTATTCCGTCTAAAAATGTATTTTTGAAAAATATTTTCTTTCAACACGAACGAATCTACAAAATCAATCAATATTTTTCATACAAATCGCCCACTATGTGGAGCCCATAAAAACTATTTCTGTGAAAAATCTATGCGAATCGGAGAAGAATTTGCTTTTTTTCTAATAGATTAAAGTACAAACTTAACTATTATGAAAAGAGTTCACCAAATTTTATGATATTTTTCTTTCTTGGTCATCAAATATTGTGAATTTTTCAAATATTCATCTTTGAAAATAAAATACTTAAAATTTAATTAGAAATAATATTTTTAATATTTATAAAAAATCAAAATTCGTACTACTCCTCATAGAGAATTTTACAATATTCAATTCCGTCTAAAAATGTAATTTTGAACAATATTTTCCTTCAACTACTCACGAACGGAACTACAAAATCAATCAATATTTTATATACAAATCGCCCACCAACTGGAGCAAAAAAAAATATTTCTACGAAAAAATCTTTGCGAATCGGAGAAGATTTTGAATTTTTCTAATCGATTAACGTTCGAATTAAATTATTATAAAAAAATATCATCGAATTTTAGGATGTTTTTCTTTCTTGATCATCAAATATTGGATTTTTTCAAATATTCATCTTTAAAATTTGAATATATAAAAATTATTTAAAACTAAAAGTTTTAAGATTTAGAAAAAATCAAAATTCGTAATACTCCTCAGCTATTCAGAATATATAAGAATATTCTATTCCGTTTAAAAATGTATTTTTGAAAAATATTTTCCTTCAACTAATCACGAACGAAACTACAAAATCGATCAATGTTTTACACACAAATCGCTCACTTTCTGGAAAAAAAATTATGGACTATGAAATCGTCGAATTTTTCCTAGTTGGACTATTAAACCTTACAATATTAAAATTACACAATACCTTACAATATTATTACACGTGATCAGGATATACCTCTCTTGATATACCTCTGAACTATAGGAAAAATTGGGCTAATTGTCGTTTTCAGTTTTTCATTGACAGGATAATTTTTTAAATTGTTTTAAATACTTATTGACAATCTACGATACCGTCATAAGTGTCAAATTAAAGTGGAGCATAAATGCTAAAAATACTTTAAATTTCATGATTATATATAAATTGGTTTAGCATTACCAACCATTTCAAGTTTAACCATTAAAAAGTAAAGTATGAATATACTAAATAGAGGGGGAACTTAAAGTTGTTGCTAATGCTAAAATAATGCAGATATGAACATGAAATTTAAATTATTTTTAACAGATAATCTTCTCTTTAATTCGACATTTATAGCGGCAACCTACGATGCCAATAAATATTTCAAACAATTTTTTTAAAATGTTATTCTTTGAAAAATTGTAGTCTTTTTAAGGGGTAACAGGATGAGAAAAAAACTGAAATTAAATCAGCTTTTTATACCCTCTACAGAGTAGGAGGATATATAGTAGGAGGAAAGAACAAAAGTGTAACGCATTGAAAGAGTGACTTAAAACCTTAAGTATGTTTGGACCAAATCCTTTTCACGACTTTTTAAATTGTTTGAGCCATGTCCGTCCGTCTGTCTGGCTGGTGTACACGATAACTCTCAATTCAAATTTTACACATGATCATATTTTTCCCAAACTTAGTTTAAGTTCGAAGATGGGCGAAATTGCCACGCCTCTTCTGGTAACTCCCACACAAATGACCTATATTCCTATGTTAAATTAAAACTAATGCAACTTTCACACGGATCTTCGGAATCAGCTTTATTTTTATATTTTATAATATTTTTATAATCACTTTAAGTCTACTAAATATGGTGGGTTTTGCCACGCCCCTTCCGGTCCCACACAAATCACCCTACGTAAAATAAAAAATAAAATAAAAAAAAATATAACTTCTATACGAATGATCGGAATATTGTGAAATGTTATATTTGGCAATGCTTTTATTGAGGTTACATTCACATGCAATATGTGCTATATTGCCACACCCCTTCTGGTCCTCCCACACAAAGTGGCATAAACTTTGGTTACAATATAACTGACATAACATCCATAAGGGTAGTCAAAACCATTTGAAATTTGAAAATGTCTTTATAATCACTTTAAACCTAAAAAATATTTACGGTTAAGCACGCCCCTTCTTGTACCTCCCACACAATTGTATCTGTCCTAGGTAAAAATAAATGCTATATAACCGTTGGATATATTGCCAGAAAATTGCTAAAATTTCAATTATAGCCGCGAAAATGAAAAATTTGCAAAAACCACAATATCGACATTTTTTGTCGAAAAAGATCCATCTTCTAAAAAACATTGACCCTAGTATTTTTTCCGACACGCTGGATCCTCTTGTTTTGTGAGCTTCGGGGAAAAAAAAGGCATGAGCCCAAAAATGTGGGTCATCGGGGGTGGGTCCTAGTGGTCCCTCATCGGGGTCAAAGGTGGGGAAAAGGGATGAAAATACACAAGAAGCTTCAAAACTGCCCCGGAGTCGCCCCTAGAGGGGTAAATGTAAGACCGACCCCCACATTTTCCACAAATATACCTACCCCCTATCTCCACTCCTTAAGGGGGCTCCCATACAAAAACTACATTTTAATAAATTTTGCTCCCGCCGCTCTAACTGCCCCAAGGAGGCCCCTAGAAGAGTCAAATGTATGACCGACCCGCAATATTTTCTACTCCCCCCATTTTATAAGAACATACATATCTTCAACCCTTACGGTGGTCCCCATACTATTTTTTTATTTTTTTATAAAAAAAAATATGAGAGAAAGGACCAAAACTGCTCCGGCGTCGCCCCTAGAGGTGTTAAATGTAACACCGATCCCGATTAATTTTCCATCCCCAACATTTTCTCCAAACATACCTACCCCCTATCACCACTCCTTAAGAGGGCTCCCATACAAAAACTACATTTTAATAAAATTTTATACCACCGCTCTAACTGCCCCAAGGAGCCCCCTAGAAGAGTCAAATGTATGACCGACCCCCAATATTTTTCCACTCCCCACATAATAATACGAATTCTCCCAGACATTAACTTACTACATTTTTCACTTAGTATAATGCTCCCTTCGACCAAAAACTTTGACCCACTGTAAATAAAACTTAGAGCAGCTGGTCATAAGTTTATTCTACAAAAATGATCTACTCTACATGCCCTTTCAAAATTATAGGGTCGCGCTATTCTGTTCTAATCAAAAAGTCTTAAAGTGTTGGCCATTGTTATTGATTAGAATTAATATTGAGGTAATGGGATATCATTATTTATTAAATCGAAGTAATCATTGCAGTAATGATGTGTAATTATTACTATCATTATTTATTAATCGAAAGTAATTATGAATGTAATGAGGTAGCATTATTGACTAGAAGTAATAGTGAAAATAATGTGATATCATTATTTATTGATTAGAAATAATCGTGAGAGTAATGAAATGTCGTTATTTGGAAAGTGGAAGTAATCATGACAGTAATGAGAAGTCATATTAGTAAATAATTATTTATTAAGTAGAAGTTTTTCGTGAGAGTACGACGATATGTCATTATTTATTAAGTAGAAGTAATAATGAGAGTAACGAGATGTATCTATTCATTATCATTATTTATTAATTGAAAAGTAATCATGAGAGTAATGAAATATAATCTAGAGAGTAATGTCATGTTACTACCGGGTAGAGCAAGTGGTAATTGATTACATTTAGTTTTTCTCAAATAACTTGAGAATTTCACTCAAATTTCCATTCATGTCCTTCTTTTGTAATTGAATGCAAAGTTTTCTGGAGTTTCCCTGAATTCTTATGCATTTTTATTATCCAAATAAATTATAAAAACATTTTCTGTGTTTGTATTAACGAAACTGTGTCAATATCAAATGAATTCAATTTTATTGACTTGAAATAAATAATAGAACGAACCGAAACCAAACCAACACCACCAAACAATTGAGATAATGAAAAATGTGTAATAAAAGACGAAAATATCAAAACATCATCACTCACCACCACCACCACAACATGTGGGTAATTTTCATTTGAACAAATTTCAAAATCGACAACACAACAGATGATGATGATGATGCACCACACCACGAGTGTAAGACCCGCCCAGCTTTAAGAAGCAGAAGGCGCAATAGTAACGACGACATTTGGTGAAGTTTAAAAATAAATTGTATTTAAAAAAAAATTACTCAACCCATGTTAACGTGAGACTGGCAGACAAACGAAGAGACGGACAGACAGACAGACATTTCACTGTCGTCGGCGGAATCGTGGGTGGATTGCTAAGTGTCGGGTGTCGTATCTTTTAAATGCAGTTTCTGTTCCGCCGTGGTACTCTTCCTCTACTTCTACTCTAGCCAAAAGATACAATTACAAAATTCAGGCAAGACAATGCCCAAAACGATGGCGAGAGATGTAGTGGGTGTAGGTGAAGGAGGCGATGGAAGCTAAAAGCAGATGCAGAAGCTCCCAGACAATATAAAGAGTTTGATTTCATTTTAGTGTCGTTTTCTGTTTTTTCTTTGACTATTTCACTTTTGAATGTTGATGAAATATAAGGGAGCTGGTATCTATCTATGCTTTGGTAGCCAAAGCAACTCGGAACAGGTCGAAAGCTTACCATAAATATGTGAAACGGGCACCAGCCAACCTGTCTAATCGCTCGGTCGGCCGTCAAAAAGGCTTATTTAGTGACTGGCCTGCTGGCTGGCTGGCTGACGATAAAATCGATGTAAAATCATGAACAAGATACAAATGTGCAGCAAAACAACTCAATCAATAACATAATAACACAAAGGCCTATCTTGTGTGGAGTGTGGTGTGTAGGGGGCCAGTTGCAATTAATCAATTTAGATTATGAAAATCCGATAAAAGTTATCATTACAACACGAAAACCAGCCAGCAACTTGCATTCATCTACTGATTTGTTAACCTGTCCTGCCAACCAGTTGCACAAATAAAAGAAAATAAAATACTTTTCCATATAACATCTGTCTGTCTGTCCAGTCGTTCGGTTTCTCGGCTCCCCCATATGAAGTGGAAATACCTGTAAAGAAATCGAGACAGGTGAAGGTTTTGCACTATAATTTCCCATTGTGTTGTTCGTTGATCTATAACCAAATTAATATTTTATTTTATTGTTTCATGATCTTTGTTTTTTGTTTTGTTTTGTTGTGTTATTATAAAATTTAATGACTCTCAGAGATCGTTTCACAATCGTTAAATGACACTTGCTTCGAAATATAAAACAAAACACACACACACTCTTGTTTAAATACAAGGACTTGTATATTTATATCTACAAAATCTATAAAAGATACATTAATTTATTAATAATAGTTTATTATTGCATTTTTTATTACACAAAAAAAGTCCATTAGTAATTATTACGACGGCATGCTAACAACAATTAAGCATTTCGCATTACAAACATTCTCCGGCGTACGGACGCCTTTGTTTAGTGCTAAGAGTTCACGAAATTCTGCTATGCAACAATTTTTACGGATAAGTTAAAAAAAACTAAAATACCCATTTTTTGAAAGGTACCTTTAGTATTTTCTTCAACCAGGACTACTTTAGGATGACAAAAAGATATATGAAAATATATTTAAAATTCTGATTTTAATGAGTTTTCTGGCACTATAAACATCGATAATATTTAAGAAAACTTAATTGTGTTTTTTTATTTCCTTATAAAGAGAGTCACAACATTTACAATTATCGATAGATATTATTCAAAGCAGCATTGTTTTCTTTATCTATTAAAAAGTGAAACAATATATTTTTTACTACCTTTTTCTCTATTTATGATAGTTTTTTTTTCTACCAACAAAAAACATTTTTTTGCAGAAAAATCTTAACTAAAAAAGATTTAGATTTGTTATTGATTTAATAAATTCTTTTTCAAATCAATAAGATTTTTTAAAAAATATATTTTTTAATTAATAAAAAAGGAAATGTTTTTTGTTTGTATGATTTTTTTTTTAAATCTTATTTTTTTAAATCTTAGTTTTTTTTTTCAAAAAAAATTTCAACTTTTTGTCAACTGTTCCCAAAGGTAATATTCAGAAGATTTTAAAGCAATAACATTTTGTAATCAATAAGAACTTTTTAAATTAAGAATTCATTTATTGATTTTTTTAAATATAGTTTTTGTTGTAACGCTTACTCAGGTTCGAGATTATTTGTTAAAGAAAACAAAAACAAATGATCTCGAACCTGGGTAAGAGTTACAACAAAAACTATGAAAAGAAAAATCAAATAATAATAATAATAAAAATAATATATTTTTTTTAATTAAGATTAAGATTTTCTAAAAAGATTTAAAAAATTTTTGTTGGCATTTTTTTTTTCAAAAAAATTTCAACTTTTTGGCAACTGTTCTCAAATCACTGCTTCTACATGAATATTCAGAAGATTTTGAATCAATGACATATTTTTAATCAATAAGTTTTTTTTTTTTGAAAAATATATATTTTTTTAAGTTAAGATTTAAAAATTAGATTTTTTTTTGGAAAAAGAGATACATTTTTAAATTAAGATTAAAAAAATAAGTTTTTCCAAAAAAAATAAGTTTTCCCAAAAAAATAAGTATACATTTTTTTGAAAATATATATTTTTTTAGTTAAGATTTAAAAATTTGACTTTTTTTGAAAAATAGAAATACATTTTTTTAAATTAAGATTCAAAAAATAAGTTTTTCAAAAAAAGTAAGTATAAAATAAATATTTTGAAAAAAAAAATAAGATTTTAAAAAAATTTCTTTTTTTTTCTTGCTTCTACGTGAATATTCAGAAGATTTTGAATCAATGACATATTTTTAATCAATAAGTTTTTTTTTTTTTTGAAAAATATATATTTTTTTAAGTTAAGATTTAAAAATTTGATTTTTTTTTTGAAAAAAGAAATACATTTTTTTAAATTAAGATTCAAAAAATAAGTATAATTTTTTTTGAAAAATATATATTTTTCTAAATTAAGATTTAAAATTTTTTTTGAAAAAAGAAATATTTTTTTTAAATTAAGATTCAAAAAATCACTTTTTCCAAAAAAAAAAAATAAGTATAAAATAAATATTTTTGAAAAGAATAAGATTTTTTGAAAAAAAAAAATAAATTTTTTGAAAAAAAAAAAAAAAGATTGTAAAAAATGTTTTTTGATTGTATGAAAAAATTCCGAAAGTCTTATTTAAAAAGTTGGTAATATTCAGAAGGCAACGTGAAGGTAATTTTCAGAAGATTTGTAGTCCTTACGCCTTTAGGTCTCGGCCAAAAACTTCTTATTTTTTGTTGTTGTTGGCGAAATTTCTTATTAAATTGAAGTTTAAATCAAACTACTAACATTGGGCTACCTTTGCAAGAACTAATCAGACAAACAACAACAACGATGATAGACTCACCTAAAGGAGTGCTTGGATCCAAAAAATATGAAAACTTTTTTTCGACCAAATAAAATTGTAGAAGATGTAAAAAATTAAGAGGATATATAGAGTAGACTTTTTGAAATTTTTAATTTAGAATATGCTAAAAAACTACTGGCTTTTTTTAAAGGAAAGGTTGAACTTTGTCATTCAATAATGGAACACAACTTCATTCATATGACTACCACGACTAGCTCGGCAGTACCTCATACGATCAACCAAATTATTCAGTAAATCCACACCAAACAGTCACTTGTTGTGAATGCATTGGCTTCTCAATAGTCACGTATGGGTTTTCTGAACCCCATATGCTACAATTGTGGTTATTGACATAGCCACCAAGATGAAAATGAGCTTCATAAAGGCTGAACTGTGGGCCGATCTCTTCTCACTACTTTGGAAGTAAGTTTTTAATATTTCCCAATTTTGTTTGAGCGTCCCATTTTGCAAATGTCAAACATAAACCTGAAAATAAAAATAGAAATGAATGTTATTCTACCTTTCAAAGTCAAAGTTCAAGTAATTGGCAGTTAAAATTTAAAATGTTACATGGCCAACTCTGTATTTGTGTGTCTACACAATTAGAAGGATGTGCTCACCGAATTTCATGTTTCAAGCTGTTGTAGTATCATTGGTACAATTTGTATCCCCATTTGGTCCTTTTCACTCCCTAAAATGTTGATATAATTTTATTGCAAATTTCGGGTGCATTTTCAAAAAACAAATATTTAATAATTAGACAGCCGATTTTTATGCAAATCCCATTTTTCTATATATTTCTGTAGAATATGGATATCGTAATGCCACATAAAATTTGTTATATCGGTTTTTTTAATTTTCTTATCATGAAAATCATTTGTGTAAAGTCGACATTCAATAAGACCATACGTTCAAAGTATGATTTTGCATATAAATCCGCTGTCTAATAATAAACTCCAAATATTAAGGGATATTTCAGTCCTTGTTAGGGAAACTTTTTTCCTTCTTGGCCGATTTCGCCCATTTTCAATCTCAAACGATCTGCAATCATTAAACACATAGCGTGCTTTCAACAAAAAGACAGACGAACTTGGCTAAATTGTCTTAGAATGGCGTCTCCGTTAAATATTTCAAGGTGTTACAGCCGGATGACAAAATGGAGGGTATAAACACTAAAATAGTTGTTGAACATCAGCAATAATCATAGAGTCTATTATCCCTAAAAGAGAACAGTTACCCTGTATAAGACCTGAATACTAATAAAAGCTATTGATTTTTCTTCGTCTGGCATGCATTTCTTGCAAAATTTCGTTTAGACATTTTCTTGAATAATTTTGTTTGAAACCCTCGACAACTTTATATTCCCCATTCCAAAAGGCCACGAAAGAACCCTTGCTTTTTTGAATTTCCAGTAGCAGAAAAAGAGTTCAAGGTTTTTTTCCCACATACCCACTTTTTGCGCCATCATATCATCAGCTGTCGATTTTTTAATTTATTTCCGCTATTATGATTCATTTTCCTCCTCTTTCAATTTAAATTTCCCAAGTAAATTTATGCACAATTTGTAACCAATTATCGATAAATAATAATAATTATAACACCTTTTTTTCTGTGAAATTGATTAAAAATAATAATAATCGAACCCTTGACTGTTATTAAATCTAAACAATTTTGCTAACAATGCCAAAGTATTTGTCCCGATGGCATTGCGCAAAAAGCGTGTTGTTGTGCAAAAACAAATCAAATCAATAAAAAATGTCTAGCAAAAAAGTGAATCATGACTCTAAACACCTCGTGCTGCAGTAATTGATACACGCGACAGCTAAAATGCGGGCGGCGGCCGGGTAGAGGGTGGGGGCGAACTTGGCTTGATATCGAGGCGTGAATGTATGTTTATTAATGGTTTTTGTTTTGATTTTATTTATTTACTAGTATTTCCGTTTTTTTCGCTCTCTAGTTGAACTCTGATTTTTTGTTTGCAAATTGCTGCACGTTGTTGTCTGAGTCTGATGATGATGATGTATTTCCGTTAGAGAAGTTATAAATGTTATCGATTGTTGTTAAAATTATTTTATATAATTAGCAACAAATTGCCAACGTTTTTTTGGGGGTTTGTTTGCTGTTTTAGCTAAAAATTTATTAAAATCGGTATCAAGGTTGGGTTATCAGCAGCAGCGCACTGCTGCTTGTCGGGACATGGGCGATAATGGGGGTTGCTTAGTAGTAGAAGTAGTCAAAATTGGTTGTTAGACGATTACTATTTGTATCGTCAGTAATCTGGCTTATATTGTAGACACACTACTTACTTACTGTTGCAGTTGATAAAGCACAAATCAATTTATTTATTCGTAGCCATTCAGCAACATTCAAAATTATAATCACTTGATTATAATCATCAGGTCGACAAGAAAATTGGGCAGAAAATTTGATTCTTTAAATTTTAAGAACATTTAAAATACAGAAACTAAATGTGCGTACAGGGGTTTTCCAACAAGAGGTGTTTTCTTCCAAATCATTCTTCTGACTTAATTTCTTACGCCTCAGTTCGCGGTAATAACATAAGTGTTTGTGCTTGTTTCTCTCTCTTTTTCTGGTGCTCTGGACCTCCCTGGTCCGTTTTGAATAATTGCAAAACAATGCAATTTACGACAAATAACGATCAATTACTTTGAGCTTGGTACACAGCAACACAACACAGCCCCGGCCGTATTTACATAAATCTCAAAGGGAAAAGTCCACATCAGCAAAAAAATACAAAAACAAAAAAAAACAGCAAATGTAAAACAAACAACGGCAACAGCTTCGCCCAACTCTCAACATTGTCAAGCTGTCAATCATTGGAGGTCTTATAAACAATGGAACCGCTGGCAGCAGACAGCAAGCAAGCAACTCGTCGTTGTGGTCCACATGTGAAGTAAAATACTTAAGATACAAAAAAAAAAATAAACAAATGTGTCCAGAGGCCGGGCTCGAGGGGCAACTGTTAAAATAATTCTTCAAAAAACGCTGAAAAACTGGCTACTAAAAAGTAATTAAGAAGGATGAAAGGAAGTAAGGAAGGAATATGATAAATGACAGGACAGAAAACATACTAGACAAATCATGATGTTGTAGTGTTTTCGCGTGATGATGTTGGCAAATTTAATACAAGATACTAGAGATGTTCTTTAAGACAGGATAACAAAATCCAAAAAATAAAATAAAAATTTCACTCAAAATATTTTTTTTAAATTGCAATATCAACAGGTGTATGCAAAAAAAAAATATTGAAAAAATAATTTTATGTCCATAAAAAGGAACAAAAAATATTGTGTTTAAATTTATTTTGAGTACAAAATTAACTCTTTATTAACGTTTTTGTTATCGCAGCTTGTTATACCGACTTAAAGAAAAACAGCTCTACGAATATGGGGAGAAATGTCAAATATTAAATTGTCCTTTTGTTGATTTAAATTGGTTTTTGACGAATGGATATTCAAATATTTAAAATTCAATTTAAAATTTCTCTATCTTTTGACCAACTTCTGTTCTCTTCTTTTCATGAGTTTGAATTTGCTCTCATTTTTCAAAGAATTTTTCTTAAGACTGAACAAAACTTAGCTGCGATAACAAAAATCTAAAAATAATGTTAAAATTTCACTCAAAATAAAAGGTTCTTTTTTAAAATTGTCGCCAAAAGCAATACAAATTTTGAAAAAATAATTCTGTGTTATATATTTTAGACTTAGTCTTTGGCACGTTAGAAAAATGTAGTTGGCGACAATGTGAAAAAATATTTTTTATTTTGAACGAAAAATTAAATTTTTATTAACATTTTTGTTATCGCAGTTTGTTATCCCGGTTTAAAGAAAAAACAGCCCTATTGTGTTGGATGAGCAAATATTTGTACAAAAAAGTCCATTTTTGGGGAGGTTTTGTCTTTCAAACGTCCATCAGCCTTAATCAGAAACTCTCTTTTTAACACACCTAAATGGTGGAAGAAAAAACTGAAATTATATCTTCAGCTAGAACAGGTGATGGTTGGTAATTATGGGCATAAGCTCAGCAGAAATCGTAAGACCGACCTACACTATCGATCTTAAATTATTTGAAACATTTTGTTATGCCAATTTAGGCTAAGATTACATATGTATGAATAAATGGCAAAACACCACAGTGTTTGGAATTGGATTTTTTTGCTAATAATTCTCTATCTTCTGTTTCTCTTAAAAATTGAATTGAAGTAGTAAAAGTCCCACATTTCCTAAAACAAGAAAAATATATCCCAAAAATCTGAAAAAAATACCTTCATTTCAATCACTGAGCAGACCCAAGACCCAACAGAAAAAAAACAAGCCCAACTCCATCGATCTTAAATGATTGGGAATAATAACATACATAGCACAGTGTTTGAAATTAGATTTATTGTGCAAATAGTTATATGTTTCTCTTAAAAATTGAGTTGTTGTAAAAACTCCACAAGGGAAATATAAAATTTTTATTAGAATCGGTTATAAAAGGAACTGATAATTTTTTCAAAATTCTAGTTTTATTGGAAAGGATGAACTTTGTCATTTAATAATGGAACACAATATCATTCATATGACTGGCTCGGCAGTACCTCCAAAAAACCTTCACCAAACAGTGACTCGATGTGGATGCATTGGTTTCTCAATGTTCACGTGTGGGTTCTCTAAACCCCTTGTACGGCAATCTTGCTTACTGACATTGTCACCGAGATGAAAATGAGGTTCATCTGATAACAAGAAAGTTTTCCACGTAAATTTCTTACATTTTGCGTTAAAGACTCACTACTTTGGAAGTAAGTTTTTAACATTTCTCAATTTTGTTTTGGAGCGTATATCGTCCCATTTTGCAAATGTCAAACATAAACCTGAAAATAAAAATGAATGTCATTCTACCTTTCAAAGTTAAAGTAATCGGTAGTTAAAATTTAAAAAAATGTGTGAAAAGTGCACTTCATTTGGTTTTCGGTTGAGTACAACATGGTAACACAAGCACTCTATACATAGGGTGCACTGATGTGTTATCCCCACACACAAACACTCTATATAGATGGTGCTCTTATGAGTGAACCCCATACAAGATACCAATGGTCACAGCTTGTATGGTTGAGTGTGGTTCTCCTTTATAATGCCAAATATAAAATTTTCTTCGTAAGAAGAAAAAAATTAATCGAAAGAGCAGACATTCGAATGTATAAGATTAACCTAAAGGCCACTCAAAGTCGATATCTAATATTAGGGAGCGCAAACAATAACAAGGTTCCAACTACTAATTCTTCAGAAAACAAAGAATGCTGCTCCATCCAAACATAATAAATTATTAAATAATTTCTTGTCTAAATACCCAAATTTTGGTGCTGATATTTTATTTATATATATATTAAAGCTACAGCTTCCTTTTGTTCGGTGACTTCTAGTGAAATTTGAGGCAGAATATTTTTTCCATTCACATCCCTAAAATTCAGTTTTGTGGCAGAGTTTAGCACCATTTCGGAAAAGTATGAATTTGACCCTAAAACTAAGTTTTGACTTATTTCTGGCATTTAAGTTGAGTTTAGAGTTTTGGTGTGTTCAGAGACATGCAGTAGAATTTTATGAGGATTAAAGTGTTCCACTAAAATTTTCCTCACAGTACTTTAAGTAATATTGCTGGACGCATCCTGTACCTTAAATGAAAGGATCACAAGATTTTGTATGCCGTTTCATAGTAAGAATGTACAAAAGGAAATATTGTTCCCGTCACTAAAATCATCTCCATACGTAAACCTTAAAAACACAAAAATACAAAAATATTCTTTTTTATCCTCTCTATCAGTATCCGTTGTAAGAACTTTGTAATCTTGACAATTTTGTCGATTAACGAAGCCGTGAAGGTGAATATTAGCTGCTTCATAGAAAACACTTCATAATTTGAAAAATATCTCCCATCCAAAACAATGAATGTATATATTTCTCAAAGAGCACTAGGCGATCTTCTCAAATCACAAATGCCACAATCTTGTCGATTAGCGAAGACAATGAAATGAAAATCGCCACACAATTCTGTTCCAAAGTGTCCTTCCTTATTTTTAAACATATTTCTTAACGCAAAGTTGATGCTTATTTTAATTCACAACATTTGTTCGAAAATTTTCTGAATTCCAAAGACGTTAATTCTGTCGATTAACGAAGGAATATATTTATGTATACCGTACGACATTTAAAAAATCGTTACACTTGAATCGCGTGATATACGTCCGAAACTATAGGCAAAATGGAGTTTATTGGCATTTTTCGTTTTTCATTTCCTCATCCTGTTGTCCACAGGACTTCAAAATTCCAAAGGATACAATTTATCAAAAATTATTTAAAATACTTTTTTGCACCTTATGTTACTGGTATATATGTACATAAAATCATATAAAAGAAGAGAATATCTGTTACAAATACTTTAAATTTAATGATTCTATCTGTATTAGTTTGTCATTAACAACTATTTAAAGTTTATTATTTAGATTATTTTTACCTTTAAAGAGGGAAAACTTGAAATGTTTGTTAATGCTAAACATAAATAGATAAAAGAACAAAATTTAAAGTATTTTAAGCAGATATTCTCTTCTTCCTCTCTCTCTTTAATTTGACACATATACCGCCCTCATAGGGTGCAAATAAGTACTTAAAATAATTTTTAAAAATTGTATCCTAAACTAAAAAATTAAAACGCCAATTAATTAATTATGGTTTATTTCATACGTATATCTTCCGGTTCAAGTGTAATATGGACTGTCGAACGGTGTTAGCGATAATAAAAAACAACTTTTTCCAATACTGAGTTAACCAACTTCTGATTTTCCTATGAAGGCTACAGGGTCAAGATTCTCCAAGTAAATGGGAAAACACCTCTTCTATTTCTATGTGAAAACGAAACACAATTTATAGCATTCTTGCCAAAATAAATCAAGTTCCATCGACTGTGCCCGCCATATTTAGTCACAGACGCTTTATCGCGCTTAGCTGCTGCTGGTGATGATCATGATGATGATGATGAACGTTATGCCGTTGGTAAACGAATGCAAAAAGAAAGTTCAATTAATCGATTTACAGCTAAATTTATACTTTAATGATTGCTTTTGTTCAGCTCAGCTCTGCTCGAACAACACATAACACCTCATAATAATCTACTGGGGGATGGATTCACATGGCTGGATGGTGCCGGTATTATGTTGGCTGTTGCATTACATTAGCCAAGTTAGCGAAGTAAAGACTAGATAGAAAGAAGGGGGAAGCAGGGGGAGAGGGAGTGAAAAATGGGTGAAACTAAAAGTTAAAGCAAAACGACGTTAACAGTGTGCGCGCGCCCATTAACTCGAGAAACTTAAGAAACGTTGCGCGCTCCAGCACACTTCCACACCTTGTAGTGAGACCTCCTCCTTTGTTTTGTTTTTTTTTTTTTTTTTGCTGTTCAGCTTCATCTTCGGGCAGCGGAACATATGTTTAGAGTTTATGCTGTTTTTGTGCAGAAAAGCGCGAAAAAACTTTCATTTTCATTCAATGAAACAAAGTTTGAGTTTTTGCCTTTTTTAATTTTAATTTTCTTATAAACGCGTGAATTAACTTCAATTGCAATCATTTTTGTAATGGCATGGCAAGCCAACACCCCCAACACTAAACAAACAATTCAACCTGTCCGTCCATATGCCTGCCTGCCTCTCTATCTGAACAATCTAAAGTTTACGGAGAAGTTCAAGGAAATAAAGGTGTTAAAATCAACAGCCAAGCAGGCAGGCAGGCAGGCAAGCAAACATCCCACTAAACAAAATAAACATAAAATCCATATCACTGACAGACTGTCGGAATGTCTGCCTGCCTGTCTGTCTGTCTCTCTCACCATATTGTGTGGCAATGTTCCTTAGTTCATTGATTTCTAAAGGCTTTTGTTATATTCCATGTCTTGCCTTGCCATTCCATTCAATTGGATTTGTTTTACAATTTTTTTGTATTTATTTAGTCAATATTTATACGCACTGCTAAAACGGCCACATGTACGAGTATGTGCCAAACGGACCAGTCACCCAGTACATGTCACTCACTCATCGTCGTCGCTGCGAGTTTATTGATCCACCACTCACTACAAAGTCAGCCGCCCAGCAAATCAGCCGCTTGTCAAGTTTTGAAAAGTTTGTGATTGATTTGAAATCAAGTGCGAATTTGCGAATTAAATGATTTGGGTGACAAAGCGTAAACCACACGGAAACCGAAATTCAATGTCGAATTATTCGAAATTGTATTTATTTTTGAGTCACATTGAGAGTGTTAAGTTCCCTCCACATCTTATGTAGGAAGCAAGTACTTTTGATGGAAAATAAAAATTTTCAATTAAAACTTGTGGGTCTATAACTAAATTTCTAAAAAAAAAGCCTTACACTTGAATTAGATGATATAGGTATGAAACTATGGGCAAAATAGAGTTTATTGGCGTTTTTAGTTTTTCATTTTCTCACCTCCACAGGACTACAAAGTTCCAAAGGATACAATTTTTCAAAAAATTGTTTTAAATACTTATTCATACCCTATGATATTGGTATATGTGTCAAATGTTCTATCTGTAACATTAGCAACATTAACAACTATTCCAAATTTTCCCTCCTAAAATACGAATAAATTAAATAAACTAATGGTTGTCAATGCTAAACAAATGCAGATAGAAGCATGTCTTTTAAAGTATTTTTAACAGACATTCTCCTCTTTAATATGACACTTAGTATGCGAATAAGTGTTTAAAATAATTAAAAAAAATATATCATTTGGAAGTTTGAAGTCCTGTGAATGGGCAACATGATGAGGAAATAAAACACGAAAAACGTCAATAAACAATATTTTAGCCATAGTTTCAGACGTATATAATCCGCTTCAAGTATAATACGGACTGTAGGACGGTGAAGTGTTTGAACATTTTTACATAAATGTGGCTAAATACCACTGATAATGTTCTCAAGTCTTCGTTTGTCGGCTTTCCTTTAAGTCTTGATTTGTCTGCTTTCCTTCAAGGCGTGGTTTGCCTGATTCAATCACAAATCTTAGCTTAACCTGGGTTCTAAATTCTGATCACCAAAATGGGAAAGTTCACGACGAGGACAGGACTCATGTATTAAATAAATTGTTTCTCGCCCTGGATGATATTTGGTGCAGTCTAGCTGAAACCATATGCCTTCCAATTTAGGCACAGAAAACTGTACTTTATCCAAAGGTGACAATTTTGTCTATTAACGCCCAGAGAAAACTGTTGAGTTGGACAGAGGGTGTTAATGGATTAACCCCATGATGGACATACATTTTTGGCCGAAGCGATTTTGGTGATATATTTGTGATCTGCGACCAAATTTGCCCTTTTTCGCTGTGGTGATATAAATGCCTGTGGTTAGAAAACGCAATATAATTTTTTTATTTGCAATTTATGTATTGAATGTAAAAATGATTTAAATGAAGTTTAAATAAAATTTAAATAAATTTGCAAATTATAAAACCGATGCAGTTTCGGGATGTTTTGAAGTAGAGGAACACATTGCACGAACCATTTGGTTGCCTCCTGAGGGGTGCAAATGTGCTCAGGTAGATAAATACCGGCCACTACATTTTTATTGCCCGAAGCGTCCTCTATAAATCACCTCCTCCGTTCATATTTAGTCCATCACTCGCCAGGATAATCTACTGTCAATCACTCATCAACAAGTTGCTTGAAGATTTTCTGAACCCCAAATGCTACAATTTTGTCCATTAACAAAGCCATATACTGAAAATGAACCATATCTTCGATGAGGATGATTTTTTCGCAAAAAAATCATTATTTTCAAAATATTCCCCAAGAAACGAGAAAATCTTATGAATTCATCTGATTCTCTATAATTACTCGAGAATTTGTTAATGAAAGATGATAATTTTGTCTAGGCCTTAAAGTTGAATATGTACCGACCCATCAAGATCATTTTGATACTGTGTCTCAACAAACGCTGACTTTAAGATGTAGATACATTTGTTTTGTATCAATCACTTGAATATGCCGCATTCGAAAAATCTTCAATATTATAAAAATAATTATTAACTGAAATAATCTATACTTTACGTTGTCAATAATCAGTGGAAGCCAAAGTTGACAATTTTATCGATTAACGAAACCATCAATATTAAAATGGCCCGCCTCTTTGCTGAAGCTGGCTTTGTTCGAAAAACCATCCTAATTATGGAATTATTGTTGACGACAGTTATATATTGTAGACGAGAATGTTTGACAACGATCGAAGATGGAAGAATTTTCTGAATCCCCAATGCGACAATTTTGTCCATTAACGAAGCCATATACTGATGATGAGACACCTCTTCACTGAGGATGCTTTAAAAAAACCAATTTCATCAAAATACTTCTCATGAAATGAGGAAACCTTGTGGATTCATCAGATTCCCTATAATCACTCGAGGATTTGTTGAACCCCCAAAGGTAGGCGACAATTTTGTCCATTAACGAGGCCATAAAGTTGAAGATTTAACGCTGAAGATGGGGTTTATTTGAAAAACTTTCATTATTTTGATATTATTGCTCAGCAAACACTGGCTATAATAGGATTTGTCTCGCAACAATCACTTGAAGATTTTTTGAACTCCAAATGCGACAATTTTGTCTATTAGCAGAGACATAACAATGAAAAGGAACCACCTCCTCGCTGAGGATGATTTTTTTTGGGAACATTTAAAGTTTTTTCCAAATAGTCCCCAATAAACGAGGAAACCTTATGGATTCATCTGATTCTCGAGAATTGCTCGAGAATAAACCTTATGGACTAATCTGATTCTCGAGAATTGCTCCAGTATTTGGTGAACCCTCTAAAGTGACAATTTTGACTATTAACGAGGCCATAAAGTTGAAGATTTACAGTATCATTGCTAAAGATGAGTTTATTGAAAAACTTGCATTGCATTTATCTCGCAACAATCACGTACAGAATTTTGAACCTCGAAGGCAACAATTTTGTCTATTAACGAAGCCATCATGATTAAATTTAGCAGATACATCAGTGAAGCAGGTTTTCTTAGAAAATTTCAATATAGTCCTCAAGAAACATGTAAACCTTATGAATGCATTTGATTCTTTATAATCACTCGTGTAGTTGTTGAACCTCAAAAGCGAAAATTATGTCTATTAACGATGCCATCACGGTGAAAAGATTTTCTGAAAAATCGTCACTATTTTAAAAATATCCCTAAATAAAGAGCGCTATTGATTCATCAGATTCTCTACAGACACTCGAGGACTTTGTAAACCCCAAAGGTGACAGGTCAAGATGAAAATGAGCCGCCTTATCGCTGAAGAAGATTTTGTAGGAACACCTTCACTATTTTTAAAATAGTCCTCAAAAAACCTTCTCTAGAGTCATTCGAGGATTTGCTGATCCTCAAAGGCAACAAATTAGGCTATCAACGAAGCCATCAAGATGAAAATGAGCAGCCTCATCTCTTCAGCGATGATTTTTTTTAGAAAACTTTTCACATTTTTTGAAGTATTATTCAACAAAAAAATTGTGAATATGCTTGTTACAATCGTTAATATTGTGAACCCCAAAGATGTCACTTTTGTATATTAACACTGAAGAACATTTTGTTGGAAAACTTTCAATATTTAGATATTAGTCCTAAATAAACATTATTGATCCATTTGATTCTCTACAATCACTTGTGGATTTTCTGCACAAAGGCGACAATTTTGTCTACTAACGAAGCTAAAAAGACCCGGCTTATCGCTGAATATGGTTTTGTTCCAATAACTTTAAAGTAATCCTCAAGAACATCAAAAGCGACAATTTTGTCTATCAACGAGGTCATCAAGATGGCAATAAACCACCTAATCACTGAAGAAGATTTTGTTGGAAACCATTCTTATTTTGGAAATATTATGGATGCATTTTCTAGTCACCATACATTCGTGAATATTTTGAACGTCAAAAGCGACAATTTTGTCTATCAACGAAGACATCACGAAGAGAATGAGCCATCACTCTGTTGAAGAAGATTTTGTTAGAAAACCTTCATTATTTGGAAAATATTAAACAATTTGCTTGTGACCATGCAATGATGAATATTCTGAATCCCAAGAGCGACAATTTTGAACATTAACATTATTTTATTTTAACATTATTATTTATTTTATTTTTTTTTTTGATTTCAAGGACTTTCTGAACTCCCAAAGGCGACATTTTTGTCTATAAACGAAGCCATCACGAAGAAAATTAACCGCCATATTGCCGAAGAAGATTTTGTTGGAAAATCTTCATTATTTACAAAATATTATTCAAAAATATTTTCTAATATTGTACATGCGTTAGCTTGTTACCCTACAATCGTGAATATTCTGTACCCCTAAACATTCAATTTGGAACATTAACAAAGCCATTAAGCCATGGTCAACCGATTCAACGTTGAAGATGTTTTTTTTTAACATTTTAAATTTTCATTTTTTAATTTTTAGTTGATTCGAAATGGGGTATTGTGCTGGCTCAATACTACTTTGCATCTATATTTTATAGAATGCAAATTTATTTACAAATGTCATGATGACATTAATTACTTGGCTGTCTTTATCGTAATTTCTGGCCCTTGACGACAATCTTCAGAAAGCCTGGCAGCAATGTTTTTTTAATTTTTGTAATAATTCTCTCCTGCCACTCTGCCTATATTTCAATGACAACTACTTGCCGATAGGTTCAAAGTTTGTGTGGTTTTTGTTCTAGGAAAATCAATCGTATGTAAGGCTCCCTACTCCAAGTTTCCTTTTTTCCGGAACAATATTTATATTCTTCATTTTTGAAAGCGACAGTTTTAGAAAAAATCAAAAAATTTATCAGTTTTCTGAAATTTCTAAAAATCGTTAATATTGTCTTGCGCCAACAATTATCTTTTCCATTTATTTTTCTTTCTTTACCATCCTCATATAACTTCAAAAAGTCTCATGTACCACAAAATTCTATTGTTGTGGTATAAAGAGGAAACCTGCTTACCGAACACAGTGAACGAACAGCAATCAAAATTATTTTTTATAGCGACAAATTCTCTATAATTTAAGCATACCAACAGCCAGCATTGCTAGAGTCTGTGAGTCTCTGACAAACGTCCTTGTCTTAACACCCAAAATACTCAAAAGTTTATACACTTTTTTGTCGGCCATTAGATTGTCTGTCAACTACCACCAACAACCTCTGCACCGGCACCACGGCGTGCTACCGCCTTTAATTTTTGTGGAGATTCGAAAGAAAAAATCGAAATACTTGAATTTTTTGTGTGTAGTTTCTGTTTGGAGTTTTGAATGGGTTTTTGGTACTCGTAAAGTCAGCCAGCCAGCCATTCACCCAGACCACGTAACTACACAGAGACAGAGACAGATACACAGTGGGACAGACAAACAAACAGACATTTCAGACAAGTGTGGTCGTCGTCCGGTTCATTTAAACCTGGCCACAGTCAACAACAACTCTGGTCAACTGGTTGCGATTAGTAATCTTCATTGATAAGTCCAGTACATGATCACCCCCTCCCCGGTCACCCCTCCCCCTCGTCACAAAAAATAGTAAAAGTAATAAAACGAAAATCCCATAGAATTCAATTCATTTTTAACACTTTGTTGTTGGTGGGCCACGTTTGCCTGCCGACCAGTCCAAACGACCAATATTTATTTTAGCCACATGTGCTGTGATTGCTGCTGGTACTGCCCCACCGCCTGGATTTGTCCGCCATGCACAACACAACTCACGCGACAAAATTTGCATAATAACCCAATGTGTATGGATGGATGGACAGACAGACGGACAAACAAACACCATCGAAAGACATGTGTTGTGTGTGTTACAAACATTAAATGGGTGGTGAGGTTGTTGTTTCTTCTGGTGTCTGGTGTACCACCTCAAGCTACAATTTCCGCTGAAGTCTGAAAAGACATAAATTACAGAAAACATAATGCGAACGCGAATACTCATTCATTATGGATTGGCAAGAAAATGGGAAAAACCGGCTCTTGGTGCACCGCCACCACCACCTGGTTTTTAAAAAGTGACACCTATAGGAGTAAATTCATTGCAATATTTTATATAGCATATTTTATTATTACGATTTCCATTTTCAATAAAAATATTTTTTTTATATTATTTAAATCTGAAAACAAACGGTCGGACAGACACATGGATAGAGGTCAGATAAAAAGATGGACAAATGGGTAGACAGACAGAGGAGGGACAGAAGGGACGGGCAGACGAGAGAGGGGCAAACAGGTAGACAGACAGGCAGACGTCCGGACCGACGTATAAACAGAAAATCATAATTGCAGACGTTGAATATTTATTTGTTTATCAACAATTGCTCAAATATCTTTCAAAAACCAAATGCGACAATTTTGTCTATTAACGAAGCAATTAAAATGAAAAAATTATCAGATCCCAAAGATCATTTGTGATGGTTCTGTTCTAAGAAGGTCCATTATTTTGCAAAAAACGTCCATTCATTTAATTCTCTGCAATCACTCGAGTATTGCTCAGAGGCGAACATTTTTCCTACTGGCGAAGCCATCAGATGAAGATGAGCCCGAATCATTGCCGTAGAACATTTTACCCTTTTCGATATTGAAAAGTCTTCAAATGTTGTGAAATGTTTTCATTCCAGGATTTTCTGAATCTCCAAAGACGACAATTTTGTTCAATAACGAAGTCAGTAAGATGAAAATGAGCCGCCTCATCGCTAAAGAAGATTTGGTTGAGAAAACCTTTCTTATTTTCGCAATATTGTGGATGCATTTGCTAGTCACCATATATTCGTTAATATTCTAAAACTCATAAAATGATAATTTATCTATTAAAGAAGCCAACAAGATCATTTGTGGATCTTTTGAGTCATAAATGGTACAATTTTACAATTTTTAACGAAGCCATCGAGATGAGAATGATCTACCTGATAGCGGAAGATGTTTTTCTTTAAAAACGACTTCATTATTAAAAATAAACTTTTCAACTTTGGCATCCGTTAAGGATGGATTTATTTGTCAACGACACTTGCGTATCTTTTGAAACCCAAATGCTGCAATCTTGTCTCTTAACGAAGCCATCAATATGAGCTTAGCTAATTATGATTTTGTTTCATTATAATGATTTTGTTTCATTCTTCATTATTTTTAAAATACACCTCAACAAACGTTGGCCGTTGTGGATGGATTTGTTTGTCAGCAGTCACTTGTGGATCTTCTGAACCCCAAATATAGCAATTTTGTCGATTAACGCTGATGATGATTATTATTTAAAAAAATACTTTTCAAACGTGGTATTCGTTATAGATGGATTTGTTTGTCAACGATCACCTGTGGATCTTTTGAAACCCAAATGCTACAATCTTGTCTCTTTACGAAGCCATCAAGATGAAAATGTGACGCTTCTTCATTGAATATGTTTTTTTTAATTCAAAAATGAATCTCAACAAACAATGGCCGTTGAGCATGGATTTCTTTGTTAACGGCCGCTTGTGGATCTTCTGAATCCCAAATGCCACAATTTTGTCTACTGACAAAGTCATTAATATGTAATAGAGAAACCTCATCAATGGCTTTGATCGAAAGTCTGCATTGTTTTAAACAGTGCCGCTTGTGGGTGGATTTGTTTCTCATGCGAGAAACTTCTGTACCCCAAATGCGACAATTTTGTCTATTGACAAAGCCTCATGATGAAAAAGAACAGCTTTATCGCTGATTTGTTCAAAACCCTTTCAATATTATAAAAAAACTCGATAAACAGTGATCCTTATGAATGGATTAGTTTCTCAACGATCACTCGTGGATCTATTGAACACAAAATGCGACAATTTTGTCAATTAACGAAGCATGCTGAAGATAAAAAAGAGCTGCTTCATTACTAGTAACTAGTAACACTTGTAGGTACCTTCAATGGGACAATTTTGTCTATTGACGAAGCCATCACGTTGAAAAGGAGCCGCTTCATCGATGATCACTGATTTATTTAAAACCCTTTCAATATTTTAAAAATTCCTCTCAAAGAACAGTGATCCTTATGGATGGATTTGTTTCTCAAATATAATTTTTACATCTACGAAGCTGATGAATATGAAAAACGAGCCGAAATTCCAAAAGTGTGATTTAAAATAAAAATAAATGAGCGAACTGAATTATTGAGTTACGTATTATATAGTTTACGTCGAATCCTTTTTCCAAACTTTCCAAACTTATTTTATATATTTCTTGTCTGTTGAAATAGAAGAATATGTATGGAAATCTTATTGATAAAATTCATTCATCGCTGGTTTTGTTTCTCAAAGATCATTTGTGGACCTTTTGAGCACCAAATGCGACAATTTTGTCAATTAACGAATCTTGATGAAGATGAAAAAAGAGCTGATGATTTGAATAATATCTCTCGACAAATAGTATCCCTATTGTGTGGATTTGTTTGTCGACGATCACTTGTGGATCTTTCGAAACCTCAAATGCGAAAATATTGCCTATTACACTAAATGTAAGCATTGAGGATTCATAAAATCAACACCTAAACAAAATTATGGATGAATTAAAAAAATCCAGTTGTTGTCGATGTACCTTTTATATTTGTACTCTCATTTTGATAATATAGGTTCAATCGCAAATGCTTATATATTCAATTAAATATAAATATAAATTTTGCCATATTTACTTTCGTGGTTTTGGGAGAGTCTTCGAAAAAAATATTTTTTCCAAAAACAACCTTGTTGCTGCTGGCAGGCAAAATCACAAAAAATGAAAAAAAAAAATCGGAAAATCTTATTTAGCTATATCTATTAATAGCTAGCATTCTAACGAAAAAAGTCTACTTATAACAGATCATTGGCTAAATATAGAAGTTATGACACTCTTTATAGACGCTAAAGATTTTTTTGAAAATCTTGATTTTCTAAAATTTAGGTTAAATATCACAAAAAGACCTTTGTAAATTAAGACAGAATATTTATTTTTATTTTCCAGTAGCTGAGAATAAAACTAGGCCCAGTTGAAGATGATGTGTAGAGAAATATAGAAGTTGTGACTAAATCAATTTAAACATAAGCTTCGTAAAAAATGACACGATTTTTTGAATATCCCTTAAGTCTACAGTAATTGTCATAACTTCTACATTTATTCATAGATTTTCTTCAAATATAACTTGCTTTCTTCGCTAAGATCTATTTAATCAGCTATTTAAAAACAAAATATATATAAATAAATATTTTTGTATTTCATTTGTAAAGGTCTTTTCCGCGCTAATTAACCACATCTTTAGGAAATCTTGATTTGTTTTTGCGTCCACAAATAGGCTCATATCTGCTACATTTACACATAGATCGTTTACATGTTGACATTATTGTCTTCGTTATCATTTTAGTTGTTTAAAAATAATGAAAGTATTTTTGCCACATATTTTTTTTATTTTTTATGATATTTTTGTGCTGGAAAAAATTAAGAAGATATTTTTCAAAAAATAATTTTTTCTTATATTTTTGGAGACTATTGCTAAACCGCTGTTTCTATGTGAAAGTTAAATTCGCAGCATTTGCAGCCATCACAATTACCTTTAATAGGATATGCAAGTGGCTGTAATCTGGCCTATATTTCCAAAATGAGAGTACAAATATCAAAGTCGCAATTTAAAAAATAAATAAAAAATAAGACCATTAAAAACTAATTAAAAAATTTAAATATAATTAAAAATATTCTTTGAAAATTATTTCCTAAACCAGTGTTTAAATTGGAAATTCACAACTTTTGTAGAATGATTCGAAATGATAGCTTAATGTGTCTTCGACGAAAATCGATATGCAACTCAATGAGATGCTTGTAAGATGACATGTGTACTTTATTACTTAGTGCGATTTTTTAAACGCAAATTCTGCAAGTGAGTTGTGCTTCTCGTTCGTTTGTGAGAATCATCTCCTTATAGAGGCAGGGTTTGATGTTGAAAAGTCGCTGCGAAGCCACCTGAATGAAACCTTTAGACAGGGTGAAAATCATGATAGTGGTAGTCTGTAGCCAAGTAATAAATGTCACCATGCCATTTGTAAATAAATTTGACTTCTATTAAATATACATGCAAAATGGCGATGGTGATGCCAGGACAATATCCCAGTTCAAATTATACATATTTTTAAATTAAAAAATATCCATACTTTTTAAGTAAAAAAATATCCATATTTTTAAGTAAAAAATATACAAATTTTTAAATTAAAATTTTTAAGTAAATAAATTATACATATTTTTAATTACAAAAATTGTCCATATTTTTTAATTAAAAAAATTATCTATATTTTTTGTATGTTGATTTTATGAAACATTATGCCTACATGAACACAAAAAATAGGTCAAGGGAAAAAAATTATTTTTACAGTGTGATCTTCTATGCGCCTGTTTTGATTTGTACCTTCCTTTATTTCATCAACCATATGGTTCTCAATTACTGCACCGCCCTCGTCTTTTTGTATTTCCTTCTTCTTAGATACCACATTCAACACCATCACGCTTGTGTTGTTTATGGACAAGTGGTTCAAAGTGATATTTTGCCATTTAAGCACTCGTGTTTAGCGGGTACTTTTGGGGCCATAATGAGAGAAGATTAAAAATAATAATAACCCCTATCTTGAAGTGATTATTATCGGCGGTATCGGTGGTGGTGGTTGTGCGTTTTAGATCTTACCGTTTAATAAAGATCGTCCATCACAACCTTGAATACAGTTCAATTTTAATAGGTTTTGATTGCCGCGCTTCATGGGTTTCAAATGTCATTTCAACAAAAGTCATTGAATGCGAGTTTGATTTTGAAATTCGATTACACATCATCATTACAAACGGAATTGAAAAACATATCAAATTCTTTATAAATTACTTATGACTATGAAAAGAAAAATATATACAACACAAAAAAAAACCTTGTTAATGTACACACACATGAAGCGAGTATGTATGTTTGGTGCTGCGTTTTTAATGATTTGAAAATTAAACAAATTTTTCTTTTTTGTTTGCATGGCGTTTTTAAACTATTTCGAGCGTCGTATACACACATCTGTGAACAACGGCAATGATTATTTAATCATTCATTCATTCAGCTGCGAAACAAGCCCACATTCGTCTTGTAATCAAAATCTGTGTGTGTGTGTGTTTTACAACAAAATTAAAGCATTACTTTACTTTACTTGGCTTATCGCATTTATTGCAACACACATACATGCAGTTGTGAAATTACTAACATTTGTTAGTTTTTTATGTAGGCAGGCTTGTTAAAGATTTAAATTTGTTTTTCAATTGAATTGGTTTTAAAAAGAAAATTATGTTTGTTTAACGTTTCAATTATTGCCATATTTGTCGATGTTGTTTAGGCCATACATACTGCTGCTGCTACTACTCTAATCCATGATTAACCTTTTATGGCCAATTGCATCAGTGGTAATGGAAAATCAGTTTACGCTTAAGCTACGTTTAAATATGGAGCACTACAGCTTTGACAGTTTTTCGCAGTGGTTTAAGATTAATGGTTAAACAGATTAGATAAAAAATGTAGTCAACGTAGCCAAAATTTTCACGAGCTATTTCCACTTTTTTTGCTGACACAACTTCTAGTGATACCCTAAGCAATAAATTGTTACCAAAATACGAGAATAGCGAAAATTTCCTCTAGCTAATACCACATTTTTGCTGACACACAACTTTTAATGACCGAATAAGCAATCAAATATTGCAAAAATACAATGGTAACGAAAATGTCCACAAGCTAATTCCACATTTTTGCTGACACACACAACTTTTAATCACAATAAGCAAAAAATTTTGCCAAAATACGAAGGTAGCGGCACACAACTTTTAGTGAAAGGATAAACAATGAATTGTAGGCAAAAAACGAGAGTAAAAACATTTTTCACGAGCTAATTCCAGATGTTTGCTGACACGCAATTTTTAGTGACAGAATACGCAATAAAATGTGGGCAAAATAAGAAGGCAGCGACACACAACTTTTAGTAAAAGAATAAACAATAAAATGTAGCCAAAATACAAGAATAACGAAAATGTTCATCAGCTAATTCCACAATTTTTTTTTTACACACAAATTTGATGTGACAGCCAAACCACACATAGCGCTGTTAAATGACCAAACGTTCTGAATATGGATATGGTCAAAACTTTTAATTGGCACCTATCAGCAGGTACGTAGTAACTCTTAGCGTTTGCCAATACTCACTATAAAAATATCCACCCTAAGCTAACAGTTCTATTATTTATTTGGGAGTTCTACAGAAATCTACAGTTTCTGCGAGATATCATCAAAGACATATTAGGACTGTTTTTCTTTAAGACTGGATAACTAAGCTGTGATCACTAAAACCTAAATAAAAAATTAAAAGTTCACTCAAAATAAAAAAAATATATTTTTTAAAATTGTCGCCAACAGCAATATCAATGAGCGTTTGTGAAAAAAATTTGAAATTTTAAAAATTGTTGACTTAGCCTGGATAATTATCCAGTGTAAGTCAAATTTGTGTTTATCGAGGCTAAGTCCAAAAAAGTCAACACAAAATATTTTTTTTTTCAAAATTTGTTTTGATACAAATATTTATATTGTATTTGGCGACAATGTGAAAAAACTATTTTTTTTTATTTTGAGCAACAAATTAAATTTTTATTAACGTTTTTGTTATCGCAGCTTGTTATCCCGGCTTATAGAAAAACAGCCCTATTAAGTGGAGTATGATGTCGTTCAAATGGCTGCTTTGGCATCACTTTTTGGAATTTATTTTCCCCGGTTTAGAATATCTAGGAATTTTACATGAGTTATCACTAAAATGTATTATCAAAAGTAATACGATTACTCGATTCTTGAATTGTTTTCAAAAACTTTTTGTGATACCCCATATAAAAATCCTACAATTCCTAAAATGGGGAAAAAAATCCCATTTTTTTTTTTTGAAAAATAACCGTTATTTTTTTATTTCGATCGAGAATCAAATGAAGACAGTTTAATTTTTTTTATCAATTTTTACTTTTGAAATTTTTACCATTCCCAGAACTGGGAAAATAAATTCCAAAAATGTGATTAAAAAATAATCGAGCGAACTGAATTATTTTAGTTTTCCAATTGTTGATTCTTTTGGGTTTATCTGAAGTCCTCTTTACAAAATGTACAAACTTATTGTGTGTATCTTAATGAAGGTTGGAAGGATAAGAACTACAAAAACAAACACTTTTGATATAGAAGAAAGTAATGGAAATCTTACCGATAAATTATCGCATATTTTCTACAGATCTTAATGGAGTTTAGCGCATTTCACATTTTTGTACTCTAACTATTTGGCCTATACACAAATTAGTCTTTCATGACATATGGCGTTTTATTAGTCAAACTGACTCAAGAAGGGCATTTAATACACCAACATTATGTTTTCTTTACGAAATCTAAAACAAATTTGCAAATTCAGAAAGAAACAAAAATAATATATGTTGTTGCTTTTTTGAAAAAAAAAATCAAGAGAAATGAGAGCTTCTTCAAAATTTTACGAATTTGAGGACCTACACAAATAACGAAAAATCAACAAAATTTTGATTTTTCAAAAAAAAAAATTAGAAAGAAACAAAAATAATATATGTTGTTGCTTTTTTTTAAATCAAGAGAAATGAGAGCTTGTTCAAAATTTTACGAATTTGAGGACTTATAAAAATACCGAAAAATCAAATCAAAAAAAAAAAAAAAAAAAACAATTCCCAAAGTGGAGATAATATGTTCCAAAATTTGAAAATTTTATTAATATGGCCGTCATGCATTTACTTACCGTTTTTATCTGTTTAATGAATTTTTTATGAGACCTCAAATTTGTAAAATTTTGAAACATGTATGAACTGGAGTCTTTTTTTTTTTTTTTGCAAAAATTTAATTTTAAAGAAAACATCTACTACTCCAACAAATATCGATGGTTTTTTAAAATCAAAGTAGCGTTTTACTCCTTGCTAAATTTATTTTAAAAATAAAACTACGAATAGCATGGTTATCTTACAAAATAATGCGTAAAACTATTTCCAAAGTTAAAAATGGCGACACAATTTCAATGTTTTTGCTTGTCGATTACGCACATATGTCTTACATTTTATTAAATAAACTATATATCATTTGAAAGCTATTCTTTTTTAAATCTGATGAGGAAGTTGATAACACCGTATGACCATTTTACACATGATCATATGTAGGAAAACCGTGTACTCTGTTTTCCATTTGGTGATGTTGTCTCCTTTTACATGACTTTTAATTTGAAAATAATACAGATTTTTTAATAATTTTTGTTCGTACTACAAAGATGAATTGTTATGAAATGGAAGAGAAGAATATCTGTTAAAAATACTTCAAATTTCATACATCTGTATCTTTATTAGATTGGCATTAATAACTATTTCAGATTTCCCCTCTTAAAAAGTTAAATTTTAATTATTTTTATTTTTAAGAGGGAAATTTAGAATGGTTGTTAATGCTCAACTTATTCAGATACGAGCATGAAAATTGAAGTATTTTTTACAGATATTCTTCTCTTTCATTTGTTACTCATTTCGCCTTTGTATGGCTTGGAAAAATATGAAAATAAATTATTAAAACATCTCTATCCTTTGGAAATAAAAAATTCTGTGAGGAGGAATAATAAAGAAACAGAAAAGTGTGTATAAAGCAGATGTAAATGTGCAAAAATGTAAATATATAAACGGGTTATGCCAACACATGTTAACGCAAGCACTATATACAGAAGTTCCTCTGATGAGTTATCCGCACACAGGACTTATATGGCTAAAAGTGTGTATAGTTTAAAGTGGTTCTCTTCTTTTTAATTACAAAAAAAATCACTAAATTTACTTGGTAAGAAGAAAAAACTTGTTCGAAATAGCTTGAATTCGAATGAATAACATTCAAATATCCACTAAAAATACCAATTATCAAGATTTTTTTAATTCAGAAACGGTATTGGTCAATTTTCGATACTTTTATTTGCTTCGAGACAAATCCTATCTTATTTATATATATTTTATATACAGCTTTCTATAGTTCGGTGACTTATAGTGAAATTTAACGTAGAACATTTTTTTCCATTCACACCGCCCCCTACAATTTAGATTTGTGTGACATTTTTGCACCAATTCGGAAAAAGTGTGAAATTAACCCTAAAATTTATTTTAAGTTTTGACTCACTTCTAGCTAATAAGTTGAGTTTTTGTGTATTAAAAGAATTATAGTAGAATTTTATGGCAATTATTTTTTAGAACATTTTTGTCCGTTAAACCCTTTTTTAAGGGGTGTTTTTCACCCTTTTGTCCAAAAGGGACCAAAAAGAACCCTATGTTGAGGAGCTGGAGGGTTAAAATGTTCCACAATAATGTTCATCGTAGTGTTCTAAGTAAAATTGCCGAACATATCCTATACTTAAAATATAAGAATCACAAGGTTTCTATGTCAATTCATCATAAGAATGATTTTTGGGTGTTTTTTATACTTTTATACAAAAGGTACCAAACAGACCTTTATATTGACTAGGTAGAGGGTTAAAATGTTCCACGTAGTGTTTCACGTAATATTGCTGAACGCATACTATACGTAAAGTGTAAGAATCATAAGGTTTCCTATGCCGATTCATCATAAGAATGTGCAAAAGGGGGAAATATAGATCCACGATTTAAAAGGACCTCCATACGTAATCTTTCAAAATGCCGATACACTTATATTATTGTTTAACCCCCTCTATCTGAATTCCTTTCATTTTGTTTTGTAGTGTTATGAAAATGGTTACTTCCCTGTAGTTGAATTTTGAAAGTATTTCCAATAAATTTTCTCAAGGCCTAGGGTACTATTTTTCTGCATTTTATGCATTGTGCAATTGTAGCAGGCTGTTGAAAGACAGATTTGCTTTTCTTTTGCTTTGCTTTCTGCAAATATCATATGACCTTATCGTTCGTATGATTTGGCCATGTTATCGATTTCTCTATAAAGTGAACGTTTTATCTCTTTGATCTGCTTCTCTAGACGTTATCAATTTTTGTTTGTTTTTTAACTCATAATTGGTGCTTTAACTAATTTAAGTTAAAAATTCAATGGCGTAATGTGAACTGTGTCTGCTGGTGGTTGATGATGGTTGCATTAGTGCAACGCTCATTATCATTCTCGTCGTCATCATTGATTTTTTGAACCTCTTCAGCATTAACACGGTACCAGCAGAACCACGCTGCGCTTTCCACCCACCCATCATTGCGGTTTGCGTTACCATTTTTTGTGGGTTGTTGTTGTTTTCGCTGTAGCTGTGTCGCAGAAAGAGTTATGAGATCGTTTCAAATCGAAATTTTCCCACCAAAAACAAAAAAACGTTATGGGTCTGTGTTTGTGTGAATACATTTGAGTTTTTTATGATTAATTTACAAGCTTTTTAGACTTCATTGAACATTAATTTAAGTTCGTCGTCTGTCTGAGGTGGGGCAATTGCCCCTCTCCCGACATGCTCGTAAAATGTCTTCTGCGCGGCTGTCTGAAAATGCATTTTGTGCGTAGGCCTCTCAGCTTAACGCGATTTAATGTTATGGTGTGACGTGGTGTGGTGTGGCGTGGTGCGCATGCGCCGCATTGAACGAAACCGTACGAAATACACAACATGAGATGACGGAAACACCTTGTTTCTCGTTTTCATGTTGTTTGTCGGTTTCTCAAAATTTACTTGACTTTTTCGCCGTACATTTTCAATTCGAATCGTTCGTTTATTTTCGTGTAAATCAAATTTATTTGGGGGAAAAAAGATTTATTGTTTCGGAAGTATTTGTTGGTTGGTTGTGTGTGTGGGGGAATTGGGAAAATGTCGATGTTAATTAAAGAGGAACATGATTTCATATAGGGAGTTGCCGAAAAAGGTTTAAATGAAGAAATACACGATTCCAATAATAACAACTTAATGATGTAACAAATGATAAGGTTGTGATTGATAATAAGCTTAGACAGATGAAAGATATTGATGATGCAAAAATGGGTTACATATTCAACATATATCAGTTACTATAATCCCAGCATGAAATTGTAGTTTACTTCCAATGTTCCTACTATTTTTTGTGTAAATTTCAATCACGATGATGTTGTAAAATATTTTTTATTACAAAATATATATACAAAAACTGATTACAACTCAATCTTGATTTATTTATAAAGGATTTCTTAATATTCACCTTGATTTGATTTTGTTTAGAAATAACAGGTTTCTAATTAAATATCATAAATAGATCATCAAGTGTAAACACAAAGTTTAAGGTTATGTATGAAATACAATATTTACATTGTCTAAAATACACCAACATTTGTCTAAAATTTCCACGATCTGATGAATGATGAACTGGGATATTGCCCTTACTTTTTTCCATTCACACCACTCCCCTAAAATTTCGTTTTGTGGGACAGTTTAGCACCAATTCGGAAAAAGTACGAAATTAAGCCTAGATTAATAAATTATAAGTTTTGACTTATTCTTGGCATTTATGTTGAGTTTTGGTGTATTCAGAGAATTAAAGTAGAATTGTATGACAAACATTTTTGTAGAATATTTTGACCCGTGAAACCTCCGTTTTAGGCGTATTTTTACCCTTTTTCTCAAAAGGACCAAAAAGACCTCTACATTGAGGAGCTGGAGGGTTAACACGTTCCACAAAAATGTTCTTGGTGGTGTTTTAAGTAATATTGTTGAACACATCCTATACTTAAAATTTATGGATCACAAGGTTTCCTATGTCGAATCATCATCAGTACGTGCAAATAATTTCTTGTTTAAATACCCAAATTGGCGCTGATATTTTATTTATATATATTATAGCTACAGCTTTCTTTTGTCCGCTGACTTATAATGAAATTTGACGTAGAATATTTTTTTCCATTCACACCACTCCACTAAATTCAGTTTTGTGGGCCACTTTAGCAACAATTCGGAAAAAGTACGAATTTAACCCTAAAATTAGTTTTAAGTTTTGACTTAATACTGGAATATAAGTTGGGTTTTGAGTTTTAGTGTATTCAAAGAATTATAATGGAATTTTATGGCAAATATTTTTGTAGAACATTTTGACCCGTGAAAACTATGTTTTATGTGTGTTTTTTACCCATTTTCACAAAAGGGCCAAAAAGACCGCTACATTTTAACCCTCCAGTTAAAATGTTCTACAAATATTTTCCTCGTAGTGTTTTTAGTAATATTGCTGACAACATCCTATACTTAAAATGTAAGGATTATGAGGATTCCTATGTCGATTCATCATAAGAACGTACCAAAGAGGGAATATTGCTTAGTATACCCTTTTTCAAAAAAAGGGACCAAAAAGACCCTTACATTGAGGTGCTAGAGGGTTAAAGTGTTCCACAAAAATGTTCCTCGTTGTGTTTTAAGTAATATTGCTGAACACATCCTATACCTAAAATGTGAGGATCACTAGATTTCATATGCCGATTCTTCATTAGCATGTGCAAAAGGGGAAATATTGTTTTTTACCCTTTTTCACAAAAGGGACCAAAAGACCCCTACTTTGAGGAGCTAGAATGTTAAAATGTTTCACAAAAATGTTCCTCATAGTGTTTTAAGTAATATTGCTGAACACATCCTATACCTAAAGTGTAAGGATAGCCAAGTTTCCTATGTCGATCCATCATAAGAATGTACAAAAGGGGGAAATATTGACCCACAATGACCTCCGTGCGTAAACTGTCCAAACGCCGATACTCGTATATTATTTTTTCCGTTGTCAAAACCTTAATATTTTCGAAACAGTTTCATTTTGTTCCAAAGCATTTTTTGTGTAAATTTCAATCAGAATGTTATTGTAATCAAAAATATATACACGTAAAACAGATTTTTTTAATGCTTTTCAAATTATTGTATTATTTTTAAAATACTGATCCATTCTTTGTGATTTTTTGTTTCCGACAACGCTGTATCTATAAACTAAGACTTCCTTCCTCTTTCTTTTAGATGTGAAGGTTCACTTAGTTACCAGCATAAAAATTGATACTTTAAATCATTTTACTTATTTGTGTGTTAGTTTACAATCGTTATAGTTTTTTAGCAAATCAAGTGTACATTTTGGAAAAACGAATGTGGCTTAAGAAAAATCCACAAAAATCATTGTTGGCCTTGAAATAGAACAAAACACTTTTCTGCTAATTCAGTGAATGCTTACTTTTTATCCAAATAATGAAAAATATTTATTTACGCTCTGTGTTTCATCTAATCAAACAAACGTCCGAAACAATCTACTAACTACTGTTCTACCATGGCAAATTTTTCATTTTAACCCGTATTAAATTTAGACAACCAAATATAGAAGCTAAAACAAGCCACTTGTTTTTTTTTTTCGATACAAAAAATAAATCTTTCAAATTTAATATTATTGCAATTTCGATACACTTTCAAAAGTTGATCTTTTTTCTTCCATTTATTAAATTTTCAACAACCTAAAATTATAATGTATTTATACACACTTCACTTCACTTTAAAATTCATCAACTTTATTGGTCGAACATTAATAAATTATAGCCTGTTAATAATTTTTTTCTGACATATTAATCGCTTCAAAACATGCAGTATCACCTCGTCATCGTGAAAGCACGTCGTTCGAACAACGACTTTAAAATGAAGTTAATTAACTAAACAACAATGACAAAGCAGCACAGTGGCAAAGAATTAATTATTATCAGTCACATTAAAATAATGATACGATGGTAGGGGATGATTTTTTTGCGAACATAGATAATTATTAAAATGGTCTTTGATATTGAAACTTATAAGTGATTCTATAAAATAGTGGTAAATAGTCTATATAAAAACTTGATTTCCTGTTTTTTGAAATTACTTTCTTCGTCTGAGGGGAACGATCAAAAATCACTCAATTATTACTTGAATGCAATGAAATATTTCTTAGTTACGAGCTCATTGTGTGTTTTTTAATAAACGCGATAAATTATAGACTTCAGTGGGTTATAAACCTCTCTTTAAAATTTAGTGATTTTTGGATCATTCGACTCAAACCAACGAAAATAATTTAAAAAACCAGGCTCAGTGGCTTATAAATCTCTCTTTAAAATTTAGTGATTTTTGGATCATTCGTCTCAAACGAACGAAAATAATTTAAAAAAACAGGTCAGGTGTTTGAAGACAATGCCCAGTGAGAATAAATATTATTTTTGGGATTTTTGATAACTTTACTTGACGTCTGCAAACTAATTTCTGTTGGGGTTTGAACCTACAACGCAATCGTGATATTGCTGGGGATAGGCGAAAAATGCTGTATATGTTGGGCGCCATTTAATTTTTATGTATATTTTCTAGAAGTTTACAGCAGTATCATGAAATATTTGAGGGTAGACGTGAAATATTCTGAAAATTAATAGATTCACGTTGGGCGCTATTTCATGTATTCCACATTGGGCGCCACTTACGTTTTATCTATATTTCTTAGGAGGCTATTATTATGGTCCTATGTACCTCATCAGAATTTCAGGAATTAATATACACACAGCACTCGTGAAATAGTTGAGAATATACGTGAGATGTAATAGGTTCACGTTGGGCGCCATTTAAATGTGTACTAAGAGGTTTAGATAAAGTTAACAAAGGCTTAGTTGGAAAACCACTTCATAAATAATGCTTTTATATTTATGTACTAGTGAAATAGTTGAATTTAGTAAAGAGATGTGAAAATTTATAGATTCGCGTTGGTCGCCATTTATTTTTTTTTATTTATATGAAAGACTTTTAAATTGCCACACGCCCATAAAATAATTGAGGAGTGAATAATATGTTCCGAAAGTTAATGACTCTACGTTGGGCGCCATTTATTTTATGTACTTATAGTTTTACTGCTCAATCTATTGTTTAGAATTTTGTATTGCAAGATTTGGCTTAAATTAATTTGTTAACAAATATTTCAAAGGTAATTATTTTTATGAATAATATATATTGATGGAGAAGGGTCTTGTTAACACCGTGCGACTAATGCTAATCTAATATAGATATATGTATAAAATTAGAAGTATTTCTAGTAGACATTCTTCTCTTTCGTTAGATACCCATATCGTCTTTGTATGACTCGAAAAAGTACGAAAATAAATTATTAAAACTTTTATTAAATTAAAAGTCCTGTAAAATGGAGGAAAAATCACCAAATGGAAAACTGAGCTTTTCTACATGCGATATCTAGTTTCATGTGTATATGGCCTCGTTCAACTCCATTGAAAAAAATGTAAAATTGTCGCACGGTGCAATTAATTTATTTCGCATTGACTATATTATCTGGAATTTCTCTTGTTTTTTTTCTTTTTATTTTTCATTTATTTTACAAAATTATTCCCACAAAATTCCAAATTCAATCCACTGTGCAATGGGATTAGTTTCAAACGAAATGCGTAAACATTAATATTAATTGCATTTTTTTCTCTCTTTTTCAAAATGTAAATATTTCCGCTTTCAACACACAAACACACACTCGAACAATGAAGATCGAACCATGACAAAAAAAGTCTGAACCCGGCACAAAAAAACACCCAATAAATCATTTTAATCTGTATTAGAGTAGTCGTCATCGTTGTACATTTATCGATATTGTTAAGAAAGTCTATCTGAGCAAGCGCACGCTCGCGCACCCCATTCACTGATCGATCGATGATTTAAAAGTGAAGCAAAAATCAACGCTATCGTTGAATGAAACAAAGCACACAAATTCCTCGGTGAAATCTTAACAATGGAAATCTATAGCAACATAAAAAACAACAACACAAAAAAATCAATATAGATAAACGTGCAAAAATGTGTAAAGACCAAAGAGTCACATCGAACAACAACAAATACTAGTAAAATAGCAAAACTGTGGATTTGATCGCAAAATCAATTGCGAAATGTTACATATGAGTTGCAGCTGAGAGTGGAATGAATGTCACTGGGTTAACCCTCACTTTGCGGTAGGGGTTTGACGAGAGCATTTGCTTGAGTTGGGCGCCATTTTTGAAAGGCACAATAATATCTCAAAATTGACTTTATACCTACAAGTTCATATTTTGTAGGCATAGGTTTAGCAAATGATTCTGTAGTAAAGTAAAGGGTGATTTTTTAAGAGCTTGATAACTTTTTTTTTTAAAAAAACGCATAAAATTTGCAAAATCTCATCGGTTCTTTATTTGAAACGTTAGATTGGTCCATGACATTTACTTTTTGAAGATAATTTCATTTAAATGTTGACCGCGGCTGCGTCTTAGGTGGTCCATCCGCTTAGTCCAATTTTGGCATTTCCACGTTTTTGAGTAACAGAGACCCAATTGGTGCGAACGGCGACGAATCGAAAATTGGTGGTCATCATTAACACTGGCCGATACAGCTGCGATATTTTCTTCAGTTCGCACTCTACGTAAGCGTGTTGGTGGTTTAATGTCCAACAATGTAAATTTGGTGCGAAATTTAGTCACAATAGCCCGAATAGCCGCTTCAGTGGGTCGATTAAACTGACCATAAAATGGAAGCGCGCAATGAACTTTCTTAACAGAGCACGCATTTTGATAATAAAATTCAATAATTTGCAAGCGTTGTTCGTTTGTAAGACGATTCATGATGAAATGTCAAAGCATACTGAGCATCTTTCTCTTTGACACCATGTCTGAAATCCCACGTGATCTGTCAAATACTAATGCATGAAAATCCTAACCTCAAAAAAATCACTCTTTATATATGGACGCCTTAAACTACGCCAAAAACAATAAAGAAACAGAAAAGTTCGATCAGGCTTTTTAGTGTTCTAAAGCGCTTAAAGAGTACTACATTTTAAAAATATATCGTCAGGATTTAGTACAAAATTATAAACAATTTTACATTGAAACGGACGCTACAAAAAAAACAGAAGTACTTTTGAAGCTCTTTTAAAAATATACAAAGTTCAGCGATGTTTTGAGAACTTTGTTTTTCCATATATACATGTAAATGAAGGTCAGAGGATATATTTTGTTCGTAGATTTATGAAATATGAGAATTATCTCTTAGATTTATCAGATATACGGACGCTACAAATATATCCACGCGTAGTAAAAAAAGTAGCAATTTTCGTTATAACACTTCAGCTTTTAATAAAAATAGTTATAAAGTTAACTTCAAGTTTCATAACAAAAAAAGTTGTCGAAATAAGGAAAAATATGGTTAAAAGTTATTATTCATGTTTTTGGTAGATCTTTTCTGGGAGATGCCCATATGTGATGCCACTACTGCTGCCAGTATCTTTTCGAAGAAAAAAATAAGACATTTTGGAAGAGAAAATATGTGGATAAATAAAAAGTTATGATCAATTATTTGAAAGTCCATTTGTGTACTTTTATTTAGCAATAGTGCAGGAATACGAATACTTTATCAGTAGGTGGTATTAATAATACGTATACGTCTACTGATATATTCTATTAATAATACGTATACGCCTACGAGTCATTCCATGTCAAGCGGTACGATTTTTGACCTCGATAGCTGCGAGTATTTTGAAAATTTGTATATGTTTACTTCTGATAAAAATGTTGTATACGTATTTTTGGAAAAATAGAATTTTTTCATAAGTTATAATCAATTTAATAGTGAAAAATAATTTGTTTCTAAAAAATATGTGAAAGTCTAGTTGTGCACTTTTATTTAATTATAACAAACGTATAGTTTACTATTATTTCTTATTATTAATACGTATACGTTATCAATAGCGGGTATTTATAATACGTATACGTCTACTGTTATATTCTATTAATAATACGTATACGCCAATGTGTCATTCCACATCAAACAGTGCGATTGTTTCTTGTATATTTTGATTTTTTACGATTTATGGTCAATTTAAAAAATATAATTTTCCCTAAAAGGTTTGTTCATTCCATCGCCTATAATTCTAGAAATACTTAACCAATTTTAATGTAATATACTTTGTTTGGAAGGCAATTTCAATTACTTTTGAAATATTAAAGTGAAATGGTATGGCCGCGTTATATTTTTTAGAGTTTTTACAATTTTATTTCTGATATTTTGATTTTCGAAATAATTATTTTTTTTGAAACTTGAAAGTGTCCTTAGATGACTGCGTGAGTTTAGAAGTGATGACTTCATGGCCGCGTTATATTTTTTAGAGTTTTTATAATTTTATTTCTGATATTTTGATTTTCGAAATAATTATTTTTTTGAAACTTTAAAGTGTCCTTAGATGACTGCGTGAATTTAGAAGTGATGAATTCATGGCTTCTATTTTTATCGATTCTTCTGCAAAATCAAACAGAATTTCATCGAATGATCTTCAGAATGATCATTTTTCAGTAGTTTGTTAACGCAAGGTTTAAAAAGAATAATTTTATTTATTTTTCAATATTTCGTCTCTCATCGGGAAACATCCTCAGGAAAGTAACGACAATATTTCTGCCCAGACTCTGCTTTTGTTACTCCTAACAAAATCAAATACTCACCTCCAGATCGATTAAATCGAATATTCCATGCTTCTATCTGTATTAGTTTAGCAATAACAACAATGCAGCCAGCATTACAAAGAAAACCAAAAGTTTTTTAAGACAATCTATGGTTAAATCCAAAAGTTATGAACAATTATTTAAAATGCTATATGTGTACTTTTATTCAGTAACCGAGTACGTATAAATTATTATTATTCGGGATTAGTAGTACGTATACGTTAGCAATAGAAGGAATTAATAATACGTATACGTCTACTGATATATTCTATTAATAATACTTATACGCCAAGGTATACAGACTCTGTATAAACAGAGAATAAGTTCATAAACCTTCATCTGAGGTTTATAAGTACTTTTACATTACAAATTTGTTCCATAGATGTTCCTCAACAATATACATATATTTTCTCTATAAAAGACTACACTGTGGAAGACTAAAAATAACAAATCAAATACTCACCTCCAGATCGATTAAATCGAATATTTTTATTTGATTTGAACTGGGCTAGAACTTTTTGCAACTATATTTTATAGAATGCAAATTTATTTACAAATGACATGATAAATATTTTTTTTTTAATTTTAAAGTATACAGATATAGAATAAATTGACATCTGATACAACCAAACAATAGCCTGGCATTATTCATAATAATTTATGAAAGATTTATTAAATGCTCTTATGCTGAAAAATTGTTTTATAATTTTCTGATAAGTATTGTAACCCAGTTTATTTGATTTAAAAATATTTTTTATATAAGATCAGACTCATTTCCATTTTTTTTTTGAAAATATAGCGTCGGTTATGTAACATTTTAAATTAGAATATGCTGCAAAAAAGTACTGATTATTTCTTCAAATTTTTGGTTTTATTGGAAAGGTTGAACGTTGTCATTTAATAATGGAACACAATATCATTCATATGACTACCACTACTGGCTCGGCAGTACCTCCCCCTATCAACCCAATTTTTCAGTACAGCCCAATACACCAGTGTTTCTTTGTGGAAGCATTGGCTTCTCAATAGTCTGGTATGGCTTCTCTGATAGCCACAGAGATGAAAATAAGCTTCACCTGAAAACACGAACATTTTCCACGTAAATTTCTTACAGTTGCGTTAAGGACTCACTACTTTGGAAGTTAGTTTTTAATATTTCACAATTTTGTTCGAGCATAACCTGAAAATAAAAATAAAAATGAATGTTATTCTACCTTTCGAAGTCTAAGTAATCGGTAGTTCAAATTTAAAATTTTATATGGTCCACCCTTTATATATATTTATTTATGGCAAAATAATTGTTTATGGCAAAATAATTGTTTTAAAACATCCATTTTTGGAGTTTTAATCAAAATTGAAAAATATGCAAAGATCTGTAAACTAGTGTTATATTTTCATCACATCATGCAATCATTTCATATATTTCTTTTTTTAATTTTGCCAATTATTGCGATGCATAGTAATTATTCAGCATATATTGAATTGAATTAAAAATTCAACTAAAATTTGAAGCGTTTCGAATCACCCTATTTGGGAAGCGCACATAATGAGGAGGAAATCTTTTGTTCTCACTCACAAAAGATTATTCAAGTTGGGCTGCGTTGCGCTTTCCCTCTCCTCCCCCCACTGCATACAAACATTGAGTTACGCATTTAAGAGTTAAAAACGTAGTCTGGTCTGGTCTGGTGGAGATCGCCACAACTTGGCCAGACAGTAAGGCGACTGTGTAAAGTTTTTATTTTATTTAAACAAAAGCGAAAAAAACGCCACACCATAAGTGTCCCCGAAAAAAAAACCAAGCACCTCACACTTTTTGTTCGTTGTTGTTATTTATGCTCTTTTAACAATACAGCATTAGTCTTTTGTTAAGTCGGAACAAGAGAAGCAAAAAAAAGCAGGCGGCAGCGAACAAATAAAAATTGGCTAAAAACAACTTTTAACATTTTGTGTGTAAAGTAGCCACAAACGGTGATTTTCGTTGATGTCTAAAGTGTCCGTACGTCCGTCTGTCCGTCCTAATGATTTTGATTTATTATCTTCTCAATTGACGAAACACAGTTTGCAGCGTTAACGTGCTGCTGCAGACTAACTCCCCATGTCAGGCAGGGGATGTTTGAGACAAGACGACGTCTTTCATTTTGTCATGATCAATGTGACAGATCTATTCAATCAACTGGTAACGATGGCAAAACTGTAAATTTGGCCAAAAGTGTTATAAAAATCGCTTAAATGGTGGAGGCTGTAAAACAAATGACAAAAGGACAGACAGACGGATGGACGGGTGAACGACAACAATTGCAGTCAACAATAATAATTGCAACATAACAACACTCTATACAACGGCAACACACCATCATCATCAGCAGTAGCCAGTGACCGGCCGGCCACCTCACCACTACCGAGTGGTACTAAACACAATGGGTTTTTTCTCTCTCTTAAAATGTTGTTAACAACATCTTTCCTTTTGTTGTTGAGCAGTTAGTCTGTCTGTCCATCGTTGTCCAATTGTGTAAAGTTGTGTTGTAAATCGTTGAGTGCTAAAACAAGTTTCCCAGTTGCTCTGACCAAATTTGGTGGAGGAGCGTGTAAAATACGTACAATCAAATCAATATAGCTGCAATAAAACTAAAGTGATAGTTACTGTTAATGGATTTGGATTTAGTTGTGTTTTTGTTGTTGTCTTTATCGTAATGTTTGTTATCTTTAGAAGTAGATCAATATCGGAAATTGTATATGCGAACACGAGAATGGAATTGGAATTCTTGCCATAGACAAGAAAACATTTTCATATTAAAAAAAATGCCACATCAAGGATTTTGATAAACAAATTTAAAGAAATCAAGATAATGTTGAAGGAAATCTGTAGATATATACCAAAGTTATGATCAATTCTGCGAAAGTCATTTATTTGTTATATTTTATAGTACCTAGCGTACGTATACGGTATTAAGTTAAGATGTTAATAGTACGCATACGTCTAGGTGACTAATGAATCCTATTAATATTAAGTATACGCATATGTGTAAGGAAATAATATGCAATAAGTTGAGATACACATATTACTCCTATACCGTAGAAAATTGAAATAGGTGACACCACTACTGCAAAGACAATATATGTATAGGGTGGGACATTTAAAACTTTAAATTAGAATCTGATATAAAAAAGTACTGATTATTTTTTCAAATTTCTGGTTTTATTGGAAAGGTTGAACTTTGTCATTTAATAATGGAACACTATATCATTCATATGACTACCACGACTGGCTCGACAGTACCTCATCCGATCAACCAAATTTTGCAGTAAAGCTCACAATCCACGCCAAACTGTGACTCGTTGTGGATGCATTGACTTCTCAATAGACACGTTGAGGTTCTTTGAACACCATATGCTGCAATTTTGCTTGTTGACACAGCCACCGAGATGAAAATGAGATTCATGAAGTTTGAACTCTTCTCGAAAATTTTCCACGTTAATTTTTACTCTTTGCGTTAAAGACTCAATACTTTAGAAATAAGTTTTTAATATTTCCCAATTTTGTTCGAGGGTATATCACATTTTGCAAATGTCAAACATAAACATAAACCTAAAAATAAATGTTAATGTTATTCTACCTTTCCACCCCATATAAATTCAAAAGTATTTATGGATTATGGGTGTCCCAAGAAGAGCGCAATTTTTTAATTTTAAATAAAACACAGATATTTAAGAAAAAATCGTGAAACTTTATTATATCGTAAAGTAGACAGAATGAGGTTATGTATGGAACAATATATCGTGCAGATGGCCGCCGCGGCTTTGCTGGCATGCACGCGATCTTTTAATGAAATTTTCAATGACCGTTTTGCATGAATGCTGCGGTATTTCATTAATGCAGCGTCCAATTTCGTCTTTTAAGGCTTGAGTCGTCGTCGGCTTATTCGCGTAAACCATCGACTTCAAAAAACCCCAAAGAAAAAAATCTAATGGTGTTAAATCGCACGATCTAGGCGGCCAATTCTGATCTCCAAAACGCGAAATAACACGACCCGGAAATGACTGATGCAGCAATTGAATTGTTTCTCTGGCTGTATGACATGTGGCGCCGTCTTGTTGGAACCACATGCCCTCCACATTCATTTCTTCAATTCTAGGCAAGAAAAAACTGGCTATCATTTCACGATACCGAACACCATTGACTGTTTGCGCTTGACCTGCCTCATTTTCATAAAAAAAGGTCCAATGATTCCTCCAGCCCAAAAACCACACCAGTGACACGTTGAGGATGCATTTGCTTCTCGTGAATCACTTGAGGATTTTCCGCACCCCAAATGCGACAATTCTGCCTATTGACGAAGCCATCAAGATGAAAATGGGCCTCGCCACTGAAGATGATTTTATCGGCAAAATCAGCATTTTCAAGTTGTCTCTCCAATACCCAATTAACGAACTCCCTTCGCTGTCCATGGTCAGTTGGCTTCAGTTCCTGAGTCAATTGAACTTTGTATGGATGAAGATGCAAATCTTTCGTCAAAATTCGCTGCAAAGTGGATTTGGAGACACAAATTTGCTGAGCTCGGTGTCGAATTGAGGTGAGGTTTGAGCGACATCATCACGTACAGCTGCGACATTTTCGGTCGATCGACCTGGTCGATGGCGCGTTGTTGTCTTTACATCACTAACAGACCCAGTTTCGGTAAATTTATCCATTAATCTCTTTACAGTTGACTCTTTTGGAGCATTATTGTGACCCCAAATTGATCGCAATTTGCGAACTGTAGCCGCAAAACTTTCACCATTTTGGTAAAACAATTTCACAATGAGAATGCGTTATTCATTCGTGTAGCGCTCCATTTTTACTAACCTCGTACCTTCTACTAACAAACAATAACAATTGTTCAAATCTCAAACAATGACACTTCGAATGTTGCCAGATTTAAAAATTGCGCTCTTCTTGGGACACCCTTTATGAAAGTCTATTTGGATACTTTTATTCAGTAACAGCCTACGTATAACTTATTCATGATTAGTAGTACGTATACGTTAGTAATAGACGGAATTAATAATACGTATACGTCGACTGGTACATTCTATTAATAATACTTATACGCCAATGTATACAGTTATTGTAGAAATAGCGAATTAGTTCATAAACATTTATCTGAGGTTTAAATGTACTTTTACATTTGCAAATTTGTTCCATAGATGTTCCTCAACAATATAGACAAGTCGATAAACACCAAAGAAGACAAAGACAATACATAGCTGTAGTATTCCGTCGCAATAATTTGAAAGAGTAAACTTAGGTGATATTAGTATTAAGTAGTGATTATTTATATTATTATTTATGAATTTTGTCGTGAAGTCCAGTTTTTTAGACTCTCTTAGTATAAGTCATTACACTTATGATGTAAAATAAATCAATTTATAAAAAAATAATTTTCTCCTGATGATGATGGAAAAAAGCCAACTTCCAAGAAGTATAAAATAACAATTTTTATTTACATCTAGTAAAAATACTAAATAATAAATTAGATCAACAAAACAATATACTCAATATATGTTTTCTATATATTAGACTGCATTGTGGAACATAAAAAAATAACAAGGTTCCGACAACGGATTCCAATAGAGGGAAGGGGGGCAAAAGAGAATTTACGTATGATGATTTTAGAGGGTTGTGCCAATATCACCCCTCTTTACAATCTTATGCTGAATCGGCATAGGAAACCATCAGACTCTTACGTTTTAGGAATAGGATGTGTTCAGCAATATTACTTAAATCACAACGAAGAACATTTTTGTGGAACATTTTAACTCTGTAGCTTCTCATAGTAGGGGTCTATTTAGTCCCTTTTTGCGAAAAAGTATAAAACGACCCCTAAACTAGGAAACCTTGTGATCCTTACATTTTCATTATAGGATGTGTTCAGCAATATTACATACAACACTACGAGCAACATTTTTGTGGAACATTTTAGCCCTCCAGCTCCTCAATGTAGGGGTCTTTTTGGTACCTTTTTGCGAAAAAGGATAAAACCACTGCTAAACCAGGGAATCTTGTCCTCCTTACATTTTTAGTATAAGATGTGTTCAGCAATATTACTTAGAACATTTTTGTGGAACATTTTATCGCTCTAGGTCCTCATTGTTGGGATCTTTTAGGTACCTTTTTGCGAAAAAAGGATAAAAACCAGTCCTAAACCAAGAAACCATGTCACCCCTTACATTTTTAGTATAGGATGTGTTCAGCAATATTACATACAATACATTTCAACCCTCTAGCTCCTCAATGTAGGGTCTTTTTCGTCCCTTTTGTGCAAAAGGGTAAAAAGCACCTTTAAACCAGGTCAACTTGTGATCCTTACATTTTAAGTATAGTATGTGTTCAGCAATATTACTTGGAACACAGCGGGAAACATTTTTGTGGAACATTTCAACCCTCTAGCTCCTCAATATAGAGGTCTTTTTGACCTCTTTTTTAAAAAGGGGTAAAAACCAACCCTAAAACTGCGTTTTAAGGGGTCAAAATGTTCTACAAAAATATTAGTCATAAAATTCTACTATAAGTCTCTGAATACACCAAAACTCAAAACTTAACTTAATGCCAGAAATGAGTTGAATCTTAAATTTTGTTTAGGGTTAATTTAGTACTTTTTTCGAATATGTGCTAAATTGTCCCACAAAAAAATAAACGTATAACAATAAAACGTCAAATTTCACTATAAGTGGCCGAACAAAAGTAAGCTGTAGATATTCAAAAATACATAAAATATTTATATGTATTTTCCCCATTAAATATCTGTTACAAAATATGTGTGAATTTTGTCACAGATTGGATTTTTTTATTATTTAGAAAATTATGCACTTTAGCATAGATATAATAATATCCTCAGCATCATCTTAACATGTAAATAAATGAATCATAGCTATTTGTATCTCTCCCTACATCTCATATCGTATAACTAGTTTGTAGTTTCCACGCTAATTATGATATTTATAAAATCTAAATGCATAAATATATCAGCAGTTGTCGCCTGGTTTAACAAATTGTGTCAATGTTAAAAAAGCAATTAGCAAAAGGTTGTCAATTTGCCAATACTTGCCGCCATCTGTCGTACCTAGCCCTCGCCTTCATCTCTCAGTAAGGCAAATGTTGGAATGGAAAAAAACTCAATTGAAATATGGAATAAATTTATGAAATAACTAATAATAACTAAACAGTAACAGCTTTATTGTCGTTGTTTGTTTTCACAGCTAAATATTTACTATAATTATTGGATTTGTTAATTAATTATGGGCGCAACAAACATAACAACATATAGTCAAACATAAAGTACAAAGACACACTCCATAGAAATCTCCACACAATTCATTTCAAATGATGTCTGTCCGTCTGTCTGTCTTGTCTTTTTCCATTTAAAGTCTATATCAACGACAACACACACACACTCATACTCAACCCAATAAATGGGGTTTACCTTCTTATGCGATTTGAGTTTTTTCTGATTCCTCTACAAAGTGTGTGTGGGCATCGTTAGTTAGTTTGATTTTTTTTTCTGTATTTTGTATTCGATTAATTTTTTGATTAAAGACATTGATTTGTCAACATCTCTCGAGTGAGGGGCAAAGTCAAAAAGGTGTTGTGTTTTGTTAAGCTTTTGTGCAGCCATGGCACTAAGTCTCTCCATAGAATTTTATGTTTATTTAATGTTTAACAATTGTTGTTGTTGCTGTTGTTGCTGTTGTTTTTGTGTTTCTTTGTGTGCTTTTGAGGTTTGTTTCATATTTTTTTTATTATTATTGCCTCAAATTGGTATCACAATGGCAATTGGCTATAAAAAAATCGAATACAAAAACAACGTCTACTTTTGCAGTTAATCTCGTGGTGTGGTTATGACTCTACAAGTGTTGGTAATGATTGGGCGTTGGTTGGCAGCTATTACTTTTGGCCATATTTTATGTCAATATCTCTCTGCAACTGCAAGAAAGACACGACCGACCATGACAGTTGACAATGTGGTCTTGGACATTTTATTTACATTGTATTAGAGTGTCACGTCGAATATAAACTTGTGGAATTTGTTGATGTAATTCTCAGCCATATTTTCGCAGAAGAGTTGTACGTTCAGTGAAGCCTCCGAACCAAAATCCTTATCAAACAGTGCACAATGGTCGATATGTAAAACAAAAAAGAGCTATTGACGATATAAGGATCCCAAAAAGTTCCTATACAACAATTGCATATATTGTCACCTGAAATGCAAAATCTAAATTTGAGTTTTTCATTGAACATGGTGCGTTCCGCCGAAATAACCACAAAATGTTAGACATTTATTGGGAAAAATGACGACTTTATTAACCCTTCCAGATGAGCCATATAGAATTTTAAATATTTTTTAACATTTCTGGTTTTATTGGAAAGGTTGAACTTTGTCATTTAATAATGACCACGACTGGCTCGGCAGCACCCTATCCGAACAACCCAATTAGTCAGTACAGCCCAAAATCCACACCAAACAGTGACTTGTTGTGGATGCATTGGCTTCTCAATAGTCAAAAGTGTGTTCTGTGAAACCCATATGCAGCAATTTTGTTTATTGATGAAAATGAACTTCATGAATGCTGAACTGAAGGCTCGACTTCTCTTGAAAAATATCCACGTAAATTTTAAAGAATCACTTCTTTGGAAGTTACTTTTTAATATTTCAAATTTCAAACATAAACCTGAAAATAAAATATAAAAGTGAATGTTATTCTACCTTTCCTAGTCAAAGTAATCGGTAGTTCAAATTTAAAATGTTAAATGGCCCACCCTATATAACAAGTCCTTTCTAACCACTCCACAGAGTCGAAATAATGAGCAGGAAGTAGATATTTCGTGTATAAATTCTGTTGATATTTTTTCATAAAAAACCAACAACAAGAAGTTTTCATCCTTAACAACAATCTGTCCTCACAAAGTATCTAAGGTCCTATGGTTTACCAGAAAACCATTTTCTCCCGGTTCACAACACGGGTCTTGGAAACCCACTTCCGTGATAGAAACTTAATAAACCATAAATTTATAAAAACAAGCCCACTTTTCCCACAAAGACGTCAAGAATCCCCAAATATTAGATTTGACGTATATTTTTTGTTTATTATACTGCCAATTATACTGTCCAACAGCGTTTTTGGAAAAGAGCGGCGACCCAATAATTCTTACAGGGCATGTTTGCATTTGTAGAATAATATTATAGTCCAGCTGAGTTTCTGTTTTTCATTCTTTGGTCGAAGGGGGAGCATGCAAATGTTGTAAATTAATCACCCTTATCACGTAAGTCGTAGTCGAATTTCGACAGCTGTCGTAGTCGTAGTCGAATTTGCATTTCGTCGGTATCATGTAACAAATTCGACGTGACTAGAACATTTTCGTCGTAGTCGATTTTGTTAAAAATTTTTGTTAATTTTTTTCTCTTTATATTTGATCTTTCCACTTTTTTATTGTAGATTTTTGTCAAAATTTTCATTTTTCAAATCATTTAACCAATAAAAATACCAAATTCCTTGGGAGTCATAATTTCCATTCTTAAATTACGTATGTAATTCAAGAAATAAAATTATATGTTTTGCTTTTTATATTAGTTTAATAGAACTTAATCCATTAACTTTTGATTTGATTAATTTTTTCCATTTTTAATTTTTTTTTACTCTAGTCACTTGCAAAATTTTCAGTGACAGTTTTTGTCGAATTTCACAGTCAAATACGACATACGCGATACCAAAAATGTAAATTTGTGACACGAGTCGAAAATTCGACACGACATTTGTTGAATTTGAATTTACTGAATCATTAAATTTTGTTGACATGGTCGAAATCATGATCGTGGTAGTTTGCAGCCAAGTAATAAATGTCACCATGCCATATTGTTTGCCGCAAGGTGGTTATAATTGTTGTGTTGTGGAAAAACATGTGTTACCAACATTAAAAGAAATATATCACAATCAATTGAATGTTTGTTGACATCTGACAACCAAATTTGAATTGAATTAAATACTTAATTACAGTATTCAGCAAAATTGTACCTTTTTCGGTACGTTTTAACTTCGCCTACGGATTATTGCCATTTTCAATGAAATATGGAACAGATTAAGATAACTTATCTTATATTTCCCCGCTGAGAGAGAGAGAGAAAAAGCCATAAACATTGACATCCCTTCAAAGATTGTTCCCGATACAATATCATGTCTTCACAACTTTTATTTTTTATTTTTAGCCGCCCAATTGTCTGCCGCTTGTTAATTTACTTTCGATCATTCATTTATTTCCGATAAATATCTCTATTTTCTGTCGATTTTCCATTAAATTTTGTTTGACATTTTGTATTTATGCACTTGTCACAAACAATTTGTGTGTGGCAGCCTGCCGTTTTTTGTTGGCCTGTCGAAATTTACGCAAGCGTTTCGGCTTTGCTGGCCGGCCGCCCAGCAAACGATTGGTTGTTGACATGAAAAGTTGCTCCACATTTAGCGGCCTATAAGCACCTCGTTTCCATCTTTTTCCCCTCTTGTCTTCCTCGTGTGGTGTAGTAAATTTCTCGGTTTGTGGGAATATTTGAATTCTCTGTGTGTGTGTTTGTTTGTTCAATTGCTTTAGATTAAGAAATGAAACTACATGTTGGTTGGTGCAATAATTTCAATCCCAATCAATTTCAATCCCTGCGATAAATAAAGACGTCAAATAATGACTTTTGCGGTATCCAACGCGGCTGCTGTCCGTCCCCCGTGTGTCCGATGGAATATGTCGCGCGCTTTTGGTGCAGCAGCAGCGGCGACGCTTTACAATGAACTTTTATGGCTTTTTAGAGCGGCTACTTTGAAAGTGATTTAAATTGAATTGAATATGAAACTGAATTTGCATTTACATTTCTGTTTTGTCTCCTTCTTATTATTATTAATTTTTTATATTTATTAATAATGAATAACTATTTTTTTCGCTTACTGAATGTGATTTTATTTTTTTTTACAAATATGTACATGGTGTTGTGTGGTTGGTTGGTGGTGATTGGTATTGGAATGGCGTATAAATGTCTTATCTCATGCGCTGTGACGACGTTATTGTAAATCAAAGGAAAATAAAATTGGTTGGCTTGTTTCTGAAACATTGCCCTTTTTGTTTATCTCTTTTCAATTGGAAATATTGTTCCAGTCGGAATTTTCGTTTTAAAATTGTGATCACAATAAATGCAATTGTCAAATCAATATTCGTGATGGTGGTATGTTGATAGCCATGCCGTCACATTTTGGTTGTATCGCCTTAAGGGGACAGGTAGATATTTTGAAGTTATTATAATTGTCCCTACTTGAATAATGACAAATACTATACTACCTTTTTTTTCAACTATTCAACCGATGGACTATTATTTGTGTGGTGCCCTCATCAGCCATTTGAATGAAATTAGTTTCCATTATTAACCAGAAGGATTGTACTTTCAAATAAAAAAAGAAATTTGAGAAAATATTCAGTAGTTTTTTATAGCATTTTCCAAAAAAAAAGTTATTTGTTGAAATATGTGGTTTCTAGAGCGGAAAAAGTAAATCATAGGAGACATTGGTATGGGATCTATATAAAGGGTCCACCATCTAACGTTTTTTTTTCAACTATTCAACCGTTGGACTATTATTTGTGGGGTGCCCGAGGCAGCCATTTGAATGAAATAAAAAAAGAAATTTGAGAAAATATTCAGTAGTTTTTTATATTGCGGACCCTATATTTGGGCGTAGCTGCCATGACTTTCTGTATATTATACCAGTATATGTATGTGGATATAAGGGCGAGTTTTTTTACTTTTTAAAATTAATAATGGGATTCGGCAAAATCGAATACAAAAAAAAAAACGAAAAAACAATTTAACCCATTACCGCCCTCTGTCCGCATATGAGGACACCTGTTTAGTTCGAAACACACGAACAACAATTTTTTCTGGGCGTTAAAGGGTTAAATTATTTTTTGCAAAAAAAATATTTTCCGGAAAATGAGTTGAGAGATTAATAGTATTTTAATAATTGTATTTTAATACTATCTTAACAACACAACAATAACAACAAGAAGAATGGAAAATACATTTCGCATTCTTCTTATTGTTCCGTACTTTTGTTACGACAACAACAAAACTGTATTTTTTGTGTATACGATCGCTTGCCGAGATGTGGTTGTTCATCATAAAAATTTTGAAATATAATGAAGTGGCAATAACAAACATTTTCAAATCCTAAAACACTGATTGAATTTTTTCTATATTTTCCTAATCCCAGAAAATATTACAGAATTGTTTACTGCTGTAAATAAAGAACGGGCGATCATTTTACTAAAAAAAACCCACATTTTGGAATAATTTTCTCCATTTTGAATATATGTGTATTTTTTGGAAAATATCCAAAAACTATTTTGCCTTATTGGACCTCTAATTCATAATTTTTTTGAGACTTCGAGCAGTCAAAACAGATAAAACGATGAAAAATATCAGATTCCCTGTTTTTTTACGGGGGAAATTTGTTACAAATCTGGGGATTATTTTAACATAGTAGCGATGTTTTTTTTTACCGTTTTTATTAGTTCTGGTGAATTTTAGGTATTATTAAAATTCGTAAAGTTTTGAGACATGTGAACCGGAATGACCAAAATTTGTATTTTTGTATAAAATTATTTTTAATAAAAACTTCAATAACTCACTCAATTACTAGCGGATTTTTGAAACCAATGTGGCGTTTTACTCCTTACTAAATGTGTTTTTTTAATAAATTAATAAATGCTAAGGTTACCTCAGAAAAAAATTGGAGCTAAAAGTAAAAAAATATTAAATTTGCTTCATCAATCGAAAATATAAAATCGTTTTAATCTTCGAGCGACGGTCGCGGCAACATCAAAATGGATGGAAGACTATGTGTAGCAAAATATGGACTTTCTGTTATCATTAACTACTTTTGTAAGTCATTATAAAGTGGTCATTATTTCATACTTCAGAAAAATGCAGGGCGTAATGGGCTGCCATTACTAGGTAATGCACATAATAATGAGATGGCATTACCGATTTTTTGCTGGGTATTTATATTGTAGTTGGTGACAATGTGAAAAAATAATTTATTATTTTGCGTAAAAAATTAAGTTTTTATTATCGGTTTCGTTATTGCAGCCGGGATAACAAGCGACTTGAAGAAAAACAGCCCTAATAAGTAAAAACATGGGCAAAGTTGAAAAATGACGAACAAATGCTTAAAAATGTGATTGTAGGACAAAAGGAAATCATTTCCTTCAGTTTTCTTAAATACACTATATGACCAAACTGATAAAAACGATGAAAAAAATTTTAGATTTACAGACTTTACACTCCCCCCCACCCCCAACAAAAAATACCGGAATTCCCAAAGTGGCGAAAATGTGTTCCAAAATTGAGAACTTTTTTTCTAATGTTCGTTTTTATTTATTTTAATGAATTTTAGGTATTTTCATTAGACCTAAAAGTCGAAAATTTTTATTTTTGCCAAAAAAAAAAAAATAGTTTAAATGAAAACTTAAGTAACTCAATCAATTGCTAGCGGATTTCTAAAATCATAGTGGAGTTTTACTACCCTACTAATGGTAAGATTACCTCACAAAATAATGTGTGAAACATTACCAAGGCGAAAACTTGCTTAACAATGTGATTGCAGGACAAAAGGAAATCATATTCCCCCAGTTTTCTTAAGCAAACTATACATCAAAACACATAAAAATATTAGATTTAAGTCACAGTTAAAGTTATCTTACTAAATAATGAGTGAAAACAATTAATGAGTAAAAACAAAAAACATTAATGAATAAACCCAAACCCAACTAAATATGTTTACTGAGCAAAATCACACGCTTTTCCTAAGTTTTCTTAAATGAACTATATTATGAAACCACATAAAAACGATACAAAAATACTAGATTTACAGATTTTGAGTTTTTTCCAAAAAATATCAGAATTCCCAAAGTGGGGAAATGTGTTCCAAAGTTGGGATTTTTTCCCTAACACTTTATTTTTCCATTTTTATTTGTTTTTATGAAATTTGAGTAATTCAATTATTTTTCTTTTTAAAATTAAAATTTCAACCATTTGAGTAGTATTGCTGTACTCCAGCAACATGTTGCGGGTGGGTTCCCCACCTATGTTTCGATATTCCCATATTTACCATAAAAGCTTCGAAATAAAACAAGTTTCAAATTAAATGATATTTAACACCATCACCCCACCCCCTACAGTAAATTAAATCGTTTACAAATATAGCCATTAAATATTGGCTTGACTCTCGCAAAAAAATCTTGCACAAATTGCTTGTATTTAACATCAACAACGACGACGACAACCTCAAAAAAATCATTCTCAAACACACTGCGAAAATGGCCATAAATGTTAATAAACTTTGAAACGTTTGAAAAGGAAGCGGCCACACACAAACACAACCAATAAAAAAATTAACAGATTTCTTTCTGTTAACTCGCAATTATCAATTGTGCCGTGCCAGCCAGCCAATTTGAATGACAAACGATTGAAACCAACGAAAAAATTGTGATTTGTTTTTGTGCAAAAAAATCGAAAGGCCGTAAAAAGACCGGTAAACGTAATAAAAAAGCAATAAACCATAAAGAAACTTGTATACAAATGTTATGATCCACCATTTGCGCTCGCTTTCAATGGCGTTGATTTGCAATGAATCACAAAAGTGTTGACAAAAATCATATAAATATTGTTTTCAATATTTTTTCACCCTCCTCTCGCTCTCGTTCTCTCATTCAATATTAATAGAGCCATTGTTTTAAGATAAATAAAAATATAAATATTTAAAATAGACAAACAGCTAAACAAACAATCGTTGGGGCTACTATTTTTTAATATGATTTATTTGGTTTTTATATTTTTTTCTGTTGATTGCTTTGGCGCCGGCGCCTGCCAAGTCTAGTTTCGAAATTATGTATTCTAGCGATTCTAGTCTCTCTGTGTTTGTTTTTGGAGTTTGGTGGGCATATGGTTGGTTGGCTGGTGGGTTAGTTGGTTGATTGGTTGGTGGCGTGGCCCCGCATATAACGCACCACCACCATCAACATCGCCATCATTTCCATTTCGTGGATGATTGCCTTGTCTGATACGCCTATTTGGAATGAGTGGCCTGGTCTGGCCTGACTTGACTAGTTGGTTGGTTGGCTTGCTGCCTGCTGGTGCTTTGTGCGTGGCTCAAATTGGGCTATCGTTTATTTGAAATCATTTTTTCGCCATTTCAATTTCATAGAGGAGGTTTTCCTCCTCATATGTGTTTGTTTAGTTTTATTATTTTGTTTTAAGCTGAATATTGCCTCTAAACATTGATTTGTTTATTTTGTAATAAATCACTTAGGTCAACCACAGCCACATGAGCAGGCGAAACCTTCATTGGTAATTTGATAAATGTTTAGTAGACGCCACCTGTTTTGAAATTAGCATTCGCTGTTGTTGTTTTTTACTTTATAGATTTTTTATACACCTAAGGTCTTGATTGTCGCAATTTTTTTTATTAATAATAATTTAATATCTTTATATTTATGTCTCTATAATATTTGCGTACACACATGTATTATATTTCTTTCAATTAGTAACGCTTTTAATTTGTTTCAAATGTTTAAGCCACAATTTAATATCTTGGGAGTAGAAGAGAGAGACAGAGTCGAAAAAAAGGTTTTATAGATCCAGTGTCTTTATTTTATTAATTATTAACCTAAAGTTATAATCGCGGGTTAGAGGTTTAATTTGAAGAGTTAGAGCTTTGGTGTGTTTTACAAAAATGTTTCTTGTAATATTTTACATAAATATGCAGAACACACTCTATACCTAAAATGGGAGGATAACGTGGATACCTATATCATAAGAATATTAAAAAAATATGTTGGATATTTGCTCCATTCCTATTTTACTACCACACTGTGCGACAGTGCAGAAACTCTAGGAAGTGATATTATTTTTCTGTTAGACATTGCCGAGTAGAACAAGAATCTGTATTTGAAATTTGCCAGACAGTCCCCCAAAATCTTGAGTTGTCGGTAAAAAACCGAAAACCCGGGTTTTTACCTTTGCCCAGTTATAAGCCTGTAACTTAGTTGATTGTCAACCAATTTTCACTTTCTCAATGGATTTAAAAAGAAGAAATCTGGATATATAGATATTTATATAGATTATTTAAGAAATATCAAAAAATCTGTGTGATTTTGTCCAGCTATCAATTTTTTTTAATTTTTTTTTTTGCAAATTTTTTAACTTTGGCAATGATTTTGCACATTTTTTGTTTAGTAACCGCACCATTAGTAAATTTATTTAAATAGCACATTTAGTAAGGAGTAAAACTCCGCTTTGTTTTTAAAAATCCCTTAGTAATTGTCTGAGTTTTGATATTTTTATTAATATTAATTAAATTTATTTTATTAATTAATTTTTGCAAAAATACAAGTTTTGGGCATTCCAGTTCACATCTCTCATTATTTTACGAATTGAGGTCCAATAAAAATAGCAAATATTATTTAAAATAAATAAAAATGATCAAAAAAGCATGGCGTCCATTTTAATAAAAAGTCCCCAATTTTGGAACATATTTTCCCCACTATGGGAATTCGATTTTTTTTTTTTTGAAAACATGGTAAATTTTTCATCGTTTTTATCTTTTTGTTGAATTTTAGGTAAATGGTCAGAAAAGCATTTTAATAAAAAATCTCCAATTTTGGAACACATTTTCCCCACATTAGGAATTCGATTTTTTTGTAAAACTTTAAAAGTCTAGTAATTTTGTCAGCGTTTTTATATTTTTGCTGAATTTTAGGTAATCTTAAGATATCTTTGTACTTTTGTCCAGCTAACACATTTTTTTAAAATATTTTTTTAGTAATTTTTCAACTTTGGCAATTTTTTTGCACACTATTCTGTTAGATAACCGCACCTTTTATAAATTTACTTAAATATCACATTTAGAGGGGAATAAAACACCGCTTTGTTTTTAAAAATCCGTCAGTAATTGACTGAGTTATTGAAGTTTTTATTAACACTAATTTTTTTCAAAAATACAAGTTTTGGTCATTCCAGTTCACATCTCGCATAATTTTACGACTTGAGGTCCCATAAAAATAACTAATATTATTCAAAATAAATAAAAATTGTCAAGAAATAGAAAATTTAATAAAAAATCACCAATTTTTGAACACATTTTCCCCACTTTGGGAATTGGGGTATTTTTGGAAAACGTGGGAAATCTAGTAATTTTTTCATCGTTTTTATCTTTTTGTTGAATTTTAGGTAAACTTAAAAAAACGGTCAGAAAAAGCATTTTAATAAAAAATCCCCAATTTTGGAACACATTTTCCCCACTTTGGGAATTCTGTGTTTTTTTTGAGAAAAATTAAAAAAAATGCAATTTTTCAGATAAAAATTGGCGACCATTTTAAAAAAATACCGCCAACTTTGGGAATTCGGGTATATTTTTTTTTGAAAAAAAAAAAAATAATTTTAATTATTTTCCAGCAAAAAATACAAAAAAATTTAATTGAAATCCAATAAAAATAGCTAATATTATTCAAAATAAATAAAAATGGCCAAAAATACATTTTAATGCACAATCCCGAATTTCATTAAAAAAATCCCCAATTTTGGAAAATCCCCAAACATGGAAAATCCAGTAATTTTTTCATCGGTCTTATATTTTTGCTGAAAACAAACTGATTTTTTTAAAATTTTTTGGCCATTTTTTAAATTTGACAATGACTTTGTACATGATTTTGTTTGGTAACCGTACCACTTGTAAATTTATTAAAATAACACCTTTAGTAAGGAGTAAAACGCCGTTTTGTTTTAAAAAATCCGTTAGTAATTGACTTAGTTATTGAAGTTTTTAATAAATTATATTAATTAATAAAAATGCTATTTTTTTGCAAAAACACTAGTTTTGGTCATTAAAAATGCTTACAATTCATCAAAACATATAACAATGGTAAAAACAAGCATGGCGACCATTTTAATAATAATATCCCCAATTTTTGGAACACATTTTCCGCACTTTGGGAATTTGTGATTTTTTTTTGAGAAAAATTAAAAAAAATAGTAATATTTCGGATAAAAATGGTATAAAAAAGCATGGCGACCGTTTTAATAAAATACCGCCAATTTTGGAACACATTTTCCCCACATTGGGAATTCGGATATTTTTTCTTTTAGGAAAAAAAATGAAGATCATATTAATTTTTTAGGTAAAATAGTAAAAAAAAACATTTTAATAAGAAACTGCCAATTTTGGAACACATTTTCACCACATTAGGAATTCGGACATTTTTTTTAATGGAAAATTCACTAATTTTTTCATCGACGAATTTTAAGCATGCAGAGATTCAGCTCTATCCGTACTTTCTCTGCATGACTTCGGTGCACTAGAGTCATGCTGAGTTTCAGCAATGTTTACTTTATTGTTCTACAAAGGGTGCACTGCAAAAGTTGCAAAACAGATAAAAATGGTAAAAAATCATATCGACCATTTTAATAAAAAATCACCAATTTTTGGAGCACATTTTCCAACTTTGGGAATTCTGCTTTTTTTTTTTTTTTTTTTTTTGAAAAATTAAAATTTTAGTAATTTTCCATCGTTTATAATCATTTTGACGAATTTTAGCATGCAGAAATTCAACCCTATTCGAGTGTTCGGTCTTTGCATGACTCTATTGCACCCAAGTCATGCAGAGTATCAACAATGTTTATTTATTGTCCCCTCAGTAGCTCAACAAAGGGTGTACTATTGAAAAAAAATAAAAAATGGTAAAAAAGCATGGCAACAATTTTTTTGAAAAAATCCCCAATATTGGAACACATTTTCCGCACTTTGGTTTTTTTATGAAAAATTTGGTAATTTGTTTTTTTTTTTATATAATTTGGACAAATTTATGTATGCACAGATTCCGCTCTATCAGAATTTTTGACCTCTACATGACTCTATTGCACCCAAGTCATGCAGAGTTTCTGCAATGTTTACTTTATTGCACAACCCCCACCCCCCCCCCACCCTCAATAGCTCTACCTGGGGTGCATTGCTTCCAAAATCTATATATTTTACTGGTGGGTATCTTTTTATCATATATTCAAATGTGCATTTGTCCCACTGTCAAATTTTGTAGAACACTGTATGTATGGTATGTGCATTTATTTATTGCAAAACAGAAGATGAACACAATTATGATGGATTATATCGAAGAATTCGTCTGTATACATTTATAATCCTTTAGACAACAATCAACCACCCCCGCACAACATCTCGCGATAGATGTTTAACATGTGTGTGATCGTCCCTCCCATTCCCATCCATGCGATCAATTTGTCCCATCCACTCCTACACTTTTGCGATCATTTCGGTAAACTTTCTCCTATGAAAGAAGAATTTGAATAATGTTTTAAATTATCCACTAACGAGCCCGTCGTCTTGTAGAGAATATATTTATTTCATATATATGTATAATAGGGCAGGTCAAATTGTAGGTGGCCGAAAAAAAATGCATAAAGCCACATCGCGATTTCTGTTCTATGGATCATTCCAAGAAGCTTTGCCGAACAAACCAAACCTCAAACATGAATTTTGAGCCCCTGAATCTTTCTTCCCAACAATTTATTCAATTAGTTTGGTTTCTCTGAGTCACGACCCGCTTTAGCATATGTACTAGACATTCTCATAATTTGCATGCTATGCTCTTGTTTTGCTCTCTTCGTTCGATATGACTGACCTGCCCGAGATGATTCTTCTTCCACTGACACACGTTGCTCGGACAGATAATTCAATTTGCTGCTAATTTATATTAATTTATCTGCGTTGCCTTTATGTTCTGCTGCTGCTTCGGCTGCCTACCTCTTCGTCTATTCTATTCCGTTTGTTTGTTTGTTTCGTGTTCGTTTCCTCCTCTGCCCGACTCATAATTACGAGTGGTGTACAATTGAAAATTGTTTTGCAAACGGCGGAGGATGTGCCATCAAATGATCAAATTGGTATTTTAGTATTATTTAAGCGTTTCAAAACATTCGAAGAAAAGCCGAGTCGAGCCGAGCCGAGTGAAATGCCCACAGAAATAACAAAGCATTTTCTTTTGTAGAAGAAATTTTCTGAAAAAAAGAAACAAATAATAAATAAAATTCCGCTGGTATTTGTTTGGTTGGCTGGCTGGTTGGCTTAACGGCGCGGTTGAAAACGAATGCAAAAATAAAAAAATAAAATAAAAAAGAACGGGAAAATAATGTGTTTCAAGTATTCGCTATTAATGGGAAGAAATTTCAGTGATATGTCATTTAAGACGAAATTCTTTAGGTATGTCGTGACACCCAGACTTCTCGCTATAATGAAGACCAAAGGTCATGCTGTCTTTTAACATTTCCGTTTCCGTAAATCGCGCTTTTTCTTTAGCTTTTGTGGAAAATGTGTTTGGCTTCGATACTTTGGAAAAAGATTTCCGTTTCCCTTTTCGAAGGTGTCCCCTGCGCGCGTGTATCTTTGTTTGTTTATAGTGCATTTTCTGTTTATTCAGCTGCCTTTTTGTTTTATTTTTCATTCAATTTTATAAGTTCGTTGTCTGACGACAACTGCACGGTGGTTCGAAAAAAGAAAAGTGGTGATTTTTTTTCGAAAAATAAGGAATTTGAAGTTAATGTAGTGGGAATTTGCAGAGGAATTGCAAATTCCTGTTTAAGTAAAGAAAAAATAGCGATCTGATTTTTTACAACTATATTGAGATTCAAGAAACTATGTTGCCTTTTGTGTACTTTTAGCAGTTTCAAACTAAGAAAAAAATTGGTCGGTATGTTATCGATATGTCGCATAGTTCATGAATTATCGGACGTTTAAGTTTTATAAATCGATTTTTTGTTTTCGTTCCAATGGACTCAAAATCGAAAATTAAAATTTTTTAGTTATCGATTGTGGAATTTCGATATGAATGAAGTTTTTTTAGTTAAAGCTAAATATAACTAAATAATTAACCTAATCCAAAAAAACTAAAAAGAAAAAAATATTTCAAAAAACTTAGATTTTGTTTAAATAGTTTTTTAAAACATATTTTAGAAATACAATAAAATTTATTTAAAAAATCGATTTCTTACAATATTTTTTCGATAAGTCGAAAGTTGCCGAGAAATTTTACCCGATTTTTTCTTTTTTTAAAAATACAAAAATAAAAAAAATCGATTTTTTTAATTTTCCACTTCTATACTAATATAATAAATACAAATTTTTTTATACAAAAAAAATATTTTTTTTCGTTTTTTTAAAACTCATAAAAAAATATTTTTTTGATTTTACAAAACTTAAACCTCCGATAACTCGATAAATTAGCGAGTTATCAATAACTCGCTTCTGAGGTCCTCCCTCCAAAATATAGCCAGATATTAGGGCCTCGGATATTAAAGTATTTTTATTCAAATCGTGCGATTTTGTTAAATAAAGAAAGTTATCCAGATTTTTTACCGCATTTTATTCACTTTTTTCAAATGAATTAAAATAATAAAAAATACATTTTCGTTTTTTTTTTCAATTAAAATATTAAAAAAGGTAAAAAAATCATTATTTTAATTTTCAATTTCGATAACTATGATATTTATCGAAAAAAATATTTAATTTTTTTTCAATTAAAATATTAAAAAAAGGTAAAAAAATGAATTCTTTAATTTTCAATTTCAATAATGACTAATCATCATTTTACAAAAAATATTTTTTTTCTTTTCGATTTTTCCAAATTTTAACTTCCGATAACTCAATAATTAAGCGATTTATCGATAACATGAACCCCAATTTTTTTCTATTTTGTGGCCCACTTTCCAAAAAATTAACTAAATTTTGGGGCCTCGGATAACATACTCTTTAAATACTTTTTTAAATATTTTTTTATAACTCGAAAGTTATTGAGTGTCTTTATCCGACATTTTTCTTTTTTTAGATGGGTTAAAATATTAAAGAAAGTTATGGAGATTCTTTACCCGACTTTTTTCCTTTTTGAAATGAGATAAAATATTAAAAAGTTAAAAAATCTTTTTTTTATTTTAAATTTCGATAACCGAAAAAATATTTATGTTTTCCGATTTTTTTTATTTTGACCTCATACAAAACATATTTTTTTCTATATTTTGATAACGAAATTAGTAATCGATAACATGAATACTTCTTATTTTGAGCTCCACTTTCCAAAAATATAGTTAGAACTTGGGGAGCCAGATTTCATACACTTGCCAAATTATTTTTATTCAAATCGAAATTTATCGAGAATTTCCCTGTTTTTGGTTTTTTTCTTCGAATGATTTAAAAAATAAAAATTCGATTTTTTTATTTTTAATTTCGATAACTATATTATCGAAAAATATTTATTCCGTTTTTTTTTTCATTTTAACCTCATTAACCAAAGAAAATGCATTCTGATATTTTTCCAAATTTTAACTTCGGATAACTTGATATCTAAGCGAGTTATCGAGAACATGAAGACCATTTTTTTGACCTCTTATTTCCAATAATATATTTATTGACGATGAAACTCCCTTCTCTGCAAACAATCTCGATACATTCCATTCCAAAGAAAATAAACCAATGAGAAGGTCCGTCCGACTCTTTGATTTCTGACAGTTACGTGCGATTAAAATGTAAATGAAAGAGCGACACTCATTTTCTCACTCTTAGGTGAAGAATGGGTGTTTCAAAATGAACAGTTTTCCTGATTTTTGTTTAATTGTGAATGAACTAAAGAAAACAGTACAAAGAAACTACAAAAAACATTAAAATACTGAAAAACCGTGTTGTGTTTTACTCGAATTTTGTGAACATTTTACTTATTATTTTTTTTTGAACTAATTGCAAAATATATAATAATAAAAATAAGGCAAAAATTATCGTATTCTTCTTTGTTCCCGGCGTTCTTAATTTTGAAATTTTTATGTTATTTTGAATGATTTCTGTCAAAATCGACGACAGCACTCTCTTAAATTTTATTTTTCACATTTTAATCTAACGTAACTCGCTCGATTTCTGAAATGAGACGGACTCATTTATGTTTCTTGTTTCATTCCACTCTGTTGTGTACTTTCGTTTTATTATTAATATTATTTTTATTTTTTTTTTGTATCTGTTCGAAAACACTGTTTAACGTCACCTGAAAATTTGAAAAATAAAATAGAATTGTTTTCATTTGTGATTTGTAATGAAAACAATTTTGTTTCACATCTGAGAAAAAAAAAAAAAAAAACAAAACAAATAGAATAGACAACGAAAAGAATACGAACCGTCAACGTGAAAATTCATTGAAAGAGATTAACAAAGAGAAAGAGCTCGCAGAGAGATATCCAACCATCAACAGCAAGAGATCACGCAGAAACGGAATAAGAGGAAATATTTTCCCAACAGACTACAACAAATATTTTCCTAAAGGACTTTCTTCTTCCTCAGGGCATTTCTATCCTTAAACTTTTTTCCTCTTCTCTTCCGGTTAATTTTTCACTAATCATTTATGTTTACTTCTTTTGATGTTCCTTTCAGCTTTGATAGTTCATCACGTCGACGCAAGGAGCGTTCTAAACGTTCACACCGTAAGTCACCCACATCGGGCCGTCGTGTCCATAATAAATATCGTTACAGAGATGATACCTCCCATTCGAGCTCACGACGTCGCCATCGTGACCGTGCCAAGGATGAACGGGACAGTGGACGCATTAACAGCAGGAGATCACACTCTAAGGTAAAAACTTTTCATTTTATATGCAGGGACAATTTGTTTAGGTTATCTTAAATATTAATATCATCTCTTTCTATCTATCTATGTATCACTCTCTCTTGATTAACTTATTTTGGTTTTTCTTTTTCATTTCGAATTTTCAATTTTAAATTGTAACGGAAGAATTTCGAAACTTATTTTTCTATAGTTTCTATTAATTATTTATATTTTAACAAAAATCTGGTGTTTGTTCGAAATTCTTCGGTAACAACAAAGTAAGAGAAAAATGCATGATTTTTACAGCATATATTTAAATGATGCAAACAATAACATAGAGTTGTTTTATTAAAGAAGATACATATATACATTTGAGGGAAAGAATTAAGTAAATTTAAGTAAAATTACTGGGGGAATATAATTTGTGGTTTAATTCGTTAATTTTTTATTATTATTTTCAAGTATATTGACAAAGTAATACAAGATTTCATACTAAGTTAGGCATAAGTTAAAGATATTTTATATATTTTAGATATTCATGTGTATATCTAATGAAATATTTATAAGAAAGGTAAGGGTATAAATAAAAAGGAAAGACTCTAGGCTACTACCACACCAAGAATGGAAATTGTTAGTAGATTTGTGATATTATTTGACTTGACATGTGGTACATTTTGTTCCACAGCGCAAAATCAATTAGCATTTTTTAAAATATCTCTTTTCGGGATAATGATGGGGTTTGACCCCATCATTACTTTCCTTCCTACATTTATTTTTATTATTATTTCCAATATCTAATTTTAAAGCAGGTCATGTACCTACATTTTTTGTGGAATAGGAAATTATTATGAAATTTTTATATTTTGTAGAGTATTTTATTCTCTACAAGATTACAAAAAAACATATCCAGAACATTCAAGGATTAAAGATAATTTTATTTTATTTTTGAGTCCTTGAACTACAAATACATAAAATTTTTCTTTCATATCCGTAAAGAGGAACAATACCCTATTTCACAAACCATCCAACTAAAATGATCTATTTTGGACACGGTAAAACTCGAACCAGAACTTTGACCTGAGGACGATAATCATCTATGTAGGGTATTAAATATTTAAAATAGGGTCGATTTTGTTGGAATTACCCTCTAGTTGCATTACACGTTTTACATTTGCTCTATTGATTTTGACTTCTCAGCTAGCTTTGACAATTATAATCCTCGACAAAAATCCCTCTAGATGAGAGCTGAAGTTTGTAACCAACATTCTGAGGCAAAATTGTTTTTTTTATTATTTATTATTCTTCCATCGAAAATTTATTAATTACATTTTCAAAAGGATATCTAATTACGTCATTTTTATAATAATAATGCAAATAATTTTTCCTTGGAAATATTTTTAAAATTATTTTTTAAGAAAGAAATTCACAGCACTTAGATTTTTTAAAAATCTCATGAAATATTATTTTTTGAAAAATGTTTTACACATGTCTTAGGAAAAAATATTAAATATGTATTAAAATCCTTATATTTGGTAATTGATTTAGCCTTGTTTAAAATGTCTTCACGAGTACTTTAATCGTATTGACTAACTTCTGACCATTCCGATTGCATTTTACGAATATTTAATTATGTGCATTATTATTATCTTTATTTCTCCCTCTATAAAGCACTAAAATCATTTCAGACATCTTTTTAATGTTCTCAGAGTATTGTTTCCTAGGGATTCAGTGGTTTTTATTTACAAAAGAATATTTAAAAAATCAACATAACCTCATAAACAAAACAAACTGTTGTGGATTTTGCCGACTTAAATTAGTCTTTGTTTTCAGTGTTATCCCATTTTCGTCTTTATCACTGCCAATTTGTCAGTTTGACAATTTTTTTTATGATTTTAGTGCTATTTTTGATGCATTTTTTAATAAAATCTGCAATAACTTCCAGATTGTGTTTTAAGGGGCACGATCTATCTCTCGAAGATCGATTCATTACTTCGACAATATTGAGACCTACTAAACAAATTCAAGAAATATTAAAAATATATATATTCTAAAAAAAAATCCATAATAAATAAGGAATTTTTGGCCATTTATCTCGTAAAATATGTGCAGATATAATACAAATATTAAAACTACCTTTTATAAAATAGAATATGTGCAGATATAGTAAAAATATTTAAACTACCATGAATATAAATCAATTTAAAGCAAACTATTGAAACTACCATCGCAGAAAACTCAAATCAAATACCCATACTTCTACAATAATGGCTATTATAAGTTCTATATTCATATTTTTGTTTGAAAGAAAGCTATTATGAAATAATAATTATTTTCTTCGTTAGAAGAAAGACACAAAATATTTTCATTTGTATTCTATTTTTGTATTAGAAAAACGATTATTTCAAAAAAATCTCAATTTATAACCACAGTTCCTAAAGCACTATTTCTACCCCAAAATGAACTTACCCTTATAATTTAAGGTAAATGGGGAAGTGATCGGACTTATACTCCCAAAATTATATTACAAATGCTAAGGTGGTTTCTTGGACATAAAAGAAATTATCCACAACAAATGAATATCGTTTTTGAATTTAAGACACCACAGTACATCAGTAGAAAATGTTAGACACAGTCATCCGACAAAATAGTCGTAAACTAGGGTTATCGTGAGTTTGTGTAATGTACGTCCTGTGTGTTGGCTTCGTCCCAAATCCGGCAATTTTAATTGTTGACGAACCTATTCATCTAAAAATGGGTCTTTTTTATCATTTGTACATGTTGTCTGTAAAATAAAAAAGGATAATTACCAAGAATAAGAACGATCATACCGTCCCCATTGGAAGGCCTCCCACAAATACTACAAATTGCGATTTATATCCATCTGTATAAAATTATGTTTGAAAATCTTTTAAAATTTAGTCATAGAAATTTTAGAAACAAAGTCTAAGGTCTTTAAGTTTCATTATTTTCAAGTTAATCTCCACTGTTCTGAGTTTCAACTCCGTTTAATTCCGATAATTTGATTTTGATGATTCAAAATATATTTCTTCTCCAATTGTCACGTTCATTTGTAAATGTAAAACAAAATTTGTATCAACAGAATGAAAATGTGCTCCGATTCAAATCGGTCTCGGAACAGGAGGGTACAGCTCGTAATGCAATTGTTTATTCGAACAATAAATAATAATAAACTTCATTTCGAGGAACCAGGATGTGTTTTTCGATAATTGTTATACGTTTATACACTATTGATGAAGTTTTAAAATTATCTCTTTAAAGTCATCTTATATGTTATAATAGGGATAGTTCACTCTTCTTCCACGTTCAAAACAGTACACATTCTGCAAATAGTATTTCATTATGATCATTATTCAATTTGGCGGTCTTCTTTACGCTCTTGTTGTTTATTTTTCAACCGTCATGCCAATAGCTGAGTACAAATTTAAAAAGTCTTAAACGAAATCTTTTTATAGCTTGTATACAAATTAACCGAACATTTGTAGCATTTCTTTTTATCTGCAATCACAATTGATGTTTTTTATTCCCCACCAGTTACCCTATCCCTATATATGAACACAGGAATTTGTATCCCACTAACCCTAAGCTGACATTATGTGAACTTCAGGTGCTCTTCGAATGCTTTGGCTACAGTACACGCCCTCTTCTATACCTTCATTCGTACACAGAGAAAAAAGATAAATTGGTTTTAATTTGAAAAAAAGGTTGGACATTCAAAAATGAAATAAATACAGACACTAATATTTATGTTAAGTAGCTGCATTTTTTTTCTATTTTCTGGAACATTTCCTTGTATTGCAAAAACCGAATTAGTTTAAAAACCGAATTTCCCTTCTCTTTGCTCCTTTTTTTCTCGAGGAAAGAAGAAGATTGTACCAGATTGTAGAATATTTATAGGTACCAAATAAATCAACATAGCGTTCAGAATCATTCACCACCAATTACCGTTCGAATTATTTTCTCGCCGCGAGGTAATCACTTACTTGCTGCTATACCAAGAATTTGATAAATGGCTACTGACGTCCATCCATCAATTAAACACGTTTAAATGCGAAGTAGTAAATAGCTTCTTTTTGTCATTATTATTAAGCCATTATTCATTAACTGGTAGTAATCGTAAGTGTAATGAGGAGTCATTACCTGGTATTGCAAATGGTAATGAAAAGTACTTACTACTGCTTTCCCGATAATTAATGGGAAATATTTTCAAATGAAATTCTCACAATTATTATTTGTCATTATTTATTCCCTGCAAGTAATCGTGAGTGTAATGAGGTGTCATTACCTAGTATTGCAAATGATAATGAGATGTACTTACTGCTGTTTTCGAGATAATTAATATTTTCAAAAGAAGTTCACACAATTATAATTATTCATTACTCGGAAGTAATCGTGAGTGTAATAGGGTGTCATTACTTGGTATCGCAGATAGTAATGAGTTGTACTTATTAAGATTTTTCTGATAATTTATGGCAAATATTTGCGAAAGAAATTCACACAATGATTTGAAAAGGTTGCCGAAAAAAGATCATTATTCATTAACTCAAAGTAATCGTGAGTGTAATGAGATGTCATTACTTGGTATTGTATGTGGAATGTTACTCACTTAGGTTTTCCTGACAGTTTATGGGAAAGAAATTCACACAATGATTGAACAAATTATAGACAGATATCCTTATTCATTAAATGGAAGTAATCGTGAGTGTAATGAGATGTCATTACCTGGTATTACAAATGGTAATGAGATGTGTTTACTAAGGTTTTCCTGACAGTTTATGGGGGATATTTGCGAAAGAATTCAGACAGTGATTAAAAACACGAACTTACGAATGAAATTTAAATAGAAAATGACGAAGGAAAATTCGAAATTCTAACGAATGCCAGCAATATTTTTTAAAATCATAAACAGCTGTGTCTGTGACAAAGTTTTTTTGTGAAATATTTTAGTGTTGATAGCTTTTTAAGATTTTTTCTGACATCTGACATTTTTTATTTCTTTTCGTTGAAATATTCATCTTATCTTTTCTATCTGTGTACACACACTCACTCTTCGGTTAGCCATAGCGTCTGATCACCCAAATAATTACTCACTAATCAAGATCATGCCAAATGCCCGTCAACTAAACTGCCAGCCACCAGCATGTGATTTGAGCACCATCTCCTCTTTTTCGTTATATTTTTTTGGGGGGTATTTTCTTCAAAATCGAAAATAAAAAATATCCGAGCAAATTTAGTTGTTCGCTAAACGCAAGAGACGCGATAACATTTCGTTTTAGATAAAAATCGTGTGCGCGAGCCCCCCGCTAAATTTTCACGTGAATCGAAATGTTATTTTTCAAACGTTATCTGGAAAAGCAGCAGCTGAACGCGGATATCTTTGAAAATTCCAATGTGCCGTGCTACTATAAGATGCGTGAATTGTCGGCGCCCAAAAAGCTCGAGATCTTGCACGATCTGGTGTATGCCACATCGGTGTTGTACAAACCGTACATCGAGGAAGATTGGATAGTCGATGAGTATTTTGCCGATCATGACAGTGATTATTTGGTAAGGCAGGCGAACGAATGGACGGACAGACGAACGAACGAACGAACCTGACATGATCTTGACGTGGTGAGAGCTACAGCGAGGGTTTGTGTCTTGACTAATTGATGCTGCATGTGAGATGATCAAGTTCACTACGGTGGCTGTTTACTTTGCTCGTGTGGTTTTTTTGAGAGTGTGTTTGCTTGGGTATGATTGTTGTTGCTCTGTTATTTTGGCACCAACATTTATTTCAATTTAATTGAAATCAATTTGTTTGACATTCTGTTTTGAATGCTGTCTGTCTGTCCATCTTGGCTGCCGCCTATTCCTTCCTTCCTTCATATTCCATTGCCGCGGCATCGTCGTCTTTTCTCAATTGAGTGAGTGAGTGCTTTGTGATGTTGCTTTAGTTTCTTTTTGTCATTTTATCGCTATCAGTCAGCCATATATCAATTTGATTGTCCTCAATTTTTTTCTTTTGTAATTTTCCTTATCACAATAATATTTACGAAATTTACGTGTGCGCCGCGCCGCCTTTGATCGCAATCGCCGCTTTTGTATTATATTCTCGTTAAGCGTTAAGATATTCGCCATTCACCATAGATTTCTTTCGGAAATTAGAAAAAGTTGTTGCCGCCCAACACAATGCGATACAAAATGCTATGGCGTTTGCTGCCGCAGCGGCTGCTGCCGTCGTCGTACCGCCGGAGGACGTGCCACTCGTTGAAAGAACTCCCTCACCCTGGCGTAGAATATGTCCTCGCAGGCATTGTAGCGATCTCTTCGATTTGGCGTTGAGCAGTGAATTGCAATTTGAACGTTACTGTGGCGATGATTGGATAGTGGATGAGTATTTTGTCGATCATAATGACGATTATCTTGTGAGTTGAGGCCGGTGAAGAGTTACCAAGAAATATAGAGTTCCTGTTGTTCATGTTATTCTAATTAATGATGTAACCAGAGTGCCCGCTTTTCTGGGTTTGTGGGAGTGAGATTTTTCAGTGTTTTTCTTTTGTTGTTTTTCTTTTACGAAATACTTAACATTTTTCATTTTCAAATGTGGGAAGAAGAAGAATGCATGCTTTTCTTTTGGGTTCTGAGATTTTTTGAGTGTTTTTAATACTAAAACGTTTTAGAGATTCTCTGTTTATTTTTCGTTGTTTATTTTAGTTTATTTTATTAGTGATTTGTTTATGTTGTGCACGTTTATTCCATACATTAACATGACCTAGTACACTTGAAGAAAAACACTTAAAAAACTTAATATTTCATTATTATAAATAAATAATTTATTAGTCCCTGCACCCCATAGAGCGTATAATTCATTACAGGCTACAAATTTCATTTTTATTTTCCCCAAACTTAATTTAAGTTTGGAGATGGGAAACAAATGACCCAAATCATAGGTTAAAATAAATCTTGTATTTTTAGTATTAGCGTTGTTGGATTAGTGATCGGTTTTCATAGACTTTTTGGTGTTTCTGGATGAAATACATTCGAATACCATATCAAAATGATATAGTTTTTCCCTTCTAAAGAATGGAAATGAGGCCACTTTGTTCAAATACGTATTTCGTATGTTGTAAGTGCTTGCGTTTCCATACTGTTATCATCCGATGTGTAAAAATTGAAATTAATCCATTTTTGGTATTTCTCATATCGTATTTCGTATCCTGCGTGGGGATAACTCATCAGTGGCGCTTCAGTATAGAGCGCTTGTGTTACCATATTGTTATTAGCTCTATATATATACATATGATATGTTATGATCTACCTGAAACCTTTCGCATTACCATAGACTGTAGGCTAATGGGGTGTGATCATTATTGAGCTTTCTCATCAAGAGTTACATGACCTCCCTGTATATACTCTCTACATAATCGGTTGTATATTGAGTGTACAAAATATAAATGATTTTGCCACTCCCCTTTCAAGTACCTCCTTCTGAATATATGGCTGCGACTTGTTGTTTGGACACAGTTACACACTTTTATTCTTGCTTTACTTTATAAAATCTATTTTATAATAGGGGAATTACATGTTAAATCAACGGGAAATATTCAAAAATCTTCCGGCTTTGATAAAAATTGCTTAACTATATAGATAGATGAAATTATTTTTAAAAATGTTGATAACCCTATGGTTTATGAATTCTTCTTTATATTAAATTTTTTTAAATCATGTTGAAAATTGTGTAATTTGGAATTATGTAGATTTTTTTTCCAATAATATACCCAAATTTCCAAAGTGGTGGAAATATGTTCCAAAATTTGTGATTTTTAGCCTTTATTTACTGAGGCGATGTGGTAATATAATATTTTCTAAAGAAAATGGGTTTAGCAAATATAATAAATATTTTCTAATCGGTATTTCGTCATTTACAAATTTTTGAAATAATATTGAAAAATTGCCAAATTTGGAAAGAACCTACCAGAGACAGAAATTATTCTGACAAGTCACTCACTCAACTCATTTAAGTTGTGCCTTCTTCGCGAAACAAAATATATATTTACATTCACGGGAGAAAGAAATAAATTGTACAAGTGACTGACTAATTCCATGTGAAATGGAACAGAAATGTTGCTTGCAAAAACTCCCATTACAAAGTAACATTAAAAGTCAGCCAAACATGTACTCATCACTTACCTTTCGAATTACTTTTACATGGGGATGCCATTTGGGAAAGTACTTACCAAGATGCTAAAGAACAACTACTTACACCCACAACTACAAATATCACAAAATAAATAAAATATATTATATATAATATAACAATTATGAGGTCCCATTGACTCTACTAATTTCAATGTACTCTCCATCCCTTTCGGATCATTTTGAAGCCTGTAAAAGAGTTTTTACTTTGAGGAAAAAATGGCTTTATCAACAGTCAATATCTGGTAATGACAGGAAATTTTTAAAAAAATTTTACTTTTCTATAAGATGATTTATTGTAGACTCTAGGAAGGATTAAAAAAAAACAACTGTTGTGGTATATATATATTTTTGAGAATTTACCGTAAATTGCTTCTTGTTTAACATAATATTATCAAATAAATATCAAAAAATATATTTTTTGATTTTTTTTCTTATTTCTTTGCTATTTCTTAATAAACTAAAAAGTATCTCTTCGATTTCTTAAAATAAATTTCTATTAATAGCTAATAGTGTCAGTAAGATATGGTGATGGAATTCCTGATACTTACTCTACTACTATTACACCGTACGACAATTAAAATAAAGTCGTTAGACTTGAACCGGATAATATACTTTAGAAACATAGGCAAAATGGAGTTTCCCCCTCCAAAGGACAGCAACATTTCAAAGCATAAAATTGTTTACAAATTATTTTAAATAATTATTCACACAATATGATACTGGTATAAATGTCAAACTAAAGAGGAGCATCATTTCTGTTAAAAATACTATGAACGACATGCTCTATCTGCATTAATTTAGCATTATTTTAGCATTTATTTTATTTTGTTTATTCATATTTTACTTTTTAAGAGACAAAATTTGAAATGGTTGTTAATACCAAACTAATGCAGATAGAATCATTCAATTTCAAGTATTTTTAGCAGACATTCTCCTTTTAAATTTGACACTTATAGCAGTATCATAGGGTGTGAATAAGTATTTAGAATAATTTTTGAAAAATTGTATCCTTTGGAAATTGTAGTCCTTTGAAGAGGAAGCAGGCTGAGGAACTGAAAAACTAAACAGTCTTATTAACTCAATTTTGACTATAGTATATCATTGTGATTGCAGTCGAAATTAAAAAAATATGTAATATAAATAATTAAATCAATTTACCAGCTTAGCTGGCTTCAAAAAAGTTGTGGATATTCTCGACTTAAATTAAATTTTGGTTTGTTAAATGCTGTCACAAAATATTTCGGCTATATTGCCGTTCATTCGTGAGCTAGACAGTTGTTTGTTTCGATGTTAATGTATATTTTTGGTCCGATGTGTGGTTTTGCTGGTCACTTGTAAGATACTAATGGCTAATTGTGATATTTAGAATTTCTTAAGCATGACAATTTTTTTCCAAATTAAATAAAATTTGTAGTAAAAATTAAAACATTTATAAAATATATCGGTTTTATTACTATCTGTCCTTTCGTGAGCTAGTCAGATTTTTCTTGCGATTTTAGTCTTAACAAAAAATATTTTGTTTTAAGATTTAATAATTTTATATTAAACTAGAAGCAATTTGCTTTAAATTCACCAAGAAATTCTATTTCTATCTCCTACCACAAAAAAGTTACGACTTTTTTAAATTACTTTATTTTCGATTTTTTTTTGTTATCTACAATTTCCCGATTTTATGAAAATCGTCCCTTTTTCAGGAACTTTCATTACAATCCTAAGAATCTAATGCAATATAATGCAATGTGGCGTTCTACAAAATAAAAATTTTAAAATATTAATAAAGTATACAATTACAATTACGATAATCCTTATCGCGAATAGAAGAGGAATTTGTTCGCGTGAAGTTTTATATTTCCCTATCGGCGTAGGATGTAATATTGATATAAATCGGGAATAGATTTTTCTTCTTTGCGTTGTTTTAGATATAAGCAGATCCAATTAAGAAAGCGAAGAAACATGAGAAAATCACCATAAATCGCGATTGGAAATTTAAGGGAACAATTCATTCCCGGAGAACATTTATTCGCGATTGGGGTGAATAACAATATATAAACATTGAAATTAATTGATGTTTGTAATTTTTTATTAAAATTAGTTTTTGTTCCCTCAGAATTGACTTTTTAGACCTTTTAGTTCCATTTCGATTATTGCTGCATTCCCAACCCTGCAAGTATTTAGAACGTTTTCAACATTTCGTGGTCTTCCTGTAACAAAATAAAAAATAACAGGGTGGTGTTTACCGTTTTCTCCAACCAATACTATTTTTAACCGTTTAAAAGTTTATGGAACTTCTACTCAACCAAAAAGCTTTGCTGTCTGTTAAGTTTTGTTCTTAAAGTTTTTGTTCGGCCTGTATTTGCATTAGAAGAGAACAACCAACATGTATTTCTCTCTTCAATTAGCTTTCATTCCATTCAATTTCAAACATTTTGCTGAGTTTCTAGTTATCCCGGCAGTTTCCCATCAATGGTTTCCCAAAGAAAGCTGAACGATCTGCATTTGCCTTTTCAAGAGATTTCAACAGCAATTGATCTCTTCTCTTATCTCCCTTTTATTATCTCTCTGTTTCTATCTGATGTATAAATGTTCTCTTTTTATATCTTGTCTATGGCAAAGATCTTTCTCCTTTTATAACTCTCTCGATCTTTCGCTCTTTCTCTTGTTTCCTTTTTGTTGTCTATTTCTATGAAAGACATTTTTGTTTTTTTTTATTTGCAATTTTGCAAATGTCAAATTTTGGCGATTTAAAATCTCACACACACACACTTCCCCTTTTTATCGGGAGCCCTTTACATGAACGTGTGACGTCACACAAGAGGGACAGACGAACTGTCATGTGTCAAAATGAACTTGTAAATGTTGTTGTGCGCGCACTGCAATATGCGCGCGCATCTTGAGCAAATCTGCCATGAGTCGTGTGTGAATGGGGCTGATGATGGTGATGTTGTTTCTGGCTCTTGTTCTTCGGCTTTACTCAAACGGATGGACGGATGGGATGGGGGATTTATTTGTATGGCGAGATTTTCAATGTTTGTTTATATCAGAGTTCGAAATTTGTGTGGATTTCTTCGTGGTTTTTCTTCTTCTATCCCATTATTTCTATTTTGCGATTTTTTGTTTGTTTTCGAAAACAGAGCACAATGAGGAGGATTACGAGAGAGAGTGAGAGAGAGCGAATGCCAACAAGAGATCCGTGCAAATGGGGGGGAAATGAGCACAACGCCGTCAGTGTTGTGAATTTCTGAAAACACCTTTCGGAAAACTGTTATTTGCTTTTCTGTGCCGTGCGGTGCCGTGCCACCAAAAAATCGGATTTTTCGAAAATCTTAAATCAGACGAAGATTCGAATCTTCATTAGACGGTTGTGCAGAGTCGTTGGTCGCGGTGGTCCCCCAATTTGTATCTGTTTCTATTCTGTAATTTTTTATTATTGTTTTTTTTTTCTCGTTGCTTGAACGTGGTGCGTTGTGTATTTAAATTGGAACATCTCGTATCGTCCGTCGCCGTCTTTCGGTGTGTTTGTGGATGGGTCTGCTGTGTGTGGTTCTTCTCAACAGAGGAAGAAGCAGCAGTTGCGCGAAGACGACGTGTGAATTTGGAAAAGAAATCGTTTATTTTTAAAATAATTTTCTTTTCCCCAAAGTGAAGTGAAGTGAACAGAAATGCTCAGAAAAACGTCAGCGATGATGACGCCAAAGACACACGACGACGGTGTTGAAATAATTTCGAAAATACCAAAACAACAGATTATTATTAACTAAAATATGTATAACTACACAAATCCAATCCAAAATCGGTTAAATTTCCGGGTGTTCTTTGGAATTTTCGGAACAACGAAAATGAGCAAAAATAATAAAAACCAAAACAAATACAAGTGAAAAACAACGGATAAATTGAGGAAAACGGAAAAATGTTCTGTGCTTTTCTTTAAAACTAAAACAGGCGGCCAGATGTTGCGAAATCGTGTGTACTAAAGTTTGCCTGAGCGTGTGTGCCTGCCTGCGTGCGTGTGTGTGTGTGTTATTTATATGTTTAAAGATTTTCTATTTTTTTTTGTATTTTTTTTTTGATTTTCGGGAAAATATAAATAACAACTTTTTTCAGGTGTACTATGAATAGTTGTTGTTGCTGCTGCTGGTGTTTTTTATGAGTGTGTGTGTGTGTGTTTGGAACGTGGAAAAGATTTGGCGTTGTTCTGGTTTCGTTTGGCTAGTCTTTTTTATGGAAATATCGGAAAATATACATACATTTTTGGTTACTTAAATAAGTGGTGATAAAGGGTGATTTTTTAAGAGCTTGATAACTTTTTTTAAAAAAAAAACGCATAAAATTTGCAAAATCTCATCGGTTCTTTATTTGAAACGTTAGATTGGTCCATGACATTTACTTTTTGAAGATAATTTCATTTAAATGTTGACCGCGGCTGCGTCTTAGGTGGTCCATCCGCTTAGTCCAATTTTGGCATTTCCACGTTTTTGAGTAACAGAGACCCAATTGGTGCGAACGGCGACGAATCCAAAATTGGTGGTCATCATTAACACTGGCCGATACAGCTGCGATATTTTCTTCAGTTCGCACTCTACGTAAGCGTGTTGGTGGTTTAATGTCCAACAATGTAAATTTGGTGCGAAATTTAGTCACAATAGCCCGAATAGCCGCTTCAGTGGGTCGATTAAACTGACCATAAAATGGAAGCGCGCAATGAACTTTCTTAACAGAGCACGCATTTTGATAATAAAATTCAATAATTTGCAAGCGTTGTTCGTTTGTAAGACGATTCATGATGAAATGTCAAAGCATACTGAGCATCTTTCTCTTTGACACCATGTCTGAAATCCCACGTGATCTGTCAAATACTAATGCATGAAAATCCTAACCTCAAAAAATCACTCTTTATAACCCAGAAAATAACAAAGGCAGCAGCAACAACAACAGCATCTCTTGTGAAGAAGTAGAAAAACGAAAAAACGCAAATTCAAAAACTAGTCAAAGTAATTTTTCTTCTTCTCGTAAACAAAATGTATTTGCCAATGTTTTGAAAATTTACTCACTCTTCCCTCCATCCATCCTCCTCCCAATAGTGTGAACTGCAAATAAAATTAAAAAACAAAGTGTTTAAAAATACTACTTGAGTGAACGCAATTTTAAATAAAAAAGTCTGATCTCAAACAATCGCCATAATAATAGAAAACAACTATTAAAAAAAAAAAATCGCGAATACGTATTTATTTAGTTAGTCCTTTTTTCGCTCATTGTTGTTATTTCTTGATTTACTTTGATTCGTTAAAAAAAGAAAACAGCTGAAGTTGCCAAAAAATCAGAGAAAAATAATGTCTATAAAAATGCGCAACAAAAAACTAAAACAAAACCTCAGAAAATATAAATATATAAATTTGTTTTTAAATAAACAATGATTTTAAATAAACTAAAAATGCATTTATAGTGATAAAAGTAAATAAATGAAATGTTTAAAGTAATATCTATATAGGTATTTGTATATATTCATCCATTTCACATTTGCAAAAATAAAAGAACGAAGCAGAACTGACAAAAAAAAACAACAACAAACAGCTACACCAAAAATAAATTTGCCAAACACTTGTAATAAATAAATTTTATTTGAACAAAGTAATAATGGAAATATGGACATTAATTACCCACAAAATGTAAAACAGATTGTAATATTTGTCATATTCACGAATAGCAACACAATAAAACGAATATTCAATATTATAAATTTTCAAATATGACGGGGTCGTTTCATAACGAAAGCCTTACAATGGTTCACGATCATTTTCCATTACTCTAGCCATCAGTTTGGAAGGAAACACTTTCACTTCGAAAAAAAAAACTTGACTGACGGTAACAGAACAAAAGATTATTCTGCGAACACTAATAACGTTTCCACTTCTGACAAAAAGTGCATATTTTTGTCTAATCTTTCCCGTGAAACTGTGGTTTTCTCTGATTTTTTTTTTAATAATTGGCGATTTCTCCTTAAAAACCCTTAATTTTGGTAGAGAAAGAAACAACTCCTCATAGCATTAAAATAAATATATATTTTAATTTATACACCGTGCAACAATTCGTAAAAACCGAATAATATACGTCTGAAGTAATTGGGAAAAATTGAGTTAATTAGTGTTTTTCATTTCATCATCATTTTATTTCATAAAAGGACTAAATAGTTTTAACATTTTCAAATAATTGTTTTCAATACTAATTGGCAACCTACGACCCCCGATATAAGTGTCAATTTAGAGAGGAGAATATCAGTTAAAAATACTTAAAATTGCATGCTTTTATCTGTATTAATTTAGCATTAATAACCCTTTCAAGTTTAACCCTTAAAATATGTAAAATATGAATAAACTAAATAAATTAAGGGTGGGGGTAATTTGTAGTGGTTGTTAATGCTAAACTAATACAGATAGAAGCAATTTTAAGAAATTTTAAATATTTTTAATATATATTCCCCTTTTTAATTTGACACCTTTATCAGTATCGTAGGTTGCCAATAAGTATTCAAAACAATTATTTGAAAAATGTCAAGGAACAACAAGATGAGGAAATGAAAAGCAGAAAACGTCAATTAACATAATTTTTCCTATACTTTCGGACATATATCATCCGACTCAAGTGTAATATGGACTGTCGGACAGTGTAAGCAAACATGAGATTAAACAATTTTGTATGGAAAATATTTAATATTTTCCTGTTTAATATGCAGAATGTAAAACTGTTCGTTTTTTAAAACGTCAAACAAAAATTTTGAATTTTATGTTGGCATATTTAGCGATGCATAAAATAAAAGGTGGCATTTATCTTCTCTGTGATGACTTCCTCAGCGGTTTCAAGCCACTGGTTTTTCGTGGAGTCATACATTTGACTTTTGCTTCAAATTTTTTACTTCTTCAATTGAATTATTTGAAGCCAATTCTCAAATTAAAAAACATGAAATCACGTAAAAAGACGTTTTTTGAAAAAAGAAACTATTACAGGAGCGAATATATATATGTTAGAAATTAACCCACTGTGCGACAGTACTTTTTTAGTCCAGAACTAGACCACACATGAAACTAGACATCGTATGTAGAAAAATTGTAATAATTTATTTTAGTAATTCTGCGTGTCGTCCAAATGCGATCTGGGCAACAAATGAAAAAGCAGAATATCTGTTAAAAATACCTCAAATGTCATCCGTCTATCTCCATTTAAAAACATTTAACAAACATTTAAAATTTTCCCCTTTATTTATTTTCATTTGGCGATCTTTTCTTCTTTATACCGAAAATTTAAATAATTTATTTTTGTACTTTTGTGAGTAATACAAAGACCTTAATGGTATTAAATGAAAGACGAAAATATCTGTTAAAAATACTTCAAATTATATTTCAAATTGTTATTCATGTTTTACTTTTAAGGAGGAATATTTGAAATGGTGATTAATGCTAAATTAATACATTTTCATGCTTGTAAATTTAATATATTTTTAATTGATATTATTCTCTTTAATTTAATATCCTTATGGCCTTTGTATGGCTTGCAGAAGTACGAAAATAAATTATTAAAACATCTGGAAATTAGAAGTAAAGGGTGATTTTTTAAGAGCTTGATAACTTTTTTTTAAAAAAAAAACGCATAAAATTTGCAAAATCTCATCGGTTCTTTATTTGAAACGTTAGATTGGTCCATGACATTTACTGTTTGAAGATAATTTCATTTAAATGTTGACCGCGGCTGCGTCTTAGGTGGTCCATCCGCTTAGTCCAATTTTGGCATTTCCACGTTTTTGAGTAACAGAGACCCAATTGGTGCGAACGGCGACGAATCGAAAATTGGTGGTCATCATTAACACTGGCCGATACAGCTGCGATATTTTCTTCAGTTCGCACTCTACGTAAGCGTGTTGGTGGTTTAATGTCCAACAATGTAAATTTGGTGCGAAATTTAGTCACAATAGCCCGAATAGCCGCTTCAGTGGGTCGATTAAACTGACCATAAAATGGAAGCGCGCAATGAACTTTCTTAACAGAGCACGCATTTTGATAATAAAATTCAATAATTTGCAAGCGTTGTTCGTTTGTAAGACGATTCATGATGAAATGTCAAAGCATACTGAGCATCTTTCTCTTTGACACCATGTCTGAAATCCCACGTGATCTGTCAAATACTAATGCATGAAAATCCTAACCTCAAAAAAATCACTCTTTATTAAAAAAGGAGAAACGATTACCAAATGGAAAATTGAGTACACAGTTTTTCCACATTCGATCTCTAGTTTCATATGTATGTTAATGAGTGTCATTCAAAAACGAAATCTACGGAAAATTTAAAGAGCATTTCTCCAAGAAACCATGGGTCTAATATGAATTCCTAGCCCAATTTGAGACAGACAGACGAAATTTACCGTCTTAGAATTTGATGTCGATTTCCGAAGACTAGGCATTCATGTTAGACCGATGGTTTCTTGGAGAACTATTCTATGAATTTTCCATAGATTTCGATTTGTCCATGTTAATTTTTTCCACCCATTGAATTAAATTGACCCGCCCTAATGTATATGGCTTTGTTCAGGTGTAATACAAAATGTGAAATTGTCGCACGGTGTTACGTTCAATTATAGCTATTTCGATAAAGATTTTCCTCTCTGAGAAGGAAATTTTGTGTTTGGCAATGGAAAGGAGGAGAACCATAAAAAGTGCTGTTTTTTTTCAAAATTCTGTATTTCTTTTCAAATTTGTGTTTTTTTTTTTTGAAAAATTTCCATGTAAATTTCTTACATTTGCGTTACTACTTCGGAAGTAAGTTTTTAATATTTCCCAATTTTGTTCGAGGGTACTACTCATCAGTAGACCTTCCGTATTGAGTGCTTTTGTTACCAAGTTGTCGTCAGTCATATATGCACAACCGAAAACCTCGTCACAAGCCGGTAGTAGAGTATTATGATCACATTATCACTGACTGTAGGCTGAGGGGTTTTCAACACTATTCATTATAATATGAGGAACCACACCAACACATTTTAATTTAAATAAAAAAATACCAATAAAATCAATAGAAAAATTTAAGAAGATTGGTCAACGGATCCTGCTAAATCATACCAAAAACTATACATGTATCGGATGATTTGATAGTTTATCTCTGAAACCGTGTAAAGCAAGTGATCACGGTTGCGCCCCCTGTGATCATTATATGACTCAGGGAACCATGTTATCCTTACGTTGTCGTCTGCATATTTATATAAAACAATGCGAGGAACAATTTCGTAGAATATTTTAACACTCTAACATTACAATTTAACCATCCAACTCTATATTTGGTAACATGTTGTTCTTGATGACTCTGATGAGAAGGGGCAAAAGGCCTGCCAGGAATAAATAGCGGCAAACTTTTAGAATTTTTTAAGTTCAATTAGTATATATGGTTGAACTTTCGAGAACATTTATTTTTTCTAGCATAACAACATAAAAATTGAAAAAATTCTGATGCAAGGACTCAACAGACGATCGTTTCAAACTCATTAAGACAGACTAATTTCTTACAGTAATTCGCCTTTTCTGGATACTTGGCTCTCGAAATACCTTTAATACCTGTCTCTTGTTTGAGGATTCAACTATCATTTTAATATGTTTCAATTGTATCTCTTAATTGGTGTTTGTCAGTAGATTTTAGAATCACTTAGTTTCGAGAACATCGATTAATTTCATTTGATTACATATGAAGGTTAACAGGCAGGACTACTTTTAAAGCAGATAGGAATTTCGAACAATCCATTTCCTTCCACATGTTTTCAAATTCTGAAAAAAAAACGGCCATGAAAAATAGTTCAACTTGTTACTTTAATCAAATTATAGTTTGATAATTAATTACTTTCTAAATTAGTACATGGTAAATACTAGATTTGATTTTAAGCAAAACATGCCGACATTTTATATATTTAAAAAAATTAGCAGTGCTTGGAATAACATTTAGTTCAAATTATGATGTTTTGCTAATTTTTTCTTGTTACACAATACAAACGCCACCCCACACAAGCCGGCAGCCGCCTATGTTCGCCATGGTTCCCTGGTGCCCAAGCGCCATAGTTATCCATCGTCAACTTCATCACTTTAGGCGGCTGGCTGGAGGAGAGCTCCTCCAAGACTCACTACGAAGAGACACCAGACAACAGACATATTCATAATCATCACACGCCATCAACCACATGAAGCACCTTAGCCACAAATGATGTTGTTGTTTATACATACTTACTCCTCTCATGATCATAATGTTTTGATGATTATGCTTGTGCTTATGATTATGATAATGTTGATGTTGATGACTGTGATAATTATTATCGACAAAAGAAATGTTATTTTTAAATTATATACAAACAAAACTATATTTAGAAGACAAAGATCAAAACGAAATATAGGTAGTAAAGTGAAGTGAAGTGGTGAAACACAAATCATACGCTAGCGAGCGAGCGAGTAAAGTAAGAAAACGAAACAAAACAAAGAAGAAACGAACAAAAAAAAAACAACCGCAAATAATATAGAACATAACATAATTAAAGATCCATAGCGAATTACGAAATGATAAATATGAAAAGAAAAACATGAAATGTTAAAATAACACGAAAAAATAGCGAAATGGGTAATTAAATGGGTAATTTTAAAATGATGAAAACTAGAATGATCAAAATTATATAATATGAATAAATAATATAACACGTGAATACTTCTATACTTATAATGAATTATAATTATATACTATTATTTATTATTATGTTGTATATTTATTAATTGTATTAATAATAAAATATAGATTAATATATGTTAATTATAATATATAATAATCACTAGTTATATATTATAATTAAGTAATGTATTTTATAACACAATTATTCCAATAATAGTATTTATGTTAATACATCTTATAATATATGTATGATAAATACGATATAAATAATAATGTATAATTAGATGTGTTACATATAATTACATTAATATTATATAATTATTTATATTACAACACTATGCAACAAAAAAGCAAAATTTTGTGTCCAAGCCGAAAAAAAATATTTTTTATATTCAAACAATTTTTTTATGGATTTTTTTTTTATTTTTACTAAAAATGTCTTCCTAAGTTCCTTTAATATTTGTACTATCATTTTGGATATATATATCCGATTGCACTCGCTTATATGTTCAAATAAAGTTAATTATGATGCCTGTAAATGTTGTTGTAACACTTTCACATAGAAAATGTGCTTTTTGTACGAATAAATCATAAAGATAGAAAAAAAAGTTGAAAAAAAGAACTTTGTTTAATTTTTTAATAGCTGAAATTCTAACGCAAAAAATCAATTTTTATATGTAAAATATCTATGGATAAATGTAGAAGTATATAATTTGTAATGGGACTTTTGCACTATTTAAACAAAACTTAAAAAAATCACGATTTTTTTAAAATTCTTTTGCGACTACAAGGAGTATCATATCTTCTGTATTTATCAATTTTACATATAAACATTATTTCTCGCGTTAGAATGTTAGCTATAAAAATAAAACAAATTATTTTTTCCGACCTTTTTTCTATTTTTTTATGAATTTTTCGTGCCAGATAGATTTTTTCGAAATAAAAAAAAATATTTTTTTTTCCAAAAATTTTAAGAGTTCTCCTAAACCACTGTTTCTATATGAATGTGCAATTAGCTATATTTGTAGCTATCATAAATACCTTTAATTTAACATATAACCGGGTGTTATCGGACTTATATTTTCAAAATGAGAGCAGTTTCGCCGAAAAGTGGAGTTTTAGTAAAAAATATTTAATTTCGTTCTCCGGCTTACAAAGCCAAAATTCATCAGAAAATTTGCAAAATTTTTGGTACATATCGTAAATAATTATTATTATAATCTATATTGTACTTAATAAATATACATATAAAAATTTATTATTACATTAAATTTAATTAATATATTCTTATCTTAATATATTAATTATAACAAAAATATATATTATACGTATTTCGTATCCTGAGAGGGGATAATTCATCTGTGGAGCTTCTGTGTCAGTGCTTGCGTTACCATGTTTTTATCAGCCGTATAATATGTTTGCTGATCTACATATGAGGCTATTGAAGAGTTCATATGATTGTTCTCAACATGGTAACGCAAACACTCTATACAGAAGTTCCACTGATGAGTTATCCCCTCACAACATATGCAATACGTATATGGACAAGTGTGCTAAAACGCATGATATACATCTGAAACTAAAGCAAAATTCAGTTAATTGGCGTTTTCAGTTTTTCATTTTCTTACTATGCGGTCCCCTTAAATGACCATGATGTTTCAAAGTTTCAAAAAAAAAATGTTTTAAATAATTATTCCCATCCTACGGCACTGATATAGGTATCAAATTAAAGAGGATAATATGTGTTAAAAATACTTTAAATTACATTGCTCTATCTGAATTAGTTTAACATTAACAACCATTTCAAGTTTCCTCCTTAGTTTATATAGTTAAATCATATCTTACTTTTTAAGAGAGAGAATTTTAAGTGGTTGTTAATGCTAAATTAATACAGTTTGAAGCATACAATTTAAAGTATTTTTAGCAGATATTCTACTCTTAAAATTGACACACCCACCGGTGTCATAGAGTACGAATAAGTATTTTAAATAATTTTTTAAAAATTTGTATCCTTCGGAACTTTGCAGTCCTTTAAAGGGGCAACAGGAAGAGGAAATGAAAAACTAAAAACGCTAATTACCTCCATTTCGCCTACAGTGGCAGACGTAATATGGACTGTCGGACGGTGTTATAATGTGTAATAATAAAAAGTTATACATATATTTTAATTTATTTATATATATTTACTACATATATTATAATTATATAATATATTTATAACATATAATATTTTCATCCATATGAACTAATAAATATTACATTAACTATAAAATATAAACCTGTACAGCAAACTCAAATATTTTTCAAAATGAATGGTTTCCTCCAAATGATTCAAGTATAGTGAACTGAAAATAATATATACTATATCCACCTTTTGAAAGTTTACATATGATTTTATGTAAAGGAGAGGTTCAAGCTGAACCCCCTTTGCACATTTTTGTTGAACATGTTAACCCTCTAGCTCTACAATTTAATACTCGAACACTACAACGATTACAACCTTTGGTATGTTGCTTATCATTTGATGACTTTCGTTAAAAGGACCAAAAGACCAAAGACAAACATTTTCCTCGCAATGTTTTACACAAATGTGCAGAACACACCGTATACCTAGAACGTAAGAATAACATGGTTCCCTATGCCTTCTTCTTCTGCGTAAACTTCACAAGTATATATTTTTTGAAGGGGTAAAAATACTCTTTCATTGAAGAGTTAGAGTGTTCAAGTCTTCTACCAAAATGTTCTTCCCTATGTTTTATACAAATGTGAAGAACACACCCTATACCTAGAATGTAAGGATAACATGGTTCCCTATGTATTTTTCTCCTTAGTGAATGCAGTACGTAGATTTTCAATATGGAGATACACCTATATATATTTTAAAAGGGACCAAAAGACCCTTTCATTGAAGAGTTAGAGTGTTCGAGTCTTCTACCAAAATGTTCCTCGCAATGCTTTACACAAATGTGCCAAACACACCCTATACCTAGAATGTAAGGATAATATGGTTCCCTAAGCCTTTTTCTCTTTAATATAATGCATAGATTTTCAATATGGCTATACACGTATATATTTTTGAAAAGTGGCAAAAGACCCTTTCGTTGGAGAGTGTTGAAGTCTTCCACAAAAATGTTCCTCACAATGGTTTTATACACGAAACACACCCTATACCTAGAATGTAAGCGTAGACTTTCAATATGGCAAAAGAATTATATATATATTTTTGGTCCTCTTTATACGAATTTTGTTTGCATTTTTTCTTGTTGAACAGTGTAATTAATAAATATAAAATGCACTAGGGCAGTGTGAAATAATAGCGAAAAAATCCTATTAAAAACAAGAAATAAAACACAATGATTTTAAATAATACTATATACGTAAACATGTACGTACATCACCCACTGCATGTTTATTATTGTAACATTTATGGATGGATGGATGGGCGAATGGGATGGATTTAAAAATATACCACGAAAACCAAAAACAAAAATACAATAATCTTAACAAAACATGTGTCCGTGTCCATAAACAATGGAAGGAAAATAAAATAATTGAGTGCATTTAATAAATTAAATTTAAACTACAGATTCGCGGTGACGTGTGTGAAATAACCCAAATTTTCCTTTCAAAATCAAAGAAAAATAAAAACGAAAAAAGAAAAATCGACTACGGCAAACAAAAGTACATAACACTCCGACACACTCGCAAACAAAAGTATATCAAGTGTTTTTTCCGCAAATGAAAACAAAAAAAAAACAAACATCAGATTTCGCAAAATCTATCACCGCCTGTTGCACTTTTTTCTGTGCTAAACATATTTTTGTTTTGTTTCGACGAAAAAAAGGAAGCAAATAAACAACATTGTCGTCGACGACTTCATTTTCAGTGTGTGACGTTTCTTAATTTTCAAATCGAAAGCAAGTGTTTGTGTTCGTGTGTGTGTGCGTGCGTTTTTCACATATATCTCACCTAAAAAAAATAAAATTAATTTCTTTGCATTTTTTTCTCGATAATGTCTCTATCAACATATACATACATACATTTTAGCTATTTCCTGCATTTTTTAACTTAAACCACATTTTTTATTCTTCGCTGAAATATTTAAACCAAAAGAATTTGTGGGAATAAAATGAAAATCTTTTAAATGCATTCGCTTTTCTTTGTGGAATATATATATAGAAAATTCTAAAATTTCAAATATCGGTCAACAATTTGTAGAATCAAGGCTGCTCTGCCGCCTGCCTATTTTGTCTGCTTTGTTTTAAAATCATTTCGAGTGATTTTTCAATGAAACGTTTTAAATTTCAAAGAGAGTCGTCTTCTTGACACCGTCATGTTTGTTGTATTTAAACATATCGACAAACAACATCCGTCATTAATATTTGAACTACGTGTTTCTTCGTGTCCAATTGGTCAGTGTTCAAGGGTGAAAGAAATCCATATTTTTTTAATTTACAACAACAATAATAGTTCAGTGATCCGTGTCTAAAAAAATATAAAAGCTGTTTACTTATCACCTTATAACTCAAATTTTACATTCTAGATATTTGGTTAACATTAAATATTTCTTAACAGAATTCCAAAATATTATTGTGGCCCAATAATGTCATCTACTTTATCTGGCGAACCGGTCCAGAGAAATATTTTTACTCGAACAAATACTAATAAATAATATTATAATTATAAAATTATAGAATTACAAAATTATGAAACTAACATTATAAAATTATAAAATTATAAAATTATTTGATTTGAACTGGGATATTGTCCTGGCTCAAGACGATTTTGCTTCTATATTTAATAGAATGCAAATTTATTTAGAAATGGCATGGTGACATTTATTACTTGGCTGCAGACTACCACGATCATGATTTCGACCATGTCAAAAGTCTTTTCAAGTGGCTTCGCAGCGACTTTTCAACATCAGACCAAAAAAAAAAATGCAAACGAAAAAACTAAAATTATAAAATTATAAAATTATAAAATTATAAAATTATAAAATTATAAAATTATAAAATTATAAAATTATAAAATTATAAAATTATAAAATTATAAAATTATAAAATTATAAAATCACATATACAGACACATTATTAAAAAGCATAAATGTAAGCAAAAATAATTTTAGTTGACAAAGACTGGTTGTGCGGACAAGTTACTGTCGTTTATACTCTATATTCATAAATGTAATTATTGTCATAATTGTTAAGTGTTTTTGTATATTTAATGTTAAAAATATTTGTTTTTATAGTGACACCCCTGAAGATGATTGACGAAGTCAATCGAAATATTGGGAATTTTTAAATAAAAAATTAATAAAAACACAACATCGTTGTTTTTTAAATTACATGACCTCAAGCCGGACAAAAACATCTACACACAATTTATTAAAAGGTCAACTATCCAAAATACATTATAAAATTATAAAATTATAAAATTATAAAATTATAAAATTATAAAATTATAAAATTATAAAATTATAAAATTATAAAATTATAAAATTATAAAATTATAAAATTATAAAATTATAAAATTATAAAATTATAAAATTATAAAATTATAAAATTATAAAATTATAAAATTATAAAATTATAAAATTATAAAATTATAAAATTATAAAATTATAAAATTATAAAATTATAAAATTATAAAATTATAAAATTATAAAATTATAAAATTATAAAATTATAAAATTATAAAATTATAAAATTATAAAATTATAAAATTATAAAATTATAAAATTATAAAATTATAAAATTATAAAATTATAAAATTATAAAATTATAAAATTATAAAATTATAAAATTATAAAATTATAAAATTATAAAATTATAAAATTATAAAATTATAAAATTATAAAATTATAAAATTATAAAATTATAAAATTATAAAATTATAAAATTATAAAATTATAAAATTATAAAATTATAAAATTATAAAATTATAAAATTATAAAATTATAAAATTATAAAATTATAAAATTATAAAATTATAAAATTATAAAATTATAAAATTATAAAATTATAAAATTATAAAATTATAAAATTATAAAATTATAAAATTATAAAATTATAAAATTATAAAATTATAAAATTATAAAATTATAAAATTATAAAATTATAAAATTATAAAATTATAAAATTATAAAATTATAAAATTATAAAATTATAAAATTATAAAATTATAAAATTATAAAATTATAAAATTATAAAATTATAAAATTATAAAATTATAAAATTATAAAATTATAAAATTATAAAATTATAAAATTATAAAATTATAAAATTATAAAATTATAAAATTATAAAATTATAAAATTATAAAATTATAAAATTATAAAATTATAAAATTATAAAATTATAAAATTATAAAATTATAAAATTATAAAATTAAAAAATTATAAAATTATAAAATTATAAAATTATAAAATTATAAAATTATAAAATTATAAAATTATAAAATTATAAAATTATAAAATTATAAAATTATAAAATTATAAAATTATAAAATTATAAAATTATAAAATTATAAAATTATAAAATTATAAAATTATAAAATTATAAAATTATAAAATTATAAAATTATAAAATTATAAAATTATAAAATTATAAAATTATAAAATTATAAAATTATAAAATTATAAAATTATAAAATTATAAAATTATAAAATTATAAAATTATAAAATTATAAAATTATAAAATTATAAAATTATAAAATTATAAAATTATAAAATTATAAAATTATAAAATTATAAAATTATAAAATTATAAAATTATAAAATTATAAAATTATAAAATTATAAAATTATAAAATTATAAAATTATAAAATTATAAAATTATAAAATTATAAAATTATAAAATTATAAAATTATAAAATTATAAAATTATAAAATTATAAAATTATAAAATTATAAAATTATAAAATTATAAAATTATAAAATTATAAAATTATAAAATTATAAAATTATAAAATTATAAAATTATAAAATTATAAAATTATAAAATTATAAAATTATAAAATTATAAAATTATAAAATTATAAAATTATAAAATTATAAAATTATAAAATTATAAAATTATAAAATTATAAAATTATAAAATTATAAAATTATAAAATTATAAAATTATAAAATTATAAAATTATAAAATTATAAAATTATAAAATTATAAAATTATAAAATTATAAAATTATAAAATTATAAAATTATAAAATTATAAAATTATAAAATTATAAAATTATAAAATTATAAAATTATAAAATTATAAAATTATAAAATTATAAAATTATAAAATTATAAAATTATAAAATTATAAAATTATAAAATTATAAAATTATAAAATTATAAAATTATAAAATTATAAAATTATAAAATTATAAAATTATAAAATTATAAAATTATAAAATTATAAAATTATAAAATTATAAAATTATAAAATTATAAAATTATAAAATTATAAAATTATAAAATTATAAAATTATAAAATTATAAAATTATAAAATTATAAAATTATAAAATTATAAAATTATAAAATTATAAAATTATAAAATTATAAAATTATAAAATTATAAAATTATAAAATTATAAAATTATAAAATTATAAAATTATAAAATTATAAAATTATAAAATTATAAAATTATAAAATTATAAAATTATAAAATTATAAAATTATAAAATTATAAAATTATAAAATTATAAAATTATAAAATTATAAAATTATAAAATTATAAAATTATAAAATTATAAAATTATAAAATTATAAAATTATAAAATTATAAAATTATAAAATTATAAAATTATAAAATTATAAAATTATAAAATTATAAAATTATAAAATTATAAAATTATAAAATTATAAAATTATAAAATTATAAAATTATAAAATTATAAAATTATAAAATTATAAAATTATAAAATTATAAAATTATAAAATTATAAAATTATAAAATTATAAAATTATAAAATTATAAAATTATAAAATTATAAAATTATAAAATTATAAAATTATAAAATTATAAAATTATAAAATTATAAAATTATAAAATTATAAAATTATAAAATTATAAAATTATAAAATTATAAAATTATAAAATTATAAAATTATAAAATTATAAAATTATAAAATTATAAAATTATAAAATTATAAAATTATAAAATTATAAAATTATAAAATTATAAAATTATAAAATTATAAAATTATAAAATTATAAAATTATAAAATTATAAAATTATAAAATTATAAAATTATAAAATTATAAAATTATAAAATTATAAAATTATAAAATTATAAAATTATAAAATTATAAAATTATAAAATTATAAAATTATAAAATTATAAAATTATAAAATTATAAAATTATAAAATTATAAAATTATAAAATTATAAAATTATAAAATTATAAAATTATAAAATTATAAAATTATAAAATTATAAAATTATAAAATTATAAAATTATAAAATTATAAAATTATAAAATTATAAAATTATAAAATTATAAAATTATAAAATTATAAAATTATAAAATTATAAAATTATAAAATTATAAAATTATAAAATTATAAAATTATAAAATTATAAAATTATAAAATTATAAAATTATAAAATTATAAAATTATAAAATTATAAAATTATAAAATTATAAAATTATAAAATTATAAAATTATAAAATTATAAAATTATAAAATTATAAAATTATAAAATTATAAAATTATAAAATTATAAAATTATAAAATTATAAAATTATAAAATTATAAAATTATAAAATTATAAAATTATAAAATTATAAAATTATAAAATTATAAAATTATAAAATTATAAAATTATAAAATTATAAAATTATAAAATTATAAAATTATAAAATTATAAAATTATAAAATTATAAAATTATAAAATTATAAAATTATAAAATTATAAAATTATAAAATTATAAAATTATAAAATTATAAAATTATAAAATTATAAAATTATAAAATTATAAAATTATAAAATTATAAAATTATAAAATTATAAAATTATAAAATTATAAAATTATAAAATTATAAAATTATAAAATTATAAAATTATAAAATTATAAAATTATAAAATTATAAAATTATAAAATTATAAAATTATAAAATTATAAAATTATAAAATTATAAAATTATAAAATTATAAAATTATAAAATTATAAAATTATAAAATTATAAAATTATAAAATTATAAAATTATAAAATTATAAAATTATAAAATTATAAAATTATAAAATTATAAAATTATAAAATTATAAAATTATAAAATTATAAAATTATAAAATTATAAAATTATAAAATTATAAAATTATAAAATTATAAAATTATAAAATTATAAAATTATAAAATTATAAAATTATAAAATTATAAAATTATAAAATTATAAAATTATAAAATTATAAAATTATAAAATTATAAAATTATAAAATTATAAAATTATAAAATTATAAAATTATAAAATTATAAAATTATAAAATTATAAAATTATAAAATTATAAAATTATAAAATTATAAATTATAAAATTATAAAATTATAAAATTATAAAATTATAAAATTATAAAATTATAAAATTATAAAATTATAAAATTATAAAATTATAAAATTATAAAATTATAAAATTATAAAATTATAAAATTATAAAATTATAAAATTATAAAATTATAAAATTATAAAATTATAAAATTATAAAATTATAAAATTATAAAATTATAAAATTATAAAATTATAAAATTATAAAATTATAAAATTATAAAATTATAAAATTATAAAATTATAAAATTATAAAATTATAAAATTATAAAATTATAAAATTATAAAATTATAAAATTATAAAATTATAAAATTATAAAATTATAAAATTATAAAATTATAAAATTATAAAATTATAAAATTATAAAATTATAAAATTATAAAATTATAAAATTATAAAATTATAAAATTATAAAATTATAAAATTATAAAATTATAAAATTATAAAATTATAAAATTATAAAATTATAAAATTATAAAATTATAAAATTATAAAATTATAAAATTATAAAATTATAAAATTATAAAATTATAAAATTATAAAATTATAAAATTATAAAATTATAAAATTATAAAATTATAAAATTATAAAATTATAAAATTATAAAATTATAAAATTATAAAATTATAAAATTATAAAATTATAAAATTATAAAATTATAAAATTATAAAATTATAAAATTATAAAATTATAAAATTATAAAATTATAAAATTATAAAATTATAAAATTATAAAATTATAAAATTATAAAATTATAAAATTATAAAATTATAAAATTATAAAATTATAAAATTATAAAATTATAAAATTATAAAATTATAAAATTATAAAATTATAAAATTATAAAATTATAAAATTATAAAATTATAAAATTATAAAATTATAAAATTATAAAATTATAAAATTATAAAATTATAAAATTATAAAATTATAAAATTATAAAATTATAAAATTATAAAATTATAAAATTATAAAATTATAAAATTATAAAATTATAAAATTATAAAATTATAAAATTATAAAATTATAAAATTATAAAATTATAAAATTATAAAATTATAAAATTATAAAATTATAAAATTATAAAATTATAAAATTATAAAATTATAAAATTATAAAATTATAAAATTATAAAATTATAAAATTATAAAATTATAAAATTATAAAATTATAAAATTATAAAATTATAAAATTATAAAATTATAAAATTATAAAATTATAAAATTATAAAATTATAAAATTATAAAATTATAAAATTATAAAATTATAAAATTATAAAATTATAAAATTATAAAATTATAAAATTATAAAATTATAAAATTATAAAATTATAAAATTATAAAATTATAAAATTATAAAATTATAAAATTATAAAATTATAAAATTATAAAATTATAAAATTATAAAATTATAAAATTATAAAGTTATAAAATTATAAAATTATAAAATTATAAAATTATAAAGTTATAAAGTTATAAAATTATAAAATTATAAAATTATAAAATTATAAAATTATAAAATTAAAAATTAAAAATTAAAAATTAAAAATTAAAAATTAAAAATTAAAAATTAAAAATTAAAAATTAAAAATTAAAAATTAAAAATTAAAAATTAAAAATTAAAAATTAAAAATTAAAAATTAAAAATTAAAAATTAAAAATTAAAAATTAAAAATTAAAAATTAAAAATTAAAAATTAAAAATTAAAAATTAAAAATTAAAAATTAAAAATTAAAAATTAAAAATTAAAAATTAAAAATTAAAAATTAAAAATTAAAAATTAAAAATTAAAAATTAAAAATTAAAAATTAAAAATTAAAAATTAAAAATTAAAAATTAAAAATTAAAAATTAAAAATTAAAAATTAAAAATTAAAAATTAAAAATTAAAAATTAAAAATTAAAAATTAAAAATTAAAAATTAAAAATTAAAAATTAAAAATTAAAAATTAAAAATTAAAAATTAAAAATTAAAAATTAAAAATTAAAAATTAAAAATTAAAAATTAAAAATTAAAATTAAAAATTAAAAATTAAAAATTAAAAATTAAAAATTAAAAATTAAAAATTAAAAATTAAAAATTAAAAATTAAAAATTAAAAATTAAAAATTAAAAATTAAAAATTAAAAATTAAAAATTAAAAATTAAAAATTAAAAATTAAAAATTAAAAATTAAAAATTAAAAATTAAAAATTAAAAATTAAAAATTAAAAATTAAAAATTAAAAATTAAAAATTAAAAATTAAAAATTAAAAATTAAAAATTAAAATTAAAAATTAAAAATTAAAAATTAAAAATTAAAAATTAAAAATTAAAAATTAAAAATTAAAAATTAAAAATTAAAAATTAAAAATTAAAAATTAAAAATTAAAAATTAAAAATTAAAAATTAAAAATTAAAAATTAAAAATTAAAAATTAAAAATTAAAAATTAAAAATTAAAAATTAAAAATTAAAAATTAAAAATTAAAAATTAAAAATTAAAAATTAAAAATTAAAAATTAAAAATTAAAAATTAAAAATTAAAAATTAAAAATTAAAAATTAAAAATTAAAAATTAAAAATTAAAAATTAAAAATTAAAAATTAAAAATTAAAAATTAAAAATTAAAAATTAAAAATTAAAAATTAAAAATTAAAAATTAAAAATTAAAAATTAAAAATTAAAAATTAAAAATTAAAAATTAAAAATTAAAAATTAAAAATTAAAAATTAAAAATTAAAAATTAAAAATTAAAAATTAAAAATTAAAAATTAAAAATTAAAAATTAAAAATTAAAAATTAAAAATTAAAAATTAAAAATTAAAAATTAAAAATTAAAAATTAAAAATTAAAAATTAAAAATTAAAAATTAAAAATTAAAAATTAAAAATTAAAAATTAAAAATTAAAAATTAAAAATTAAAAATTAAAAATTAAAAATTAAAAATTAAAAATTAAAAATTAAAAATTAAAAATTAAAAATTAAAAATTAAAAATTAAAAATTAAAAATTAAAAATTAAAAATTAAAAATTAAAAATTAAAAATTAAAAATTAAAAATTAAAAATTAAAAATTAAAAATTAAAAATTAAAAATTAAAAATTAAAAATTAAAAATTAAAAATTAAAAATTAAAAATTAAAAATTAAAAATTAAAAATTAAAAATTAAAAATTAAAAATTAAAAATTAAAAATTAAAAATTAAAAATTAAAAATTAAAAATTAAAAATTAAAAATTAAAAATTAAAAATTAAAAATTAAAAATTAAAAATTAAAAATTAAAAATTAAAAATTAAAAATTAAAAATTAAAAATTAAAAATTAAAAATTAAAAATTAAAAATTAAAAATTAAAAATTAAAAATTAAAAATTAAAAATTAAAAATTAAAAATTAAAAATTAAAAATTAAAAATTAAAAATTAAAAATTAAAAATTAAAAATTAAAAATTAAAAATTAAAAATTAAAAATTAAAAATTAAAAATTAAAAATTAAAAATTAAAAATTAAAAATTAAAAATTAAAAATTAAAAATTAAAAATTAAAAATTAAAAATTAAAAATTAAAAATTAAAAATTAAAAATTAAAAATTAAAAATTAAAAATTAAAAATTAAAAATTAAAAATTAAAAATTAAAAATTAAAAATTAAAAATTAAAAATTAAAAATTAAAAATTAAAAATTAAAAATTAAAAATTAAAAATTAAAAATTAAAAATTAAAAATTAAAAATTAAAAATTAAAAATTAAAAATTAAAAATTAAAAATTAAAAATTAAAAATTAAAAATTAAAAATTAAAAATTAAAAATTAAAAATTAAAAATTAAAAATTAAAAATTAAAAATTAAAAATTAAAAATTAAAAATTAAAAATTAAAAATTAAAAATTAAAAATTAAAAATTAAAAATTAAAAATTAAAAATTAAAAATTAAAAATTAAAAATTAAAAATTAAAAATTAAAAATTAAAAATTAAAAATTAAAAATTAAAAATTAAAAATTAAAAATTAAAAATTAAAAATTAAAAATTAAAAATTAAAAATTAAAAATTAAAAATTAAAAATTAAAAATTAAAAATTAAAAATTAAAAATTAAAAATTAAAAATTAAAAATTAAAAATTAAAAATTAAAAATTAAAAATTAAAAATTAAAAATTAAAAATTAAAAATTAAAAATTAAAAATTAAAAATTAAAAATTAAAAATTAAAAATTAAAAATTAAAAATTAAAAATTAAAAATTAAAAATTAAAAATTAAAAATTAAAAATTAAAAATTAAAAATTAAAAATTAAAAATTAAAAATTAAAAATTAAAAATTAAAAATTAAAAATTAAAAATTAAAAATTAAAAATTAAAAATTAAAAATTAAAAATTAAAAATTAAAAATTAAAAATTAAAAATTAAAAATTAAAAATTAAAAATTAAAAATTAAAAATTAAAAATTAAAAATTAAAAATTAAAAATTAAAAATTAAAAATTAAAAAATTATAAAATAAAAAATTAAAAAATTAAAAAATTAAAAAATTAAAAAAAATAAAAAATTAAAAAATTTGAACTGGGATATTGTCCTGCCTCAAGACCATTTTGCTTCTATATTTAATAGAATGCAAATTTATTTACAAATGGCATGGTGACATTTATTACTTGGCTGCAGACTACCACGATCATGATTTCGACCATGTCAAAAGTCTTTTCAAGTGGCTTCGCAGCGACTTTATCCCAGTTCAAATCAAATATTGATTACAGACCAAAAAAATGCAAACGAAAAAACTAAAATTAAAAAATTAAAAAATTAAAAAATTAAAAAATTAAAAAATTAAAAAATTAAAAAATTAAAAAATTAAAAAATTAAAAAATTAAAAAATTAAAAAATTAAAAAATTAAAAAATTAAAAAATTAAAAAATTAAAAAATTAAAAAATTAAAAAATTAAAAAATTAAAAAATTAAAAAATTAAAAAATTAAAAAATTAAAAAATTAAAAAATTAAAAAATTAAAAAATTAAAAAATTAAAAAATTAAAAAATTAAAAAATTAAAAAATTAAAAAATTAAAAAATTAAAAAATTAAAAAATTAAAAATTATAAAATAATAAAATAATATGATAAAAAATTAAAAATGATATAAATAATAAATAGTGAAATAATAACATAAAAAATAATATGAAAAAAAATTAAAAAATTATAAAAATAATATAACATAAACTATATTAAAAAAATCATTTTTGTTGGAGAGATTAAGATTTTTCATTTGATTGCGACAATAATAATAAATAATGGGAAAAAGAAATGAAATTTAATAATAATGTTTTGCTATAATCTAGCCAGCAACATTTTGCCAGCTTGTACGGCCAGCATCATGTTCATAAACATGCAACAAATTAATTAGTTATTCGCTTCGCGGGGGTAGATTGAGCAATTTTGTTAAAACGTTTTTGCGCTTTTCACTGCCTTATTTACATTTCAACAACTTTTCCTTTGACACTGCTACAATGGTACTCTATTTCCCCCACACCACCACCCCAAGACAATTAATTAATAATGGCGCCTTTAGCTTTCGCAAATCCACCACCACCACGACCAAATCAATTGAATTCTGGCGAACAATCGCAATAGCACTTTGCCCTCCCAAAAAAAAAAACAAATAATTTACAAATAACAATTTAATAAGTTTTTCAGTAAAACCAAAGTCCAACAACAACACTATCCATCCAACTCAACGATCTTTGTGGTGGTGGTTCTTATTGTTGTTCTTGTTGTTTATCTATTTTCTTCATTTAAATAAGATGATGATCGGTTGCCAAAAAAGCAAAAAAAAAAACAGCCAAAAAGAAAAGAAGAACAGATCAAATCGCAACAACAACTATAACGAAAAGTAACAGCAAATATTTCGTATTTTGCTTTCAGAAAACATTGACATTGAATTACTGACCAAACAGACCAAGAACACGAAGCGAGCGAAGCGAAGATAAACGGACGGTTGTCATGCGTAGATAAATTTTCAGATAAATCTTTTTGAAGACAGCACATTCTTATCAGCAGATTTTTTTCTGGGGAAAATTCATTAGGAACACCTTTAGTTTTCAACAAACTACAAAGAAAAGCAAACGCATTGAAAGAGAAATAAAACCTCCGTCTTTCGTATTTTTCGTCTTTTTTTTGGTTTAGAAATTTGCCAAGTGATTAAATAATCGGTGGAAAAAAATTGCACACAGATAATTTTCAATAAAAACTAAATAAAAATGCGATTTTAAGAGGTCTTTCTGTAGTGAGCGAGACAAACTGGAGAACAAATCCGAGAAACTAGAAGTACTTCTAGACAATCAACTTTGAACGTACAAAAGAAGATCGAAAGAGTTTTCTTTGACAGGTTAGCCTAGCCCAACCAACAACACCACAACACTTCAGTCGACCGCAAGGCAGCAACAACTCCCGCCCCACCCCAATCGTTTGACCAAACATCGCAGCAGCATGTCCTCCAACGAGTTGAGTGAAATGATTGCTATGGGCTGTCCCGACCTTGTGGCCACCAGCAATGGTGGCCCCACCCAGGCTCACATTGTCGATGAGAAACGTCGTCTGAGTGTCAAGCAAATGACGGCCACCGAACTGGCCGCTGCCCGTGCAGCAGCCGCTTTCGACTTGAAGAACGTCTTGGCCAAAGCCAAAGAAACCGGCAAGGTTTTAAGTGCCCCGGGCAGCACCACCACGTCCCTAACGAAACTCAACCGGGTACTAAGTGCACCGGGCAGCACCACATCCTTAACGAAGACCAGCAAGGTTTTAAGTGCTCCGGTCAGCCCTACATCTCTAAAGAATCCCGGCAAGGTGTCCAGTGCTCCGGCCAGCACCCTGACGAAAACCAGCAGCGTACCAAGTTTCCACAGTGCACCCACCATGCAGCTATCGAAAACCGGCAGTGATGCCAGCTTTAGCAGTGGCGAACAACCTGGCACCCTGGTCGCCAAGTCGTCGTCGTCCTCCAACCACCACAACATTAATGTGACCATGAATTCTCCCTCGGTACGCTCGCCTTCCGCCAGTTCTCAGGACGACGAGGATGAGGAAGAAGAGGAAGAGGATGATGGTCTGCTGGATGTTAAGCAGAGATTATTGCCCTCCTCTCCGGCTCCCAGGGATCGCATTACCTCGTTACCTTCTATACTGGACGATGGCATGGAGGAACATTTCCTTGCCTTGAGCTCCTCCTCAGCCGTAGGTGGAGGAGGGGGCTCTGCTTCCTTAAAGGTCGAGCAGAGAAATTCAACCAACCAGCTATCCTCCTCCATGGAGCATTCGGAGGAGAATTTAAACGTTGCCGCTGGTGTTTCCTTTAAGAATCCTTCCAGCGATTTGGACAGTTCACCCACGAATATACCGTCTGAACGCCTAGCGGCCAAAAGGCCCTCCATACTTGACTCCATTGAACTGATGCGGAAACAGCGCAGTGACCGTGCCGATGCCCGGGAAAGACGCTCCGACTCGCTGGTAGAGGATGATCGTTTCCTGCACATCGAGCGAAGTGCAGCTCCCGAGCGTTTGAACTCGTCCAGCAAAGATGCCAGCCGACGCAACAGCAATGCCAGTGTCATTAGTGATGTGTCCGTTTCGGCCACAGTGGTTCTGCCGCCCACACCGCCGCTCACCCCCTTCCCCCTGGCCAAGACGGCCTCTGCCCCCAACATGGAGAGACGTAAAAGTAGTCTGTCCGCCCTCTTTCCGGGACCCTCGCCTCTGGTGGCGCCCGAACCCGTGCTGCACACAGATCCCAAAGTCATGGAAACCATGACAAAAGATGAAATTCGAGAGATAGTAGAGGACACCATGCGCAGAGAAATTCCCACGGGCAAACAAGTGCATCGTACCAAGACGCCGCCTGCTGTGGGCATGAACCTTGGCGTTAATCTCAAAAAGGTCACACCTCCACGCACGCACATAACTGTGAAGAAAAACGAGGGGCCGATGTTGGGTGTGGTACTGCGCAAAGTGGAACGTAAAACCGAACCCCAGAAGAGCATATTGGATGACGACAAGCCTCTGTATCATCTGTCCATAGTGCGCAGTGATGGCAAGGATCACAAATCATCGACAACGTCGTCGTCGACCACAGCCAAACCCAAACCGAAGCCGGTGCCCTTGCAAAAATCTGCCACTGTGGCAAGTAAACCAAATCCCGGTGGCATTCTAACCGGTCCTCAGGGACCACGTCCACTTCACCATCCGCCGCACGCTCAGGTGCCGGCCAAACCACAAAGACCCATGCCCGGTGTGCCCATCACCATACAGAAGATCGAAGGTGACAAGATTATAATTATTAAGAAGATTATCGTGCCGAAGAACTCTAAAATACCGGAGCAATATCTTAAGGTTGGTGATACGAATTCAATACCCCTGTTCTTCAGCCATATGGTGGAGTGCCGTGTCCGCTGTCCAGTGTCTGGTAGTGTCGTCTCATCCGTCGTCTCAATTGTTTGTGTGGCGTCTCTTTTTGTGGATTTTGTTGTTGGTTTTTATTGGATACTTTTATGTGTTCCTCGTATTTTCTTCTTCTTTTGTACGTTCAATGTTTGTTGTGTTTTGTTGTTGAGGTGAGGAGAAAATTTTTAAAGAATTTGCCTCGAGACATCAGACAACATGTGGTTGGAAAAATCGTCAGATGTGGGGAAGGCTTGAAAGTGTTTTTCTAGGTTACTAATGTCAGGATGGAGTCATCCCAGCAAACCAAACGTTTAGAAATCGGTAGGACAGTCGGCTAAAACTTCCGCTTTCAGATCCGCAATCGAACTGATATCGTTATGAAACAAAAATCGTAAAATGTGACACACGAAGTCTGACAAAGGAGGCTGAGGAAAAACGAATGTTATTACCGACGCGTCGCACCGATTACCGACCGACTTGTGAACAGAAGGAAAATTAGACTCGGCGTACCGACTTCTGACTGACATCTGAAGAAATTCTAATGCTTCTAGCGACGTGTCGTACATTTTTCGGGTTTTCGGAAGGCTTGGATGGCTATTAACGTCATGATAATGCCATCCCAGCAAAACAAACCTTCAGAAATCGATACGACAGTCGGTTGTTGCAGACGAATCGCACCGATTTGTAACCGTAAGGAGTGTAAGGGAATCCCAATATTTTTGCCGGCGCGTCGAACCGATTTCTGTCCGAAGGAAAATTCGACTGACCGTCATTTGAAGTAAAGTCCGAAGAAATTCTGATTTTTCTGTCGACGCGTCGTACGTTTCTAGGATTTACGGACGGCTTGGAAGAGTCTTTAGGTTATTGAAACAAAACAAATGTTCAAAAATCGATACGAAAAGGGTACAACGACAGTCGGCTAAAACTTCCGATTTCGGATCCGTAATCGAGCCAACATCGTAACTAAGTAAGTAAGTTACGGTTGACACGAAGTCTGGCCGACATGAATGGGAGGAAATCGAAAGCTTTTGTCGACGCGTGGTACCGATTTCTGACCGCCTTCTGAGTAGAATGGAAATTCGACTGGACGTACCGACTTCTGATCGACATCTGAAGTAAAGTCTGAAGAACTTCTGGGAAAGTCTGATGTTTCTGTCGACGCGTCGTACGTTTCTAGGATTTGTGGACGGTTTGGAAGAGTTTTAGCTTATTGCAGATGTATCAAAAAGATGCCATCCCATCGAAGAAAACGTTCAGAGATCGGTACGAAATGGGTACGACAGTCGGCTACAACTTCCGATTGTGGATCCGCAATCGGATCGACATTGTTACGGATGGAGAAAATCGAATGTTTTGGCCGACTCATGGCACCGATTTCTTACCGACTTCTCAACAGAACTAAAATTCTACTCAACGTACCGACTTCTGATCGACATCTAAAGTAAAGTCTGAAGAAGTTCTGATGTTTCTGCCGTCGTACATTCCTCGGATTTCCGGACGGCATGGAATATCTAGTGTCAAGAAGATGCCATCCTAGCAAACCCAACGTACAAAAATGGGTGCGACAGTCGGCTGAAACATCCGATTTCGGACCGACATCTTTTCGAAAAACCGTAAGGCATGGTTGAGACACGAAATCTGAACGACATGAATGGGGGAATTCTAAAGTTGTTGTCGACGCATGGCACCGATTTCTGTCCGACTTCTAAACAGTAGGGAAATTCGACTCGATGTTTGGACATCTGAAGTAAAGTCTGAAGAAATTCTGATGTTTCTGACGACGTCGAGTTTGAAATAAGCACGATTTCATGAGATTAATTCATATCGGAATTGGATCTTAAATCCGATAAATGAGCAATTTCGATTTGGATTTTGCAACAACCCCGATTTTTTGTAGATTTTAATTCAGATTCCGGCAACAAGCGTATTCTAGGACATTCCCTGACTAATAATTTTGTTTTAAATATTATTTTATTTCGTGTGTGGGGATAACTCATTAGTGGCAAATTTGTTGTGAATCATAAGGTGGATGTCGATCAGAAATTGTAACGAATTGAGACAGACATGGCGTAATAGTTCAGGAATCGCTTGGATTTCGATCTGACGTACGAATTCAAAGATTGTGACGACTTGTTGGTTATCGTTTGGTTTGCTGGGATGTCTATTCATTGCCCACACACGCAACATGATTGGATTTTATGAATTTCAGTAAAATATATTATGTGCCCAAGGGAACTATAATTGTTTGCTAGTTCTTGTGAGGAAGAGGGACTATTATGAATATATCCCAAATTATGATGAAGTGGTGAGGAAGAAGTGGGATGTGTAAGCACCCAAGAACATATTAGCATTTATATTAAGAAATAAATCCCCATAAAAATTCAAAAATAAAAATACAGTTCAAAGCAGAACTAACTGGAATAGTTCCACTCGAATTTCCTTGAACTTTTTCCTCAATTTATTCTCAATTTTCACTCTTCGCGCGTCAACATAAAAACTTCTGCTGACTTCCAACGCACACACTCTACGATCAAATCTCGCAGACCAATGTTTTTAAATGTTAATTTATTATTTCACAATCTAAAGAGACAAACTCCAAAACATTTTTGGTCCCCACAATTCAAGTGAAACATAAAAATAGTGAAAAACACAAGAAAATACTTATCATTATAAGGTCGTAATCTTAATCAAATGAGTGAAAATGATGATATACTGGAAGTTAATAACGCAAACAATAATGTCACCACGACTACCGCCACCAGCAACAGCAACAGCCACAGCAGCAACATTAAACAAAGCCAGCAGACAGCTAAGAACACAGCAGTAAAGAAGCTCCAAGCGAAAAAGGCTAAACAAACACCATCGCCAACGGCAGTATCAACGTCTCCCGCAGAACAGGAGCCTAACAAAAGCAATGACCACTGTGTAGAAAATCCCAGCGATACAATGCATAAATCTCAGACCTTTCAAATGATGTCGCCCCAAATGGCCACCGTTATGTCATCGAGCAAAGCGGAAACCAAATCCGGCCTACGTTCGCCCATTTCGTCGCCCTTGGCTTCGCGCAAGAATCGAGGCCTGCCACCGGTAAGTCCCAAGTCGACACCACCCTCAGCGCGCAAACATTATCCCCTGGCCTACAATGCCTCGACGGGTACCATTTCGTCGCCCATCACCATACCGGCGGTGCCGCCACGCATGATGGCCGCCATAGCCTCCAGTCCAGCCTCTAGTCTGTCGTTGTCCTCGTCGACATCGTCACCCTCATCTTCGCCGCCACCACCTCCATTGCCCTCGCGGGCTCCCAAGTACTCGTCAAGTGGCAACATCAATCGCCTGCTCAACGACAGTCCCAACAGCAATAATATTAAAAGCCTAAGCAAACCTCAAATGGTGGCCGCCTCATCCTCCTCGCCCAAGTCGTCGTTGTTGACTTCCTCCTCCAAAATCGACTTGGACAAACTGATAGCCCAGCAAAAGGAACTGGAAGAGAAAACAGCGGCCGTGCAAGCTTCCACCAAACTGGATGCCTCGTTCTACGATGCCGAAATTGAGATGATGAATAAGTATCTGAAAAGTCTGCCGGACTACAGTGAGTTGGATCGTAAGCTGCATCAGGAATTTCAAGAATGTGAAGATCTCTATGACAAGCTGAAGAAAAGGCAGCCTCCTTTGACCAAGTCCAGCTCGCAACAGAGTGTGGCCGAAACGCCACCGCAGTCTGTCTTGTCGATATTGAAACCCCTGGACAGTTTTCCCAACAATGGCCTTAGTAAATCGTCCTCGATTAATTTTCAAATAACCTCCTCCAACAGCGCGGGATCGCCCAATTACGGTACGGGAGGGCAAACTCGCATACAATATCCCTCCATATTTCAGCAGAAACCCAAACTGCAGCGTAGCATATCCAGCTCAAATATGCCTTACACCTCAAACTCCTGCTCCACCACCACAAACCAATGTAATTCTCCGGGCTTACAACGATCGAATTGCTTCGATCATCAAACTTTACAGGAGGAAGAGAAAAACTCGGCCCTCAATGGCTCCAATCTTTCGCTGAACAAACAGACTATGAACGACTTTTGGAAGGACAATTTAGCTCAGTCGCAGAAGCGCCAGACGCCCAAGCGCACCATGTGGAACTATGATAAGATCTGCAATGCACCGGTAGGTGCGGCCGGTGCCCCCTTGAAGGTGGATGCTCAGACAGCCAAGAAATTGGCCATTTTCGATCCCACCGTGGCCGAGGCGGCCCAAAAGGAATTGCAGAAGCAAACAAAGCCAGCCGCCGCGGCCCCACAACCGAATAAATTGCAAAAGAATGCTTCGCTGTCGCAGCTGGACCTGAAGGTGCGTCAGGCTGTGACCAAAGAAGATCTCTACAAGTTGATATGTAATGAACCCTCCTCGCCCAGTGCTTTGGACACGGGTAACTCGAATTTCCCAAGTAAAGTTCCGGTTAAAGTGTCCGCGTCTCCCTTGACTCTCAATAAGAGTGTGTCTATGAGCCACGTGCCGCAAAGCAATATAGCTGCCATGAATGTGCTGCAGCAACATCATGGGCAGCAGCAGCAGCAGCATTCTGGCCATCCTGCTCCTCCGGGCTTCAATAACTTGCGCCGCTCCACCTCGAAAACCCACATACCCTGCTACATGAAACATTTGCCCTCGTTGAGTCGCAGCACTTCCAACAGTGCCATACTTTTGCCGCCCGAGCCCAAACCAACGTCCTCGGATCCCAGTAAACCTTTGATGATGACCAAAGCCAACAATCAGCCCTTTCCCATGGCCCAGTCCATGACAATGTCAGCGGCGGCATATGGTGCTGCGTCATCTTCGGCATCTGCCTCATCATCGCCCAAAACAAATGAGGCAGCTGCACATCCCCTCAGGGGTCTGCTCAAGAGTCTCTCAAGTTCAAATGTTTATGGAGCGCCTAAATATAGCCCCTTCTATGCCGGCAGTGGCAAGCAGCAAGCCCTGCCGCCTCAGACCAGTGATTCATCGCCGCTGAAACCATTAATAATGTCGACATCTTTAATGGCCGCAAATACATCCGTTGTCACGGCGCCCGGTGAGAAACTGGGCACATCAGCCTTAAATGATGAAATCATGATGTTGCGCCAACAACAACAGCAAATGCAAAAGCTGCAGCAGCAACACCAACAGCAGAAGCAGCAGCATCAGCACCAGCAGCAGGCTAAGCTGCCCAAAGAAACTGCCAAGAAAGTGGCCAGCAAAACCTCTGCTAATTCGACGTTGGTGGTGACTAGCGGTGGCTCTCCCTCTTTGGAACGCAAGTCGGAGAAAAGCAATAGCACCATTAGCACCAGCAGTGTAACCGTCACCAATTGTTGCACCACCCACTTGCCTCAGCTGACAAAGCTGACGTCATCGTTTCACATACCGCCCGTCCAAGATAAAGCGATAGCCGCCTCGAACTCGCAAAACCACAATGCAAATACTAATACTACTACGATTACCAACAACAACAGTCATCAAGGTGGGCTACAGGTGGTGGGTACAGGGCCAAGTGAGACAACAGCAACAACAATGGCTACAGCGGCGGGAGGTGGCAGCGGCGGCTACAAGATCTCAAAAACCCAAAGTGCTGCCAATTTAGAATTGTCGAAGCGTCAGAAAGACGCCGATAATAAGATAGAAAAAAGCTTTAATGATATCAAGAAGAAGTCGCAGCATCAACAAAAACCTTTGACGACAGCAACAACATCAGCATCATCACAGCCAACAACAACAACGGCCACCAATGCAAATGAGAAAGTCAAACAAGAGCCAATAAATAATGAAATGAACCTGAACCTCAACCAACAAGGCATCAAGCCAACGGCGGCAGCGGCAATTAACAACAAGGTTGCTGAAAATGTTACCTCAGCAACATCGACGCCAACGTCAACCATTTCCTCGGCAACATGTGTCTCCACCAGCAACAACCCAAATCAATCACAAATCCCGGTGGCTACCGGAAATCTCACCCAAATCGCCACCAAGAAGAGCTATCCCATTGGCAAGTCTAGTTCCACTTCGCAAATACCCATGGCCAACTATCAAAGGCAACATTTGTTGCAGCAACAAGTTGCCAATGATGCCGCGCAGCAGCAACATGTTGTCAACTTCAATCAACCTAACTATCCGCAGCAAAAGAAGACCTTTTTGAATTGGTCCACCTTTGCGTGCAACACAAATGATCCCCACTATCAGCAGCAGCAGCAACATAAATTGCAACAATGCGGCTCGGTAACCAATGTGGCCAAGAAAATGCAACATTTCCAGCAACCTCAGCTTACCACCTTCAAGCCGGCACCCACGGGCCTGCAGGCCTTCATGCAAAAGAGTAACAAGGAAAATAAGTTTGTCAATCAGCAACAGCAGCAACAACATCAGTCATATCTCAATCAGCAGCAACAACAACAGCAACAATGTTTACCCAACCAACAACAACAGCAGCAGCAACATACCTCCGCCTTTGTGGTTTACCCGTCCAGAACGAAAAACCCTTTGTCCCATTCGGCCTCATTTTCAGCCGTCCAGCGACCCATGACCGTGCAACTGCATTTGGGCCAAATACCACCCTCCTCACAACTCCTGCAACAGCAACATGATCAAATACCACACAAACAATATCAAGCGAATACTTATGGTGGTGGCAACATGTTGCCGCAACATGTGGCCGCCCAACCGGAACGTAAAGTCCTGCAGACCTTTGATTCGTACTATGGCAAGGCAACGGCCGAGCAACAAAAATACTATCAACAAAAGGCTGCAGCAAATGCCAATGTTGCTGGTGGCACGACCGGTGGCATGACGCGTTTTGTGCAGCAGCAACAACATCAGTCTCATCATCCTCACCCTCAACAGCAGCAGCAGCAACAGGCGCAGCAACATCATCATCCCTTGATGCAATCGGCTTCGACCTCCGCCCTGAATTTCTATCAAACACAACAACAACAACATACCACGCAAGTATTTCAAGCACAACCTCAACAACATCAGCAACACCTTCAACAGCAGCAGTCCACACAACAGCAACAACAACCGCCCTTTATGTATCAGCAACATGTTGCTGCACAACAACCACCTCCTTTGCAACAGAGCAGCTCTGTGATTTTGAATCATTCGAAATCGAACAATCTCATGTCGAAGTCCGCCCTAGGCCTACACTATACTGAGGTGAATTCTTTAAAGTTTTCTCTATAGCAAATGTTTGATGTTTGCGTGTGCCTGTGTGCGTGCCTTGTGTTGTGTTCTATATTGAGTGTGGCCTAGCTCTCTGTAACACGAAATTGTGCTTTTGCAAATTGCATGTGTTTCTCTTAACCCCGCTACTAAAAACGCCAAAAGGTTTGTTTATGAAAATATTTGCAAATAATTAACCTGTCAACACAGAGATTGTTGGGTGTGTCTAACGAGGGTGGTCTGATAAGGTGGGAAACTATGGTTTTAAACCAATTTTCTAAACCAAAAATATTCAAAACTAATTGTGTTGGTCAAAATAGTTTAGAAAAGATTGGCTGACATGTGGTGGACATATCGCCCTCCTCCCCCAATCATCACACCACCTTCGTTGGCATTTCTAATTATGAGTTGTTTTTCGTTTTAAGTTTTTTGACCTCAACCACTATCACTAACGTGCCACCACCAATTATTGTTTATTATTATGGTGGTGATCGTCGTGCTTTTTGTTTATATTTGATGATATTTTTTTTATATTTCATTTCATTAATATTTATTTAGTTACTCACTCATTATTATTTAATGCACTTGACACCTGTTTCACGGTGTTGAGCGAATATTCACCCTGAATTTCAATCAAAATTTCTTTTGTCTTAGCGTTTAGCATATTAATTTTTTCTCTCGGATCGTTTGTGAACGACGGGGAGGAATCTATTTTTTCGATTTTGTGAAAATTTCTATTTGGTATGAATCCATATTTTTCTTGTCTCTCCCCCAATTTTGGTTTGACGCGGTGATTTATATCTGTCAATTTTGGATTTCTTTTGAATATTTGAATTGTTATTGTTCGATTTAATTATTTTTCTGACACATTGTTGTGTGCTGCGCACTCTAACTAAACGACAAGATATGTCAACAATATTGTTGAGATATTTTGTGGTGCGCAATTGTTGAATATTAAAATAATTACTTGGTAATTTTTTGCAATTAAAATGTTTAACGAGTATTCATAGGGAATATTTAATGTTTTCTTCGAGCTCTAATGGTTTTGTTTACATTAAATACTTCAAACATGTCTTGCATTTTCGGGGGTTTTCATTCTAAATATGGGCCTAAGAGTCATTCCAGGTTTGATAATTTTGGAACAGGATTTTCCCCTACTCCTTTTTAAACATGTTTGCGGTAATTCGATATCAATTAAGTCGAATGGTTCTTTTCTATTATGGTCATAATGTGAAACAAAATTATTCGGAAATTTTACTTGGTAATTTTTTGCAGTTAAAATGATTACTTAGAATTCATTGGGAATTTTTTTATATACTTATCCGCATCCTATGAGATAACGTTATAGGTATCAAATTAAAGGTGAGAGAATTTGCTAAAAATACTTTAAGTTTCTTGCTTCTATCTGTATTTTAGTTGGCAATTTTTTGCTGTTAAAATGATTACTTAGAATTCATAGGGAAATTTTTAGAATATAAAATATATATTTTTTATATACTTATCCGCACCCTTTGATAATGTTATAGGTATCAAATTAAATATGAGAGAATCTGCTAAAAATACTTTAGCTTTCATGCTTCTATCTGTATTTGTTTAGCATTAACGACCATTTCAAATTTTCCCTCTTAAAAAGTAAATTATGAATAAACTGTATAAACTAATAAGGGGGACTATTGAAATGGTTGTTCATGCTAAACTAATACAGATAGAAACCTGAAATTTAAAGTATTTTTAACAGATATCCTCCTCTTTAATTTGACATTCATACCGTTATCATCATAGGGTGCGAAAGGGTATATAAAATAATTTTTGAAAAATCGTATCCTTTGGGAAATTTGAAATTCTGTGAAGGGACAACAGGATGAGGAAATAAAAACTAGAATTAGCTTAATTTTGGCTATAGCTTCTGACGTATGTTATCTGAATCAACTATAACGACTTTTTTCTAAAAATTTTCGGCCAGCCTAATAACTCCCTAGACCTCAGAAGTCGCAGAAAATAGATTTTGTAACAAAACACAATTTTTTAATAAACTTTTATTTTTTTCCTTCTTTAACAAATATTCTTGTTTAACAAATATTTTTGTCTTTGCATTTGGTATCCTGTGTGGGGATAACTCATCAGGGGACCTTCTACATAGAGTGCTTATCGTACCATGGTTTTTCTTTCTATCAATTAGGACTTCCGTCATTTCTATATGGATAAATTAAATAAAAAGATCTTCAAAATAAAGTTTTCCATAGGAAAATTATGCTCACTTTGGTCATGTACGTATTTCCTATCCTGTGTGGGGATAACTCACCAGTGGACCTTCTGCATAGAATGCTTGTCTTACCATGGTTTTTCTTTCTATCAATTAAGACCTCCGACATTTCTGTATGGATAAATTAAATAAAAAAATCTTGAAAATAATGTTTTCCATAGAAAAATATGCATACTTTGGGGTCATGTACGTATTTCGTATCCTGTGTGGGAATAACTCATCAGTGGACCTTCTGTATAGAGTGTTTGTTTATTTCAATCAACTAAGGCCTCCTACTTTTCAATATTTTAAAAAATCTTTAAATTCAAATTTTCCATAGGAATATGTACACAATTTGGTCATATACGTATTTCGTATTCTGTGTGGGGGATAACTCATCAGTGGACCTTCTGTATAGAGTTCTTGTGTTACCATGTTTTTTCTCTATATCAATTACAAGGCAACTGTGTGGGCTACAAATGTTCCAAACAGATTTTATCAATTGGTTCAGTAGCTAAGCTAAAGTGGGCAATAGATTAAAGAATGTTAAATTTTATGGAATTTTATTTATGATCTATTGCTCGCTCAGGTAATTTTAGTATATGCAAAATGGAACTAGAACTTTTTTTACAAAAGAATATGTTAGGGGGCAACAAATCAGAAAAATAACTTGAGAGATTGAGCCTTTTGCTATGCTTGATTGGTTATTTCTAACTCACCTGGCCACGAAATGATTCATGGTGTAATTGAAAAATTACGACATAACTAAGGACGTTAACTAAATTGTGTGATCATTGTGGCATTTTACAAGAAGAGTAGGCGAATGATGACTCGTTGTGAATGTATTTATTTCCTCTTTGATTTTCTGAACCCCAAAGGCGATAATGTTCACGAATAACGAATCCGTCTATCCATCCCTTGAGAAGCTACACCTCAAAAAATACACCCCAAATTCACAATGGAATGACCCACATGAAAAAAACGGGTCAAAGTATGAAATAAACTTGATTTATAATTTATTTGTCCATATTTAAATTTTATGGTTTAAAGATTTCATGAAATCAAGTCAGATTTATTTTCAAGTACACAATTTCTGCATGGCCTGCCTACAGGTTAAAGATTTTTTCCTTTGGTCCAAATTGGTTACGATCTTCTAAAATGAACAAAAAAGAAATATTCAACTACAGCCCATTTAAAATAATGAAAATGTCCCCAAAGAAGTATAAATCACACAAAAGGTGTGTGTGGCTGTGTCCATTATATTTTTTGTCCTAATTTAATTTTGCATTGAAGGTGTACTTTTCTTGTACATTTTGAGGTGTAATTTAGTAAATTGAACAAACCTTTGATTGAAATTCTATCAACATCAGCAGATTATGAGAGACGAGTGAAAACTATGCAGCAATGGTAACATTAGACTTGACGGCTTGGGAATTAACTGGCCGAATTATGGCATTTAATTTAATTTAGTAATCTATATGAGCAATATCGTAATCGTATACTTAATATTAATATAAGTTTGCCATAGGACGTATGATTGATTTTAATATAATTACACCACGTATACGTATAAGAACTAATAATAATAGGTATACACAGACGAACAAAGTAAAACATGTAAGCGTATAGTGGTCTGCGCTCTGTCGAGACTATCCAATGGGAAACCTGGAAAATTCTAACTGTATATTTAGCATTGTTATTTAGTTTTGTCGTATACTTAATAACAATATAAGTGTGCTATAGAGCGTATGAATAATTTCAGTGTACATCATACATTTATAATGACTAATAATATTAAGTATACGCATACAAATTAAACACATTGAGGTATCTTCTGTATCAAGACTATCCAATGGGGAAAACTGGGTCCAGAGAAATATGACCAAATGCCAATTCACATTTTAAACCTGATTCAATATCGCTATGCCTTTTTAATTAATATTCATTTAGAACATTTTCATAGACAACAATCTTCAGATTTAAATTATAAAATAAATCTAAAAATAGAATTAAATGTATCCGCCATGATAATCTGCAATTGCAGACTCAATAGGCACAGACATTTTATGAAGACGACAATGGTGTAATTTCAGCGTAACGTGCAATAAATTCATGCCTAATTCTTTATTTATGAAATTGATTTTTTATAAATATGATTTATTGGTGATTATTATTTAGTTTAAACTATTCCCGATGAGTTTTAACTAAATTAATAGTTTTCTTATTTGATGAAATTTACTGATTTCTGTTAGAAGGCCCAGCAGCTTCTCAGAGGCACCAGACTGCTTTGCAACCTTAGTTTGGGATTAGTTTAAATATTTTTTATAATATATACACAACCCGTTAGTCTCTGTTACATTTAATTGAGGCTGATAAATTGTGATATCATGAAAAAAGTTCATGCATCATTTCCAGTACCAGTTACAATTCGACGTATGATTGATATTAATTAAATTATATTACGTATACTTCCTGATCATAAAAAACAGAAAACAATGTGTTGATGTGATATAAATTTTGTAGATGGAAAGAAGGAAGACTTTATTCTCAAAAGTTGAGGTCTGTTCTCTAACAAGACTATCCAATGAAAAAAGGACCTGGAAGCTGATGTACAAAAAAATATATATATTCTTAAAATATTCAAATTCAAAACACGATTTCTACGCCCTTTTCTGATTTAATATTTATTTAGAGCATTTTCATATATCCTAAAAATAGAATTAAACATTTGGAGCCGATTTTAAACAGCTGCTCCATTTCAGTGAGTGTAAATTTATATCGCTAACAGCTCATTTAGCTTTACCCACTCTTGTTCTTCTGCTGGGGATAGTTGTCCATGAATAATATTTATTTAAAATTTCGTTTGGGCGTATGAATAATATAAACAAACCTCATCAATGTCATAAATTCACAATACTTATACGCTCTATGATGATGAGATGACTTCAATCAATTCTTTTCATAATTTATTTTTATAACTATTTATTGTTTATATTTCAATTAACATAAACCATCGCCGCCGCGGCCGCCTAAGGACAAGTATAAAGTAAACAACAACAGCAAAAAAACAATTGTTTTCTTTTTTTTCAAATTTATGTTCAATAAATAAAAAACATGAATGGTAGCGCGGCGTCGTGTATGGCCGAGTATGATTAATAACGTATGCATACACTAAATATAAAAGCATACGTCACGTACGGCGCGGCGCGGCGTGGCGCGTATGGCTCGCTAGAAATAAATCGCACGACATTAATTTCGGTAAATCTTTACAATGTTTATATCTAACAACAGGAAAATGCTGTTCGACGCGTGTTTTGCAGCGCTCCTCTTTTTTTGCGAGTTTTCTTCTTGTTGTGTTCTGTTTGTTTTGAGTCATAACCACTTGCTTTATAATGCTATGCTGTTCTTCATCCGTCGTCCATTCATTTGTGTTTCATCTTTGTTGTTGACGACGACGACGATGATGGTACGTATCGTGGTGCGTGAATCTTCAACAGCAACAAGAACGACAACAACAAAGGCAGCGTAACGGCGGCAATCATCCCGTCCTGTTTCAAATTAGACACATGTGTCCAAATTGGCTACTATAATTATAATTTGGCTTTCCTCGTCGCTCGCTGTTCCTCGTTGGTTCCCCAAAATTTGCCAGCAAGCAAATCAGCGCAGAAAACCATAACACCATGATGATGTTGATCGTGTTCATCATCGCATTGGCTATAATGTAAACAAAAAATATAGGTTTTGTTTTATTTTCTAATCACACACAAGAAAGAAAGCAAGAAGACGGCGCAAAAAGTGGCGAAGTTCATTTTTGGATTTAAAATTATCCATTTGCGGCAATGGTTTGGCAAACTGTTATGAACATCAACAACAACAAACGCCAGAGACGACTGCGACGACGACCAAATGCTACTAAATTCAGTGTGATTAGTCATATTATTATTGCCGAGTCGCCTCCTTTTGTTGCTGTTGTTGTTGTTTATTTTTATTCTATACGTATATATATTTGTTCTTTCTTTTTTGCCTTTTCTTCACCGAAAGAAAAATAAATTATTATTTTTTTTTGGTTACAATTTCTGTTATTACATATGGTGCGAAAAATTGCCTCCACCAGATGAAGACCAGAGATGGGCAAGAACAAAACTAGAACAGTATAGGTTCTCTCATCTGCCGCAAAAAAGTGCATGGTGCACTTAAATGTGGCCGTTTTGTTTGATAAAGAGGTCTTGAAGCTATTTGTGCCATAGGGAACTTGAATCGTGTTTAAAATGTGAATTGGGCTCTACTCACAGTTCTTTGTGAATTGTTTTCTTTACTCTATTATAATTAACTAAATTAATATTACAAAAACTCTAGTCGAAGCGTATGATTAATATTAATATACATATCAACTCTGACGAATGTTTAATATTAACGGAGAAAATTAATAATACGTATACGCCATGATGATCCGCAATTACAGACTCAATAAACAGGCATTTTATGAATATGAAAATGGTGTAATTTCAACGAAACGTGCAATAAATTGATGTGTTGTATTTTATTAATGAAATAATTTGTTATGTGTTGTCATCTATTCTGGTTTAAGACCGAAGGTTGTACTGAAGTCTTCAGCAGAACCCAAAATTAGCAAAACATTAGCAAGTGAGACCTCTATTGTTGCAGCTAAAAGTTGACTGCGCAGTTTCGATGGGCGCTACCCCATCTCGTCAGAACTTTTACAACGAATGTATCTTTGACTTAAATCAGGGTTCATATTAGTACCAGCTTTCCCACCGAAATAGGTCGACACACTAATAGTTTTTTATAAAATATAATTTTCTTATTGGTGATTCTTCCCGACGAGTTTAAACTAAATTAATATTTTTCTTAGTTGATGAAATTTACTAATTTTTTATAAAATATAATTTTCTTATTGTTAATTATAACCGACGAGTTTAAACTAAATTAATATTTTTCTTATTTGGTGAAATTTATTGATTTATTTTGGAAAACCCGCCAGGTTCTCAAAGTCACCACACTGTTTTGCTACATTTCAACCTTAGTTTGGGATTAGTTTAAATATTTCTAAGCAAAATATTTATACGTCCTCTTAGTATCTGTTACATTGAGGCTGATCGATTGAAATATACAAATTGGTCATTATTCATTGTGAGTTCATACAGAACTTTCAATGTCAGTGACAATGCGACGTATGATTGATATTAATTAATTAATATTACGTATACTCCATGATCAAAAGTGCAGAGGAAAAGAAGGAAGACTTTATTCTCACGAATAAACCTATCTACAAGCCATGACTTACTTCTCACTAATGGTAATGAATTATAACGATGTTGTTTCAATTGTAATATCACACGCATGACATCGATCTATATCCCGTGCATCAAATATTCAGTGGTAGTTCATAGTTTTCAGTATGATAATATCAATTAAAACATAACTTCATCCTATGTTTTGATTATCTACTAATTAATTATTATTAATAGTACGTCTTATAAATTCGTTATTTTAAACTTCATCCTATGTTTTGATCCTCTATTGGAGGAGAATCAGAAAATATTAATATTATATTAAGTTAAGTATCCCTTACTTTGGGAAACAGCATATGATCCATTGCTGGAATTTTTTAAGTTTGTGTATTTATTGTTCTCATAAAAATTTTGTATACGTATAAATCCGAAATTTTATTTTTCGAGTTATGACTAGGGTTTGGGGTTTCCCGGACTTTTTTCATTCCCGGGAAAACGGGAATGAAAAATTTCATTCCCTGGAATCCAGGGAATTCCCGGGAAAAAGTAATTTATTTATAGGTATGTCCAATATGGTTTAAAATATCAACATTTAATAACTGGTGTGTTTTTTTTTCAATACTGTCATATTACAAATTAAAAACGAATGTTATTGTCAAAATATTTTACAAATTATTTTTCATTTTACAAATATTTTACTCTACACCTTTTGAAGATTATATTCGGAACATACAAATTTATATTGAGAAATGTAAATTCATATTAGGAACATATAAATTCATAATGGATAATGTAAATTCATAATAGGGACATGTTAATTCATAATGAGAAATATAATTTCATAATGAAAATTGTAAATTTATATTGAGAATAATTAATTCATAATAGGAACATACGTTTCATAATGAAATATACAAGTTTGTAATCAGAAAATCCAAATTCATAATCAGAAAATGCATTTTCATTTCAGAAAATATGAATTCATAATGAGAAAATATAAAATCATATTGAGAAAATGTAAATTTATAATGAGAACATTGATAAAATATGTGTTTCTACGAAAATATCCATAGAAAAACGTACATATACATAGCTTCGATTATAAATTTTACAGTTCCTGATTATGAATTTATATTTTATGAGTATATTCCTGAATAAGAATTTATATTTTCGCATTATCAATTTGGATTTTCTCATTTTGTATTTATATATCTCATTATCAATTTATATGTTCTTATTATGATTTTATATTTCTCAATATGAATTTACATTTCACACTACGAATTAACAGTGCTGATTGCGAATTATCATGCTCCTATTATGAATTTACATTTCTCATCATGAACTTACATATTCTGATTATAAATTACATTTTCTCATTATAAACTTGAAAAGGTGTAACCTAATCGTCAGAATGAAAACGATTAAGGAAACAAATAACTCATATGACGGAGAATGTTATGACACATTTAATTTAGAATATTCATTCGTCTGGAGACAAAATATTTTATAGAAACAGGGGAAATATTCTAAACTGTAAAAACAATAGAAACATAAAAAATTAATCTATTAGATTTCACTTGAAAGTTTACAGGCGAACAAATTTTATTGTATTCCTATTTGTAGACCATTTCAGGCTACATATGTAAAGTAAATTGTTCATGAAAAATATGTTCACCTCGACTCTTCTATGAAAACAAGAAAATTTACATTATGTAAGCCATGGTATTGTCGGCATGATATTTTTATTTCACAATAAAGATACTGCAAATAGCCTCACAAAAAGTTTTTATTCCCCTAACTGGGCAATTTAGCGAATTTAAAAAGTTTTGTTTGTAGTAATATAATATAAACAAATACTCAATAAATACTTATTATTGTCAGTAATGTAACAACATATATAAATTTGAAATACATCTAAAAATTCCAATTTATAAAGTAACATTAAATTATTAATCAACTTAATAAATAAATTATTTTTTTAATATTTCCCGTATTCCCGGGAAATTCAAAATTTTTTCCCGGGAATTCCCTTCCAAATTTTTCCGGGAATTCCCGGGAAAAACGATTCGGGAATTCTCGGACCCCAAACCCTAGTTATGACCAATTCAAGTGTGAACAAATAAAATTTTTTCATAAAGGTACTTCCATTCAATCGCCTGTAACTCCTGAAATACTTGACCGATTTTTATGTACTATACCTTGTTTTGAAGACAATTGCAATTTCATTATATATATTGATGTGGAATTGTACAGCCGCATTATATTTTTTAAAGTTTTTACAATTTTATTTTGATTTTCGAAATTATTGTATTCATTAATTCGTTTGAAACTTTAATGTAGTATTCTTAGATGTACAATTTTTTAGCGACTGCGTGAGTTTAGAAGTGTGAATTATTTTTAATTTTTTTTTTGCAAAATAAACCAAAATTTCAGTAAAAATTTTTCAGAATGAATTTTTTTCAGTTTTTAAATCAAAATGAATGGATGTAAAGGAAATATTAAAAATTGAATAATTTCAATATAATATTAACTTCTCCCTTTTGCGAGCCTCACCTATTAGTGGCATAAACATCTGAAGAGCAAAAATTAATAGTATGTATCAGTGTGCCGTATGATTGATATTAATATGAATAATACGAATTAATATTACGTATACGTCTATGTTAATCAAATTCCACTTTCAGCGAAGGAACAGTTTACTGTTCAACATTGAGTAATTACAAAATGTATTATGAACCTAACACTCTCAATAATAATTCAAAATAACTACAGTTTGCCCTATAATTGATATGAATATGAAGACTATGAATTAATATTATGTATACTTCGCAATCAAACAAATTCCAAATTGCCTGATGATTGATATTAATGCGATGAATCAGAATTAATATTACGCATACGACTATGTTAAACAAATTTCAAATGAGTTTATTAATGCGAGAGTCGTATAATAAATTTTTAAAAGAGTAGCAAGTACCTTTTGCTGTTTAACATTGAATAATTAAAAAAAAAATATTATGAACTAAATTAATGTGAATAATAATAATTAATATTACGAATATGTTAAATAAATTCAAAATAAGTTTTTTGATGCGAGAATCGTATAATGAATCTTAAAAATCGAATAATTACAAAATTTATTATGCTCCCAATACTAATTGAAAATAACCACAGCTTTTCATATAATTGATATCAACATGAAGTGTAAGAATTGATATTATGTATACGCGCAATCAAACACATTGAAAATCAGGCTCTTGAACTAAATGTAAAACATGATATGATATCAATATTACGCATACGTCTATGTTAAATAATTTAAATTAAATATCATTTTATTTATGCGAGAGTGGTGTAATAAATCTTAAACATAAAAATAAGGATTACAAAAATTATCATTAACCTAACTCACTCAATAATATATCAAAATTTTTTGGTATTCCACACCTTCTATTTCGGCAAAGAATATTGATGAATATGTTTCCATAGCGTGAAACATGTTTAAATTATTACCCTCGATTAGAACCCAATTATATATATTATTTTCTGAAGTCAGGCGAAAATCTGTTTTTATTTTAATACTCAGGTTTATGTGCTATTTAATGAACTCCAATAGAGATGATTTCAAAATGTGTTCTTCATGTTTTTATAAACAATTACTAGTGTAACATCTTAAATTCACCTATTTATAATTCCAATTTACACAAATATGCAAATTCAAATGTACATCGCACTTGCCTGCTGTTCTACACATGTGTGCATATTATCTGCATATTTTTCCTTCTCTCATCGTACATACAAAGTACAACCAGAACATGCAATATGTTGTTTTCCCATGCCCAGTCTCCCATCACTGGTAATGACTCAATAATGTATGCTTAATTAAAATTGTATTTTTGTTAGGAGGGTGTTTTCTATTTTTCTTCTTCTCTGTGTGTTTTAATTTCAAAAAGAAAATGAGTTTTTCGTGAAAAACATTAAAATGTCATTTCAAAAAACAACAACCAAAAAATAAAATAATAAAGAAAATCTTCTCACCACATGACGCGGGCAGCAGCAGACACACTGTGAGGATGCTGATGATGAATAATTGCTAAAAATGATATTCACTGATTTAATTGCAATCAGAGATGATCCCCAAAAAAGAAATAAAACGGATTAAATATATTCGACGGCGCCGCCATCAAATCGCCATCTGCCCTGACCTTTAATTCTCAACAAATCCGCACAATAATGTTGCCTACTTTTAGGCTTTTATAAATAAATCGAAAGGAAAACAATTTAATTGTTTGTATTTTCGTATTTTTTATTTCGATGAAATCGTAATAAATGTTTTTCACCATTCTTGATTGTTTGGAATAATTTAAAAAATTTTTTATGCGGTTGGCTTTTTTATTGCCATTATTATTGGCCGTTGGGCCAATATATGCCATTCAAAATTACCTTTGTTGTTGATGCGAAGGAAAATGGCATTCGTGGTGTAATAAATGCATTGTGATGTGAGTGAGTTGTTTTTTCGTTTTGTTTTAATATTTTTTCTTTTCTTTTTTGGGCTGTATTTATAAATTGAGGTTAATTACTTTTGGCTGCTCGTTCCTTGTTTTTACCTCTCTCTCTCTCTCGTTTTGGTTGGGCAACCCATATTTGAGTTTTGTGCATATGGCCACCAGCCGGGCCAATGAATGTGAATGCATCATTTATAAAATTGGGAAATTTTTAGAAGTCAAAATTTGTGGGTTGGTGGTTTTTGTTTGTGTGTGCGTGTGCATAAACATCATTAATCATGTCAAAGCACACAGTGCATCAACTTCTTGTGGGCTTTGGTGTTTAACGGTGATGCAGTCATCTTCTCATCATTATTGGCTTTTAATGGAAATTATATTGTTTGGATTTTCTTGTACGCCGAGAAAACATATAGGTGGTCATAAATTATGATGAATGATGTTTTCCCAATATTCACATTTTCGTATAGAAATATTTCAAGATTTATGTGTAAGGAACGTCAGAAAACTGTAACTGATGGTATTTCATGGAGGTTGTCTTTTGGTGTTTTTATGCAGCCTCATCATGGGTCAAATTTCTTTGGGTGTTGGAATATCAATTTCCTATGTTTGATATTACTGACCGATTAGAAACTTTTTATTGGGAATATTGTGCAATCTCTCTCTCTGTGAGTTGTTATCATTACGAAAAAGTTCTGCAGGAGGTCAATGTCTTCAAAGAATTTGAAATACAAATTCAGTATATAAACAATAGAAGGGGTCACCAAAATATGTTTAGACCCCAGTCAAAGAAATCTAGCGAATACAATTTATAAATAAATACAAATATTTTTCCAAGAAAAATATAAACAACATCATTTTGTCGACAGCGTGTGTATATAGCATTTGTAGATTTATTTTGATTTAGTAAATTTGCTTTACTAAATTGGATCACGAAAAAAATGTGGGCTACCACATCTTCCCAGACATGAAGATGGTATATTTTAATGATGATCTGCAAAATATTTCGTCACTGGGTCAAGCCGTCTAAAAATTGTGTTTTCCTGTATATTTTTTATATGCATTTTTATCTGAATTAATAGACACTTGAAAGGGGATAGATTTGGTATCATCAAGAGTAGAACAATACATTGTCTCATGTTTCACTTTTAGCATCAAGAAAATGATTTGGAACTTATTTGATTGCGACGTATACGTAATCTTAATTCATACTCGTCATATTCATATCAATTATACGGTTGAATTATTATTGGGCGATATAGGTTCATAACAATTTTGTAATTATTCGTATTACGACCTTATTTTTAAAATAATTGATATAACCCTCGATTTTAAATTTGTTTAACAAAGACGTATGTGTAATATTAATTATTATTATTCATAATATCAATCATACGACACAATGACTAATCTCAACGATACAAAAGATATTGGACGGAAAGAGATTTAGCATCATCGAAAATAGGACAATAAATTTTATCTTGTTTCATTCTTAACACCAAGTAGATGATTTGGAATTTATTTGATTGCGACGTATACATAATATTAATTCATACTTTTCATATTCATATCAATTATAGGACATAATGTGGTTGTACGGTTATTTTTAATTATTATTGGGTGAGTTAGGTTCATAAAACATTTTGTAATTATTCGAATTTGAACCTCACATCAAGATCTTGAATTTCTTTAATATAGACGTATACGTAATATTAATACATATTATTCATCTCAATGAAACATAAGTTATTGAGAGGGAAGATATTTAGCATCATCGAGAATTGGACAATAAATTGTATCTTGTTTCATTTTCAGCACCAAGAAGTGAATTTTTGAATTTCAATAGGACAACTGACATTCTTTTGCAAATCGATATTTTTGTTTATTATGACCGAAGTTGTTGTGTTTTGTTAAAATAACCAAAAATCTCGATTTGCAAAAAATGTTAGTTGAATATTTTTTATAATTTGGTAACGATATTCATATCAATAGGTCGTTGTAAATTATTTTGACTTATTTTGTGTGGGTTAGGTTCATAATAATTTTAATATTTATTCGATTTTGAACTTTAAACTCTTCTATGTTTTTCTTTTTATGATTTACTATATGAACTTCGCATCAAGAATTTTTATTAATATGAAGAATAAATATGAATTCTTACATTTCATATCCATATCATTTATACGACGAACTGTGTGGTTATTTTGAATTATGGTTGGGCTAGGTTCATAATAAATTGTAATTATTTCATTTTGAACTGTAATATGTTTCTTGTACATCTTAAAAAAAACTGATTCGAATTCTATTAACATAGACGTATACGTAAAATTAATTCTTATTTTTCATATTAATATCAATCATACGGCACACTGTCACTAGTATTTGTGTGGTTTACAGCCAGCTTAAACCCAAGTGCATTCTATCACAATAAAAAACATACCTGATATTTTCTGAATCTCCTCCGAAAGGGTATCATAATATATATATCAGGTCTGTTCTGACTCCACGGTAGCTTCAAATCACTGTTGTGGATCCATATTTTTAAAATTAAACTTTGAAACGTATCTTCTTAAATCGAATTATTCTTAGGTCATCATGTAAACGAAGAGGTTTGGTTAGAAACCTAGAAGATTTAAAGCCATATCTCAAATTTAAAAACATGAAACAACGAAAAAAATCGGTGGCTTATATTCTTCCTTCTCTCGCCTTTAAAGATTAATATCGCAACACTAATTATTCAGATTATATTTTACCGCAACGTATACGTAATATTAATATTTGTTCTTTATATTTATATTACTCATACGACACACTTCTACATTTATTTAACACTTTCCGTGGATTTGTCAAATATATTTGACCATTCACATAGTTGCTACTCAACGGCGACTGACGAACGATTCATTTATATTTTTCATATTGTGATTCTCCTATTCTCTTTACATAGCTTCCTACTAGTAATATTCTCAAAAATGATTGGAACGAATCTAGTTGTTATACTTTTTTTTGGAGCTTTAGTGTGACGAGCACCCCTTAACAAAAATCTTGTATTTGAGTTTTTAGCTACAGATAATTTTCCATAGATTTACAACTTGAAATAAATAATTTAGATAACCAGAAGAACTTTTTAAAATGTTATGAATATTTTTACGAGTGTTAGACATTATGTAAAAAAATATTGGTTGTGATTCAAAATTCATGCGTTTGGTAGTTTATTTGTTTTCGGCCTATATATTTGCCATTGATTTTAAAAAGTCTATATCTTCTCAACGATAAACTTCCCTCAAAAATAAAGATTTTTCCCATCATCAGAGGACCGATATTATCTTATATACCATGTTTCATGTATATTGCTTTCCCTAAAATGAATAACGGAAAGGGTTAAAGCTAGTTATATTTAAAAAAATTAAAGGAAATAATTATTTCCGTTGTTTTCTATTCTTACGAGGTTTTCGTGCAAATAAAAACGTTTTTTTTTATTTTCTCGATTTTTTTGCTGTTTTTAAACCTCTGTTGCTGTGTGAAACTTTGTAAATATGCATTCATAATTGACCTTTAATTTACATTCCACGAAAATTTAAATTAAAATAAAATTTGTTGATCGAAATCAATTTTTATTTCTGTGAAAGAAGTATAAATTTTCAACAAAAACAACTAGGATGTCGAGACAATGTATATTGGAGCAATTCTCGTTGAATAATTTTGAAATTGAAATTTTTATTTCTTTTTTACAAAGACGAAAGTTGTTTTCGATCATAAATTTCTCGGTTTCGAGTGCCGTGATTAGCCGCCAGTCTAAATTTTAGTCATTCTGTCGTATAATTTATATTAATATGAATAATAAGAATTGATATTACGTATACGTCTATGTTAAACAAATTAAAAATCACTTCATTGATGCGAGCGAGAGTCGTATAAAAAAATCTTAAAAAGAGAAATAAGCAAGCACGTGATCGGACGAAAAGTACAAAAATTAATGGTACATTCAACGAAAATTTAAAGTTTTTAATTTATATTTTTTTAATAAGAAATTCGAAAATATATATCCATAAAATTTATTATTTTTGATCCCAAACTAAAAAATTGTTTTTCTCATATAGTGTAATATTAAATAGGTATTATTTTTAGCAAAAATTAGCTCACGTTGTAGCTTTAGGAATTTTAATTAGTTTCCCCAATCACATTTTTTCTCTTTGCCAATATTCATTTACCCACTTTAATATCTGCACATTATTGTATACCACCGCCTACCTAACCACTTCCTTATTTACCATCAAATCATTAAGTAGATGAAGTATTTCCCTTCTATTTCGTTTGTTTACACTATGGAACTGCTAAATTTTCTAAACACAAGCTAATATCTTTGTTACAACAATATTGACTGCCTCTGTATTAGCTGGAAACTCAAATTTTATGTAAATAAATTCATGCGAGCGAGAGAGAGCGCGCGAAAGTTCATAAACATTTACATGTTGGCTTTTAAAAATAGAACTGTTTTGAGTGAGAGCGACGTTTTGTTGTATGCAATTTCTTCATAATGTTGGAGGAGGAACATTTTCATATAGAAAACCAGGTCAAGGCGATTATTGTGGTAGGAAGGGGCGAGAGTATGTAGTAGTAGTACAAATAACATCTCCCCCGCAATGTTTAAAATTAAAAGATCACCCAAAGAATTGCTAAAAAGTGCAATTTACTTTAAATTAATGGGAGAGGAAATTTTGGAAAGAAAATGTCACATTGAATATTCGGGAAATCTCATTTAGTAGATATTTTAATTTTTATTATTTTTTTTTTGATTTGAACTGGGATATTGTCCTGGCTCAAGACCATTTTGCATCTATATTTAATAGAATGCAAATTTATTTACAAATGGCATGGTGACATTTATTACTTGGCTGCAGACTACCACTATCATGATTTCCACCCTGTCTAAAGGTTTCATTCAGGTGGCTTCGCAGCGACTTTTCAACATCAAACCCGGCCTCTATAAGGAGATGATTCTCACAAACGAACGAGAATCACAACTCACTTGCCGAATTTGCGTTTAAAAAATCGCACCAAGTAATAAAGCACACATGCCATCTTACAAGCATCTCATTGAGTTGCATATGTAAGTATGTGTATATGCAGGTATATTTTTTTGCATATGTAAGTATGTGTATATGCAGGTATTATTTTTTTTTTAATTTCAGTCACAATGATTTTTTTTGTATTTGTTTTCAATATATTCTTTAAAAATATATAAAAAATATACTTTAAAAATATATAAAAAATGTCTAAGTACTATAAAGGAAATTTTGAAAAGATAATTTCTCTTGACTTTTCAATAAATCTCATTTAGTAGCTATTTTAAAATTTGTTTTTTTTATTAATTTTTTTTTCAAAAATTCGTTTGAACTTTTAAAACATCTGATACTATCTGATATACTGCGTTTCTCATTTAGTAGCTATTCTTAAATTGTTGAATCTATTCCACAATTCTATTTATTTTCTAAAATTTGTTTTTTTTTTTATTTTTTTTTTCAAATATCTTCGTTTGAACTTTAATCATTGCCAAAGATTTGTTCGTACTATGAACTGCATTTCATGAACTTTAACATTCTGACAATTGAAATCTCTTTAAAGAGGTCAGGTCCTCAATTCTCTGGCTGGTATATGTTGTTTGTGCTGCTTTGACCTTGAAGAAGAATTTCAAACACAAACTCTCTTAAATAAAAAAAGGTATACGTACAAAGGGAACATATGCCACAAAGAGAAATTAATTATAATAAAAATTATCTTGCACTTCACCACAAAGGTATTTTCTAGTATTTTCAAATAAACATACAACATTTAAACATATTTATAAAATTTAGTATATTTTGAATAATTGTTTATTATTTTTTTGTTAAAAAAATCGAGTTTGAGATTTTTATTTTCTATTTTTATTCAAAAATGCCTCCTTCACCAGAGATTTAAAAATAATACAAATAAAGCATAGACAAAGTATGAATGTTAAATGAAAATCGAGTTTGAGATTTTTCTTTTTATTCAAAATTCCATCTTTCATTAGAGATTCCAAAATAATACACATGAAGCATAGAGAAATTATTATAAAACTGATGGAGTTGACTTCTAAATTTTAGTTTCAATGGTTTTTGTTCTTTTTCATGATTTGATTTTCAATTGATTTCTTTCAATATCCATATTTTGTATTAGAAATGGAAATTGCAATTATTGGAATCTCAGTAAAAATTAAAAATGATTGACAACCACTTAGAAATATTTTTTAAGGCTATTATCTCTGCAATCACTGCTCTTTCTTTTTGTGCAGCAGAGACACAGTCGGATTTTGGCTGTCTCTATTGTAGTTTTACATTAAGATCAGCCCTCCGCCAGTGGATCTCGGCAACAATTAGTGATGGTAAATCTCTTCAGTTCTCTACTTTTCATTTAAAATTTTTCAATCCTAAGAGATTTTTTCTCGATGAAAGGTAATTAGTTGAACTCTGTTTAATATTTTTTTCTTTTTCAAAGTTAAGCAAGAGAATTCTAAAGGTTACTCTCGATCACCAGAGCCAGCTGGTCTTCTCTTAAAGCAACAAAGATATAGGGAATAATTCAAAAATCAGATTTTTTTAAATTTTTCTAAAATAAAAATTGCCAAAAAAAATAATTCTAAATAATTTGTTATCATTATTACTCATTAAAATGGCATTTCAAAAATATTCAAATCAAAATCTTTAAATTGAATTGTTTGAGAGAATTTGAATTGCTCTTCATTTAGTCTCTCAATTGAGATCTCATTGGCACTACATGCGCATGTTGCCAAAAAATCTCAAAATGGTTTCCCATTTTCCCAAATCATTTCAAAATTGTTTGTATTGAAAATGCAAATTAAGAGCCGCCAGTGGTCCGCCAATGCAAATTTGTTTATACAAGAGCACTACAACGAGAGCATGATCCCCCTCTCCCAAAAAAAAACACTTAAGAGAACATATTTTGGGTTCTATTTGAATTCTAACGCGCGTTGCCAGAGAACCGCCAGCCCAGCCCAGCGCGAATGAACGAAAACAAGACACACACAGGAAAAAAGTCTTGTGAAAATCTTGTTCTTTTGCCAATATCATCTCGTTTCTGTATGAAAACGAAACAGAAAATTCTTTTATGATTTTAGTATTGTGTAAAACGTGTCTACATTCGTAAATACGTACGAAATGAAAAACAAAATCTTTTTTGCGGTTTATATATAAGCATTTTTTAATTGCTCTGCCTGCGCGCTGTGCTGTGCCGTGCCGTGCTCCTCTAAAATAAATTTTGTATATATTTTTGTGGCGTAAAGAAAAACATGAAAATTTCTTTTGAGAAATCAAAAAATAATTGAATGAAATACCAAAAAAGTGAATATATTCCGAAAAAAGTATAAGAAATTAAGTTGAAGAAAAAAATAAAGAATTATTGGAAGTGTTTTTCCTCCGACTCTAGTGCGGAAATCTGTGTGCCGTCGTCGTCGATGAAATGTGCAACAATTGTGCACACACACACGCAATTATTCAAAATCTCATAATTGTTGTCAACACCACATTCACGTCCACGTCCACGTAGACATATTCATGAGATCAGATGAACAGCGTACCATTTTCATAAATTTCAATTAACATTTTTAAAAAGTGAATCATTTTCAATCTCGCATCACACAAAGAAACCCATCCCCAAAAAAAAAGTGCACCGAAATTGTGGAATAATTAGAAAAAATATTGAAACGAAACAAAACAATCAATATTGATTTTGGAAGCAAATCTTCATGTGTGTGTATCAAAAAACGAATACGAATTTTGCCAAATTAAATATGAAATTATATAAAGATTTGACAATGCCAACGTACGTTCGTACGTGGCTTCAATGAAAAGTGAATCATTTCTATTGTTCAAGGGAATATTAAAAAAGGTTCTTTCCTTCTCCCCGCCCTCCCTTTCAAATACCTACAGGTCTAAGGAAGTGAAAAGAGTGAAAAATTAACTTGAAAAGATGCCGTATATCAAAAAGAAGAATTTCAAAAATTCCGCAATTAATCAATGAAAAAAATATTCGATTGTGACATTTTTCATAAAATCAATTCGAAAAGTGAATCATTTCCGCCTTTCATTTCGCCTTTTCCTCTAACAAACTATAACATTGTGCAGAATTTGACAATGTTATAATACGAGGATCATATGATAAGTCTGTTAACAATATTATGAGGGGATACTTTTATAGCATCCAACAATGGCGACAAATATTTATTTATTAAATGTATTAGACTGGGTCGTGGTCTATATAAAGGGAAAAGCAATTTCCAGTCACCCCACGAAAAAAAAGTTTTCATGATTTGCAAATTATTTCGTTCGTAGAACAAGCCGTCTGTGAGCAAAACGCTTCTGTGAACACCTTCAACAATTTTGTGTTGCATTTTTGTCAATTTTTTGTATAAAAATGTTGATTCTTGTCTTAGAGTAACTTATTGGTAGAATTACCCAGCAAAAACTCTCATTACCAAGTAATGTGGAAAATAAGGCAAAACCAAAAACCTTCAGTACTTATTTTTCGGATCCGTTTCTAATTATTTTTATAAAGGGATTGTAAAAAAATAAGTACTTCCACGCACTCTTACGAAAAGTTAATAAATAAGTACTTCTAAACTAGTTGTAAAATTAGTGGCCTCAGCAAGATACAAAATAAGTCATTATTGATAACTAGTCAAATAATGTAATAAGTGATTAAAACAACATTTTTATTAAATTATATATCGGCTTATTAACAATCTGAATACAGAATTTAGGGCTGTTTTTCTTTAAGCCTGGATAACTATGCTGCGTTAACAACAGCACTGCTATTCTCTGACTCACCACAAAAATGTAGAAAATTAATTTTTAAAATATGAAGTTCTATGAAATTTAACTTACCAATAACTACTTATTTAAACCATTATAAGGAAGTAATTATTTCATACTTCAAAATAATGCAGGGCGTAACGAGCTGTCATTACTAGGTAATGCTAAAAAATAATGAGGTGTCATTAACAAGTTTTTGCTGGGTATTAGATGTCTATAGTAATTTTTTCACATTTTATAAAAATAAATACCTTTCAAATGAGGAATAAATGATGAAAATCTGAAAGAAACGCCTCGGCGCTCATTTTTGTAAAATGTGTTTGAAAATGTTGACTCCATCATCCATCGTCTTTATAAAATTATTTCACAAAAATTGAGTCAGTGACGTCATTTTTCATCGGATATTCGTCATTTAGGCATCATTCGAAAGGTATTGATCTCTTCTATTATTTTTTTTATAACACCTTTTAACAAATGTTTCCAAGAAATATGAGATTTTTGCTTTCACTTTGAAAAACAATAATAAATCAATCTAAACGCCCGACTAAGACAAGAATAAAAATAGGTATTTATGTAATGTATTATATGTGTATGTAATTCCAATGGTTTATTAATTCACAAAAAAATTGACAAAAGTGTAACACACAAAAAATTACACGGGAAAAAATGAGGGTGTGCTATACAATTTTATACTCAAAGACCAAATGGTTCATCTAAAAACAGGCTCCGAACACATCTCGTAGAAAGCATAATTTTCTCGATCAATTGGTGATAAAATTTGTATACCCTAAAAGTCCACGATGGACCTCCTCTAGTCTAAGTGATTCAATGTTTATTTTCTGTGCCACCACCAACTAACCTAACCTAACCCACTTTCAATTGGCGTCCGAGCGACCAATGTTCTTTTTTAGAGGAGTTTTAATAGACCTTTCACTCATAAATGATCCAGAATTAAAATGGTAATATCATCGCTGAATAAGGACAGATAACACCAATTTGCAAACATTTTGTCTATGTGTATAATATTTTCTGATGTATTTTTGGTTTTTTAAACTCTAAAACGATATTAAAATATTTTTAATTTTCTACTGAAATTACACTTTTCGTCGAATATGTGTACACTCACTATGGAAATATAACTCCAATCAATAATAAGGGCTAGAAACAATATACTATATATACGAAGAAAAACTGTCATTTTTAAAGAAAATATGCGTATATATCTAGAGAAGGGTCCTTCATCTTGATAACTGCGGATTTCAATAACTCTTGACACTTCCTAAAATATAGCTAATTTTGTCTAGTTCCTCAATCCGAATGGACCTTTCAATAACAGTCAGGAGATTGTTGGAAATGAAATATATTTTTCCTGATCAGATCAAATTCAAAAATTGTTGCTTGGTTTTTCAATTCGAAGATTTTATTTGAAATTTCAGTAAGTTATTCTACGTAAAAGAAAACAAATCATTTTCCTGGATAATACAGAATTGGGTATCTTCTAGATGCATTGTGTCTACTTATCCATACCATAAAACATTTCCCAAAAAATGTGAGTTGAACTCAATACCAGCATCAGGCAAAATATATGCGTACTACATTTCCGATCTGGTGAAATTAAATAGTTAGTTTTAATGTTGTTTGATTAGTGATCGATTTTGCTTGATTTTTAGGAGTTTATTTCGATCAAGTTTTTCTTCTACGGAAAGGAGCTATCCTTCCTCCTCAACTATACACACTTTTACCATATACGCATTTCGTATCCTGTGTGGGGATAACTCATCAATGGACCTTATGCATAAAGTGCTTGTGTTACCATATTGTCATCAACCGTATATATATTTAAATTTTTGCAAATTTACATATGCGACATTTTGAAGAGTGTTATGATTTTCATAAAACCTTTCGCATTACCATTGACTGTAGTCTGATGGGGTTTCAGCACTTTTACAGTTTCTGTCCATGAGCTTCATAGGATGATCTTTAATAACAGTTATCCAAACTTTTCCGATATATTGTAGGGAAAATGAGTTTGCCTGTGATTAAAATTCTTTAATTTCAGTACTCTATTTCCAATAATCTACAAAAAATATTGTACTAAACCTAAGACCTGTTGCACTGTGTTACATACAGCCTCTAAGATATTTACACCAAGAATACCATGAACAAAAACAATATTTCTTCAATTCAATTTTTCATAGTAGCGATTCTATCATTCATTCTTCATCTTTGATAATGCCAAGTATATTGAATTTGTTGTTTGAAAATTTTCAATCGGAAATATTCACACTCACTATTCATTACTGCTGTACATCATCATCTTTTGAATGGAAATTAAGATGATTTTATTGAAAGTGCAGCATGTGCGCAAGAGATTTTCAAAATGATGGCCAAAAACAATTCAATTCGACGCGACGTTAAAACTATTGAGTATGGAATATGTTATTAAGAACAATTCAATACTTATTACGCACGCTGTTGCCTGCCTGCCTGCACATCAAATGCAAAACAAAATTACGAAAGTGACATGCATGTGCGCAGTAGATTTGATTTCGAATTTCAAACAATAATTGGTTGCTGCACATAGATGATAGATACAATATGGTCAGTAAGCTGGCACAGAGCATTGAACATTAAATAAGGACTTGTGGCCGAAAGGATTAATTGCTGTGGTACTATTCTACCTAATAGAAAATACAATCTAAAACACTTCATAACGCATCTGTTAATTGTTATATGAGAAGACTAACATTGAAATATATAATTTTTCAAATAAAAATCCGAAAAATCCCACAAATATTCCAGATGTAAAAATTATAAGCTTTTCCCCCTTTAATACGCCGTATGGGATATAATTCTATACTCACTGAAAGAGACCAACATTTAGAGCCGGCAAAACACTATAATAATTTAATTATAATATTGTTTACTTATATCCGATCAATATTTTAATTACTTATTTGTTTGGTTGATTATTTGATTATTTGATTATTTGATTATTTGATTATTTGATTATTTGATTATTTGATTATTTGATTATTTGATTATTTGATTATTTGATTATTTGATTATTTGATTATTTGATTATTTGATTATTTGATTATTTGATTATTTGATTATTTGATTATTTGATTATTTGATTATTTGATTATTTGATTATTTGATTATTTGATTATTTGATTATTTGATTATTTGATTATTTGATTATTTGATTATTTGATTATTTGATTATTTGATTATTTGATTATTTGATTATTTGATTATTTGATTATTTGATTATTTGATTATTTGATTATTTGATTATTTGATTATTTGATTATTTGATTATTTGATTATTTGATTATTTGATTATTTGATTATTTGATTATTTGATTATTTGATTATTTGATTATTTGATTATTTGATTATTTGATTATTTGATTATTTGATTATTTGATTATTTGATTATTTGATTATTTGATTATTTGATTATTTGATTATTTGATTATTTGATTATTTGATTATTTGATTGTTTGATTGATATTCAAGATATGAATTGAATTGTCGTGTTATTGTTCCACCGTTCAAACCTTGCCAAGTGATAGACTTATTTTCCCCCGATTTTTTTATCTTATTTTCAAATTGAAAATAATAAATTTGAGTTTTAAGTGATTTGTTCCCCCACAAAAATACAAATTTCGTTCACTTATTAACATAAATCATTTCCGAATTTGCAGCCGTTCTTGTGGATCGGTCATAACGTTCAAAATAAATTACGTCCAAAAGTCATTTTCGATTTTCTTAATATTTTAATAAAAAATCAAATATATTGTCATTTTTGCCAAATGCTCTGCTCCGCGTCCCGATCCCCGGGTTCCTTCCTCAGTGTGTTTGGCATCACGAAAACAATTGACGCAAACGTTTCGTCTGTTTTTGTCTGCTTTCAGCGAGAAATCGCCGAAAGGAAAACAGCAACCGCAGAAGAACGAACTACACCACCCCACCAACACACTACATTCAACAAAACATGAGAATTTCTGATTTTTTTTCGCCTTTCAAAAAGAAGAACAAGAGGCATATTTAACGAAAAAGCTATTTTTGTCAAAGTGAAATACCCTCTAAATCAAACACTGAAATTCTGAGCAAAAACGTAAGAAGAAAAGTCGTTTTCAAAACAAATATAAATTGTCAGATTTGTGTGTTTGTTGATCGCATTGCCGCGTCGTGTTATATTGTTTTCTACAATATTTTGTTAATATATTCAAAATGACAAATTTATCTGTGTGTTTCTTTTATTTTCCATTTCTCTGCTATTTCATTTCTTTTTCTTGAGAAATTTCGTAATATTTATTTATTGTTAGATTTCCTTTCGTAAGGCGGCCCCCCTAAACAAAATTGAAATGCCAACCAAAAGCAAAAAAGATATGACTTTGTCGCCAAAGCGTTTCAAACATCCCAGACGACAGAAGAGTCGACATTCCTTTTTCCGGTTGGCTGTGTTGTTTTTCTTTTAACATCACCAAATGTGCATTGGCTGCTGGTTGTGTAAATTTCCTCAAAACACGAATCTCTGTGTTGTTGTTTTTTTTTTCGAAATAAGTGCTACAAACAAGTGTTTATTTGTTGTGCTTTCTTTTTTCTCGGTTTCCCGTGTTTACATGGTGCTGTAAATGTAAATTTTCCCCCTGAAAATGTTTCTGTTATTGTCAGGTTTTTAAAAATGGTCATTTCTTTATTTTTGTCTTTAGTTTCGTTGATTTTGATTTATTTGCTATTCAATGTCAGTGTCCGAAAATACTGAATCATCAGTCAATGATTGTTGCATTTAATTATCGTTATTAAGCAAATGTCATGTTTTTCATTTGCGACACAAGTATTTATGTTTGTAAAAGAATTCAAGATAAATAGGTCATGAGGAAATAAGAACAAAATATATAAATTACGGACTTAATGATTTCGTCACACTGTGCGTATACTTAATATTAATCTATATAGACTACCGGTAATTAATTGACATCTGGCAAATTGCATTCCAAATGTCAATAATACGGAGAACAATAAAGTAAAGAATTTTGTCATGAATATATATTTAAATTATCATTAAAATTGGTTAATGTATACAAATGTTATTTGACATTTTATTGGCATATACTTGATATTAATTGTGGCATATTTCACGGAAAGTCTTGTAGTTTGCACAATTTGAAAGCGATTTCAACAGTGTAACGACAAATTTGTAGCTAACAATGAAAACTATAATATAGTGTAATATTTCAATTGTAAACAAGTTTTTCTGGACCGGCTTTTGATGTAACAAAAACAAAATAAAATTTCAGAAATTAAATTATTATTTTATTTAGTATTTTTTGGCCATTATCGACTTATAGGTAAACTTTTAAATGGAATACTAAGTTCTGCTCTGATTTCTCTCCCTAAGCCATTGACGAAAAACTCAAAAATCACCGCCCGCCAGTCCATATTACACTTGAAACGGATGATATACGCCTGAAACTATAGCCAAATTGATTTAGTTTACGTGTTTAGTTTTTCATTTCCTCATCCTACAGAACTACAAAGTTCCAAAGGATAAATATTTTCATTTTTTAAATACTCATTTTTAATACTTATCTACCCTATGGCACCGGTAGAAGTTAAAATTAAATAGGAGAATATCTGTATTAGTTTAGCACTAGCATTTCAAGTTTCCCCTCTTAAAAAGTAAAATATGAATAAACTAAATATGCTAAGGGGAAATTTTAAGTATTTTTAACAGGCATTCTCCTCTTTTATTTGAGATATATACTGATAAGCATTTAAAATAATTTATGAAAAATTGTATCCTTTGCAACTTTGCAGTCCTGTAAAAGGACAACACGATGAGGAAATGAAAAACTAAAAATGTCAATTAACTCCATTTTGCCTATAGTTTCAGACGTATATCATCGTTTTTTTTTTTAATTTTTAAGACTATATTAAATTCTCTAGCTTATGTTAGGTAGTTCGATAAAGTGTCGTATAACAAAAAACTATTTGACATTGTCTTTGTCACACTTATACGTGTACTTAATATTAATTTCAAAAACTGTGTGCGTATACGTAATAGAGATTCGATGCTGGTGCGGGACTACCTTACGTATACTTAATAATAATGTTGTTAACATTTTGAAAATTCCTCATAACTTTTAATGTCGCCAAACTATCTTACCCATTCGCAACTTAATTGATTGCCAACAAAAGCACATGTCATTTGAAATAATTTAGGAAATGTATGACAAATATTTCAATGATTTTTCATTGAATCATTTAATATTTATCTGTTCTGAAACTTAACTTGTTTTTATATATTTTCTGATTTTCACTCTACACTTGTACTCTTTGTTAATATTATAACAATTTTATATTGAATTAATATTACTTTGTGCTACTGTAAGCAAATTCATCATAATTTTTTTAATTAGTTTTTTTTTTAAGAAATTTTAAGCATTTTCATTTCAAATGATAGCATATTTTAACAGTTCACCCACCTCCTTGTAAATCATGTGCTTATCATTGGCGGTTCATTCCCCTTCCAATTCCCGGAAAATCGACCCCTCCCCCTCTTCACAACTAGTTGACCTTGCAGCAAATAAATCTTTCACTAGCCATTCAACAATTTCCCCATATCAAAAATAATGAAGATATTTACATTTTCGCATTTGTTTATATAATTAAAAAATCATAAAATGTTAACACTTATTGGTTTCACGAGATAAGTAGACGAAGATGCCACAATATCCTATGCAGGGTGGAGGGGGAGAATGTACATTTGTATATGTATATACAATATGAAATGAACCGCAACTAAGGCGTAGAGCAAATAATTCACTCATCCCTGCAATGTGTAGTGGTGGTAATTTTTGAATATCAACAATGAGGGGGAAATTTTCACAACGAAATAATTAACAGTAGGGGGACGCACTTCAAAAAATATAATTTCAATTTAAATTTAAAAATCATTAGTTTTGAAATAAATATTGCAAATATATATAATTAAAATATAAATAATTGTGTGATACCACAAATACCTCTGAGAAAATGAAATTTAAGTTTAAAAATCATTAACCCTGAGATAAATATTGTAAATACTGAAAACAGCATTTGTGATTCCTCAAATAACTCTGGGAAAATTTTCATATCTTCTATATTTCTATATGAGTAGGCAAAAATATTAATAAGCACCGATGTTTTGAGGATTGATTGAGAGGAGCAGGAATTTATTTCACTAGCAACTCCCTATACTAACAATTGGGTTAGTATATTTTTAAGGAAATAATCGCACTCTTTAATGTAAAAAATGAAATCATTTTTTTGATAGATTTTATTTACTGAGTAAATCGACAAAATGGCAGCATAACCTCAATTATCCAATGTAAGGGCACTGTGCGTATAATTAATATTAATTTATAAGATCACTGTACGTATGATTGATATTAATTCTCTTTTTGAATTCGGAATCGGCCATAACTTGTAGAATTATTAAACGATTTTCACAATTGAACTGAAAGTCGACAACATTTGCATGGTTTCTATTCAAAGTAAAACGTTAGACATTGCCTCTATCTTTATAGGAATACAATTAAGATAATTTCTTGCAATGGCTCGGCCTTGTGATTGGTACTTCTCTTAAGCCATCAATAAGGTCCATCACAAAATTCCAAACTACGGTTGATATAGACATTATTCCTCTCATTACTTTCTTGAAGCAAAGCTAGTCATATTTGCATAACCGTATTTAATGAGTGAATTCGTGTATTCAATGTCAGAACACTGTGCGTATACCTAATATTTATTTATTTGAATATTATTAATATTAATTCTGCGTTTATCTACTGAATCGGCCATAACTTGTAGAATTATTAAACGATTTTCACAATGGAATAGCAAACATTGAACTCCAACCTTGTTCGTTTATATAATTCAGATTTTATAATTTTTACGTTTCATATAATACTTTTACTATATATGATGGCTTTAAAATAAAGCTATGCATACCGGAATGACAATATTATGTCTATTATTTAATGCACGGACAGTGTGCGTATACTTGATATTTATTTATAAGATAACCGTACGTATACGTGATATTAATTCTGGTTTTATTGGGAAATGATCTATAATTTGTAATGATCTATAATTTTTGAAAGAAAATTTATATTAAAAATAAATCGTTGCATTATTTTACTCAACAGACACTACTCCCTCTTTCCTTCTTCCAATACCTTATCTTCCGTAGGCCATTTATAGTGGACATCCCCTGAGTGTTGATACAGTGAACAAGAAATAAATGATAGTAATTCCATGCGATTGGTGCTTCTTAAGCCATATATGCCATTTTTAACCTTCAATATAAGACCTTATTCGCCAAATTGCAAACTCCTGTTGATATGGATAGACATTTTTACCGAAATATATATCCCTTCAGTCATGTTCTCCTTCAACTAATGTAATTCTAAAATCATAAAGCTTAGCTATTCATATTGGATAACCATATTTACAAAGTAAATTTGGAAAAAGGTAATTATTCAATGTAAGGACACTGAGCGTATATTTAATATTCATTTATGAGATACCGCTGTACGTATACTTGATATTAATTCTGATTTAATTAGGAAATCGTCCATAACTTGTAGAATTATTAAGCGATTTTCACAATTCACAATGTAAATGAAAGGCGAAAACATTTGCATAATTTCTACTAGAAGTAAAAAGTTACACTATTTCGATATATCAAATTTATTAATCGCTAAGGCATTGTCTCTGTCTTTACCATAATTGTATATCGTAAATATCTCGAAAGCTAGAAAGCTTCGTTAAACTAGAAAAAACTCATATTACCACTGAATTAAGTATTCTAGAATTTGGTTTATCGTTTGTTACATTATTAAAATTCCCGATACGAGCAGAGCGTAATTTTTATCTTTGGGAATTTTATTCCAAAAAATTTGCGCTTTGTTTTTTTTTCTTTTTTGCATAGTGATTACCCCTAATATTTCACACGGTTTAGGGAATAACTCTTCAAAATTATTTTAACTATATATATATAAATATTTTAAAATAAACAAAACCCATTGTTATTGTTTAGCAAGATGCACGGGGGGAAATACGAAAATAAAAGATATTCTTTTAGTATAAACACCAACAAAAAAAATATTCAGTTTTCATAAGGAAAACAAAGATATTATAAAAATTAATAATTTTCATTTGATGCCAGCCACCTATGAATGAACTACGGAAATGATTCACTTTTATTGAAAAATAAAATAATATTGAGATATTATTAGTTTTTTTTAATTAGAAATTATTTGATTTTGTGAAACTTTGTTGTGCCGAGATTGGAACAGGAATTCCGTTTAAATAAAAAACCAAAGGAAAATGTAAACACAGTGTTCCGCTAGACTTAGACAACAATTAAACAAAACAACAACAACAAATGTTTAGCTAATAAAACAATCGACTTTTTTGTGGAATTGTGTTATTTCATTACTCCTGGGACAGACACACAAAAATTATTGAGATTAGTAGCAGCATTAACAGCAACGACAGCACTTGGACGAAAGAAAAATGGCCACCGCATTTCTTAATCGTTTTCAACGAGAAAAAAGCGAAAAACATCCTCTCTTAACGAAAGACCAAAATAAACCACAGAAGAGAGCCTCCGAAGCCGAACGCGGAAGTGAGACCGCTTCCGCGAATGAACTGAAAATCGAAGAGAACGAAGGCGAATACGCGGGCTCTTCGTCGGCTAAACCACTGCGGCGGCGATCATATGTTTTTGCCACTCTTAAAGATGTCATTGATCTGGCCAATGATGATGAGAAGAATAAATCGGCAAAAACAACAGCCAACGCCAACGCCGCCGCCACCAACAATCAGCCAGAGAGCAGCAATGCTGGCAACAAAGAAGAGAAGGATTCCGCAACAGATGCAGCGACGAGCACGCAGCCGGCGCAACCGCGTCAGCAGAGACGCTATATGCGTAGTGCTACGGCGGCCAGTGTAACACAGTTGCTGTCCGATGGTTGCAATAGCCTGTTGCAAAGATTCCGTCGTAATCCGAGCGAACGACCTGAGCAAAAATCGCAAACGCAACAACAGCAGCGGGAACGGGAACGGGAACGTGAACGCGAAAAACAACAACAACAGAAAACAAATCGGTAAATTATTGGCGATAATGACGAGCAAAATGCGCTTCTTGATGATTACATTGAATGTTAAAAAAATATTGAAAAAAAAAGAAAAACAAAACAAAAATTCAAAATAATTACAACAATCATTTAATAGCTCATCAATTTACAATTATTTGGAAGAGTTTTTAAAAACGATCACTTTACGCGCTTGGCGACATTTAAACAAAAAGGCGGTGCTTTTCTCATCAATTTTGTGGTTAATTATGTAAAGCAACGGTTCAGTGTTTAGTTTTGAAAAAGAAAAAATGCAATCACGGCTATTTTGTGTTTAATTGTCATTTAAAAAAATAATAATAAATACAACTCAACATATTATGAGATTCTAACCGCAAAACTGCTGCTGCTTGATTATCAGGGTTTAGAAAATAAAACAAAGGAAAAACATGTGTGCTGTTATTATCTTCTACAATATTTATTTTTACAATAATTTCCTGTGGCCAGATGTGTTTATTTTCATTGCCGGCAATGGTGTGATGCGATGTGGTTAATGTCTCCGCTAAAAATATAATCAAATAATCAGTTTTTAAAAATCAATTAAAATCAAATCTTTGTGAAGACGACAAATTCCCACGAACAATTCTCAACAACAACAAGTTTACACAAGCTATTTTAATGTTGTGCCTAAATGACCCATATCTTCATTATATATGTACGACGAGTGTATAAATTATATAAAAACAAAATCGGTCAGTGTTTCTTTAAATGCCGCTAATTTCGAAAATAAATATATATATATTGTGTATGTGTGTGTTTGAGTTTTAAAAATAAATCAATTTAATATAATGATTCGATTCCGCCATAAATATATATGTTTACATACTATGTGTGTATGTCAGGTTGTTAGTTTGTTGTTCTCTCTTTAAGCACATTCAACTCTCTCCCACACACAAGCTCTCTGTCTCTTGGTTTTATGACAATCATTTATTTGCTCTCTTTCACTCACTGACTGTTTTATTTGGTAGCAGCAGGTGGAAAAGCTTCAAAAGCTTTAAGCGCTCATAAATTATAAGCGACATGTTCATAAAACCACAAGCAGATTAAGCTACAAAATATTTCAAAAAATATATATAATGAACTTTTCACCAAATATTTCTACAACAATTAACAAAGATATTCTCTACCTTGATCTTTTCAAAAGAGATTTATAGCAGAGAGTGAGAGACAGGTGGAAATTGTGGGAGAGCGTGTGCCAGAATGGAATTGCCAGATCAGTAATATTTAATTGCTTAAAAAATATGGGTGATCATGGATTTTTCATAACGACAATTTTTTTTCTAATTGAAGTCATTTTTACACAGGTTGAAAGTTTTTTTTGTAAAGTGGTAAAGAGGTATTGATATATAGCGTTACCAGCAAGTTCTTGAAGAATTTCCATTGTTGGCTTCCGCCCAGTTCCCTTCCACTTGTTTTAGTCAACCATTTGTCAATTTCGACTGCCTAGTTTTTTAAAACAGAGTAGCCTTTTGTGCCCGTTATTAATTCCACCTAATAATAAATTACCTTATGAATTATATGATGAAAAATGACGACCTACAAAGATTTTAGTTGGGTTATTTCGTATTTTTAATGATAACGATCTTATTGTTTATTCGAAATTGAAAGAATCGAGAATTTTAAATTTAATAACAAATTTCAATGATAGTATGCACAAATCCCTAAAATTGTATTTCCCAGAAACAAAAAATTCTTCATTAAAATCCCTAAATTTGTGATAGATTAAACTCCAATCTTGTTCTTTTCGTTGAAGTTTTTATCATTTTTACTTTTTGTATAATAATTTTACTTTAAAATAAAGCATTATGTCTATCATTTAATGTACGGCCAGTGTGCGTATACTTGATATTTATTTAAAGGAACACCGTACGTATACTTGATATTAATTCTGATTTGATTAGGAAATCGTCCATAACTTGTAGAATTATTAAGCGATTTTCACAATTCATAGTGGAAATGAAAGGCTACAATATTCGCATAATTTCTATAAAAAATAAAACGTCTCATTGGTTTGCTCTAACAACGTCACTAATCAGTAAGACATTGTCTCTATCTTTATGAGATTAAAATGAAAGTAATTAATTGCGATTGGATCTTCTTAAGCCGCCATATATGTCTTTATAAACCTTAAATATATGTTGATATGGATATACATTTTTTATCCACAAAATAAATCCATTCAGCCATGTTCTCTTTGAACTAAGACACTTTGAAAATATTAAAGCAAAAGCTATTCATATTGCAAAGAAAATTTGGAAAAATGTCTTTCTTCAATGTAAAAGTACAGTGCGTACAGTTGATATTTTCTACTAAGAACCATGTGCGTATACTTGATATTAATTCTGGTTTAATTGGGATACGGTTTATAACTTGTAGAGTTATTAACCGATTTGGATTTGGAAATGAAAGGCGACAACATTCGCATAATTTCTATTAATTATAAATCGCTTCATTGTTTTGTTCTAACAAAGTTATTCATCATTATATCTATCTTTATGGGAATAAAGCGGTGGCACAGCCTTGCGATTGGTGCTCCTCAAGACCATCATTAGCTTTGAACATAAGACTTCTTTAATAAAATAATGCACATACAATGTTTTTTCCATATAAATTAAATCCATTATTTCAGTTATTGCTTTAAAATTAAAAAAATAATAATAATAAAATTAAAACACACAAATAATACCGTTCCTTTTAGTGATGGATTGTAATTGACGTTTTCACTTGATGCAATTTTTTATTTTCCCAAAGTCAACAAATATTCTGCTGTTACAGCTTTTCTTAATTGGACAGCCTTAATAATATACATATTTAATATTAATTTATTGAATACTGTATATTAATTCCATAATTGACCCACATCTCACATTTAAAGAAAGAAAAGCTCCAACCAATACCAAATTGAGGAAGGTAAATATTGCGTTTTAAAATCGCATTAACTGCAACTCATCGTTTAAAGTAGGAAACAAAAAAATTAATTTGTTTATTAATTATTTGTAATGTTGTATAAAATGGGCCTTCCTTTTATTTGAATCTAGACACTGTACGTATACTTAATATTAATTTTGTTACATGGTTGTGAATACTTAATATCGAATTTGGATTCCATTTGATAACCATGTGCGTATACTTTATGATGATTAACTCTCTAAGTCATGTCTTCAAGTTTGCAAATTGTTTTTATCAATTCAAACATTTGTGATGATACGAAATGTGATCTGAATTTACTAAATAAAATAATAATTTATTATTTTCAAATATGAACTCGAATAAAAAACTCAAATAATTTCGTTCCTATTGCAGTTAGATAGATAGATTTGGTACCGTTGGGTGTGGATTAAGTCATACTTAATTGTCTTACCTTTAGTTTAAAGAAAACCTTAACACTGTCAAAAATTGTTTACCAATAACACAACTAGAGCTTATGTACATATGTGTAGCAAAATTGGCGAAAAATAGGGGAAATATTTGGTGATAAAACGCAACATTTTTTCTATGGCCATTCAAATTCAAACCGGTGCGTATACGTAATACTGAATTTGTATTATAATCTGTACGTATACTTTATGGAGTATACTCTGTACGTATACTTAATGGAGTGTCTCTGTACGTATACTTAATGTAGTATACTCTGTACGTATACTTAATATTAATTATTGATTACATTTGGAAATTGATCTCTATACCTCTTAGAAATACAAAGGAATGTTTTTAATTTGTAATTAATTGCCAAACTCTTTTTTATTTTTATTATTATAAACTTATCTGAACAATGCTATTACATTTAAAAAGTTGTTCAAATTGTCGAAAAAATATGTCTGATTTCAACTTTGACTTATAAAAGAATTTGTGACTTTACAGTTTTTTCTTTTCGTTACAAAACATCTGGCCACTCTAAAGGGTCAATTGTTTATTTCGTGCCTCTTTCATTTTCAAAACAATGCGATCTCTCTTAATCTCTGTCACGTTTTTGGCATTTTGTGAACTGCCAAGCTTTTTGGTTGGCAAAAGTTTTACCTCTCCAAAAAGCTTTAAGGGTTTGTCTTTGGTTCTTGTATTAAGAACATTCAAATTGCTTATCACAACATAAAGCTTTTTGAGCTTTTACATCTCTTGGCTAGACAGCGAGTATGCGGGGGAAGAATTTGAAAATTTGCTTTGTCCGTTCGTTTTTTTTGTTATTGTTTAAAAGTGCACTGCGCTGCTATTTTACTTTTGCTGCGTAGACTCTTCAAATATTACTTGCCAGTACTTTTGTTGTGTGTTATTGTTTGATCTTTGTTGTTGGTCTTCTTCTTTGTATACAAGTTCTTTGGTTGCGTTTTCCTTTATTCGATTTCTTGTGTTTTGTTTTGCTGCTGTGTCATCATCAGCGCTCCCACCCCAGAGTTCAAGGTTCTTGGATGATTTTACTAAAAACGAGAACAACAACAAAGGCAACAATAGCAATTGATTTGTGCTGGCTGCTGCACAGATGCATTGCATTGGATTACATTGCTGAAGCAGATGTAATGTAATGTAGCGCTATCACACATTGTGTTGGCGTTGTGTAGAGTTTGCACTCATTCATTCTTTGCGGTCATACTTGTGGGCAGCCGCTGCACTTTTCTGCAGACCCACGATATGGTGCTCTGTGTTGCAAAAGAAAGAAGAAAACGCGAAAAAGTATTCGTACATATGCAACCTTTTGGCAGGCAGCAGCTCATTTTTTTTTAAATACTAGGAAGTTTTCACCTTTAATTCCGTTCTGGTATTTTTAGATATCGCTCGCTTTTGTGTCTATTTTGTGGTTATTTATGTTGCCTTTTTGCATTGCCCGTCAATGCGGAAATGTTGTGCGGCGGAACTTTTTTCTTTCTGGCTAGCGTTGTGTCGCAAGAATGAATAGTGAGTGGTGGCTGGCGGCCGCCTTGTCTCATTACACAGTTCAGCTCCTTTTCTTTTAGCTGTTAATTTGAATTAAAATTAATTATTATTTATTTTTTCCTTGGCGGTTTATAGATCGCATTTAAATACTTTTGTGCATATTGTATACGATTATTGGCCATCATACACTTCGATTGGTCTGGGAGTGGATTCCTGTTCTTCTTTCTTGTCTCACAAGTCTTAGCGCGCAAAGTTCATTGTATTCTTTGTGTTGTTTGTTGGTTTTGCATGTGATGTGATTTCTCTTTTGTTTTGGTTTCAAAACGAAAAGTATTAACAATAAAATATAGTATTTTTTTTTAAATAAGTAATATTCATTCTTCAATGCCTTCGAACAATTGAGTAGGTTTGTTTCTTCAAAGAAAAAAATCTATAATCATTTATGAATTATTTGGATTGTATGTCAGGAGATAAAACGTTCTCCGTTCAAATTTTATACTCGTAAATTCATTATCAAGAAATGCATTTTTCCCCACCACATGTTTTGTGCATTATCTGAGAATTGTTTTTATTACAAGAAAAAATTCCACAACAATACGAAATGATGAGCAAATCATTGCTAGAAATAAATTACGAGAGCTGCTTCAGAAGTTTCTTAAAGGTGAACACAATGAGGCCTAGAGCTAGGCAGGCAGTTTGAGAAAAAACAACACATTTTTTATTCTCCAGTCATGTCCTAAAAATGATATTGGAATGGAGATTTTCCCTTGTTTGTCGTGTTTTTTTTATAGATTTTTTAACGGGACAGCCTACATTATATGCATTAATTAATATTAAATTTATGAATACTGAGCTATTAATAATATTAAGTCCACGTCTCACATTTAAAGGTATCTATTCATTTGAAATTGCCAATAAAGATTTCATTTTAAAATCGTCTTAAGTGCAACTCATCGTTTAACGGGGGAAACATTATTCCAAAAATTTTAATTTGTTTATTATTTATTTTTCAAGTTGTGAACAATATGCATTTAAATGTAAATGTCAAATAGCTATACTAAATCCCAACTTTAAATTTAGACAATGTACGTATACTTAATATTAATTTTGTGACATGGTTGCGTATATTTAATATCAATTGTGTGTTCATGGTTGCGTATACTTAATTTGGGAACAATGTACGTACACTTTGTAATGACACCATAACCCACCAATGACAATAAAGACTTCATTTTAAAATCGTCTTAACTCATCGTTTAAAGTGGTAAATATAATTCAAAAAAAAATGTTTATTATTTATTTGTCAAGTTGTGAAAAATATGCATAGAAATGTCTAAAATATATTTTTCTTCAAATAGTGGGTGTCTTCTAACTATCCACTATGTCAGTTTTCTTTCACTTTAGACACTGTACGTATACTTAATATTAATTTTGTTACATGGTTGTGAATACTTAATATCAATTGTGTGTTCGTGGTTGCGTATACATAATATCGATAGTTTTTCATGGTTGCGTATACTTACCAAATAATTTTGTTTCCATTTGGGAACCGTGTGCGTATACTTTATAATGATTAACCACCTAAATCACAACTTCAAGTTTGCAAACTGTTTTTATCCTTTCAAACATTTGTGATCATATGAAATATGATTTTCATTTATTAATGATAATTGCCTTTGTACGTTAAAAGAATAATTTCGAGTTTTACAATAAAAATTCGATTAAAAAGTGAAAAATCCAGTTTTAACATAACGTCATTCAAATGGTTCTTCTCTCCCATTTCTAATATCCATTGGACTGTGTGTTCCACCCACCTTCCTGGCCAAGTGAAATGTTTTGAATAATATATGAATTGTTTTTATTTTTTGTAAAATATATTTTATATTATTTTTGGCAAATATACATGCGCCTCAAATATATTAATTTTTCGAAATTCCGCGTCGTAATTTTTTTCTGCCACAAATATTAATAGAACCCAGTGACGTATGAGTTATTATTATCAACGTAGCGTTATGCCAAATCGTTGGTCGTTTACGTCGCGCGCGGGTTAAACTCAAAAGCCCTACGATTATCGAAAACATTAGTAAACAGTTCAAATTTAAAATCTAAATCAAATAAATTTCAATAATATTTCTATTAATTTGTATAATAAGCAAAATATTTAGCTAGAATTATAAATGATTCATGAGAAGAGAAAAAAAATCTGAAACGATTAGATGTTAGAACGACGGCTGTTATTAGTTTGCCATACAATGTAATGTTGTGAATGCGATTGAATCTGGGAAACCATAAAAAATAGACTAATGTGTTGCTAATGTGATATTATTTTGGAGCATTATAAAATGATTATGAGTTTTCTTGTATCCTTACACAAAGTTTACCTTCCCTTGAGTGAGTGTTGGCGTGCTGACTTTCATTCGCTTTGTAAGTGGTCAAAATTTGTTTATGTTTGTACAAGATATGGGCGTTTTTATTAATTTGTTCCAAATTAATATTAATTATACGCATTGTGGGTTCCCAACTTGATAAATCATTTAATGTACGTTTATCTTCCAAATTACAAATATCTTCCATAATAACAATGCAATGATCAGCATTTATCAACTCCAGTGTCTACAGAGGCATTAAAATTCTAATAGTGATTTTGGTTGTGACATATTCTCAAAGTAGCGATACTCCTTGCCTTAGTCGTATTTAAATAAAATCAGTTTTGTATCTAAGAGAAATAATTAATGTTCAGCAAGTAGTTTTTCGGTTCACACACGTATACTAAATATTGACAAAATCAATATTAAGTATACGCGTTGAGTTAGTGCGTATACTTGATATTAATTAGAAGTAATTTTCGAATATCTTCTATATATTTTCGAATTCTGAAGGGATTTTGGTCATTTAGAAAGCAAATTGAAGTCAAGACCACAGCTTTCCAATATAACTCAGAAATACCTTTATCTTAAGAGCACAACAATAAACCATTTTGCTTCTGACAAATTTCCAAGTTAGGGATCTTACCCTAGTAATATTTAAAATAAATGAGTTTTATATCTAAGAGAAATTGTTATTTTCAAGTTCACACACGTATACTTAATATTGATATTGACAAAATCAATATTACGTATACGCGTTGAGTTAGTGCGTATACTTAATATTAATTAGGAGTAATTTCCGAATATCTTCTTTATCTTTTCGAATTTTGAAGGGATTTTGGTCATTTAGAATGCAAATGAAAGTCAAGAATGTAACGTTCCAATATAGCACCGAAATAAAGACAATACGTTAATACATGGCACGAAATATGCCTTTCTCTTAAGAGCACAACAATAAACCATTTTGGTACTGACATATTCCCATGTTAGGGATACATATGCCTTACCCTAGTAATATTTAAGTTCAATGTATTTTATATATGTAATAGAAGTGGTTATTTTTTCAGTTTACACACGTCTACTTAATATTAATATTGAAAAAATAAATATTAAGCATACGCGTAGAGGTAGTGCGTATACTTGATATTAATTTGGAGTAGTTTTCGAATATCTTCTATATCTTTTCGAATTTTGGAGGGATTTTGGTCATTTAGAATGCTAATGTTCCAATATACCAACGAAGTAAAGGCAATACCTTAATATAATGGCTCTAAATATGCCTTTTTCTCAAGGGATAAAATAAATATCTGTGAAAAATGACAATAACTCCAACTGAGTTCTATCAATATCAATATTATTCAATAGATTTTTGTTATTTTAAATACTAAATTTATGAAAGCAATTCAAGCAATTATGTATTCGAATAAAATGATTTGAATGAATCATCATAATTTTTCATTAATTTCAAATATTTCCTTTTTATGCTGCTTTCCTTTAGTTCTCGGTTTTCTTTTCTTTCTAATTCTTGTGTTAGAAAAATTTGAAACGTTTAATTAGTTGTGATATATTTTGTTTAGTTTCTTCTTCTTATTTAACTAATTAATTAATAAAAATGTATTTATATGATCATTGAGCATAATCAGATATTTTTTATGACCGAGTCTCTCTCTTACACACGACGGAGAGATAACTTTTTAGGCTCTTTGAAAATGAGAACATTTCTTTTCGTAGTTAATCCACCTTGCAGAAGAACATACAATACTTTGCAATACATTTATTTCGAAATGTTTATACAATAAGGCACACACAAAGTTGTACATAAAATTCAAATAAAACAACAACAAATTATAGTCGTCGACCATTACCAAAAAGAAAAATTAAATTCTGGCTGACTGGCTGGCAGGCAGGCAAGACTAGACCGCATGAGATTATTTTGTTGTCGTTGTTGTTGTTTTGAAAAACATCGTTTTTATGAATAAAGTATTTTTAGTGCGCAAAAATAATTTTGAATTTCTACTGAAAGTAGTTCAATGTGATGTATGTGATTTGGTGTACTGAACACATTCAACTTTTTTTATTGGTTTGGCAGGTGTTGTTGTCCCCTGTTCGGAGAAGAACTTACTTTTCTGAAAATTTTGTGGTTCGCATCTCTCAGTATTTCCTGAGTTTTCGCGTTTTTTTTCTTCATCTACTTAATCTTGCGTGTAGGCAAATTGCGTAGACAAAATTGTGTGCTCTTGTGTGTATTTTGGAATATTACTACTGTCATGTTCGAAAGTTTTAATGGGGTTTCTTGAGGAGCAAAAAAATCGTATCGAAACGCTACGCCCCCACCTTCTCTCTACAGTCGACTGACTAGTCGACATGTGGTGAGCGACCGCAAGAAAGAAAGAACGTTGCTGCTCTCTGTGCGGTGATGTTCTCTCCGATTTTCACGATTTTTCTTCTTTGTATTCCCAACAACGGCGAAAACTTTTCACACAATTTCAGCAGCACATATATCTTACATTTTTTTCTTGTTGATTCGTTGGTTCTGCGCTACCGTTGAAAATACGAAAATTATAGACGTGTGAGATTCAGTTAATTTTTGATTTTTCGACAATACGTTTGAACGATGATAATCAGCAGCGGCGCGCGTGTTTGAAAACTAAGAATTTATAAGAAAAAAAGTGATTGCGAAAATAGAAAAAAATAATTATATACATACGTACATATATATAAACATAGATATACAACATTGATGTGATATAGAAAAAATAGAATAAAATAGAAAAAAATATTTAATTAAATATAACGAAACTACTAAAAAACAACTCCAAAAATAATGGAAAATTTAAAAGAAAAACCCTAAACGGAAAAATAAAAATGTTTTGAAAATTAAGCCCAAAAGTGATCGTTTTTGAAACCCAACTTCCAGCGAAACGAAAAAAAAAACACAAAAAATAAATAAACGAATTCTCCTCCCTCAACTTGCAGTGAATTCAGATTTCTGCGCGAACGACGCAGTAACAGCAAAACTCCCAGCAGCAGTAGCAGCGGCAAAAAGGATAAGCATCGCAATTCACGTCGCTACTCCAAGGAGAGCGCCGGCAGCGGCGATCAAGCCAACGACTCGTCGTCGTTATCTACACATTCTTCGCGTTCCTCGAAAACTCCCACCAACCCGATGAGTGATCGTTATCGTTACAACCGTTACTATGGCGGCGCTGGTGGTCTGGGCACCTCGGCCACCTCGACAGGCCTGTATGACCCCACGTCGTCTAGCAGTGGTGCGGGACGATATCAGAAAAGTTCTACGACCGCCGTTTCGGCCTTAGATCGTTTGCGTTCGAATCTAAGTCCGGTGTCCTCGTACTACAAACCCTTAATGCGTACATTTAGTGTTAGTATTGAGAAAATGATTTTATCCCCCTGGCCAAAGGTTCATTTTCTTTTTGAGCGATACAATGATATGATATTTTCATAATTTAATAATTTTAATCACGTTCTATTTAAAACTTTTTAAATATTGTTTTTTTTTTCTAATTTTTTTTAATTTAATATTTTTTTATTTATGATTCATATGAAACTGTTGTGTTCACTTCAGGAACACGACGTCGTCCATCGACGTCGTTGTTGTTTTTCTATAGCTATGTTTTTCTTTCCCTCTTTTTTCTTGGCTCTGGACAGATTCAAATTCATATGTTTATACATATGTTAGGTCGGTCGGTCGGACATACATACGTTATGTGTGTGTGTGTTTGGTTTTGGATATACACATGTTATTAGTTGTTTTTAAGTTTGTTTATTTTTCTTTGATCGCAATGAAAATGCATTAATATTTTTAGCTAATGATGACAGGTCTACTGTCGTCAATTGTGTTGTTTAAATGGCTGTGTCATCTAACAACCGAAAATATCTCAATTTTCCAATTTTCACTTAGAGCGAAAGAAATATACTTTTAGAAAATTCCAAACTTGCCTCCAGATTTTCTCAATACAGAACATTTCCTTAGCTACATAATCAGGGGAAAAATTAATAGAAAAATTTATAGCAATAAAACGATCGATGGCAAATTACGTCCTAAAAAATATAACAATAATTTTCTTCGACATGCTAGAACTCATCTATTTTTAAATATCACGGTCGCAACAAAGCTAGAGTTAAAGAAAATACAACCTTTAATTTCGGTATACGTATACATAATATTCATGTATCACAAAATTAATATTAAGCATACGTGTAGTGGTACTGCGTACGTATATTTAATATTAATTATGAGTAATATGCGAATATCTTCTATATCTTTTCGAATTCTTAAAAGATTCTGGTCATTTTGAAAGCAAATGAAAGTCAAGACCACAACGTTACAATATAATACCGAAGTAAAGATAGTGCATCAAAATTTCACCACAAAATAAGCCCAACATTAAGCCAAAAAAATAGAGAATTAACTATCTGTGAAATATGACAAGCTCTAACTGTTTGTTCAAAATCGATATCAATATGAAGACAACTTCGTATAGGAGTCATAAAAAGAGTCAGGTTCCTTAAAAGAAAATTATGTTGAAGTGGGCATACGTATATTGTAGGTTTAAATAAAACTCTTAAAGAATTAAATAGTTTCCAATATTGCAAAAAAAAACGGGTTGCTTTTAAACAATGGGAATTCTTTCAGGATCACCCAATATTCATGAAATTGCATACGCTTTAAATGCTAAGAGCTCAGACTAGGTAATTTTAGTACTCCCTAGACGTTGCCTATTCTGCAATATTTCTAGTCATTCCGAATTGTTTCAGATGTTTAGGTAATTTAGTTCTTCTTTGTAAATTTAATGTTATATAATTATATCCCTCTACAGAAGACCTTCTATGCTCGCTTAATTGGAATATTGGTTAATCTCGGTAATGTCTCCTTTCATACAAAGATAAAGTCCTAAAAAATATTTTTTTATATATTTTATGAGACCTAGCAAAGCACAAGATCTTTATCTCCTTATCTTACGTTAGCCAACGTAATGCACTGTTTATATAGGGAACATCACCTGATTATCAGTGATAAAATCAATATTCGATTTCTAAACCATACACTAATGGATTTGGTTTATTTATTATCCTTCCTGATCAACAATTTTCACATAGTATATCCCTCAATACAACCGAATTCTTCTGTCGAAATATTATATATTTCTTAATTCAATATTATACCCTTTTTTAACTATGCACTATCGGATATAGACTATATAACTGAAAATTGTTCATATAAATTTTGGTTTCACTCTTTCTGTCCTTCCGATTTAACTTCTCAGCTCTCTCTCATACTTATTGATCAAAGTGTTCACGTAGAATATAGAACCCGATCTTTAAATCAATTCCATCCTGTCTTTAAATAAATTAGTATTGACCAAACGTTTGCCCTAAGAAAAAAGAACCGGGCTTTTATATTCATAAATATAAATAAAATGATTTGACTTTCGAACGATTTTTTAAAATTATGAACAGGTTAATATTTAAAAAAATATAAATAATACCCAAAGACCGGATTAAATCACAAATATCTCAGAAAATGTTCATCATAATTATAATTTGCTGACTTTTTTTTGTGGATTTTTCCCTCACCGAAGTGTTATGATCTTCAATACAAAATTAAGAATTATGACCGGCGGTGGGACATGGTAGGAAGACATAACCACAATTATTCTCAGCCACTTCCCAGACGGAAAAATTAATAATATCTGGATTCGCTCAAAAATATCCCAGAAAAAAAAAAACTTCAAAATATTTCTTTCTTTTCGTTGAGTCCTCTTTGTATGGTTATATGTTGAATAAAACAAAACTTAATTATGGCCGCCATGGTAGGAAGACATAATCCCAATTAAATACGATTATTTACATCCACAAATATCCCACATGGAACAAAATCTGAGTTCATCTAAATCAGTGAGAGTTTATCTAAATATGTGAGATATAATTTTCTACCCACTGAAAGTGACCTACTACTTGGAGCAAGCTTCGAACGTATAATACAATTTATTAGAGAAGCTTGGCAAGACTAAAAACAAAAACACCCAATAATAATAATAGGAATATTAATAAATTCAAAATTAAAAAAATACAACAAGCAGTTTGACGAAGCGCGATGTATAACATTTTCTGATGGCTTTCTAAACTCAAAAACGATATTAAAAAATATGGATATTTTTTTAAAGAAATTTTTAATAAAATTTCAATTTCGCCGAAGGCGAACATTTGTACTCTCATTTTGAAAATATTATAGACCTTATATCCGCTTATATGTTAAAATAAATGTATTTATTATGGCAACAAATGTTACGAAATTCACTTTTACATAGAAAAGGCGTTTTAAAAAACAGTCTCCAAAAAATTGAGAAATATTAAAAAAAGTCAGGTACGAATTTTAACGAAAACAATATCTATATGTAGAAGATTTATTGATAAATGTTTTAATTTGTAATTTTAATTTTAATTTGTATGGGGAATTTTCGTGATATTTAGCCAAAAATTAAAAAATCTTGCTTTAAATAATAGTCTTTTGCGTCCACAAAAATGGTATAATTTCTAAATTTATTTAAAGATATTTTACAAAATATTGTTTCAGATTTTTATCCTATTTTTAGGGAATTTTTCGTGCCATCAAAAAAATTCCCCATACAAATTAAAATTAAAATTAAAATTAAAACATTTATCAATAAATCTTCTACATATAGATATTGTTTTCGTTAAAATTCGTACCTGACTTTTTTTAATATTTCTCAATTTTTTGGAGACTGTTTTTTAAAACGCCTTTTCTATGTAAAAGTGAATTTCGTAATATTTGTTGCCATAATAAATACATTTATTTTAACATATAGGCGGATATAAGGTCTATAATATTTTCAAAATGAGAGTACACATATTAAAGAAGCATTCGGCGAAATTGAAATTTTATTAAAAATTTCTTTAAAAAAATATCCATCCAAATTTTTTTTTTTTTTTAGTTGGACGGTTCCTAAACCACTGATTCTGTGTGAAAGTAAAATTCCTTTAACACGACATATTAGAAGGAGAGTATAAATATTAGAGATACCTTCGGCACAAATTATAATATTAGTGAAATTTTAAAATGTATCCATTAAAAAATTCATATCTCTTTCGAGTTCAGGAAACAAAAAAAAACATTGCCCTTCCGCAAACTTTTTTGTGGCATAGTGCAATTTAATATATCACCAGGAGTGATCGGACCTAAAGTTATGGTGCAAATACGGCGATATATAATATTTTTTTTAATTATCCACAAAAATCTACTTTAATGTTGATTTTATGAATTTTTTATGCCTCAATGCACACAAACAATACATTCTTTGGTCTCGGTACAAAACCGATTAATTTTATTGCATAGTAAAATAAATGGTTTCATTTCAATTTCATTGGTAAATTTTCATTTTCTATAACGACTGTCATTCCCAGAAATCCATTTGCCTATAAGCACCAAACATTTTCAAAACTAATAAATACAAAAACACATGTCTGCCTATACGTGTGAGAGTATCAATACAATATTCCCATTCCCAAAATTCAATTCGATTTTCTCACACATATTGCTACTATATATTCAATAACAATAAAAATAAAAATAATTTTAGAAAAGCACTATAATCAAATTGTTAAATACAATCATCCTCTTAATCTTTTCATTAACACTCATTCAGAATGTATTTAATTAAATTATGTCATTTATTCAGAAATAAAACCGAAAACGTATAATCTTGACCAATTTTTCAAGTTCGTTCATTCATATCAAAATTGAAATTGAAATCAATTCGGTGGCGTTTTTTTGTTGTTGTCAGAATTCAGAGAATTCTATAAAAAAAATTAGTTTGATGATAATTTTTGTTTTTATACTTTTAATGATGTTCTTTCTATGCATAATGTCCGAAATGCATTTTCTTTCATTGCCATAAGAAATTTTGTTTTATCGAGAAAGAAATAAATTAATAACAACAACGTGAACAACACGGCAAAATAGATTCGAACAACAACACCATCGCCAGCACTTCGGCCACTCTTTCGAAAGTGTTGGTTAGTAGTGTGTGTGTGTGTAGGTTTTGTATATTCGAAAATAAATTGCTTTTGAATTGCCGAAAAGCCAAAAAAATAAAGAAGAAAATTTGGTGCACATTTTTCTTTTTCATTTTCATTTCTTGGGTTTTGTTTTGTGTAAAAACTTAGAAAGTATACAAAATATTTTGAAGGTCGTTTATGATTAGAAAAGATTTTTCATCTGTCCTACTGCCACAGAGTACACGGAAAACTGAGAGAATTTCGAAAATCGAAAAAATTGTTTATTTTGTGAAATTTTTCGTAGACGCAGGGAGACGTAGAAAAATGAAAATTCGAGTGTGGGAGTCGTGTTATTTTGAGAATTTTGTCAATATTCCGTGCGCGTGTGTGTGTGTGCGCGCACCTAATCTTGTCCAGGCCAAAATCCATTTAGTGAGCCATTAAGCAATAATGGAAAAATTTATGGAAAACATGAAACATTTGTCAACTTCTCGGGAAAAGAAAATAAACCTTTGTGCCAGCCCCTGTCTTGGAAGCGGGTTTTTGTTACCTTCTCTTTATCTCTCTTTCTTCCCCCCTCCCCCTGCAGCGTAAGGACCACGATAAAGATAAAACGCCCGTGGCCGCAACATCAGGTGCTGGTAGCAAACTATCCGCCCTTTCTCGTTTGGAAAATAAATACTCGGATATTTTAGATCGAGTAGGTCGGCGAGATCGCGACAAAACGCTGGAGCCAAATGAGAATTACAATCCCTTGGCCAGATCGGCCACCACACATCAGTTGCTCTCTGCCAAACCGAAATTATCCTCCAGCTCGTTTAATGCCGCCGATCGCAAAGAACGAACGCCCTACAGATTACAAAAGAACAAGTCACGCTATCTGGGTGATTCGAATGACAGCGGCTATTTGACCACGGCGAGCACCACAAATGGCCGGGCCAACGATACGGCTTTGCTGGATGACAATTATCCCCTTGATTATGGGGCGTCACGGTATCGGGCGGGAGCCCGCAACTATGGCACCAACTATGATCATCGCTATCAGGACGAGTACAATCCGACAACGTCGTCGCGTTTCAATCGCACTGGTGAATATGCCTCGAGCTACAAGCCACGCAGTGGTTTGGACTATAGTAATTACTATGATGGTTCTCGTGTAGGTCCGAGAAGTCGCCAAGATGATTTAGATCTGACGGCGACCACGTCCGCCGCCACATCGGCCGGCCGTCGCCAAAAGTCCTACGGACGCAATAAAACCTGTGAAAGTCTTGTGTCCGCCGAGGGCGAAGCCTTGGCCGGGGGACGGCCTCGCTACGAGCCACCGCCCGATGTCACCGACACCTCGCATGACCATCTGACCAATTCACGCAACCGTTTTGCCCACAAACGTCCGCAAATGTCGTCGGTTGGATCCTCCACCCACCGGGCAGCCACAAGTAATGCTTTAACTGAAGAAGAATTAGAAATTGTTAATGATGATCGTTCGTCAGCTGATAATGCTGCCATTCTCTTAGCTTTGCGCGATGACGGCCAGTATCTGGAGGCGAAAAAGTTCGAAGAGCGCATGCGCACCCGCACCGAACTCAAGGAGCGCATGACCCGCTACGCCCAGGAGGCCGAGAAGGCCAAAGAGCTGCAAAAGCTGCAGGAGGAGCAAGAGAAGGCTCTCAGGGAGCAAGTGGAGAAGCATGAAAAGGAATTGGCTGCCAAACAACAACAACCGGTTACAGACACCGTTGAGGCAGCCAAAAAGCCCAAAGAACAGAACGGCGACGTGACACCGAAAGCAGTCGCGGTGGAGGCAGAGCCGGAGGAAAAGCCCAAAGCGAAAAAATCACGCTCGAAAAAAGTAATTACCGAAACAGATGACACTGATGAGACGACATCTTCCTCAGAGGAAGATGACGACGACGATGATGATGATGACGATGAGAGTGACACAAGTTCTGAAGATAACAGTACTAGAGAGAATACCGCTACTAACACAGCCAACAAGACAAGCACAAATACGGCCACCACAAGCACCACCACCACCACAACTGTCCCTAACACCACCTCCCTCACCGGCAATGACACTGCCACCACCTCATCCTTGGCCAACAAAAAAGATCACACCGATTCGATCACCACGTCCACCGCCACAACTAACAATCGCCACCACCAACACCACCTAATTGCCGACAAAAACAATAACGACCTCTCCAAGTATAGACCACAACCTATACCCAAGACAAACGCCACCACCTCGACCTCGTCCTCCTCCACCTCCGGCCTTATGCACTCATCCAGTTCGGGTGCCTTGGCATTCGGTGGCATTAGTGAACGTTTGGCGGCCACCTCACGCGCCACCAAACCCTATACGGGCGCCACCTCACGCACTGCTGCTGTACTCAGTGAATTTGAGAATTCGGCCTCGTCCCGCTACCCGGCCACCGCCACCGCCCGCGAACGTTACGGCCTGGACAAACCCTCCAATCATCACTATGATCCCTATACATCGGCGTATGCCGCGGCCAGCAGTAGTCGGCGTACGGGTGCAGCAGCAGCTGCCGCCGGCAGTTCCTATCAACGTCAGCAACATGCCTATCAGCAGCAGCAACAGCAGCTCTACCAACAGAATATGCTGGCGAAAAGTGTCACTGCTTCGTCTCTCTTTCATAGGTCACGCATTCCAAAAACCTATTCGTCTTTTGTAAGATCACTATTTTCAATTGAATCTCGTACTTTCTCACACATAAATCTTTCGTGTATCTCGCTGATGATGCTTTCGATGCATGTGATGATCTTTCTTTTGCTCTGCAACCATCAACCACTCTGGTGGCCAGCAAAGAAAAGATATTCTGTGCATTATGCTTTTATTAATATTTTTTATTATTTATTTTTATCTATAACTACTACTATATCACTCACGCACTCACTCACTCTATCTGCATTGTCTGCCAATGATCAAGATCAGCGTTGCTTGAATCATATCTCAGCCACATCTTGTCGTCCTACGTTCATGACAGTTCTTCGGCCTCTTCTGCTGCTGCAGATCATTTTAAACTATTTCCCCGTTACCCCTGGTCGAAGACCATCCCTTCTCCAATCTCCATCTCTCATCTTCTAGTACACCTTGTTTATTTGTACAGACCAAGCGAGCGCGCTCCGACATACGCATTTTTTCGGTGCCTGTGAATATTATTTAGAGAATGATGTGTTCGCAAATAATACTCGTATTTATGACAGTTTGTGTTATTTTATATTTTTTCTGTTATGCATGCGATTTCTTTAAGAAACAATGAATGGAAATTATTTAAAGAAAACAAAAAAACGAAAGTGTTCGGCAAAGTGTAACATAATCTGTGTGCCAAGTTTTCAGGAAAAGTGAATTGTTTAGATTTATCGTGAGGGTTAGCCCAATAATTGAGTGGTCAACATTCTCAACAAATTCTTAAATACTTTATATCAAGAAATCTGTTGCCGTTTTTGGTTCCTGAAAATGTTATCCTTTCCCAGTCAAAGGCTTACATTTTCATGGCCAGAGCGTAAAAATCACTTTTGTGACACCCATATCGTGAAAAAATTCCCAGGGAATGAATTGCTCACTTTGCTCTGTCTTTTCACTTAGAATTGATCATCATCATTATCTCTCTTATGATGCAAATAAACGAATAGAATAAGGGAATAGAAGTTTCCTCGTGATTATTGCTCCCTTTGGAAAATACCATTGCATTAATGTTTGTTATATTCCGAAGGGTGCCATAAGGCCCATGGACATAAGGACGCTTTCAAGTGTCACAATGTCCATAAAAGCGATGTGAATAGTGAATCGGCCGCAGTTATTCTACACTGAAAGAATATTACTTCATAATATTTATGAAGCGATTTCATAAAAGATTTTGCATAAATTTAATGATTTTTTTTCTTAATATGTATGTAAACTTCATAAACATTTCATAAAATAAAATTGTTATATTAGTGAAACTTAGTTTCATAAGACCAAAGATATATTTCATTACATCAAATAAAAAAAAATCTTAAATATTATCAAATATGGGTGATTCCTTTGGGGCGGGTGTGACACTTTTGGTTAAAAATGTTTAAATATCTCCCACATTCATTGACTGAGATTTTTACCATATTGCCAATTGAAAACCTCAGGTTAAGCGGAATATTATTGAAAATATAAATTGTCTTAGCGTTTTAAATATTGGAGATATACAACAAACAAGAGCGTCACGGGTGTGACCTTAGCTTTGAAGAAAATCTTGAGGTTTTACTTATTTTCTTGAATTCGGTAATGTTCTTCCATTACATGACTTTATTCATTTTTGCTTATCAAAACAGTAGTAGAGTAGAGTTCTTCTAAAGTATACGTTTACGACATCTCTTCAGGAATATAGGATATATAGAATATTTAAATTGTAGCGGGCGTGACATTGTGACGGAAATTCTGTTACGACACCATTCTATATCTGGAAAAGGAAATGATCAGACCTATTGTTGTCAGTATTTTTTTTGAAATATAATCAAAAATATGTTTTATGAAAAGTATAAACATTACGAATGTTTATCGGTGTTTTTTAAAATCATAAATTGATTTTGAATTTTGCCGAAAAAAGGGTCACCCATATGTCATAGACAATAACATATTTATGTTATGGAATTCATTACAAAGATTCAATGATCGACGAGTTTCCCGCAACGAAAACAAGACAGACCTTTTTTCTTTTTTGTTTATATTGGAAACTGCAGTATAAATTATTATTATTTATGATACTTTTTCATAAAATTAATGAAGTTTCTTTATAAAATCTAATAAAATGTTCCTTAAATTATAATATGAACTTGTATGACAAGTTCAGTAGAGAACTTGTACGACATGTTCAGTTAAGAACTTGTATGACAAAAGTTCATTGAATGAAGAACTGCATTCCATAGTTTCTATGAAATGTTTCAGAAAATTCTATGACACTTTTTTATTGATTTGTGCTTTATGAAACAGGTTTTATAAATTTTCTGAAGTGCTTTTTTGGCGACATTTTAATGAAAGTTTTCACTGAAGTTATGACAAAATCTTAATTATTATGAAGATAATTCTTTCAGCGTAGTACCGTCTCTGTACGATTCTATTCTCATAAGACAAATTTATTTTTATAGTTATTTTTTCTTGAAAATTTTTTTTTTAAATTATTAATAATTTAAAATTTTTAGACTTACACCATCGCTATTTTATATATAAATAATAGGGTCCTTATGTAAACCAGCAGCAAAATATAATAGGCTGGTCGCGGGCCATACAAATGAAAAACAATTTCCAGTCATCCCACGAAAATAAAGTTTCGATTGTTTAATGATGATATGCAAAATATTTCGTCACTGGGTCAAGCCATCTGTGAGCTAAACGCTCCTGAAAACAACTCAAAAAATTCAATCTTCATTTCTGGGGGGTGACTAAAATATATAAAAAAATCCATTTTCTATTACCATATTTTGAAAAATATTTTTCTATGATTTTATATATAAAAAAGCGTTAATATGTGAAAATAGAGCGAAAAGTTAGCAGAAGTAAGAGTAATAGGTCGATACTTCTTCACATCTAGCATTTGTTCTTTTGAAAGTGACGTAATGTCCATAACGGTCATAATGTGTCACCTTCCGAAATATTCTGAAACGTACTTTCAATATAGTTCGGATTAGAATGAATAGTTAAATTCTATACTTGATCAAATTAATCTCAATAATTGAAGTTGAAAGTATAAATTTTTTGGATACAATAATTTAGCATTTTTTATTAAAAATAAAAACGATGTGATGACTTTTTGGCTTAACCGCAATATGACGAATTTGGGAAACCGTCATATTATCCAGAAAAAAATCTTATCCAATTTAAACGAATTTAAATAATCATTTGAAGAATTTTTTTGAATCAACGTTAAGGTAAATCATCTTAGAATAGAATCACTGGGCCGTTAACTTGTGTTAGTTACTTTTCTCCATGTTTGTAGGCTGAAACTAATTACATATTTCTCATTGGGTTTCTAAGGTACCTGTTAACCAATGATATTTTTAATAATATAATTTTAATAATATAATAATTAATTCGTTCCTCAGTCTTACAAAAACTGAAGAAATTTGTATTCAAACTGAAGATTTTCTTCTTGATAATTGAACTAGAAGTGCGGAAAATGTTTCCCACTACTTTAAAATAAATAATTTTCCTTCAGAGTATGCTACAAAATTCATATAACATTAAATAATTCTCAAACGTTTGATGAGACAAGTATTTTATATAAGAATAATTGTAACCAAACATAAAAATACTTACTTGGACACTTAATATGTTTCCAAATAGGTAAATGGATGTGTTTCAGCAATTATGTCTCAGGACGCATGCTGTATTACTCCATGAATGTTATGCCTTCGCATTGAAAGTTTAGAATAATGATTTGAAGTATTTAAGAAAGTTTCGCCAAACCCACCATATTTGCTTTTTAGGTTACTAATCAAGCATTTTCTCAACAGAATGAAGTATTTTTTATAAATTCATTATTGTATGACACAAATTTAGTAAACGACATTAACATAATTTTAGGAATGTATACATTTTTCAGTTTAAATTTCCTAAAACCATCTTTAATATATTTTCTTTTTAAAAACCTAGAAAAATTTCTTCCACACAAGTAGGAATTGTAAGATTTTTCGTAATTGATTTAAAGAAATTTACTTCTGTAAATGAAACATTTACTACGAATATGAAATATGGACACTTTCTCATACTGTTTTTCTAAACTGGATTAAATTTATTGAACTAAATGGAAATATAACGATTTTACTCAGATTTAAGAAAGTATTTTTCTACAATCGAAATATGTTGACCCTAAACATCAGTTGTATACTAAAACTCCTGAAAATATTATTTTACACTTTAGATAGCACAAAAGTACAATAATACGTCTACTGCGGCGTAAAATGTGATATTTTAAATATATATTTTGTCTTAAAAAAGTAAAACCTTTTCTAGAGCATAAATATGACGAACAAATTATTTATGGAGCTTAAATATACAGAATATTTTTAAATTATAATAGATATGTTTACTTTAATATTATTAATTTAATGTTTCACTAGTTTATAAATAATAAGTTATCTTTCAATAGGCCCACAATAGTAGTTTATTTAACCAGTTTTCCCAAAAATTAGATAGAGATATAATTTCCAGGAATTTGAAGCTTTGACCAATATTAAAATTTAGGACAAAGAGTATTTATTTATTTAGAAATATATACATAGTTACTCTGAATAAGTTACCCCTAAGATCGTTTATGTAAGTTTTTAGTTTGTTTTGTTGTTTCTACTAAAAATATTTGCAAGATTTGAAAAGCCTTAAAGCAGCTCTATGTTTATTGAAAAAAGTTATGCATTTTTTTATATTAAAATTCCAATCCAAAAAATTAATAATGAAAACATTCCTTAAATTTATTTTTTCTTTTATTTTTATTTTTATTTTCAATTTCAATTTAATTCTTTTGTTCTATTCTCAATGAAAATACTAATAAATTAACCATTTAAATATTAACACTATGTCTTATTGTAAATATGTATTTTGTGAATTTTGTTTCGAAAAAAATAATAATTTTAATAATACTTATTTGAAAACCAAATAATTAAAAAAAAAAGAATTTTTGATCGTTTTTGTAATAACAAATGCAAAAACAACAATTTGTCCGAACTAATTTTCTTATCGAAAAAACGAACGTATTTTTTTCGTGTTTTTCTCGATTATATATGTAAATGATGATTATCACAATGATGATGAATGATGATGATGATGACTATGAAATTCGTGATGATGATGATGATGTTGGTGATAATTTGAAATGTGGCTTTGCTTTTGTTGGGGATATTGAATGAATAATACTATTTGGCTTCAAAAAACGAAATGTGGTGTCAACGTGGGATTTGTTTGGCATTATGATGACGACGATGTAAATTTGCTCAACTTCCCTGTGCTGTCCCTGACGATAATGAAACAACCACCCCCTTGTGTTGATGTCGATCGATGATAATGATGTTGACGTGGATGTCGTCCCTTTTGCCTGCTGTTGTCTCCAAAACTTGGATCTCGTTTTTTTCTTTTTTCTCTGTTTTTTTTTTCTTTTTCTTTTTTTCTCTCTTTCTTATATGTTTTGTTGTGATGTTGATGACCGACCAAACCACCAAAACAAACAAACAATATTCAACCACCCACCCACATCAACCAAAAACAAACCGACCCAAAACTCAATTCTCAAATCCACAAAATCCTCCTCAACAACGTTTGTGTCCTGTCGTCGCGTCGCGCGCCACTGCCCAAAACAAATACAACTGCTTCATCTGCTCCTGTTCCTCCGGCCGAACAAACACACCACCAACGATTCTTCTTCTACTTCCATTGCACACCACCAACCAAACTCGAATCTTGTCTTGTCTCTCGAAAAATCCAAATCACACAGACAGCAAAGCCCGTCATACAAGATGATGGTGATGGCCACTTGATTTATCGTTCTGGCGATATACTTCATCACAGATGTTCGTGACAATTTTTTGTTTTTTTCTTTTATTCCTATCTTTACTATTTTTCCATTTTACTATATTTGTGTTTAGGCAAACAAAACAAAACAGAAAACATGTTAGGATTAACCCCCTATCCTCCTCCAGACATTTGCCGAAGAAAATCCAAACAAAAATAGAAAATGTTGCTCTTTCATTTTCTGCAATTTCATAGAAATATCCTTACGTTCGATAATAAAGTTGTGTTGTTCCATTATTTCTTTTCTATTTTTGTTTTCTTTTTCTTCTCTGTTTTGTATGTTTTCATTTTTCGGTTAAAGCGCGTTTTTACTTCAGAAGCTTAACAACTTTTTTAACTCTCACTCAGAGTACCTCTCCCCTTAATGCTTTTGAAGCTTCAAGTTATCAATTATTTTTAATTTCTTTAAAAAAATAGTTTGGCTTTATATGAAGCCTCTACATGGATATTCAATTCGTAATTAATTAAGTTTGAATAATTAAAAAAAACGTATCCATGTCCATTTCAAATTTTAGGTTTATTTATTTTCAAAAAGCGTTTAAGCTAAAGCCTTCTTCAATATGTTATTTATTTTTCATTTCTTTGATTTCAATCTCCGAAACGCGCTTTATTTTCCTTTCAATTTAGTTTCCAACTTCAAGTATATTTTTATCCTTCTTTTTTGTTTTCAATGCTCAAAAGTATATCTGAGTTTTAAAATCCAAGTAGTTTTTTGCCAAGAAAAAAAAAAACAATATATAAGACAGAGTCCTCCTTTATCAGGTCTTAATTATTATTTTTCAATAATTAATTAAATAATGTTAAATTTGTTTGTTTTTAATGAATATTAATGTGTTTGAAATGTGTTATCTCAATATGTGTATTTTCCTATAAAATTTCAGATAAAATTATGGCAACATTGGGTGAAGGCACATTCGGTCGTGTTGTCAAAGTCAAAGATATGGAAAGGTATGGTTGAAGCAGCCTCCATGAGATTTGTTTGAAAATAATGTGTTTTTTTGGATACTCTTTTCAGGGACTATTGCATGGCCTTGAAGATCATCAAAAATGTGGAAAAGTACCGTGAAGCGGCTAAATTGGAAATCAATGCTTTAGAGAAAATAGCACAGAAGGATCCAAATTGTGAACAGTAAGTAGAAAATATATACATTAATAACTAGTATTTATTGTAAACGATACTGAAAGATTTTATATAGTTTTACAAGTTGCATTTAATATTTCAATAGTTGTTGATTTTGTAAACTCACAGTTTTTATAAATACGTCCACACCAAGTTGTAGATACCCTCGTACGTGGAATGCTCAGTTCTTGGCCAAAAAACATCCCTAGAAATCATAATTGGATAGACGTGGTAATAACGTCCATTTCATATGTAATAATTCAATTATAAAAATTCTTAAATTTTGTTATTCAAATATGAATACGCTATATAACATTGCGAAATAGTTTGAATTAATTTGAGATGATTAGAAATAATGAAAGGGAAAATATTCCATCTGCAAGGATAATATTGGTGGACCATTTAAATTAGAATCGACTTTAAAAAAAGTACTGATTATTTTTCAAATTTCTGGTTTTATTGGAAAGGATGAACTTTGTCATTTAATCATGTAACACAATATCATTCACATGACCACCACGACTGGCTCGGCAGTACCTCATCGATCAACCCAATTTTCAGTACATACCCCAATGATGCCACCAGCCCAAAATCCACACCAAACAGTGACTCTGAACGCCACCTTTGCTTATTGACATATCCACCGAGATGAAAATAAGCTTAATCTGAAAACACGAAAATTTTCCACGTAAATTTCTTACAGTTTGCATTAACGAATCACTACTTTGGAAGTAAGGTTTTAATATTTCCCAATTTTGTTCGACCATATAGCTTCCCATTTTGCATAAACCTGAAAATAAAAAAGACAAAGTAATCGGTTGTTCAAATATAAAATGTTACAAACACCTTTAAGAATGAAAATTGAATTAAGTAAACGATGTTTCTTCTGCAGGGATAATGCTAATTTTTCGTGTCTAAACTTTCCATATAAAATGTCTTTTAGAATTGTTTGCATTGTGGACATCTACGGAATTTTGTTTTTACGTTACTGGTATATATCGTGGTTTGAAATGCCAGGCAGAAGTGAGTGAACCGTCTCAAAATTTTATAGGGATTCATAAAATAAGTCATTTATTTAGAGCATCTGGCGAAGATATAGAGTTGTGCATAAAAATGGTACGATTTGAGGATTTTTTAAAAATCTTCTAAACATACGTTAATCCTTAAAAGTACAGATCACGATAACCATTATTTTATTTGTGTTGCCATGCTAGAAGGAAAATTTCTGTCAATGAACAGAGTGTAAAGAAAAAAGATTTTCTGTTTTTAAAACAAACGCCATTCACATTCATTTCAATCTCCTTTCGTTTGCTAGATATTGTGAAGATAAAATTGAAAGATGAGGCCTTCTAATTTTTTTGGAACAAATTTAAGACAAAGTTTGAAGTCTGCGTCATTCGTCTCGAATAGAAAATTGATTACATAGAGGGTAGTTTTTTTCTATTTTATCGTTGTAAATAATTTAATAAATTTATTTAAAAGTGAGTATTTTTCTTTTCAATTGTCATCTTTTCACAATTCCGACTATATTTTTGTCCTCCTTTTCTGTTTCGGTCTCTCCAATTGAAAGTACTTCATCGTGTCACGATTTTTAGTTAAACGTAATCAAATCAAATCAAGAATGGTTTTATAGCATTTGAAATTTGTCTTGATGGTAGGTTAAATTGTCGAAATTCCCAAAGTGTGCCAAAATATTTAAATTAAATCATATTTTTTCCATTTGACCAATGCTTAGACTTTATAATACGAAAGGCATCAAAAACAGGGATGTTACCAAATATTTTCATTTCCTTTTATAAAATCTCATCAGTAGATTTTGTGCAGGTGTCGAATTATGGTATCGATCGATTTTTTTTTTTGGAACAAGTACATATTTTTAATGTAAAATAAGTTCTACAAGTTGATTGTTTTATTTGAATCATATAGAATGGAATCAATTTGTTCCTTGTTTTTGTATTTCCAAATTTTCATATCGATACGAGTGTACGTTGTAATTAGACCCATGTATTAACTAGAATTATTATGGACATATCAATATCGACTTTTTGGTCGCATTTGAATTTTAAAACGATTCTTTATAGACTCCCAGATCGATCTTTTGTATCAAACATTTAAATTCCATGTAATTCCATTTCAATTAACATGTCTTAGTGTAGAAAAAGCATAAATCAAATTATTATTTGTTGACTTTTTAAACTGATTTCTATCGAAATCGCCATTAATTTACAAGACCAATTCAAATCTATATATTCCATTACCATAAGTGACTGCTGTTCAACTTCGATTCGTGAAAAAAGCTAAAATTAAGGTGAAACTTATTTTTAAAAAAATATTGCGATATTAAATCACAACGATTTGCTTTCGCTTTTCAGCGTTCTTCTTTAGTAGGTTAGAAAAGTAAAACTTGTGTATCCTCTTACATAAATGTGGATTTAGTTTATTTTTTTCGTTAAAATTCTAATTTAAATTTCGTCATGTAAATTGAAATGATTGTCTACCCTGCTAGTAACCGAACAAAAAAAATGTAACATACTTCTTTTTAAAAACACGTTGTTTTCTGTCTAAGAAAACAAAACAAATGATCTCGAACCTGAGTAAATAGTTATAACGAAACTATGCAAATTAAAAAAAAATTAAAAAAGGCTAAAAACGAACGTTTTCTCTTTGGAACGATTTGTATATTCGACATGTCTGTATATTCTTGTTTCTACCTCAAACTTTTCAATTCAATGTAATTTTCTCCCCTTTAAACTAGTCCAATTGTTTTGTACTTTCAAAATGGAAATTCGATTTTTTGAGGTATTCAAAAATGGACGAAATATCGAATAAATAAAAAAACTAATTTCCACGACAAATCCCAGGCCTCGAGCTTGACTTATTTATTGTACTTATTCCTTACCTATTATACAATACTATTATTATTACAATTTGTATAAAATGACATTTCTCTTTTCCTTTGCAGTTTGTGCGTTAAAATGATAGATTGGTTCGATTATCACGGACACATGTGCATTGCCTTTGAAATGTTAGGTTTGAGTGTTTTCGATTTCTTGGTAAGTTTCAAAAGAATAACTAATAAAAATACTGAACTATTTTCACAAATAACCACTAGAGCGTACCAGGTTACAAGTAAAAAAAAAGTTCGCCGTACACCTTCGAATATGAAGTATTATTGGCTTCAAAGACAAAAAAATCGGCCTCGTCGAGACAAAAACATCGATGTATCACACTTTAAAATCCGTTTATAAATGCAGAAGTTATATAGAAAAATTTAAAAGCGCGACCCCTACGTTCGGCATAAAAAAATAAAAAAAAAATTTTTTGAAACTACCTTTCAATAATACTTCATATTCGAAGGTGTACGGCGAACTTTTTTTTTGAGGTACGCCCTAATAACCACTCATTTCGACTTACTTGTTTCACTATTGCACTCTTTTCAAACTTTTTCTCATGTTCACTAACAACACAAATCATTTGTAATTATATATTTATCCCTCCTCTTCTCTACACAGCGTGAGAACAACTACGAACCTTATCCATTGGAGCAAGTTCGACATATGGCCTATCAATTGTGCTATTCTGTGAAATTTTTACATGACACTCGTTTAACGCACACAGATTTAAAACCGGAGAATATACTATTCGTTGATTCGGAATACACCACACACTATAATCATAAGATTGTAAGTTCTCGCACATATTACCATCAATGAATTGCAATTATTTATTGTGTGTATTTTATCTTTTTCGCAGAATCGTGAAGTGAGACGTGTTAAAAATACCGATGTTCGTCTAATCGATTTTGGTTCGGCCACATTTGATCACGAACATCACAGTACCATTGTCTCGACACGTCATTATCGTGCGCCAGAAGTTATACTCGAATTGGGTTGGTCACAGCCATGTGACGTTTGGTCTATTGGGTAAGTGTACAAGTACAGGAATTCACATCTTTTGATTTTTGTCATTAATGTCATGTCATTCTCTCGACCTTTAGCTGCATTCTTTTTGAATTATACCTGGGCATAACACTATTCCAGACCCATGACAATCGTGAACACCTAGCCATGATGGAACGTATCTTAGGACAAATACCATATCGTATGGCACGGTAATGTATAAATTTAACAAGCTTTCATTTTACGCAACGCAGGATTCTTCATGTTATCCGATTAACCTATAGCAATCATGTTCTTTACAGCAAAACTAAAACAAAGTACTTCTATCATGGTAAGTTGGACTGGGATGAGAAATCATCGGCCGGACGTTATGTGCGCGATCACTGTAAGCCATTGTTCAGATATCAAATGTCCGATACTGAAGATCACTGTGAATTATTTGATCTGATTAAGAAGATGTTGGATTACGAGCCATCACAACGTGTTACGTTAGGTGAGTGCGTTGATTTGTCTTCTGTTCTCTGTTCTAAAAGAAAAAAAAACAAGTTCAAAAAGTGATTAATACCTTGTTTAAGTGGTTGGTCAATGTCCTACGATTAATCTAATTAAAACGATTAAACCGCAAACTCACTCGTTTATTGTAAAGTATATGGTATATTTTTGTTTTAAAATATTTCATCTTAATTTTGTTTCACTCTCGTTGAGTGTTATTATAACATAAAGCTATTGACTCTTCTCTAATATGATTATAAATATTTAATTCTGTACTAAATATATAGAATTAATTGTGTAGATTTAACATTTTTGATATTCTTTTAAATAGTCGTACTGTGTTTGCATTATTTGCCAATTCTTTCCAATCCTTAAGTTTAAGGTAAGATTTGCCACATATGAAGCAGTAAGTTCTTTTGTTTACATGTATACCTCTGTGTTAGTCGGAAAGGAAAGAATGTTGGCGAATTTATTATCCATGTTTTACGATAGGCAACATCGAATTGGTATCGAATTTATGACTTCAAATATAATAGGTTCCTTCATATGATTTTTTTGATGAACTTTTAATGGGCAACAAGTAAACGTTATCGTAGAAAACTTATCTATTAAATAATAATTGTTCAAGATCGAGGCCGGTTGAACAAATTTTATTAGTATCGATAGATAGGTTGAATAGTTTTCCCACGAGCACACCCGCAATTCAAATGTGGTCACAATGGTCCACTTTTAGACCCTTTTTTGAGAAGAATGAAAGAAGAGTGAGTAACAAAGAATGAATGGAAAATAGAGTACGAAAGGATATCCTATTATCATCATCTTTAATGCACACGCGACATATGTGTGAGGTAAATTGTTGTTTCCGACTTAAAAATAAAGTAAAGTGATACACGAACATAACAACAACAAAATTATCTTCAACGATTAGGATCATTTTCTTATTGATGGTGCGTTTATCGTCTCCTATTAGGCTCAGTATCGGTGTCAGATTCAGATATTTGGCTGGAGGCACATTCGAAACATTCTTTTTTATCGAACGGTCCCAACGCCTCTCACACCCGCCCCTTCCGACCGAGAGGGCCACGTCCCTATAACGTAGGGACAGCGTATACACCACAGTCCGAATACCACAGATCAAATATCAACAGCCGGCATAACAAAAATAATAAACAAAATATTAGTATCACATGCAAATAAAAGTTATTCTTAAAGTTAGTAACTAAATATAGGGTCCACCATCTAACGTTTTTTTCAACTATTCAACCGTTGGACTATTTGTGGGGTGCCCTCAGCAGCCATTTGAATTAAATTATTTTCCATTATTAACCGGAAGGATTGTACTTTCAAATAAAAAAAGAAATTTGAGAAAATATTCAGAAGTTTTTTTTATAGCATTTTCAAAAAAAAGTTATTTGGCGGACCCTATATATTAAAGTAAACATGTCACAACAAACTAAACATCCAAGCAGGAGAAAATCCTCGACTTTATTATATCAATTCCTAATCAGAAATCTATTCTACACAATGAATTGAAATCAATGCACATTCTGCGAATGGGCTCTGCGGAAGCATAATTCATAAGCTGAAAGTCAATATGGATGAATTGATAGTATCTAGAAGGTCTAAATGGCACGTTAAACTTAATCCTAGAAATAACATAGTCAGAAGAGAAATCACCATTTATAACCTTATAAACCATCACGGTGTTCAACATAACACGTCTGCTTTTCAAGGAAGGCAAGTCGTCAACTTCAATCTACTAGTATAAGGGGGAAGAATAAAATCACTTTTCCAATGCAAGTGTCTTAATGAAAATATTAAAAAATTTTTCTGAACTGACTCAATTCTGTCAATATATTTAGATACCATACTGAGGATCCCACTCTACGGAACCATATGACAAGTGATGTAAATAGCTGCTTCGTTACGTAAGGATCGGAGAACTCCTTAGCCCATCGCTTAATGAAGCCAAGAACACCACATGCTTTCTGCAAAAATGCGACTGGTCTATCCAATAACAGTTGATAGTTCTCGCTATCATGAGAGCATACTCCAGCTATTTTGTGTCTATATTTCATGATATGGTGTTTCAACAAGACCTTACATACGCCTGATAAACAATTCAATTATGGCATGAGACATTTCTTGATAGTTTGATGAAAATCAGTTGCTATCCAGATCAAGCAGTTTAACATTGATGGACGTTTCTTTTTTTGTCAAAAACACGAAGACATCCGACGCCTAGTGGGCTTAGAGTTAGGCAGAGATTTCACTGTTTAACATTTACCTCCTCATTAACCACATCTATCCAACTACATACCCCGATGATTGCACGATTTTAGCTTGGAACCTTAATTCAGATTAAATATGCGATAGGCTGAGCACTTATCTCATTCAGATCTGAAATACATTGGAGAGTCGGCGATAGTAAATTACACCAAAATTCTGGGTGCCACAGCAATTTGCAAGAATTTTCCTACTACAAGGATCTATAGTCTCTAGTCGGCAGAACTTGGGGAACAGCCAAGATACCTAGTTGATATCTTACAAAGTAACTGCAATTGTAGATGAGTTCTTTTCGTCAAAAACTGAATATGCTTTCCTTTAAAATTTACTTATTCCTTTCTGAAGTAAAAAAGAGAGAGAGAAGTAGAGATTTCTACGTTCGTTGTTCCGTAGAAGTACAAAAAGTAGTCATAAGTTATTAGTTGTATTTGAAATCATTATATTGTTATTGGATAAAATATATGAAACTTTATTTAATTTCATATTGTATTTAATTTCATAATGCTTATAATTACTGAAAATTTAATTTTTCCGTTACAATTAAACTTTAATAGAAAACAACAATGATTTCAAAACAAATTCTTTGCTCTAAATTTTCTGAATAATTTATTCAAATCCATACAAAAAACTTTTCCAAGTAATAAACTGAAAAAAGACTAATTTTTAGCGTTAAATACAGAAAATTCAATAATTTAAGTTGAAGTTATGTTTTATTAAGTGAGGGTTTTATATACCCTTCCTAAAAATTTAACCATAAACATGTTTTTTGGTTTAAAGGCTAAAATACAATACTTCGGAACAAATGAGGGCCATTTTCTGTAACTTATTTGCGTTTGTCTGAGACGAACGATCAAAAATCAATCAATTTTTACGATAAATCTATAAGCCAGTTAAAGTTACCTTAGTCTTGATAAATGTTATCGAAACACTACCCTTTTTTTATTAATTCAGAGATTTTAACGTATCTACCCCGAATAAATGTGAAATATTCAAAATTACCCAATTTATGAATATATCGCATATTAGAGAGATAATACTGTTTTCAAATAGATTTCTTAGGGCTGAAACATTTACTAAGTTTTCCTTTGAAGTCACAAATTCCTTACAATATAAATTCTTATTCAAGGTATGAATCACTTGAGAACAAATATTTGCTTATTTACCTACTGCATTATAATTACTAATTTGTTTTTGTCGTCTTCTTTCCAATTTTTCTTCCAATACCAAAACTATATAGGTGAAGCTTTACGTCATCCATTCTTTGATAAACTCCCACCGCATCATCGTCTGGGTGATGCCGCCATCAAAACTATGCAACCCGCCTCATCAGGTAGCAGCAGCCGCGAACGTTCTCACAGTTTATCAAGATGAGAATTGGCACGATTTGGTTATTATTAATTAATAACATTTTTACAAACACACACACACAAACATTAGTACTTTTTAATTTTATTTACTTAAACCACCAACCACCACCACACACACAACATACACACATTTATCCGAATTTTCTGTTTTGTTTCAAACAAAAATACAAAACAAACAAACAAAATATGTAATTCAAATTTACAACCAGAAAAAGTAACGGCGCGCAACACACAGCCCTGAGCAGCGGAAATCTGAAGAAGGGAGAGGCAAGTTTTGATTGCAATCTCGACAGCCACAAACAACAACCACAACCAATCCCAAGCAACTATAATATAGTTTTAAATGTATGCTTAGATAATTGCCAAACTTTTTACAAAAGCTAACTAGAAGAAATATGTGTTAACACATTGTAATTGTAATATTTACAACACGTTACGCGGATATTGCCAACATCAAGCGAAAGGAGCTCTTTTTTCATCATTTAAAAGTATCATTAACCACCATCGCTATCATCACAACCAACAATCGTTAATATTTCTTTCCCATCGATTTATTCTTAAATATTACAAATGTTTATTTTGTAATTATTTTTTAAGACCCCCCCCACTTTATTATACTGAGCTTTCTTACACCCTCATTACAACATCACTTTTTTGTACTGAAGAAATAAACGGCTTGATTTTTTTGCCCTTAACAAATTTTGCGTTGCGAAAACAAATGTGTTTTTGTTTTTGTTTTTATTCCCTTTGAATACACAAAATCGGCAAAAGAATTCAAAGCTTTTTCTAATCGAAATTCATCGAACATATTTAGCTCCTCATTTTTTTCTGTGTCACATATTAACAACAACAACAATCGAAAATGATGCCATAACGTTGTGATACAAAACATCGATTTTGTGATTATTATTTCGTGTAAAAACAACCACCACCAACATCAACTCCTCCTCCGTTCATTGTTCAGCCCATCACACACATCTTCTTCTTTTACTTATTTTTACATCATTAAACATTTCATGTATCTCATTTAATTTAAGTTTCCTTATAGTCCCCCCCTCTCTCCAACACTCAGCTATTTTCATTTATTTTTCTATTTTATTTTTTCTTTTTGCAATTATTTAAGTTTATCCAACCACGCCAACACGCAAATGTTGTATATTCGGTCATACATTAGTGTTAGTTTATATTAGTTGATTAGTTTAATTATTTTTTACAATTATTCATTATTTTAATTGTGTTCTATTCAAAATTACTACATTTCGCATCTTATATTGTTATTAATTGAAAGAAAGAGTGAAGTCTTGAATTGATTTTATTTATTCAAACCAAGTGTGTCAATATTTTTGATTAGACCTTTTTTCAAAATTTTATAATAAATTTTCCGAAGAAAAATAAATAACACTATCGTATCTATACATCTTTGGGTTTCTTAATATCGATCTGTTTTTTGAACAATGCTATCAATAGTCACCTGAATCCAGAAAGACCTAACAGCAAAATATCACAAAACGAGTTTTATAGAAACTTCCTGAATACTCATGAAAATGTGGGTTTCTTTATTTTGGATTTCAGCTGATGATTTCTTTATTTCTAAATTGAATGAAATGTATTTAAAACAATTTTTTGTCAGAATATTCATTTATGTATTACTTTATATTTTTTATAATTCGCTGTGTTGTAGCCCATGTTTTTGGATTATTGCATTATTTCCCATTGAATTTAGAGAAAAAAGGACAAAGTTAATAAATCTTTTACAGACCTTTTGGGTTGCTCTGTATTCATATTCGTTCAAAAGATAGAAATTTAAGTAAGTGGAAAATTAAGCAAAATCTAAATCTGAAAGATATAAATATTCCACTTGCAATCATGTTCTGCAGTACTCATATTTTGATCAACATTATCACTCTACAGATATCACTTTCATACGCGATATATTATTCTACTGATATTGTTTGGCATTATGGTTTTTGATGCCACTACGATGATCATGCCGAATAGATAGTTCGATTTTTAACTAGTTATCTTTTTACCCAATTTACCCAAGAGTAATTAGTAACAAAGAAGACGAATATAGACAGCCATAAAATAGAAATCAGGCATCAATCATATGTTCGAAATCCCACACTAAATTCTCCATTAAAGGAAGTGCAAGTATGTCAAAACTAAAACTTTGTTGTGATCCAAGACGACTCGTGCATTAATGGAGGAATTGAGAAATATACAAATAGTTAAACTGCACTTGGATGTGGAATTAAATAACATAAAATAATAGCAATCAGGATTTCCATCTTAATCAAACTTATGTCACAGAGCACCTATTACATCAATGACCTTGCAGGAATTCAATATTATATTTTTTGAACAGAACCTTTCGATCTTAGATTTATATATAGAAATACTTTTCTTTGGCATCTAAAATGAAATATAAACTTAATTTATAGTCTTTCTAATTTTGTCTACAAAAAATCAGAATTTCTCTGTCTTTTGCTCTAAAAAAAAACTTGAAAGTGCTTTCCAGTAAAAGCAATTTTCGAAAATCAATAACGTTTAACTTTCTTCCAGTTATCGATTCACGATGTATAGTCCTATATTTCTAAATATTCATTGCCTAAAAGAGATCATCTTATCACGATCTTGTAGCATAACTGCTAACTATTTGCAAAGAAAGATTACAAGGCAATAGACGTGTTGTCATCATAAAAAAGAGATTTTAAGCGATTATTTACAAAATTAAAAATTTAAAAATTACATCCGAATTAAGTGACAGTTGTAAGAAACATGACTTTATATTCTTAAGTTTCAAAATCTACAGAAATTTCGTATAAGTTTTGTTCTGAAATGAAATATAAACTTAATTTATAGTCTTTCTAATTTTGTCTACAAAAATTCAGAATTTCTCTGTCTTTTGCTCTAAAAAAAACTTGAAAGTACTTTCCAGTAAAAGCAATTTTCGAAAATCAATAACGTTTAACTTTCTTCCAGTTATCGATTCACGATGTATAGTCCTATATTTCTAAATATTCATTGCCTAAAAGAGAACATCTTGTCACGATTTGTAGCATAACTGCTTACTATTTGCAAAGAAAGATTACAAGGCAATAGACGTGTTGTCATCATAAAAAAGAGATTTTAAGCGATTATTTACAAAATTAAAAATTACATCCGAATTAAGTGACAGTTGTAAGAAACATGACTTTATATTCTTAAGTTTCAAAATCTACAGAAATTTCGTATAAGTTTTGTTCTGAAATGAAATATAAACTTAATTTATAGTCTTTCTAATTTTGTCTACAAAAATTCAGAATTTCTCTGTCTTTTGCTCTAAAAAACTTGAAAGTACTTTCCAGTAAAAGCAATTTTCGAAAATCAATAACATTTGACTTTCTTCCAGTTATCGATTCACAATGTATAGTTCTATATTTCTAAATATTCATTGTCTAAAAGAGAGCATCTTATCACGATTTGTAGCATAACTGCTTACTATTTGCAAAGAAAGATTACAAGGCAATAGACGTGTTGTCATCATAAAAAAGAGATTTTAAGCGATTATTTACAAAATTAAAAATTTAAAAATTACATCCGAATTAAGTGACAGTTGTAAGAAACATGACTTTATATTCTTATGTTTCAAAATCTACAGATATTTCGTATAAGTTTTGTTTTGGATGCAAACCTTTTTTTTGGTGCAGATAGTTAAGACTTTTTAAGAGATAATCTCCATCATTGTTTAAATCGCTTATATATGTAGCGAAAATATAGGCAAGCTACAAACCCAAAAAAAAACCCTGTAGACAAATTTCTGCAGATTTCTAACACTTTGTACAACATAATGTAAACTTATCTCTATTCCGAAGTTTAGTTTTTCAATAAATCGTTAGCTTGTAACCAAAAGACGCCTAATATTAATTATGTTGATTGAGGATGTCTTGAAATTACCATTTGCCTATAAAGATTAATTAGAAATTGTCAACAAGGGATTGCAGAATTTACAGCTGATGATATAAATTTCAATCGGATATAGTTTTGCAGCTACAAAATGTAATAGAATAGATTCCACAAACAAAAAGGCACAACTTGTTGCTCCTCCGAAAGTGAGCGTCCATGTAACCCTGAAAATATCAAGGAACCAAGTGATTGATAGATGTAATTCGGTTGACTGACCTTCCGAGGAACCTACCAATTCAATCGATATCGGTGAAATCAGAACAACCCTCATCATTTCGTTTATAATTCCTGTAGTATATCGATGAAAAGAGTAGTTGGATTACAGGACTGCCATAAAAGTCTTCAACTGCATAAAATTAAACTTACAAAAAATCAATGTTTTACATTCATTGCCAAAGAATCATGTCATTTATAGATGTATTTTGTTAGATTGGTGTCCCAAGAACCAGCAAATTCAATCGAAATTGATGTGCAGAACAACCCTCATTATTTCGATTATAATTTCCAGAATAAATCTATCCAAAAGAATAGTTGGACTACAGGACCGCCACAAAAGTATTTGCCGCATAAAATTAAAGTTACAAAAATCCAATATTTTGCATGTATCAACTGCTTGAAATCAATTAAATAGCAACATGAAATTATGACTTATTAATCTGTGGAAAAAGACAAAAGATATAAATTTCAGTTTCAAGGCCTCTAATTGTTATTTTATTTTTCCAATACTACATAATCGTTAGTATTATTCTATATTTATATTTTGTTTGCATTCCCCCTCTTTTATTTTATATGAATTATTAAACATTCTTATTTTCATTCTTCATCGCCACTTCCTCCTAAACCCAAATTACATTCGTTTAATGTAGAAGAAAAGAATAAAAGAAGAGCTCCTTTTGACAACGTCCAGAATTCAGAGAAGAGTATTTTGTGTAGCAGCAAATGTTATGTCATTGTCTCACTGATATCCCATACCTGAATTACTTACTATTACAAAAAAAAAGGTCCCATCACAATTATCCTCGATTTTGTTGTATTTGTGTGCTGTGTGTAAACGTGCGTCGTTCGTCCAGTGTATTTGTGTTTGTTAAGTCTGGAAAAATGTTATAATCATGTATTCATCATTTCATTTCATTTTTTATTAATTCAAAAACTCATTATCTTTTTTATTATGAGACTTTAGTTAATCAATAACCAAATCGCAAAAGAAAAAACAAAAGGAAGGAATCTTATGAATTCCCAAAAATAAACTAAAAGAATAATTGAAATAGGAAAAGAGTAAGATACAAGAATAGAATGGAAATGAAATGACACCTCAAGTTCATTTTTACGTTGTCTTGTCTCTTTAGTTTGTCATCATTTGCTAGTTAAGTGTATATACGATAATTTCAAATGTAGCAATGCTATAACTCCTCCCTCATCGTACGTCATACGGACTGCTACCATTAACTAAAAGGAATACGAAGACGAAGAAGTAGTAGCAATGTGTTTTACTGTAATTCTGCATAAACAATTAACAAACCAACATTTTGGTTTATTTTATTGATATTTTGTAAAAAGTTGACCAAACACCCATATACACACACAAAAAAAACAACATGATGTGAAAAACTTAGCATCATCCAATTACTTATTTTTATTGTTTAACAAAGAGAAAACAACAAAGAAACTGCAATGGACTGTTCAAACGAATTAGCAGCATATATATTAAATTTAAATGAGTTTAATAGTTTACCTAAAACAAAAAACAAATGAAAATATTGCAAAATACAATATTTATAAATTTTAAGTTTTTTTCTAGTAAAATATTAACACCAAAATGCAAAATACTTGTATTTGTACATTAAACATCTGTTGTATTTTTGCAAAACTCCTTTAAAAAGAAAAATTCAAAAAATAATAATTTCAATTCATAACTCTTAAGTCATCTAGAAACAGACAGAAATCATTAACTTTTATATATATAATAATAATAAATAAATGAATACTTCAACAGGAAAAAGAACACTACCACAATTTTCTTAAAAGCCAAGAAGAAAAGTAAAGTAAAGAAAAAGCAACAACAATTTTTGTATTAGTTTAACGAAAAGAAAAAACGATGTTCATAGAGAAAAACTCATGTTGCAATCTTTTTCTTTAGCAAATGCTTATTACATTTTTCTTTTTTATTCTAGTTTTATGATATTTTAGAAAACACCTTTTATTTGATTCATTTTTGTTAAATTTAAGTTCATGATTTTTGTTTTTTTTTTTATATATATTTTACTTTTCAGACTTCATTATAATTTGCCTAATTTCTGTTTAAGAGTGAAATAATTTTAAGATGTTCTTACTTGAACTTTTCAAAAAGAAAAAAATATACATATATTTGTGAAATTATTTCATTTTAGTTGAGATTTACCAACCCTACCCACTTTATGTAACCCGGACGACGGACTTTTAGCGTTGTCCTATCCCCAAAAACACAATCATTAATTACTTTAGTCTAATTTCTATTAAACACGCTTGAGTTAAATTTTAGTTCATACGTTTTTATTTTTTGTTTGTTTGATAATTTTTCTCCTTAAATTTTGTTTTAAAAATTTCTATATTTAATATAACAAAAACAAAAAAAAACACAAATATTTCAAAGTTATAACAGATACCTTCCCAAAACTGAAGTGGAAATAGAAGAAGTACTACTACGACTACTACAACGTGAAAGAAGAAACAATGTTTAAATTAATATTATTATATATTATTATACTCTCTCTCTCTTCCCAAACCTTAAAAACAAAACAAAAAAACTTTAATATAATTTTAATGATTTACTTATAATTAAAAAAGATTATATAAAAAAGAAGAAGATATAAAATAAATAAAGAAATAAAATATTTAAGAAAATATCTCACGGACTTTTAATTTACAATGGAAATAGCAGAGGGTGGTGCAAATGGAGGTACATGTTTTAAAAGTAAATATGTTATTACAGTTCAACTTGAGATTTTTTCGTGCAGTGTCGTCATTAAAGCTTTGCAAATTAATCGCAACATAACTTGTGTTATACTCAAAATGGCTTCCTATTTACAAACAAAATAATGAATTGAATATACTGAAACTATTTTAGTTAATCGGTCAAGCTGACTGGGACATCCACTGTTCTGTATTCATTCCATAAATAGTTGTCAATAAAACAATAACATTTTGAAAAGTTATTTCATTTGTAATAATAAGAAACTGATAAATGACCACCAATCCAATCCATACACTGAAATGGCTTGGCTCACTTTTAATGCCAAGTTTCGTTAGCACAACGAATGAATTTCTTTCTCTTGTTCGATGTGTCTTCACCCAAAGCTAACTTTCAAAGGCGGCAATCAATCAATGGTTATTTATCATTTCGTACTGCGTTCTTGTTCTTGTCACACACACAATTCTCTCTCACACATTACGATAAAAATAAATGTTGAACAAGATGGTCGCGAAGTAACAGGAGCTCATAATCATGTAGTAGGTGGTATATGAATGTAATTCTAAAACCAGAAAGCCTACAGATATGCTGTAGTTTTTTACAGTAGTACACCAATACGGAGATCTGGCAGCGCTAATAAAGCGAGTCATAAGCGCCATCTTTTGGACTCTTGTAAATTTAAAAGGTATTTATTTTATCCAGGACTGGGGATTTCGAATCCAGTGATTACCAGGAGCCCTGAAAAAAGAATAAGATACGATAGTGAATTGTTGTTGCATATGAAGAATGTAACTATTTAAACAAATAGGGGGATATGAATGAATTTATTTCTCTTCGTGTACCGCACAAAGCTAATTTTCCAAGGCAAATGAATGGTGGTAATAATATTTCATATTATGTTCTTGCCATTATTTCAAGCGTGAATAATGTAAATATATAAAAATAAACATACAACACCCACTCATTCCCCATCATCTATCTCTCTCACTCATTTGCCAGTATCTGACATTACGATAAAAATAAGCTTTGTACAAAATGGTCGCAAAGTAACAGGAGAACATCATCAAGTAGTAGGCGGTATGTATGAGAGTACTTTTAAAACCAGAAAGCCTACAAATATGCTGTAGTTTTTTACAGTAGTAGACAAATACAGAGATCTGGCAGCGCTAGTAAAAGGAGTCATCAGCGCCATCTCTTGGATTCTAGCAAAGTTTAAAGGAATTTAATGTATGCAGAACTGACTAACCAGGCCCCTGGTTTCACTGTATTACACCGTACGATAGTATTTTTTGGGCCTAAACAAGACCATATACGCATAAAACTGTGCACTCAATTTTTCAATATGGTGATCTTTTCTCCTTTGTATAGGATTTTTAATTTCCAAAGGATATAGTTGTTTTAATAATTTATTTTCATACTTTTCTGAGACATACAATTACGTTATGGGTATCAAATGAAAGAGAAGAATATCTGTTAAAAATACTCTGCATTTCATGTCTCTATCTACATCATTTAAAGATTTATTTAAAAGATTAAGGGTATAGATTGTCTCCATTGCAATCGTTCTCTTCCAATTCTTGTTATTTTTTATCGTAATTCTAAGATGTCTCTTTATGCCAATTGAATACGAGAGATTTCCAATGGGTGCTTTTATATTCAAATAATGGCCGTGTTTTATTTACAAGCCAACGGATTTCCCACTTAGTTGTTTGACAAATTGTCAGAATTTTAGAATTTTCAAGAAATATCCGCTAGTGTGTATGCTTTGGAAGATAAAATGATTACTTTTTTAATAGTTTTTATTATTTTTGTGTGGGAGGTACCACCTCCCTTTGTCCTACCATAATCTAGTATATCCAGAAACCATCCTCTGCCCAGAAGTTAGACACAGTAAAATTCTCAGGCGAAACAGTCCACCGGTTTGGCATCCAATACGTAACATACAGACATTGATTTTTATTATAGTCTGTACTCATTGTTATAGATTGAAAAATATCATTCTGATGATTTTTCAATGAAATTCTGGTTGATTTTGCAAAAAATCGTAAAAATAGAAGCCATTATTTCACCACTTTCAAACTCACACAGTCGCTTAAAAAGCGATTAATGTAATCATTTCGAAAATTCAAATATATATAAAAGAATTACAATTGTAAAAACTTTAAAAAATCTTACCCACTTCAACATTTTAAAAGTAATTGAAAGTACCTTCAAAACAAGGTACAGCACATTAAAATTGGTCCAGTATTTCAGGCCAAGTAGTATGGCCTTATGTTCCACAATGGAACGACGAGAATAAATATATTTCAGGAGATACAGGAAATTGAATGGACATACCGTTTTAAAAAAGTAGTATTTTTTCATTGTTAAATTGGTCATAATTCGTGATTTTTTTATATTTTTTCCAAAAATTGTATACGTATTTTATATGAGAAGAATACATACACAAACTTTTGACATGGAATGAGTTTTTTAACTTTTTTATACACACTGTTTTATATTGTTTGTTTTTTTTTTTTTTGAAAACTAGCTATTAACGTTTTATAATCACGTAAAATTAAAGCTCTTGTAACTTCTATACAAATGATCGCAATACTCTGAAATTTGATATTTGGCAATGTTTCTATAGTCGTTGTACTTACCCGGAATATGGGCGATATTGCCACACGCCTTCTGGTACCTCCCACACAATTTGGCATAGGCTATGGTTAAAATAAGTTTGGCATATCTTCCATACGGATTGTCGAAATCAGTTGCTATTTTATATTCAAGCTTTTGTCACAGCCCTTCTAGTACCTTCCTATACTTTGTAAAATTATCAATGGTTTTATTGGAAAGGTTGAACTTCGTCATTTAATAATGGAACACAATATCCTTCATATGACTAACACGACTGTCTCGGCAGTACCTCATCCGAACAACCCAATTTTTCAGTACAGCCCAAAATCCACACCAAAAAGTGACTCGTTGTGGATGCATTGGCTTCTCAAAAGTCACATTCTCTGAACCCATATGCGGCAATTTTTTTATTGACATAGCCACCGAACGTTAAGGCAGAACTGAACCGATCTTTTCTGGAAAAATCTCTTACATTTTGCATTAAAGATTCAGTAAGTATTAAAAATTTCCCATTTTTGTTCGAGAGTGTAGCGTCCCATTTTGCAAATGTCAAACCAAAATCTGAAAATATAAATGAATGTTATTAATGTCATGTTAATGAATGCCATAGTAATCGGTAGTGGAAAATAAAAATTTTAAATGGTCCACCCTACATAAGTCGGTTTAACCGACTGAAGCTTACTTGTTTTGCTGTATATTGTTACGAAAGAGAAAAAATATTTTATCCATGGACATTACTGGTACTATACACAATTTTTCATTCTAATTCACAATGGAAAATCAGAAATGTAGGTATTTTTTGTGGATTTATTTTTGTATGTATCACAAAAATGATTCGATTTGTCGAAATATAAGAAAATCGCTCATATTTGTATAACTTCACTCTATATAGTAGGTCGCACTGAACGAGTGACTTAAGACCCTAAGTATGTTTGGGCCAAATCCGTTTCACGACTTTTTATGATGTTTGCACCGTGCCCGTCCGTCCGTCTGGCTGGCGTACAGGATAACTGTCGAAAGAAGTTAAGGAATCAATTCAAACGTTGGTAATATTTTTCCCAAACTTAGTTTAACAACAACACACAAATGACCCATACTCCTGTGTTAAATTAAAACTAACGCAACTTCCACACCGATACTGAGAATCAGTTACATTTTGGCTTTGATAATGTTTTTATAATCACTTTAAGTGTACTACATATGACGAGTTTTGCCACATCCCTTCCCACACAAATCACCCTAACCTACGTAAACTTGAAGCTGTTATAACTTATATATAAATGATCGGAATATTGTCAAATTTGATATTTGACAATGTTTTTTATACAGGTTACGTTCGCATGGAATATGGGCGATATTGCCACACCCCCTCTGGTACTTCCCACACAAAGTGGCATACATTTTGGTTACAATAAAACCGACATAAAATTCTTACGGGTAGTCAAAATCATTTGTAATTTGATATTTGAAAATGTTTTTACAATCACTTTAAACCTAAAAAATATTTACGTTTTAGCCACGCCCCTTCTTGTACCTCCCATACAATTATATCTATTCAAGGTAATATTAAATCCTTCGTAACGTCTATACTGGTGCATGGAATCCACTATGACTTGATATTTGGTTAATTTTTATACACTCCACGAGAGTATTATGTCTTTGTGCATTTGTTTGTAACACCCAAAAGGAAACGAGATAGACCCATTGTTAATTATACCGATCGTCTTAGAATCACTTTTTGAGTCGATTTAGCAATGTCCGTCTGTCTGTCTGTCTGTCCGTCTGTCTGTCTGTCTGTCTGTCTGTCTGTCTGTCTGTCTGTCTGTCCGTCCGTCCATCTATTGTAATCACAATACAGGTCGCAATTGTAGACAGAACCAAATGAAACTTTGCACAACGATGTTTTTCGGGATAAGGACGAACGCTATTTAATTTGAAGAAAATCGGTTCAGATTTAGATATAGCCCCCATACGAATTTCACTCCCGATTTGACTCTTTTCACTCTAGATACCACATATTACAACAGATTTTCTTTAAAATTGGCAAAACATCTTATATTGTAACTAGAAACACCTGTGGTAAAAATGTGTTAGATCGGTGCAGATTTATATATAGCTCCCATACAAACTTCTCTCCCGATTTGACTTTCTCCGCTCTAGAGACCACATAATGTATCAGATTGTCTTCAGATTTGGTAAAACATCTTATATTTCCACTAGAAACACCCATGGTGAATATCGGTCAGATCGGTTCAGATTTATATATAGCTCCCATACAAATTTCGCTCCCAATTTGACTTTTTCCGCTCTAGAAACCACATAATGTATCAGATTGTCTTCAGATTTGGTAAAACATTTTATATTTCCACTAGAAACACCCATGGTGAATATCAGTCAGATCGGTTCAGATTTATATATAGCTCCCATACAAATTTCGCTCCCGATTTGACTTTTTCCGCTCTAGAAACCACATATTGTATCAGATTGACTAAGAACATCTATGGTGAAAATAGGTCAAATCGGTTCAGATTTAGATATAGCCCCCATACAAATGTCGTTCCCGATTTGACATTTTCCTCTGTAGAAACCACATATTGTACTCGATTTTCTTTAAATTTGGCACAACATCTTATAATCTTACTAGAAACACCTATGCAGAAATTGGGTAAGATCGGTTCAGATTTAGATATAGCCCCCATATAAATGTCGCTCCCGATTTGACTTTTGCCGCTTTAAAAGCCACATATTGTGCTCGATTATCTTTAAATTTCGCACAACATCTTATAATATAACTAAACAAAACTATGGTGAAAGTGGGTAAGATCGGTTCAGATTTAAATATAGCCCAAATTCAAATGTTGCTCCCATAAGTTTAACCGATTTTGGCCAAACTATACATTTTATATTTCACCTATTTTGTTCCAGGTTTCAATATATCCTTATACAAATGTCCTTTCCGATATAAATTTTTTTGTCAAACACATACATTTACAGGATACAAAAAACCTTCCCGTTTTCACTTTTTCACCGAATTGAATTGTATTCGGATTGAAAGTGGAGTGTATCATAGAGTCGGCCCCGCCCGACTTTAGCCTTTCCTTACTGGTTTATAATTGTTTTCTAAAGGTGGATGCTGGGACCATGTGCCGAGAACCTTCTAGTACCTTCCACACAAATTATCCTGCCCTACGTAAAATTGAATTCCTTATAACTTCCGTATATATGTGCCTGAGAGTGAGATTATGTATAAGTCGGTTTAGCCGACTGAAGCTTACTTACTTCTTCAACCAATCATTGGCACATATGTCCTTTTTCTAATCTAACTTTGCAACTGTGGACAATTTTGATTATGTACAGGCATTCATATGGCAGCTATTATTATGGATAATACATTTATCGTGAAACAATTATCCACATATTTTCATAATATCGCAGGTTTTATCGTTAGTTTTTCCATAAATTCAAGTTTGCAAAATATATTTAGTTTTGAAATTTTCATATATGTATATAACAGTCCACGAAAACTGAATTTAGTTTTTTGATCTACAATGAGTCCTCCTATGACTGAATTCGAAAGATATGACAACACGAAACACACATCTAATAATTACAAATCGTTGTAAAATTTAAGATGTGATCATTGTAAGGAATTAATAAAACGGCACAACATTTCTGCCAACTTAATTTTTTATCAATCAGCACAATTTAAAAAAAAAACAATTACAAAATTACTGAAGACTATAATTATTATATCTTCCAACTTAATTTTTTATCAAGCAGCACAATTTATAAAAACACTATTACAAAATTACCGAAGACTATAATCATTACATCTAACGACAAAAGGCCGAAATGGCATCCATCTGGAAGATAAGAAATTGAAATCATTATTCAAATGAGAATTACATATATCTTATGAATTATTTACTTACGTTTAGTAAAAAGAAATGAGTTACATGTTCCATGATTAGTATATTTCACATTTCTTCACGGGATTCATGGCAGTTCCTTTAGGGCATTTGAATGCTTTCGCAAATTCACCAAAATTCTTAAGTGGCACTAAAACTCGAAACAGGCCGGGCGAATGCACATCTCTTGCAGCCATTACTGCACGTTCGGGTTCATAAACATCAGCGCACCACAATTGAGCGTAATTAATGAAGAACAATTGTTTGTTGTCATAACTGAGATGGGGCAATGTTTCCAAATCAAGTTCGCCCTTTGTGCGACCACTGTCTTCGTACCAACTCCTATAGGCCTCGTAGGCCAATACAATGCCAGCATTATCTGCCGCATTTTCAGCTTGATCCTTCTCTTGAGGTAGAGGTTGGCCTCCGTAAGTGTAGTTGTGGTATTGATCATATAAACATTGACGACGATCATCATACTCTTGTTCCATGTCCTTGTCCCATCCACCTGCGAGATTGCCCAATTTGTTGTAATGACGACCTTCACCGCTGAAGGCGTGAATCAGTTCATGTGATGTCAGAAAACCTGTGCGAGCATAATTTAAAGCTTTTGGATACAATTTTGACCAAAAGAAGTCCGTTGCCAGGACAGAGACGGGGGTAAGTGCAGTATTTGAAATGGCCATATACATGGGTGTATACATATTTAAGCCGAGCTCCATATACTGGGGCATCTCGTCCAGCGAAGCTCTATCAGTTGCTGCTTTGAAGGCCAACACAGATTTAAGATTTTCCAGATAATTCTGATTGTCTATTACCAAGTGAGCGTATTTCACATCAAAATTATTTTCCTTGTATGATGGCAGCAACATTTTCAAAGAATGCAGTTTTTCTAAAGCAAATTCCCGTGATTGGTCATCGAACCAACTAAGTTTGCTTGATTCAAGTATCATTTGTAAGGTCGATTTGATAGTTTGCAACATAATCGCAAAGTCCTGCTCATTCTCCGTCAAATCATTCGTTCGATAAATCATATAGCTCACAACTCCGGGGAAATATTCTTCAGTTAGATCAACACAATACTCTTCCAGTGCTGTTTTACTTGCCGCCACTGGTACCCTAAAATTGTCGAGTAATTTGTAAAATATGAAATTGGCCACCACTCTCTTGGGCGTTCTTTTCATAATGCCAATTACGGATTCCACATATGGATATATGTCAATCATTGCGCCTGTGGGTATGGAGCCATATGAAATATTAAATAATCGGTCTATATATAAATCAGTTGCATAATCGTTAGATTTGTTGGAAGCTTTTTCTATTTCTTGCTCCCCGTGACCAGCTGTCAATAAAACAGCTTCGAAATCTGCAATTTCCTTGGCCGTGACATGCGCCAAGTCGTCTTCAATATCCAAGTGCTTCTTTAAATAGTTCACAACTCGCCACTCGTAATTCTCTCGGTGTACGTCAAAATCACTTTCAATTTCAAAATATTGTTTCGATAGACCTATAGTGTTTGCGGTATGATCATACCTATCAAGGAATATATAATAGCCAAGAATAATATTAAGACCATATTTGTGGGAAATCTCTGCCACCGTCTGCAGCCAATCGAAATCTTCTTCCAGCCATGCATCACCCGCCAAGGCTGGCATTTGTCCGAACTCCTGTGCAATCTCTTTCAAGTTTTCATTGTACTCGGCTTGCTTTAGGGACGCCAAATTCAAGCATGACGCATAGAAGTTTTTCACTTTAAGTTCAGTCTCCGTATCCATATCATCGACTGTGGTCAGCAGTTGGATAAGTCTACGACTAAATTCCATAATAGCCATATAGATCGCATCTGTCCATATTTCATCTGCATCAGTTGGATAATGAGTTTTCCAGTTGCCGCAGGCAAAATCGAAGAAATCCTCACAGGGATCGGCGGAGTCATTCATATATTTGCGCATTTCCTCCGATGTGGCGTTACGTGCAGCTTCCAAGCTGCTGTGTGCCGAATCCGTAGTGACCGATCCTTGTACAAGCCATAGTATTAGGACCGCTGTCATAAGTTTTGTTAACATTTTTGTGTGGAATATTTTGTTTTTCCGATTCATAGATTAAGAAGAGCTGTTCTATTTAATACCGAGCAATTTGAGATGAATTCGTGAACTGAGTATCGTATTTTTGAAAATTTTGGCTTGAACATAAAGTTCAAGAAGTTATCATACGCAGTGTGTCTAATGGCGAAACGATTTTGGAATTAAACTATACATAGATGATAAAGAATGCAATGCAAGTATATATATACTTATACAGTACCTTATAATAAATGAAAAATAAAGATTGGAAATGACTGAAGCTTTCATTTTGTATAGGGTGGACCATTTAAAACTTTAAATTAGAAAGTACTAACTATTTTTTCAAATTTCTGATTTTAATGGAAAGGTTGAACTTTGTCATTTAATAATGGAACACAATATCATTCATATGACTACCACGACTGGCTCAGCGAGGTACCGAGGTATCCAATCAAAACAATTTTTCAGTACAGCCTAAAATCCACACCAAACCATGACTCGGTGTATATACATTGGCTTCTCAATAGTCACGTGTGTTCTGTGAACCCCACATGCGTCAATTTTGCTTTTGCAAATTTTTAATTTTGCCAACGAGATGACAATGAGCTTCATGAAGGCCGAACTCGAACTCGAAAATTTTCCACGTAAATTTCTTATAATTTGCGTTGGAGACTCACTACTTTGGAAGTAAGTTTTTAATACTGCCCTATTTTGTTCGACCGTATAGTGTCCCATTTTGCAAATATCAAACATAAACCTGAAAATAAAAATTAATGTTATTCTACCCTTCAAAGTCAAAGTAATCGGTAGTTGAAATTTACAATTTTAAATGGCCCGCCCGAATTTATCAAGGTCCGATGTAAATTATGGCTTTTAGACCGATAATCGTGTAAGCTGGCTCCTTTTGTATAGTAGGTGTTTCTAAACTCAGAAAAATAGGATTCCTAAATTTGAGTAAAATCCATACTCCAATTTTACTCTAGTTTAGTAAAAATTTCCTTAAAAATAGGAAAATTAACTAATAGTTCATTTACTAGAAATAGTAAATAGTTCATTTACTAGAAATAGGGAAGTAAATTTACTTAAAAACATTTCATTGGATCTAATAAACAATTGAGAAAATTCATACTTGTGTGGAATTTCCAAAGTTTTAAGTTACAAAAATATTAAGAAATTTTTTGTGTGGGAAAATATCCATTTAGGATATTTTAACTAAAAAAATTATGAAATTAATGTCGAGTTATTCATGCATTTAAGTATTAATGAACTTATAATAAATTGTTTAGAAAGTTCTTGAATTTTAATCTAAGAAGCAATTCTCGTTCATTTGCAGAGACTTATTTCTTAAATACTAATATTCTAAACAACCACTGCGAAGGCGCCCATCTTGCCTTCGCTGTAAACATGGAGTAATAGCTCAACTCATGTATCTTTTGAGAAATATTTCATGTTGTCTTTTCAGTATCAGTTTTGTATACTCTGAATCAAAACCATTTGTTTGATTTTTTAGTTAAATTGAACTTATTTTAAGTCCACTTTTTTCCTAATATCAAGTAAAATTTTCCTCACTTTAAGAAAAAAATTACTTGTTTTAAGGAAAAAATCAGCAAAATTTAATTTAAATAAATATTTACTCAATTTGAGTAAAAATTTACTTAGTTTTAGGAAAATTTTACTAAGATTTAGTAAAAATTTATTTGGTTTGAGTAAACATTTACTTAGTTTTGGGAAAATTTTACTTAAATTTACTTGGTTTTAGGAAAAAATTACTGTAATTTTCTTCAGTTTGAGTAAATATTTATGTACTTGGTTTGAGGCAAATTAAAATACACCATTTCCAATTGAAATTGAGAAAATTCCAATTGAAATTGAGAAAATTCCAATTGAAATTGAGAATTTCCATTTATAATTGAGAAGATTCCAATTGAAATTGAGAATTTCCATTTCAAATTGAGAAAATTCCAATTGAAATTGAGATTTTCCATTTCAAAATGAGAAAATTTCAATTGAAATTAAGATTTTCCATTTCATAATGAGAAAATTTCAATTGAAATTGAGAATTTATATTTATAATTGAGAAAATTGCAATTGAAATTGAGAATTTCCATTTCAAATTGAGAAAATTCCAAATGAAAATGAGTATTTATATTTCAAATTAAGAAAATTTCAATTGAAATTGTGAAATTTTCATTCTCATTTTCAATTGGAATTTTCTCAATATGAAATGAAAATTCTCAATTTCAATTGGAATTTTCTCAATATTAAATGTAAATTCTGAATTTCAATTGGAATTTTCGCAATTTGAAATTGTAATTCTCAATTTCAATTGGAATTTTCTCAGTTATAAATGGAAATTCCCAATTTCAATTGGAATTTTCTCATTACGAAATGGAAATTCTCAATTTCAATTGGAATATTCTCAATTTCGAATGGAAAATCTCAATTTCAAATGGAATTTCTCAATTTCAATTAGAATTTTACCAATTTCAATTGGAAATGGTGTAGAATCAAGTTCAAAGCTACTACTTTCAAGGAAAAGTTTGAACTTGATATGAGGAAATATTGCTTTAGCACTATACGAAGTTTAATTTTCCTAAATTTTAGTTTATGGGATTCATTTTTTTTCTTAGTGTAGTTGAAATATAACAATATGTGGGAAATGTGATCAAGATCATACGTAAAATGTGGATTTTAGAGCAGTAATATTAATAGTATAAATTGGAGGTACATTTATATGGGGGCTATATCAAAACATGGACCTAGGCAGTTGAAATATAGCATGATCCTGAAAATTTGGTCAAGATCCAGTAGTAGCGTAAATTATGAACCGATTCTTTGGCCCAAACAAATTACTTCTGCCAAATTTCGTGACAACAAACGGACGGACAGACATCGTTAATTTAAAGCCGATCGGTATACTAAAAGGTGGGTCTAACTCGATTACTTTCCTTTTCCACGAAGTGGCGAAATATTTTTTTGAATGTCGCCAACAGCAATATTAATGTGTTGAAAAAAAATGTTGAAAATGTTGGGCTTAGCCTGGATAATTCTTAGAGTTCGACCGAAGGTGGTTTTTTGGGGCCACACCGAACTTCGGCCAAAATCTAAACTACGGCCGAAGCCGAGTGTTTTTCAAAACATTTAGTATATGCTAAAATCGTTTTATCTATCGAATACGAGGACAATTCAATAAGTAGACGACCTATAAGAGATAGATCCATGGGCAAGCGAACGTATATAATTTTTGTCAAATATCACAAGAAACTAACAATTTATATTTTTCCGAAAATAAAAATGAATGAATGTGAATTTCACGCAGCTATGAAAAAATATTACTTTTCACGAAAAACCCTTGAATGAAATCAAGAAAAACTTAATAATTATTTATGGTATGTATATAACAAAAGCTATGGTTTATCTGTTTGAAAATTTTAAACAGTAAATCCATTTCAGTGGATATACAATATTATTCGGGACAGCTCCTTGATTACAGGAATGTTTGTGAAATTTAGTTTGACATGGTATCGATAACTTTTGAACGGTTTAAAAAATTATAGTGCTTTTAATTTCGTATATATCTTAGATATCGTATATATTTTAGATTAGGTTAAATGACATGAAGACAGTTCACAACAAAAGTGGCTGTTTTCCGTTCGGAGACCCCATGGTCAATTTTGATTTAAATTTGCATACTATTTTGCATTGCGTACTATTTTTTAAATATCTATTACCGTTTTTTACAAGAACAATGCAGTAAAATTCTCAAAAATACAAATGTTAAAATAAGTACGTAAAATAACAAAGCTAATATTGTGGAATATGAAACAAAATACTCAACGAAAAAGGTATATGAGTCCTTCCATGCCAAGCGGTACGATTTTTGACCTCGATAGCTGTGACTACTTTGCAAGTTTGTGTGTGTATTTTTCTCATAAAAATGTTGTTTCAAAACCTTGTGTTAATAAACTGCTGAAAAAATGATCATTCTGAAGATTTTTGCTGAAATTTTGTTTGATTTTGAAAAATAAATTCTTAAAAATAGAAGCCATCATTTCACCAATTCCAAACTCACGCTACTATAAAGTTAAATTAAACAATAATTAATGTAATCATTTCGAAAGTCAAAATAAAAGCAATAAAATTGTAAAAACTTTAAAAAATATAACATTTCATTTTAATAATTTAAAAGTAAAATAAAAATTAAATCGGTGAAGTGTTTCAGGAGTTACAGACAATTTTTACAACAGGTATATATATATATATATATATATATATATATATATATATATATATATATATATATATATATATATATATGTTTAAATATCTCCCATATTCATTGACTGAAATTTTTACTATATTGCCAAATGAAAACGTCAGGTTAAGCGGAATATTATTGCAAATATAAATATGTCTTAGCGTATTAAATATAGGAGATATACAACAAACAAGAGCGTAACGGGTGTGACCTTTAGCTTTGAAGAAAATCTTGAGGTCTTACTTATTTTCTTTAATTCGGTAATGTTCTTCCATTACATACCTTTATTCATGTTTGCTTATTACCGACATCTCTTCATGATATAGGATTCTTCATATATAGGATATTTAAATTGTAACGGGAGTGACATTTTGACGGAAATCCTGTTACGATACCAGTCTATATCTGGCAAAGGAAATGTTCAGACCTATTGTTGTTTTTTTTTTGAAATATAATCAAAAATATGTTTTATGAGAAGTATAAACATTACGCACGTTTATCGGTGTTTTTAAATCATAAATTGATTTTGAAATTTTGCCGAAAAAAAGGGTCACTTTACGTGGAATCACCCTTTAGTATTAATAACCATTTAAAGTTTTGTCTCTTGAAAAGCAAGATATGAATAAACTAGAAAAACAGGAGTAAAATTGATATAGGTGTTAATGTTGAACTAATAAGATAGAAGCATGATGTTTGAAGTATTTGTATTAGATATCCTTCTCTTTAATTTGACACTAAGACCGTCATAGGGTGTGAACAAGTATACAAAAAAATTTATCCTTTGGAACTTTTTAGTCCTGTGAATGGGTAACAGGATGAGGAAATGAAATATACACATACTTACATATGCAACTCAATGAGATGCTTGTAAGATGGCATGTGTACTTTATCTGGTGCGATTTTTTAAACGCAAATTCGGCAAGTGAGATGTGATTCTCGTTCGTTTGTCAGAATCATCTCCTTATAGAGGCCGGGTTTGATGTTGAAAAGTCGCTGCGAAGCCACTTGAAAAGACTTTTGACATGGTCGAAATCATGATCGTGGTAGTTTGCAGCCAAGTAATAAATGTCACCATGCCGTTTGTAAATAAATTTGCATTCTATTAAAGATAGATGCAAAATGGTCTTGAGCCAAGACAATATCCCTGTTCAAATCAAACGTCAAGTAAAAACGTCAAGTAACTCAATTTTGCCTTCATACGTATGTCATTCAGTTCAAGTATAACGATTTTTTGTAATTTTCGTACTGTGTTATTATAAGAATTCTATAAAACGCAGATACGAAATATTTTAGCTACGAGCTCTTTGCGTTCATTTCTATAGACAACGAATTATAGACTCCTGCGGCTTATAGATTTCTCATAATAATTCATTGATTTCGTATCGTTCGCGTCAGACGAACGAAAATAAGATACAGGAACAGCATTTTTTTGAAAATTTGTTTCGATACAAATATTTATATTGTAGTTGGCTAAAATGTGAAAAAAATCATTAATATAATCATTTCGAAAATCAAAGTCTTTATTAACGTTTCTGTTATCGCAGCTTGTTCTACCGCTTTAAAGAAAAACACCAAAATACCCAAATTCATAAATACAGGTGAATTAAATTTGAACAAAATCGAAGATTACTGCAGTTCTAATATTCTAAACGGAATAATATAAATTTCTTCCTTATCTATGCAAAGTGCAATGCAACGACTACACTGTGGATTATCAGTCCAGTGTATGAGGGCTCCCAAACGATCCGACTGATCCGACTATAACCGAACCGAAGAAATGACAACTACTTATTTTTGAAAATCGAAATGATATCGAACCTGAGTAAATAGAAACAACACATCTATGAAAAGAAAAAGATCGAATAAACAAAACAGAACAAATGATTTTTCATTTACACAACAGTAACTGTGATCTAACGTTCCATGTAGAAGATGGAATTATAGAGTTGGATTGGAAGTGTTGCTTAACGTGTCCGCTCACTTTCATGCTTACTAGTTTTAGGCACCATCGTGAATGTCTAGATACGATCACTGTAAATTTTCCTATTAAGGGCAATTTTCAATCTGTAAAATATCATTATGATCAGACAAATACGAAAATAATGATAACGTCATTTCGAGAAATACGTTTGAAATTTAGAATTCGACGTAAAATTTAAAATCGTAGATTTAACCAAACATTTGAGGAATTAATAAAGCAACATAAACATTTTCTGCCAAAGTAATTATTTATTGATCAGCAAATCATTGCGCACAATTACAACATAATGAAGATTATTATTCCAAAGAAGGAAGCCAAAATGGCATTCATCTGGAAGATAAAAAAATATCAAATGAGAATTACAAACACATACATACATTACATACATACATACAATTCCATGACATGACTTTGATCAGTAAATTTCACATTTCTTCACGGGATTCATTGCAGTGCCTCTAGGACATTTGAATGCTTTCGCAAATTCATCAAAATTCATAAGTGGCACGAAAGCTCGAAACTGACTTGGGGAGTGTTTATCCCTTGCAGCCATTATTGCACGTTCCGGTTCATATGTATCAACGCACCAAAATTGAGCGTAATTAATGAAGAACAATTGTTTGTTGTCATAACTGAAATTGGGCAGCGTTTCCAAATCAAGTTCGGCCTGTGTTCGACCACCGTCTTCGTACCATCTCCGATAAGCCTCGTAGGTCAATATAATGCCAGCATTATCTGCAGCATTTTCTGATTGCAGCTCATCTTGAGGCAGAGGCTGGCCACCATAAGTGAAGTTGTGGTATTGCTCATTCAAACATTCTCGACGATCTGTATATTCTTTTTCCATGTTGTAGCCCCATGAATATTCGTAATTTCCCAATTTGTTGAAGAGACGCCCTGCACCACTGAAGCCATGAATCAATTCATGCGAAATCACAAAACCAGTGTGGCCATAATTTAAAACTTTTGGATAGAACTTTGACCAATAGAAATCCGTCTGCAAGACGGAGATGGGGCTAAGAGCTATATTTGAAATTAACATGTAGAGGGGTGAATACATGTTTACACCAATATCTATATACTGGGGCATCTTGTTCAGCGAAGCTCTAGTATTTGCTGCTTTGAAGGCCAGCACAGATTTAACATTTTCAAGATAATTCTGATTGTCTATTTCCAAGTGAGCGTATTCCACATCAAAATTATTATCTTTATATGATGGCACCAACATTTTCAACGAATGTAATTTTTCCAAAGCAAATTCCCGCGATTTGTCATCGAACCACTTAAGTTTGCTTGATTCAAGTATAGCTTGAAAGGTTGATTTGATACTTTGCAGCATAATCCCAAATTCATGCTCATTCTCTGTCAAATCATTCGTTCGATAAATCATATAGCTCAATATTGCAGGGAAATACTCTTCAGTTTGGGCAACACATAACTCTTCCAGTTTGGTTGTACTTTCCGGGATCTTTACCATAAATTTGACGAGTAGTTTGTAAAATATGTAATTGGCCACCACTCTCTTGGGTGTTCTTTTCATAATGTCTATTACGGATTCCACATAAGAACATATGTGAATTTCTGTGTCAATGTCTGTGGGTATGGAGCCATATGAAATATTAAATAGTCGTTTAATATCGAAATCAGGTCTATAATCGTTGTACATGTCATCGATAGACCGAGAGCGATACACTCGCTTATCCCTGCGATCAGCTTTCCATAAAATTGCTTCGAAATCAACAATTTCCTGCGCCGTCACATGCGCTAACTGGTCTTCCAACTCCAGATGTTTTTTTAATGACTTCTCAATTTTCGATTTGTAAATATCGCGATGTAAGTTAAAATCACTTTTAATATCAAACAATTGTTTTGTTACATCCATACGATATGTGGTATGATCCATATAATTAGGCAATATATTATAGCCCAGAATAATTCTAAGGTAATATTTGTGGGAAATCTCTGCCACCGTCTTCAACCAATCGAAGTCTTCCTCCAGCCATTCATCGCCTTCCAAGGCCGGCATTCGCCCGAAATCCTTTATAATCTCTTTCAACTTTTCATTGTAGCCGGCTTGCTTTAATGAGGCCAAATTCATGCACGACGCGTAGAAGTTTTTCACTTTAAGTTCTGATTCCGTATCCGTATCGTCGACAGTGGTCAACAGTTGGGTAAGTTTACGCCCAAAATCATTAAAGGCCACAGTATACCAATCTGTCGACGTTTCATCTGCATTAGCTGGATGGTGAGTTTTCCAATTGCCGCAAGCAAAACTGAAGAAATCCTCACAAGGATCGGCAGAGTCATTCATATATTTGCGCATTTCCTCCGATTTGGCGTTACGTGCAGCTTCCAAGCTGCTGTGTTCCGAATCCGTAGCGGCCGATCTTTGTACAAGCCATAGTATAAGGACCGCTGTCATAAGTTTTGTTAACATTTTCGAGTGGAATATTTTGTTTTTCACATTCGAAGATTACGTATAGCTTTAATTTTGAATACCGTGCAATTTGAGATGAATTTCAGAACTGAACAGAACGATGACCAACTTTTCATGGTTTTGAAAATTACGGCGACACTTTAAGTTCAATAAGTTATCATAAGAAATGTGTTTGGTGGTGAAACTTTTTTTAATTAAATTATAGATGATAAAGAACACTTGGAAACTATTTGGAAACATACGATATATATTAGAACGTATCGATTTTTTTAATCGCTTTGGAATAGCAATAAATAGTTGGAGGCAGCTGTTGGTATTACTGACCAAAAAGGAAACATCTTAAAATTGTCCTTCAATGTGCGAAAGGACGATGTTTAAAAAGCACAATGTTGCACCTAAAACGAATACTTAACGTCATAGGAAACTGTTGTAATATATAGCAAAAGATAGGTAACATCAGCGGAGCTTAAATCTAGTTATCTGGTCTTTGATGTTAAAGTGAAAAGTTTAAAGCAAATATTTATAAATATATGGATCCATATAGATAATGCTCAAAATTGGCATTCTTAGTTGAAATGTAACATGAATGATTTTGCAGCAATTTATCAAGGTCCGATGTAAATTGTGGGTTTTAGACCGATAATAGTGTAAACTGGGGGCCCTTTGTATGGTGGCTATACCTAAACTTACTGATATAACTTTTTTGAATGTGAAAAATATTTTTTAGTTTGAATATTCTAAGTAAAAAAATAAGTCTTTATTAACGTTTCTGTTATCGCAGCTTGTTATACCGTTTTAAAGAAAAACAACCAAAATACCCAATTCATAAATACAGGTAAGTTAAATTTGAACAAAATCGCAGATTACTGCAGTTCTAATATTCTAAACGAAATAATATAAATTTCTTCCTTATCAGTGCAACGACTACACTGTGGATTATCAGTCCAGTGTACGAGGGTAACCGAGATCTGACGGTAACCGAATCGAAGAAATGACACCTACTTATTTTTGAAAATCGAACCTGAGTAAATAGAAACAACACATCTATGAAAAGAAAAAAGATCGAATAAACAAATGATTTTTTCATTTACACAACTGTAAATGTGATCTATCGTTCCATGTAGAAGATGGAATTATAGAGTTGGATCAAGTATTGCTTAACGTGTCCGCTCACTTTCATGCTTACTAGTTTTAGGCACCATCTTGAATGTTTAGACACGATCACTGTAAATGTTCCTATTAAGGCCAATTTTCAATCAGTAAAATTAAAATCGTAGATTTAACCAAACATGTGAGGAATTAATAAAGCAACATAAACATTTTCTGCCGAATTTATTATTTATTGATCAGCAAATTATTGCGCACAATTACAACATAAATGAAGATTATTATTCCAAAGAAGGAAGCCAAAATGACATTCATCTGGAAGATAAAAAAATTTATCAAATGAGAATTAAATATATATAGTATATTCATTACATACATACAATTCCATGACATGACTTTGATCAGTAAATTTCACATTTCTTCACGGGATTCATTGCAGTGCCTCTAGGGCATTTGAATGCTTTCGCAAATTCATCAAAATTCATAAGTGGCACGAAAGCTCGAAACTGACCTGGGGAGTGCTCATCGCTTGCAGCCATTATTGCACGTTCCGGTTCATAAGTATCAACGCACCAAAATTGAGCGTAATTAATGAAGAACAATTGTTTGTTGTCATAACTGAAATTGGGCAACGTTTCCAAATCAAGTTCGGCCTGTGTTCGACCACTGTCTTCGTACCAACTCCGATAAGCCTCGTAGGTCAATACAATGCCAGCATTATCTGCAGCATTTTCTGATTGCAGCTCATCTTGAGGCAGAGGTTGACCACCATAAGTGAAGTTGTGGTATTGCTCATTTAAACATTCTCGACGATCTGTATATTCTCTTTCCATGTTGTAGCCCCATGAATATTCGTAATTTCCCAATTTGTTGAAGAGACGCCCTGCACCACTGAAGCCATGAAGCAATTCATGCGAAATCACAAAACCAGTGTGACCATAATTTAAAACTTTTGGATAAAACTTCGACCAATAGAAATCCGTCTGCAAGACGGAGATGGGGCTAAGAGCTATATTTGAAATTAACATGTAGAGGGGTGAATACATGTTTACACCAATATCTATATACTGGGGCATCTTGTTCAGCGAAGCTCTAGTATTTGCTGCTTTGAAGGCCAGCACAGATTTAACATTTTCAAGATAATTCTGATTGTCTATTTCCAAGTGAGCGTATTCCACATCAAAATTATTATCTTTATATGATGGCACCAACATTTTCAACGAATGTAATTTTTCCAAAGCAAATTCCCGCGATTTGTCATCGAACCACTTAAGTTTGCTTGATTCAAGTATAGCTTGAAAGGTTGATTTGATACTTTGCAGCATAATCCCAAATTCATGCTCATTCTCTGTCAAATCATTCGTTCGATAAATCATATAGCTCAATATTGCAGGGAAATACTCTTCAGTTTGGGCAACACATAACTCTTCCAGTTTGGTTGTACTTTCCGGGATCTTTACCATAAATTTGACGAGTAGTTTGTAAAATATGTAATTGGCCACCACTCTCTTGGGCGTTCTTTTCATAATGTCTATTACGGATTCCACATAAGAACATATGTCAATTTCGGTGTCAAGGTCTGTGGGTATGGAGCCATATGAAATATTAAATAGTCTTTTAATATCGAAATCAGGTTTATAATCGTTGTACATGGCATCGATAGACTTGCTGCACCCCTTTCGATCATCCCAGCGATCAGCTTTCCATAAAATTGCTTCGAAATCAACAATTTCCTGCGCCGTCACATGCGCCAACTGGTCTTCCAACTCCAGATGTTTTTTTAATGACTTCTCGATTTTCGATTTGTAAATATCGCGATGTAAGTTAAAATCACTTTTAATATCAAACTCTTGTTTTAATAGATCCATACGATATGTGGTATGATCCATATAATTAGGCCAAATATTATAGCCCAGAATAATTCTAAGGTAATATTTGTGGGAAATCTCTGCCACCGTCTTCAACCAATCGAAGCCTTCCTCCAGCCATTCATCGCCTTCCAAGGCCGGCATTCGCCCGAAATCCTTTACAATCTCTTTCAACTTTTCATTGTAGCCGGCTTGCTTCAATGACGCCAAATTCATGCACGACGCATAGAAGTTTTTCACTTTAAGTTCTGATTCCGTATCCGTATCGTCGACAGTGGTCAACAGTTGCGTAAGTTTACGTCCAAAATCATTAAAGGCCACAGTATACCAATCTGTCGACGTTTCATCTGCATTGGCTGGATGGTGAGTTTTCCAATTGCCGCAGGCAAAACTGAAGAAATCCTCACAAGGATCGGCAGAGTCATTCATATATTTGCGCATTTCCTCCGATTTGGCGTTACGTGCAGCTTCCAAGCTGCTGTCTGCCTTATCCACAGTGGCCGATCCTTGTACAAGCCATAGTATAAGGACCGCTGTAATAAGTTTTCTTAACATTTTCGAGTGGAATATTTTGTTTTTCACATTCGTAGATTACGTATAGCTTTAATTTTGAATACCGTGCAATTTGAGAAGAATTTCAAAACTGAACAGAATGATGACCAACTTTTCATGTTTCATGTTTTTGAAAATTACGGCGACACTTTAAGTTCAATAAGTTATCGTAACAAATGTGTTTGGTGGTGAAACTAGTTTTTGAATTAAATTATAGATGATAATGAACACTTGGAAACTATTTGGAAACATACGATATATATTAGGGCGTATCGATTTTTTTAAATCGCTTTGGAATAGCAATAAATAGTTGGAGGCAGCTGTTGGTATTACTGATCAAAAATGAGAAATCTTAAAATTGTCCTTCAATGTGCGCAAGGGCGATGTGTAAAAAACACAATGTTGCACCTAAAACGAATACTTAACGTCATAGGAAACTGTTGTAATATATAGCAAAAGATAGGTAACATCAGCGGAGCTTAAATCTAGTTATCTGGTCTTTGATGTTAAAGTGAAAAGTTTAAAACATGTATTAAAATATATTTGCATTCCAAAGCAAACAGAAATACATTTTTTGCACAATCGATACGCCCTATTATACATTATCGACTCACAGTACTTCGCCTCCATATATATAAAATTAAAAACTGTTTTTTTTGTTATCAAAATAATATTTTCACACAATGACATACATAAATATTTGTATTAAAAAAAAATTTGCAAAAAGTCTTTTATGTTGATTTTTTGGATTGAGTCACTATAGGCATACATTTGACTTACACTGAATAATTATCTAGACTAGGTCAAACATTTTCAATATATCGTGGGCTTATGGGTCGATTATGGATGGCAACCAAACTGAGTTGTCAACTGGCAACGCAACTGAAATAAAAATAAGTATTATGTATGACAACTTTTGTCAGTTGCCGTCGATAATAATGTTTTGACACTTTGGCAACTTAAAATTTTGTAAACAAAACAAACAATTCAACTCAAAAAAGTAAATTTCAACAATAAAAATTTAATTTTTAATGATTAGCTCAGTGGAACTTTTTTTTGATGAAGAAGCTGCCCAGGACGTGGCATCTATTAGGAGGAATTTAAGAGATAGCTCTAATCCGTTAGAATTGCCATCTGTACTGTGAGTAGATGTTTCGATCCTGAAAATTTTTCAATAAACAATTGTTCGTCTTAGCTTTAAGGCGTATTTCCGACTTCCAAAAGATGCCTTTGTCTATTTAGTGGAAGAATTAAAAAATTGCTTTAAAAAAAGCTACCGGTCAACAGCAATACCTCCACTCTTAAAAGTGTGTGCTGCTTTGAGGTTTTTTGCGGAGGGAAGTTTTCAGAAGACCCATGGCAATGACTTCAACCTCGGCATGGCTCAACCTACATTGTCCGTGGTTTTGAGCGAAGTTGTCCAAATAATAGAGCGAAAGCTATGTAAAATTTGGATTGTTTCCAAATTAACAGAGGAAGAAAAAGCATCCAATGTATCTAGAACGCCAAACAGATTACCCACTGGAGTTGCAGCCAAATCAACTTGCAACAGGTCCGCTGCCGCCTGCTCCAATGGCGATAAAGGCACTTCTTGCGATGGCCCACCACCTGTGGTGTTAAGGTTTCTTTTATTTTCTGCCAGTTTATTTTTTAATTTTGCCTTAAAATGAATCCACACTCTCTGCCATTCTTCTGGAGTACGTGTAGGTGGGCCATAGCTATTTAAATTATCGGCAATTCCCTTCCACACTTCATCCGTAGTGGCTTTGGTTTCACCAAAAACCCGTACACCGCGAGCTAGGTTAGGGTTAAGTTCCATTTTGTTTACCAGGATTTCAAATTGTTGCTTTGTGGTAATTTTAACCATTATGAAGCCTACAAACACCAGAAAAAAATATGTAATATTGAATATATGAATAATTAAAAATAAATGTAAATTACCTCTTATTTTCACTTTTTATTTCTTTAAAAAATTACAAGGCAACCAGAAATAAATGGTTGCCGAAAAATCCCCTTTTTAGCAACTGAAATTGACAACTGTCGGTCGTAGTTGCCATCCGTAATGCAAATTTGGCAACTAGCAACGCCACTAAACTCTGGTTGCCATCCATAATCGATACATTATATTCATAAGTGGCTATGAACAAAAACATAAATTATCAGGAGAGCGAAAAAACTGATTCTCTCCTTTATTTTAAGAGTAATTATTCACCATTCTTCTACAGTTTAATCTATTGTTAATTGCTACGATTAAAAAGTTTTCGAAATTTCATATTATTCGCGGTTTTGTGGCCATAGCCACTTTTGCATGTTTAAAATTGGGCGCTATGAATGTTGAAATAAGCACATAGCCCTTAATGCCCAAATACATACATAAGACTTAACGTTTTTCATGAAATCTTGACAATGTTGTATAGAAAACGCATTTTCTGTGATGTACACAGCAAATTTACAGAATCCAGCATCATCCGTCAGATTGCTACCATTTTTATCAATTTTTCTAATTTTTTTACAGAAAGTGTATATTGCGGTAGGACATGGTAGGGCCAAAAATACAAATTGGATATTTTTTGGAAATATGACTAAAATGATTTTCATTCATCACATTTTTGTCTTTTGATTTTCTCGCGATCAAGCTGACGGATCCGGCTGAATTTTTGTTTGTGTATTAAGAACAAATGTCACTTGTAACATATATATAGTCATTTGCGAAAATCGCTACAATTGCTGAAAAATCCAAAATTCGCTGTTGCAATTGCTTATATTTTAACTTTTTTTCATCCAGGATTCCGAATTTTTTTTTACACGAATATTCCCGATGAAGTCAGAAATCATATGCCAAAACAAATATTTTGGTTTTTTGGTATGATAAAAGTTACGCGGGTTTTTCTAAAGATACTTTCACAATTTTTGACTTTACAAACAATTCAGTCTTATTTGATGGAAAGGATGGAATTTGATAGTACGATATACCCTAAATATTGAAAAATGTTTTAAAAGAAATCGTTGTCAGTGTTATGCTGCTCCATTTTAGAACCATTTTATTTATTTAATTTTTGTGTTCATGTGTGACTTTAGAAAAAAAAAAATTTCGTCAAATGTATATGACAGATGACAACCTAATCAGAGAATAGTTTGGCATCAAAAACACATTTTCTAGAAAATTGTTCATAGCCACTTTTGAATATATGTAAGCCCTCGATATGTATGTTGGATTACTTTCAAATTTATGTGATAGTCCAATTAAATGATTGATCAAACATTTTTTCTGTATTATTATTGGGTTTATTCCAAATCAATTTATAATACAGACCAGATGTTGATTTAAATACTTTGTATGCAAAACTATTACTATCAATTAATATATTATTTAGGACATTTTATTTGGAATATTTTTTATTAGAAAATCTTGATTGCTTCATAATTATATATTAGGATGGGTCACGAAAATAAATTGCAGCGGTCAGATATGAAGAATGAATTGTTTCGTCGGTGGGTCAAGCCATCTGTAAGCTAAACGCTCCTGAAAACACCTCTAAAAATCATGTGTTATCCCGTGTAATTTTTTTGTTGCATTTTGGCCGCACTTTTTTTCTGAATTAATAGACCCTTGGAAGCACTTTGTCTTAGAATAACTCATTGGTAGAATTATTGAGCATTTATATTGATGTTATTTTTGGGTTTTCAAGGTAACAGCTAAAAACTCATATTTCTTGGAAACATTTTGTAAGAGGTGTAATGAAAAATAAATAGGAGGAATCAATACCTTTCGAATGATGCCTAAATGCTGAAGAACGGATGAAAAATGACGTCACTGACTCCATTTTTGTCAAATAATTTAATGCAGGCGATGGTTTTCACAGCGAAAATGATCAAACGCTTTTTACAAAAATAAGCGCTGCAGCGTCAATTTCATTCCGATGTTCTTCATTTAGGCATCATTCGAAAGGTATTGGCTGCAGCAATTTATTATTTTATAAAATACTACCACCAAATACGAAAAAGTTTTCAGTAGTCACTGTGAACATTCACAAAAAAATTTTATAAACGTCCAATAATTCGACCAATAAGTTACTCAAAGACAATAATCAAAAATTTTATTTAAAGTGCTTTCAAGGGTCTATTATTTCCGGAAAAAATTGGAAAAAAATGTAACACAAGAAAAATTACATCGGAAAACATTATTTTTAGGGTTATTTCCAGGAGCGTTAAGCTCACAGATGGCTTGATCTAGGAACGAAATATTTTGCAAATCATCATTAAACAATCCAAACTTTATTTTCGTGGCGTGACTGGAACTTGTTTTTCCATTTGTATGGATGGCGACCCAGCCTATTATATATATGGGGATATATGCATGGAGGTTTAAGGACTTTAATTTTACTTAAGGCCACATTCGTAAAACAATTGTGACACATGATTAAATATCAAGTCATATTGAAGATAGAAAGGATTTTACTAGAATGTGGGTTAGAAAATCATAAACTACTAATATGTTTAAAGCGATTACAAAACATTTTCAAATATAAAATTACAACTGATTTCGACTATACGCATTGATATTATACTATTTCTATGCAATTTTGTGTGCAAGGAGTGTGGCAACATCCTTCATATTCCAGGTGAGTATAATGTTTATAAAAATATTGTAAAATTTTAAATTTCACAGCATTCCTACCATATCTATAGAAATTATAAAGTTTTATAAAGAGAAGTGGCTAGACAAAACCTTCCATATTTCATACGCTTAAATTAAATATAAAAACATTTTCAAAATGAAAAATCTAAATATACATATTTTTAATTTGTAATTTATGCTTTTAGTGTAAAAATAATGATTTTAACAGAATTTACATTTAAAAAAGAATTTACGATTAAATTTGAAACCGAATAAGATTTGACATTTTATAGCAACCACATTTTTTTGTCCCAAACCTCCTCCATAAATCACCTCTGATCTTATTTGGCCGACCACTCACCTGGACAATTACAAGTGCTAAAAACATTTGGGCAAGTATACCTACCTTTAATTCATTATAGGTTTTTATGTCCCAATACCCTTCCCTACTCTATAGAGTCAGGATATATAAAAAAGTACCTATAAAATTGTTGGTGTCCACCAAAATACATCGGAATATTTTATTGAAAACTAAACACCACATCGCTTTTATACTTGCCTTTCTTTTGAGAATAAATAAATCGCTTACTTTGTTTTAGTTTATTTAATAATTTTCTTTGCTTTATTGAATAATGCCATGAATTTTTGTCTTCAAGTGCGTACCATATTTGTTATAGGTTGACAATTTGATGTTTCATGCATTGTTCTTGTTGTATATGGTTTCTTTACATACATTTTTAGTAAATTTTATATAGTATTATACATAGGGGTTATTTAAATGTTTTTTTACTTTCTTCTTTTTGTTTTGAATAAACAAAAATACAATAATAACATGAGACGGTTAATTGATAGTTTTAAGTGTTGTGCCATAATAAAATAAAATTTAAATTTAGGCAAAATGTGAAATCAGACTGCTGATCTTTGTCATGTGACATTTTCCGTCCCTGTGTTTTAATTAAACAAAAAAGATAACTAAATAAATAATAACAACAAATCGCGGTATAATTAATAAATTCATAAAAATTAGTAATCAAAAAATACAAATAAATACAAAACAAAATAAATATCAGAAAAAAATACGAAATAAAAAACATATGAACGGTCAACAAATTTCAATTGTAGCTTAAAACTATGTGAATACGCCCCACTAAAGAGCTACAACTTCTCGCGAACATTTGGCAATGTTCGCTCTACGCTTTTCAAATACAAGCTGTATTATTGTTTAACAAATTCAGAGCTTCTTACGCACTAACAAATGGTTTAGTATTTCAATGTTACTTTTAATGTTAAGAATTATTAATTATTCATATTCATTTTATGGGGTTTTTGTAATATTTTGATTTTTGTCGTACGACAGACACATGTTTTTAACATAACTTTTCCAAGCAGATCATTATAAATGTTTTGCAGTTGTTTTATGAAATTCTTAATTTGTACAAACATTTATAAATATTTAAATATTGTGTTATTATTATTATTTTTAAAGAGATTAGCTTTTGATTTAGTTTGTCTGATTTTTTGTAAAAGAAAAAACTTAAAACTACTTTATACTTTATATTTATCATTACTCTAAACACAAAAATGCAACAAAAAATCAATATCAATATTTACAAACGTTGGGGGACTTGTTTAAAGGGGGAGAGGGAATTTCATGATTATCTTCTTAAAAAAATATTTGTCATTTGTTAAGAAAAATATTTGTTGTTTTTATTTTTGCTTTTGAAATTTCTCATATGCCTTCCCATATGAGTTGTAAATATTTTTGTTTTCTATTTCAAAAAATATAATTTTATTTTATATAATTTCTTTTTTATTGTCTATTTTCGGTTTTTGTGTTGGCTGCTTGTTGGGGGTATGACGACGATTCGTGAAAGGTGTCAAGGAAAATTAGAAAAACAAAAACTAAATAAAAGGTGGGGTTGGATGGGTTTGGGAATTTGTGTTAGAAAAAAGCCTTCTCTTCTACAAATCAAAAATACAATATTTGGATGTTTTCATTTTATTTTAACTTTTTCATTTGTGTACAATATTTTTTAAATATATTTTCTTATTTAACCTAGAATATAGCTTAAATTTAGTACTTTAAGTTTTTATTTGTTTTTTTATTTTTTAATGTTAGGTCGTGTGTAAATGAATTCTTAATGTAAACAAGAGTGGAGTTTTTAAAATTTATTGATCTTGATGTTGGGTTATATAATAATCAGTGTTGCCAGATTCTACGCAAATTTGGGCAAAATTTAATGAACAATTATCTTCATCGTTCAATCATGCAGTAAACAGTAGATCGACAAGTGGATTATCTGTCCGAATTTCTCGATAATTTGCTCAAATGTTGTACTTCATGAAATATAAAAGATAAACCATGTGGTTCAAATCTAACAGCATTTTAAATGTTTCGAAAAAGGTTCAAAATATTATTAACTGGTCTTATACCTTCTATAGTATTTATTGCACAAAACTCAATAATAAAATCGCGAAAAATTTAACTTCATTTTTACAAAAACAAATTTAAAACCGCAAAGCGATTTTGTTTAATTTCGAATAAATATATGTAATTTTCAATCCCTGAAACTACTAACTACAATCACTGACATTTTCAAAATAAAGAAATACAAGAGTTTTTATTAAATACATTCACAGACAAATTTCAAATTTTAATGAAAAAGTAATGTTTTTAGATACATTTCAAAATCATGGAATTTGTCATGCAAGCGGAGCTTAGGGTTACGGCCAACATATCCCATATATCCCCTTTATTTAAATTTTTGACTAATTTTCGTATTTTTTTATAATTTATTTTTGCTAACTTCTAAAAAACTTTTATAATATAAAACAAATATAATCAAAAACTAAAATATTAAAAAATGTATTTTGGCGAATTTTGAAATTGAATTTGCCGAAACAAATCTATCAAACCTGACTGTCATAGACTATACAATGTCAGCACATACACTATCAGGCTGATGTTTCGCCCAATTTTCTTTTCTTTGACTATTTTCGGTAATTTTTCATAATTATAAAAAAAATCAAAAAACATAGAAACACCCAGAAAAATATTATCTAGATTTTGAAAGCAGTGCACCCGTTGCTGAAAATCGGCATAAGTCGGGTGCAATAGGAATGCAGAGATCGATAATTCGGATAGAACTCAATGGCGGCATGTTTTGGTTGCAATACAAGATGCAATATGAAAAATGTCATTACTGAATCTCAGTAATATCTGTAATTCGAAACATCCCCACAAAAATCATCGCTTTATCTGCAGGTTAGTAAGCGAGAATCTGCTGAAAACAGATCAGGATATTTTGGCAATTTGTTAAACTGAATTTGGTGAAAAAAAAACAAAAAAAAATTCCGACAAGCTTGACTGTCGCATACTATATAGAAGAAGTCGATATCATCTCCAGATCATAATTTCCAGATAATTTTGTATTTAAAAAATGGCAAAAATAATAATATTCAAATGTTCCAGATATAAACATCTTCTAATCGTGACTTACAAGTTTAGACAATTTATCTTCTGATCCTGACCTTTTTTCCTAAAAAATATATTTAAACGGTCTATTAATTCAGGAAAACATTGGACAAGAATGCTCGCAGACAGCTTGATCTGGGAAGGAAATATTTTGCAAAATATCATTGAACAATCCAACCTTATTTCCGCGGAGTAACTGGTAATTATTTATTATTTGTATGACCGCGACTTAGTCTAATATATAAGGAGCTCAGGACCAGAAGAAGAAGCTCAGAAAGAAGTCGATAGAAAAATACGTATGGAACTATATACTAAATGAAGTTAATTGGTGTTTTTAGTTGTTCATTTCCTCTTACTTTTGCTTCTTCACATGACTAAAAAGTTCCAAATGATACAATTTTTTTGAAAATTATTTTAAATACTTAGTCGCATCCTATAATAAGGTTATTAGTGTCAAATTTAAGAGGAGAACATCTGCTACAAATACTTCATAGTTCATGATTCTATCTGTATTAGCTCAGTATTAAGAAGAATAGTTTTTTCATATTTTACCTTTTAAGAGGAAAAACTTGAAATGGTTGTTAATGCTTAACTAATACAGATAGAAGCTTGCAATTTGAAGTATTTTTAGCACAGATTCTCGTAATTAATTAGGCATTTATACAAGTATCACAGGGTGATAATAGGTATTTAAAATTTTTTTTAAATAAATTTTTTGTGTGTCCTTTGTAACTTTGTAGTACTTTTAAGGGACAACAGAATGAGGAAAAACTTTATGTCACCTATAGTTTCCAATGTAGTTCAAGTGGTCCAAGTGTAATATGGACAGTCGAACAGAGTAGTCGTTTGGTTTAGATTGAGTAGCACCATGTTACAGCTGAGGCTGTTAGCAACGCTTCCTGCAGCGCCATGGGCGCTGGATTTAATCATTGCATTCTTAGGGATATAACGCCGAAGATATTGTCAGTTTATGGACCCCAAACATTGCCGTACAAGGCCCGCTAGAGAACAAGGGTAGTTAACAAAAAATCCATCAACTCTAAAACCTAACAAATGTCGTGATGGTTCTGTTGGACTTCTGAACAGAAAAATATGAGTCATTGAAATTGTAAATCCCATATAACCCTCTACACTGAATGAAAAACGTGTCTATCAATGTATTGACGAAACGAAACGAAATATGTTATAATATTTAATATATGTACCTACACAGAAAATTTCCTCGTATCAACGAAAAATCGGTTTTATCAACTTATTTTCAGTGAAAAGTTTCGTTAATACAACGAAGTTTTTATGAATTTAATATAACGAGCGTTTTACTTTTTTTTTGGCAATTTTGGGTGAGGGCAACTGAACAGTGGCGCCAAATAGCCAAAGAAAAACAAGGATGGCTGTGAGTACACAATTAAACTAAAGTTTTATTTTATTACAAGATTTATTTAGGATGTTTTTTTTTGTTCATTGTCAACAATCGTTGAGAGTGCACACTGAATGCACTCGTAGATTGGGAAGAGAAGGAGAACAAACAGTTCTTGCGAGAAAAAAACGTTTTATTTAAAGAACCGCGTTCAACAACCCTAGTATTTTAAGAAATAGAATTACTAAATTTAATATCACTACATATGTATGAAGTAACTGAATTTGAATTAATTAAACTCACAATGGAATCCAGTGTAATCCCGCACTTTGCGATTATTTTTTGTTCATGGAAACTCTTTATCCACTCTTTCTTTTTATTGCATTTGGGAAAACTGAATCTTACAATTTCGGAGTCTTGAAATTAACTACAGTCCACTTCCAGAAGCACCTACGAAATTGTACATAAAGATTATTTTTCAAAGATGTAAAAAGGACATACGGTAAGAGTTAATTTTCAAATTAACACAACGACAAACGGTGAACAAAAAAATAATCATCAGAAATTATGAAGCAAATAACAATAACTCAAGGTCAAGGAATAATCCGTTAAATACATCCAGATTTATAGGAAGTATTTGTGGTGAAAGAAGTATTTACAGAACTAACGCATATATAACGCTAGCCACTTGCTGGAACAAGGGAACTACTTCCAGACCTATAGAAGTATTTGTGGTGAAATAATTTTTTTTTTAAATAAGTAATGCAAGATGCATATATAATGCTATCAGCTTGATAGATCATGGAAATATCCTTGAAATACATTCAGAGCTATAGCAATTATTTGTCAGTGTGGTTTGGATGAATATATGTAGGTCAGCAGTACATTGGAATGGAGTGTGAGTAATTCGATTCCTTCTGCTGACTACACAGTCACAGACTACCGAGGGGGGTCTAGTGAAAGTGTGTAATCCTTTAAAATTATAGTAATCAAAAGCAAGTATGTGTTTTGAAATAGTATATGAGCCAATCCATGTCAAGCGGTACGATTTTTGACCTCGATAGCTGCGATTGTTTTGAAAGTTTGTTTTGAAAATTTTTGGAAAAAAAATTAGAGTGAAACATATGAAAAAGGTGTGTTCATTCAAACGCCTGTTACTCCCGAAATACTAAAACGATTTTAATGTAATACGCCATGTTTTGAAGGCAATTTCAATTACTTTTAAGATTTTGAAATTTTATATTTTTTATAGTTTTTAAAATTTTATTTCATTTATTTTGATTTTCGACATGATTACATTAATTTTAAACTTTAAAATTATTTTTGAAACTTTAACTTTAAAGTAGTGTCCTTAGACGCATTTTTAGTAACTGTGTGAGTTTGGAAATGGTGAACTGATGGCTTCTATTTTTTATGATTTTTTTTGCAAAATCAACCAAAATTTCAGTGAAAAATTCATTTTTCCAGCGGTTTTTTAACACAATATTTAAAAGCAATGAAACAAAATTAAAAATATTGTAAAAATATATAAAAATATAACGCGGTTTACTATTCCATTCGGTTTAGTATTGCAGGAGTTACAAGCGATTGAATGAACACACCTTTTTGAAATTTTTTCGCTGTTAAATTGGGCGTAACTGGTGAAAAAGATTATGTATTTTTTTTTTTTCAAGAATACATGTATATATACAACATTTTTATGAGAAGAATACATATACAAACTTTCAAAACATTCGCAGCTTTCGAGGTCAAAATTCGTACCGCTTGCTATGGAATGACGCATATATTATGATGTAATTCCGCTTATCACTTTACATCAGCGGAGGAACAAATATAATTCATTAAAAAGAAACCTTCCTCGCCTAATATTTTTTACAGCGCAATGCATGCTGGATGAGGCAATGAAAATCCAAGAACTATATTCAGAAAGTATTTGTGGTGAAATAATTATTTTCGAAAGTAGGTAATGTACAACGCGCACATGGGTCTAAGTCAGCTCAAGAATACAAGTGCAGGGTTAACAGAATATTGCCCCTTGGTTTCAATATCTGGCTGACAATAATAACAATAAAATTCCAACTTGTCAAGATATATCGAAGCGAACCCAATTCATTCGTTTACAAATATATGCTTCCCTCGGAGAGCAGGGAAGGGTCGATTTTCAATACGTGACGTGGATTGAAGCTAAGTTTTCGCTGAGCAATTGTTTGAAAATACATGAAATGGACATCTGCTTCACACACAAGCGTATATGTGTTAAGATGTCTAAATTATACTGAAACCCAGAGGGATAAAAGTGGAGAAGTACAGTACACGATAAAGTAAATATTTATTTAATGATGCAAATTTCTTGGTGATAGCATTAGCACTATCTAAATAAATTGAAACGTCATTATAAACCAATTTTAAATTGGTTGAAAATAAAAAATTTTAAAATTCTAAACATTAAGAAAATGAAAATGGAAGTAATTTCAAAGAAGTATTTTTTGGTGTGGCCTTTCACACCAGAAATTAAAAACAAACAACAAACATTACGTTCTTGTAAATTTATATAGATCTCAAAAATATTATTATAAGATGTTTCCAATATTTTTCAATCTGCTTACAAAAATAGAATATTCAAAAACAAATTGAACACAGAAAGTAATTTCAGCTCACATGTTAAATTGAAATTGCGCAGATCACAGATCTTATTTAAGCATCGTCTCAAATATGAATTTAGCATATTCCCAGAAAAGTCTTGGCTACAGTAAAGAATTAAAAACGAAGCAAAAAATCAATGCTTCTATATAAATCACGACACTATAAGATTGATGTGCGCATTATGTGCGCAAGATGAGTGATTTTAAAAGAAGCCGAAAAAAATAAATGTAATCCACTAAATTAGTGATGATGTGAACAAAAATAACTTGTGGTGGTTGGACAAAAATCCTGGTAGTGAAAATCATCCTAAAAGTCAGCTGATAACGATAATATTGTCAGGGTTACCACCGGAGTCCAACCATAGTCCTTGGAAGCGTACAAGATTCATAACAGAACAGAGATGATCTCAGAACCTCCCAAATGTTGTGATGGACCTCTGGCCTTCCGGAAGGTTAAGGACAATAATATTCTACACTGTTTTATTGTCCTTATATTTCACTGGCGCAGTCGGAAGGATATTAAGTGAAAAATAGTATCAAAAGGAAAATGGTTCCTAAGGAGAATAGAAACAGACATACAGTTTATTGAAAAGTAAAACGTGAAAGTTACTATATGGTGTTTGGACTTCGCGAAGCCAGGAACTTGCCATCGTCAGAATTTTGACAATAGGGCACCTAATCAAGGTCCTACAAATATCATTCCTCATAATAAAAATGGTTATAAATCTTCCGGAAGATTAAGGACAATAATATTCTACACTGAAAGAAAAACGATTCGATGTATTAGCAAAACGACTTCGTTGGCTTAATGTTAATGCAATGAAAGCTGTCATATTTCTTTTATAATACAGTCGAACCTGCATAACTGGGAGCTCATGGGACAGGGCTTTTATTCCCACTTATAAAGGTTTCCACTAACCAAGTTTCTCATTTATAAGGTAAAGCTTGAGAAATGTCAAGCAATTTGTAAAGTCTTCCCTTTAATAGCGTTTCCGCATATTGGAATATTTTAGCTTTCAAAAACTTTTATCCATGTCACAAAACGAACTTCGACTTCTGGCAAGTGGGTATTTTAATATTTTCAACAAATATCTCTCCTAGTATGAAATCCCACTTTTAGATGTCCATAATGAAGGAGAAATCCCACTCATAAATGAACACGAGTCAAATGACCCACTTACAGGGGTAAGTACCGAAAAAATCAATTCCCCTTAAAAAATTTAAAATTATCACTTAAAGAGGTTTTTGTGTTAATCATACGAGGACTATCAAATATGTCCCACTTATAGAGGATTCCCACTTATAGAGGATTCCCACTTATCCAGCTTCGTCTGTACTAAAATTTCGTTCATCACACATTTGTGATATTAACGAAACGGTTTTGTTTACCTTCTTCAGTGCCACGTTTTTCTTTCAGTGTGTATTGAATGAGGAACTGAAAAGGAAGAAGCATAAAGGAAAAAACAAAGACAACCACGAGTACACAATTTAAAAATAATTTAAATTATACAAAATTTGTAATAATGAATTAATGAGAGAAAACCAAATTCACTAAAATATTTTCTTGTCTAAATATTTAGTAAAATAAATATTAAACATTGAATTTCAACAATAAATTAATTAAATTTAATAAAAATTTAGCAAGGATATACAGTTCTCGATAAACATTCAAACAACAAAAGGGACATACTGTGAAAGTTCAAGATCTTGAAATACAACGAGACGTATTGTAAGTTATAAGTTTGGGGTGAAATAATTCTTTCCGAATCGAAACTATAATTACATGTGGGCCAAATGACATATGATCAAAAATGCTATTGTAACTATGAAAAGGAACCCTTTAGGATCGGAACAGAAAGGAGCGATTACCAAACGTAACTAAAATGTTCAATTCTAGTCCGTAGTTGGTTCATGGTTAACTACCTATACGCTTTGGTATTTATAGTTTATGAGAATTGTTCCTGACTATTGCGTTTATTGTGTATTCTCTACACATTACTTGTGTGTATTTCATGTAAGCGGAAACTGTTCGTAGGCAGTTTTATGTGGTTTGCCCATTTGTCGTTTGTTTTAGGGCTGTGTGTTGCCTTCGCCAATGATAGGTAGTTCCGCGATCATAATGTTTGCTTATGAGAATAAACTAAACAGATAGAGGGGAGTAATTGAGAAATCGCTAAGGGATGCCCAAATTTACCACCTCCACAGTTGAAGGTTAAAATGCCCTTATTTTAGCCGAGGTAACAAGCTGAGATGACAAAATGTTAATAAATAGTTAATTTTGTATTCAAACATAGCATTTTTTTCATATTGTCGCCTACTACTATATAGATGATTGTATTAAAACAAATAAATTTATGTTGACATTTGTGGTCTTAGCTTCGATAGGCATAAATTCCACTTATACTGGATATTAATCCAAAGTTTGCCAAATTTTTTATTCACCTTTTATAGTTGCTGCAAACAATGTGATCAATTATTTTTTATATTGAGTGAAAAAAAATGAATAATTTATTTAAGTCTTTGTACTTAGTTATCTAGGCTTAAAGACAAAAAGTGTCCTTATAGACAATCCTATAGATAATCCATCTAATAATTTGTCAAGCTCCATCGTTGTAATAACAAAATATGTTATTAGAGAGAGAGAAAATTAAAATGTTATGTTTTGTTGTATTAACGAAGCATTTTTCTTTCAGTACAAGTAATTAATTTTAGATAAAGTCAAGTTATTTTTTCTTGATTGCAGAGATTTCATTATCATTGTTTATTCATGAAAAGAGGAGGAATCACCGAAAATAGGAGGAAGTCTCGCTAATAGGGAAAGAAAGACTCGGTAAATATAACGAACTGCTCCTTAAATTGGAGGAGAATAATATTTCAGCAGTTAAATTAATAAGTAATAAATTCATCGACGAACATGAACATTTCGAACATTTCGAACATTTCGTGGTCAGATTTTAGAGTCTTGTGGGTTTTTCTCAATACCCCGAATTTTTTCAACACTAGTCTGATTAATAGAGTTTATTTTGAAAGTGTCCAGTTACGAACGGACAGTGATAAAATCATAAAAAATAATCGAATAATCGAAAAAATTTATTAAATCAAGAGAATTATTACATCAATGCCATGAATAACATTTGATGAAACTTTTACATTATTTTTATGTAACATTTTTCTTTCAGTGCATGACGTTCCGTGACGACCAAAATTCGTCGATACTTTAAAGAAAAACCATAATTATTGATGTATTTCATTAAATTTTGAAATTAATTAATTAAATTTTGTGGTGCATCATCAGATCACTAAGATAAAACCTTGCATATTACAAAGATAAGCCAATTAAGAAATTCAATTTCTTTATGCTGATGTCGATGATGAAAATAAAATTTGTTTACAAATCTATTCTTTTTTGCAGAGTTACACATAATTATCGAAACTCTTCCAGTGTCATTGTAGCATTATGAATAGATTATGTCAGTTGTAGAAAACACTCAGAACAATTCGGTATTCAACTCGGAAAAAATATAATATATAAGTTAATGATCAAAAAATTCGGACTTGAGCCACGGTTTCTGCACGCGCTGTTTCAGCATTCCACCTTGTTTGTGCAGTGTCGGGTGACAACCCACCTTTTCCCAGGCATTCCAATCTGTTTACGTGGTATCGGATGTCAACACGCGCAACGTTTATTCCCACAGGAAAGTGCCAGTCCGCTGCCCGTTGACGCTCTGCTGTCAACGAATGCATTTAGATTAGTTTATTGTAAAATTAAGTTGTGTCTGATTTTTGATTCAATAAAGAAAAGACGTGTCGTCGAAAGACAACACCGAAACCTTTTTTAAAAAGGATTTTTAATATTAATTATCTTAACTTATATTATAAAATATCAATAAAGTAATTTTATTGTCCTTATATTTCACTAGCGCAGTCGGAAGGATACTAAGTGAAAAATAGTATCAAAAAGAAAATGGTTCCTAAGGAGAATAGAAACAAACATATAGTTTATTGAAAAGTAAAACGTGAAAGTTTAACTGACTATATGGTGTGTGGGCTTTGCGAAGCCAGGAACTTGCTATCGTCAGAAATTTGACAGTAGCGAACAGAATCAAGGTCCTGAAAATGTCGTACCTCAGAATAATAATGGTTATAAATCCTGACTAAACAAAAATTGTTCTGCAGCAGATTATACCCATGTAAAGTAAACAGTAATTTACGCATTTATTTGGAGTTATGTTTGAAAGCAGACGTTCATTGTTCTCACCTACGTTTTTGAAATTTCCTAAAAATGTATAGTTTTGATCCATGTCGGTATTTTACCAGTAGAGCCCCACTACTGGTAACTAACTAACTTATACTAACCAACTTATAAACCAACTTATAAAACCTACCTCATAAGTACTCATAACATGCGCAGACGAATGACGTATCATATTTCTGCAATGCACTGTTGATGGTTGGGAGATGATGATTCGCTAGTTCACTCGCGGTATGACTATTTCTTGGGAGAATGCAAGCTAAGCATTAAGAGCCAAAAATATTGTATTAAGAATAAATTTTATTAATGTTTAATGATATAAATAAAACGGAAGATTCTTATACAAGTCCATGTAGTTCGGACATGAGTTCTCGCATCCTTAACTTATACGTTGATGCTAAAAATCATTATGGATGGGCTATGTCTCAAAATCTACCTATAAACTTTGTAGTAAGGAAAATATGGAAAAAATGCAGATGGTTCATCAACTGATGAACGGTATATAGAAGTATAGATTTCTATAAATTACTTAACAATTCAGTCTAAGGAAAAACCAAGGAGAATGTGGACAACGAACTGATTTAAATCATATCGGAGCCCAATATAGGATTGTAAAAACAAATTTACATAGCCTAGCACATTTTCCGTAGTAATACAAATGAAAAAATAAACACCGTCTACGACAAACTAGTATATTTAGGGTTTTATGACCAACACACAATCTAGTTTAAACAATTATTTTGCAGCCCAAATTTAGTGACAAGCTAGAAGACTTTTGTTCACAAATAACAGTAGTGGATATTGGGACACTTTTTGATACGTCTGAGTATCCACAAAACAATAGATTTAAAATACCACAATAGAATAATAAGTATTGGGTATGGTGAAAGTCGAGAATTGTTGAAAGATTATGGCCGTATTTGACCAAATTCGGTAAAAACTGAACTTCTATACGACTGAGAAGAAATAATAGTAATAAAAAGGTCTAAATGTGTCAACAAATATGTGTAATATAGTCCAACTATAGAAACTGTATGTTAAATAAATATAAATATATATATATATATATATATATATTGATACTATGCTGACATTTAAAGCAAGGATGCATCAAATATATACAAATATACATGCAGCTTGGGACATTACAAAATTAGAAATATAAATCGAAAATCGAGAATCGAGAATTATAGGAAGATTGTGGCTGAATTTTATGAAATTCGGTCAAAAATGAACTCCTTTACGACTGAGTGAAGTTAAGAAATAATAGTAATGAAAAGGTCTAAATGTGTCATTTTTTATTTTACTACACAAAAGTAAAGAAGTGTTTTTATTCATTTCGTCTCAATCCGTAAAAAGTGAAAATTATTTCCGGAATTTTATTATAAAAGTGGCGCAGTCGGTAGGATACTCAACGGTTACTGAGTATCCTGCAAAAAAGAACCTTACGGAAAAAGGCTAAAATAATAATTTAAGTAAATTTAAGAAAAATTGTGAAAAAAGAAAGGATAATAATAAAACAAAAAAGTGAAAGACAAGAAAATCTATGAAAAATATTTCAATTGAATAATACGGAAAACCAAAACCCATTAACAATTAAGAAAAAAAATCAATTAAAAAGTGAAAAAATACAACAACACCTTCGGATTCCGGATTATGATGGGTGGAAGGAGGATCTAAATTCCTTCACGTCTGCCATCGATAACATCTTACCGGTTATATCCACGTATTCAGAAACGTCCTGGAAGATGTTGCTGACAATAATTAAAAGTGTACAGACGTATTGGTATTGGGATGATAGTGATTTTGCTAATGACCAACACGGTACTAGCAAAGAAGCTGGAAATCACTGAAATGGCTTTACCCCGATTGAACTTGGACAGAAGAAACTTGTTTCTCCACAACATTCTCCACATATTCAACGTGACAAAATATGAAGACTTTATTGATGACATCGAAAAGGAAGTAGCAAATTTGGACAATTCATATTTGAAACACCAGACAGACCACATTTGTACGGAACTTAAGACTTTAATTCCACATGCTTGCGGAAAAACGAGGACTACTGAACATTTTGGGTACAGGATTGAAATACTTATACGGATGGATGGAAATACATCACCGATGGATGGTGATGATAGAGCAGAAATAGAAGATAAATTAAGAACACTAGAGACTAATACCCATAATAACATAACCCAAAGCAATAATCAAATTCGAATAAATAAGCAGTATGATGATGAACAATTGGATAAGCTTACCCACACTTTATAATTCTCAAGTGGAGAGAGTGACTGGACACCATTTAGAAATGAAAAATACTTCGGCTCGACAGTCGAAGGAGATAAAATTAGAACAGTGGCAAATCACGGGATTCGATATCGAGAAGTTACGATCGAAATCAATTTTTAATTTCTATGAAATAAGTTGAAATTTCCAACAAAACCAAATAGGATGTCGAGATTAAGACTATTGGAGATAATCTGATTAGATTTTGTATAATTTTTGTTCAAATGTATACCCTTTTTACAATAAAGAAAAGCACTTTTCGGTCGTAACATTCTCGTTTTCGAATGCCGTGATTTGGCCCCTGATGATGGTACCATTTGACACATTTGGAAAAAATTATTGATAATGTAGAAGGAATTATGTTAACATCAAGTTTAGGAATATTTAAGCAGGAATATTCTCACAAATTGGGAAATTCGAATGAGTAATATGACTTTTGAGAAATTGCAAGATATTAGGCTGGACGTAGCGACGTCTGGCAGAAACATTATATTCATAATTCGTATTCCAATTAAGTTCAATGAAATTTATAACAAAATACACATTCAACCAGTTCCTAATAAAAAGGGAATGGAAATTATTTTAGAATAAAAGGAATATTTAACAAACAATAATGTTATATACTTTGATGCAAATTAAACAAATAAATTAATGAGCATAAAAGATAATTGTATCGAGAATCTTTGTAGAGAAAATGCATTGTGCCAACGGAAGAACAATAGAAAATTTGTAGTTGCATTTAGTTCAACTATAAATTTTCTATTGTAATTGTTGCTATGGAAATTATTTGTTGAAAATTGAAAACTGTAAATTAAAAATAATGAACAAATGGTATGATAGAAATTTGTATGGCGAAGACATTATTTTACCATTAAGAACTATAAATGTAACAGAGGAGAAAGATATCTTCTTTCAGGAACTTAAGTTTCACCATGTTAAAAACTTGGAACATATTGATGAAATTCGGTCAAAAATGAACTCCTTTACGACTGAGAATAGATCAAAAGATGTGTAATATAGTCCAAATATAGAGACAATATATATATAAGTTAACAGATAATATGTTGCAAGTGTCCACACATGCTTGTCACAGCCAGACATGTGGTCAACAGTTGCACTGTAGCGGTGTACTATTACGCTACTCTACAAGAACGGTTATTGCTCAACGTTCCCACAGTCAACACAACGCGCGTGGACCACGTCAGTATTTTTAGTTAAGTTCAATTTATGCTAAATTCTTTTAACTTCAGTTCGGATTTGTAAGCAATAAAAGTAAGACGTGTTGAGTTGTCAACACGCAACCTTTTTTAAAAACTAAATTCTTTTTAAATTTAGTTAATTGGCGCCCGAGCAGGGACCCCTTTAAATGACGAAATGGTTTTTCCAAACAAAATAAAAAAGGAACGCAGACCGACTCAAAAAGAGAAGAAACGACGCGCCGTGCATCCCTAAACTTTTAGCGAGTCAGACATCAAAGTGTATCACCACGAATAATGAACACATCTACACTATAGAAGAAATAGAAGATGGGATATTTTTCCTTATTCAATACAGTGGACAAATACAAGTAGATAACTCAACTATGTGGCTCAATGGATCTTATGTCATTCACCACTACAACTCTACTCTACGAGTGAACAATGGGACCTACATGTCGAGACAAATCACTGCAACAAAACCCCTCCCTGTCCTAATCCAACCTATGAACTCAAACGCCGAAGAAAGAACATTATCTTTGGAACTCATAAACGAAATAAATGTCAGAAATTCTTTGTCAATCCACAAGTTGAAATCAATAAACCAGTTAAGTCTGTCACTAAATTTGGGAATAATAACGACATTTCTACTAATCTGCTTGTTCATACTTATCAAATACTTGAAGAAATGCAAGACCACTACACCAGAGATTGTTGAACCAGCTACCGCAGAGTCTCCCCAGGATAATCAACATACAAATGTGTGTCCTAGGATGTCGAGTAATGCTACGAATAAAAGCATTCACAGCTTACCATTTTTTAATGTTCCATTCGAGGACGTATGGAACTTAGAGGGGGAGGAGTTAACAGATAATATGTTGCAAGTGTCCACACATGCTTGTCACATGCAGACATGGGGTCAGCAGTTGCACTGTAGCGGTGTACTATTACGCTACTCTACGAGAACGGTTATTGCTCAACGTTCCCACAGTCAACACAACGCGCGTGGACCACGTCAGCATTTTTAGTTAAGTTAAATTCTAATTAAATGCTAAATTCTTTTAACCTCAGTTCGGATTTGTAAGCAATAAAAGTAAGACGCGTTGAGTTGTCAACACGCAACCTTTTTTGAAAAAACTAAATTCTTTTTAAATTTAGTTAATTTATATATATATATATATATATATATATATATATATATATATATATCTATATATATAACGTAATTATTAATTTACCCTCGTATTTGAAACACGCGCTCCACCAAATAAATTTGAAATCTATAACGGAATGTCGCTGACTTTGCTAACTCAACATTTGTACACAATGAGGCCACTTCATCCACTCTGTTCCAACACAGAAATTCGATACCGAATGCAAACATCCTGAGTCAGCAACTCGACCGGACACAAACACTATTTCGTATTTTGTATTTCCAAATTATTTTTAGTTTTAAGTTGGAACTCAAATAATAAAGATCCTCTAAATCCAAATCGAATCTTTTATATAACTATATATATTTATATATATATATATATATATATATATATATATATATATATATATATATATATATATATATATATATATATATATATATATATATATATATATATATATATATATGACGCTATGTTGACATTCAAATCACGGATAATTAGAAAGGTAAATCGTATATACGGGTGATGATTTTCATACAGCACCCCAAGGTTCCAATTACCAATAGTAAAGGAAAGCAACTTCGGTTTGATAAAAAGGAATACGTGAAAGGAAAGTATAACTAGGTGGCAGATTTTCTGATTCGATTGCAAACCGACAAAGAAAACCAGCGCTATATCAAAATACCTGCAGTGGCAGTGTACCAAAGAAACGAAAAGGATGTAAAGTACTCAATCTGAGCAACACAACTCAACCACAAGCGCAAAAATCCTAGATTGCAACAAAGTGAGCACTAATAATAAAGAAGCGATTAGTAATTTAATAGTAAATTTTATCACTTTTTGAATAAAAAAACAATATTAAAAACAGTATAGAAATATTTTAATAATAAACTAAAAATATTTTTACTGTGTTTTATTTATTGCCTACAAATGATGTTATAGAAGTGGTATGTAAAACATTATCCATCGTGGGCTGTATAATAAAGATTGTTGGTAATTAACAAGAGACAATAATTTAATAGCAAATTTAATTACTATTGTGATATAAAATAACAATACTTAACTGGAAGTATACGAATTCATTAAAACGATATTTAAGTAACCGAACAAATATTTTTACTGTGTTTTATTTGTTGCCTACAACTGATGTTATAGAAGTCGTTTGCAAAACATTATCCGTCGTGGGCTATATAATAAAGATTGTTGGTAATTAACAAGAGACAATAATTTAATAGTAAATTTAATTACTATTTTTATATAAGAAAACAAGTATGAAAATTCATAAATACCATTATCCATCGTAGGTTATAGGATACGAATTATACGTAATAGACAAGAGTTGATGAGCCATACAACTGCAGTAACGAAGGTCACGCTAAAGCAGACTAAAATTCTATGGAAGAAATCGCCGATATGTCTACAACAAATGTATATATTTACAACATATTTATGTAAATAAAACCAGTAAAGTACGAAATCCAAACTGAAAATTTTCCAAATTTCATAGAAAAAAGATGGAGACTAGCTGTGACTATACGTGTTGACAGTTATATCAAAAAGTGGTTATCATTAACCTTTAACCGTGTGGGTGAATATTTTGATCATAGGTTTGGGTAAGTTGTACCCCTTTTAAATTTTTTAAAAAAATTAGTACAAAAATTGTTTGATGCTGGGAAAAAATTACTATCTTTTTTATTAAAATAATTAAAAAAATATTAATAATGATGTGAAAAATTTAGAAAATTAAATTTCTATAGCGTAACAGAGGGGAGTAATTGAAAAATCTCCAATAGAGGATCAAATCTATTACCTCCACAGGTTAAGTTGTCATTATTATTAGGGTTGCTTTTCTTTAAACTTTGACGACGAAAATATTAATGTAGAGTTAATTTTTTACTCAAAATATAACATTATTTTTTCATTGTCGCCAACTCCTTGCTCCTTGCTGGGTTGACATTTTTGGACTTTAGGTAAATATTCAAATATATGTCTGGCCACAACATAAATTTTAGCGATAAACAATAAATCGTCAGATTTTAGACATTGTCATTAAAATTAGTATTACTACGAGGAGCAAATAAATGTAATTGATGTGAATACAAAATCCACCCTGTATTGCTTTGACAATTTTTGAACAAATACGACAAAATATATTTTCGTCAAAAATTTGCCCAACGTGACTGTACCTTTAGCATCGATAGCAACAAATTTCATTTATACTGGATAGTTATCCAAATTTTGTTAAGATTTGTCTGATTCACACACATTTATATTGTTGTTGAAAACAAAGTGATCGATTATTTGTTCTATTGAGTGAAAATTAACATTTTATTTAAGTTTTTGTTACCGCAGCTTAAAGAAAAAACAGTCCTATTATCACTATTATAAATAACACCATCCGACATATTTTGTTAATACAATTTACACTTGAACCGGATGGTATATGCCTGAAACTAAAGGCGAAATTAAAGTTAATTGGGATTTTTAGTTTATCTTTTCCTCATCCTATTGCCGCTTAAAAGGACTACAAAGTTCCAATGGATACAATTTTTCTAAAAATTATTTTTAATACTTATTCGCAACCTATGATACCATTAAAGAGGAGAATATCTAATAAAAATACTTCAAATTACATCCTTCTATTTGTATTAGTGTATCAATAACAATTATTTCAATTTATCTTTAAATAAACACAATAAACCGGAAAGTTGAAACGATTGTTAACTCCAAACTAATACAGATATAAACATGGCATTTGAAGTATTTTTAACATAAATTCTCCTCTTTAATTTGACACTATTACCGTTATCATAGGATGCGAATAAATATTTCAAATAATTTCTGAAAAATTGTATCCTTTGGTACTTTGTAGTCCCGTGAAGGGGCAACTGTATGAGGAAATGAAAAACTGAAAACACCAATTAACTCCATTTTGTCTATAGTTTCAGACGTATATTATTCGGTTCAAGTGTAACGACTTTTTTAAAAATTGTCGTACAGTGTTATCACTTTTATAGACAGCCGTCATTTAAATAATATTTTTTCAAGCTCCATCGTTGTTATGTTATTATGGGCAAGACAATAGTTCGAATGTTTCCTTATAATGGTGGAATTGAAATTTTATTTTTATTTCATTAGACGAAGCAGTACTTAAAGAAGTATAAGTATAGTGCATTATATTTTAGACAAAGTCAGAAGAGCAAAACATTTTTCTTCTCATGATCGCGGGGATTTAATTTTCATTGTTTATTCATGAAACGCGAGGAGGAATCACCGAAAAATACGAGGAAGTCCTGCTAAAAGCGAAAGAAAGGCTCATAAAATAGGACGAACTCCTCCTTAAATTGGAAGAGAATAATATGTCGTCAGTAGAATTAGTAGCCAATAAATTCAGCGGCAGACAGTGTCAATATTAAAAAAATTAATGATGGTTGAATACTAAAGTCATTGAGTAGGCAAAATCTCAAAACGTTGACCAAATCTGAAAAAATGCTATTGTATCGTATTTAAAAAAATCAAAGCCAAATCACATGATAAAATAACTGTTCCCCTAAGTTATGATTCGTCATCATATCAATATGAACCCAACATGCATCGTATTACTTTATGATTAAAGAACTTCGAACATATGATCATAAAACAAAGGAATCAGCACATCAATTAGGGCGGGTTGATTTTTATTTTTTAAACCGTATAGCAAAAACGTAATCTACATAAAATTCTAAGAAAATTCTCAGAAGAAACGCTCGACTTGAATTGAATGTAGATTACGTTTTTGCTATACGATTTTAATTTTTTTCCATCAATATAAAATAACCCGCCCTAATGAACATACTCAAATAGAAAGAAAGAGATTGTATTAAGTAGATTATTGCATTGAAAATTAATGAAGTTCAGTTCATCATAGTCGATTGTAAAACATTGAATCTGGAAAAGGAATACGTGTAGTACAAGTGTTTATGTAATAAATACTTTGTAAATTTCAGATTGGAATTTTAAGTAGCTGCTGATATATTTGTTTCCATGAGGCTTATATTTTATTATATATATTCTTTATTTTTCGTGTCTACGCAGTCAGAGCAATATATACATGGAATTTCACTATTCTAACTGCGGCCGTCTGGTTGGTACCATTTTACCACCCTTTCGCTCCATTTTCTGCCTAAAAGTACAAATTTTGAAAAATTCCTTTATGTTTCCCTTTATGTTTCAATACCAACCGATCTGCAACCATAAGACACATTTACGGAAAATTTGAACCTCCTACCTCAGACGGGCGGACATGGCTAGATCGTCTTAGAATTTTACCACAACCCATAATATATATATTTAATGGAGTCCCCGATGAATATTGTAAGCTATTACAAACGGAATGGCAAAGTGAATATAAATTTCAATTGAAATTCACAAAACATCAATTTAAATTCAGAAACATCAATGTAAAGAATTTTTTAATTTAAATAGTTCCTAATTTTAATTTTAAATGGAATTTTTAAATTTCAATTGATGTCTATTGAATATAAATTTAAATGCTATTCGTTTACTGCGTAATTCGATAAATAGCGTCGACTTATATGTGTATAGTCTGTGGTAGGCAGAGTTGTAAGATTTTTTGTCGTGTTTAGCCGAATTCAGTTTCAAAAATCGCCAAATACACGTTTTAAATATTTATTATCGTTTTATTTGTAGAAATTAGCAGATAATAGTAAATTATAAAAAATTCCGATAATCGCCAAAAATAGAAAAAACTGAGCTCCTTTCTTTAGTGTAAGCTAACTTTAAATGATTAAGAAACTAGATGTCGTCTAAAATACATCGATTATTGACAAAATATAATATAATAATAATGATGATATTATATGTATGTGAAGTTTTATCTTCACAACAAACAAAAAGGCTTACAATAGTGATTTAATGACAGTTCATGCATAATGAACTGGCGACCAACGCAAAACGCCGCAATTCACCCTAACAAAAACATCCATAGTAGAAATTCTAGAGACCTTGAGCAACTTACCCATATGAAATATTATCTGGACTTACTTAGAAACAAGTATCAGCAATATGCTCGCACTCTTTACGAGTCGATAATATATATAATCTCCAACAGCAAGAACTGCGTAATTGAAATCTGAAATTTTAATTATGTTGGTAACACGCCATGTGTACATCAATCTGGCAACACTGATAACCATAATAAATGAATGTCAAATCTATCTCTGCATCGTTAAAGCTTCACAGGCTTTAATTTCAAACACATGAGTACATTTTGAATTTAATTTTGTTTTCTCATTAGAATGAAAGGACCGGTCATGGTATCAACTTTCATAGTTCACGGCTTGTGTTGTACGTATGTAGCCTTATAGCCGTAATAAATAAATAATATATGGTATTAAAACATTTCATTAACAATTCCTTACTATATATATATATATGTATATATAATTCTAAAAGATAATAACAAATTGGTTGAGTTACCATTTAAGTCCTTTGTATAACTAAAGTGTAACCACCTTGCATGGTCCACGACAATTGTGGACTGCCATTGTTCACCGTGGTTGTGGTCGATATTGTAGTATTGGTTATGGAGCTTGAACTTACCACCACTGGCGGCGATTTGACCAAGTCCTTGGGGGGATGATGTCATTTGTTCGCTGACGATGAATTAACCCAAGTAGCTGTGGCCGATGATGAGTTGTTGGCGGCGGCGGCCGGTGCTGGTGATATTGCCACTCCCAATGATGGTGACGATAACGTTGATGAAGATTTCGAGGGCGAACCACCCGGCGGTGCTGGTGCTATACGTATTGGTTTCGGTCTATTCGATGATCCAGTTGTTGTCGATATAGCATTGGATGAAGTGTAGCTGTTGTGGCCGGTAAGACCAGCAATTAAATCATATCCCCCGGTACGTGGTATGAGACGTTTATTCGCCCGAATGGGACTGGCTTGCGGCTGTGTAGACGATGTGGGCTGTTGTTTGTTGCCGCCATTATGGTTGCTGTTGGTTGTTGACGTGGCTGAAATACGATCCAATTCGGTCATTGCTTCTTGTATGGCTTTTTCGAGTTGAGAGTTTAATTTACGGCTCCTTTGGAATAGTTTTGCATTTTTCAGAGTATTTTTGTAATGGTTTTAGTTTTTTTTGCGGGTAGTGTAAGGTGTTGGATTTTTTATTTTTTGATTTGGGTGAGGTATATTTTTTTGTGTTGTGTAAAAAGAAGAGAATTAAAAAAATTGTCAAAAATAAAAATTAAATAAAAAAATTCAAAATTAAAAAATAATAAAAAATACATTTTAATAATAAAACTTCAAAACTAAAAACAATTCTAACCGAAAAGCAAAAAAAAAACATCATAGGAAAATCTACAACAAGATTCTGCAGTTTCTACTAAATAAATAATTGTTGAAAACAATGCATTAAAAAACTAAATAACATTCAATAGAACTTAATTAAATTACATATTACAATTGAGGGATGCGTTCCTTATTATCGCTATTTTTAATTCTTTACAATCGTTTTAGAAAATATTTTCTGTGAAGACAGTTTTGAAGTTGCTTTCAGACCAATACAAGACAAAATTGTCTGATCAGGATATTTTTATGTGATCATAAATGAAAATTTGTCATATCGTCAAAATTCCCCAGTCAAACTGTAAAAAATCTACATTTATTGCTGTTACTACTCATTTCTAAATACTACCGATTCATGATCTAGGACAATAATCCTGTAATAACACTAGTCTACAAATTATCTTACGGCCTTTACACTAAAATTAGAAATATGTATATTTTTTTTAATTTTTACTTTCCGTTGAGAATAGGCTCACTATGTTGACTACCATTTTAAATAGAAACAACCCAACAATATGGTTCCAACATCAGAGATAATGGAGTACATGGAAAAATATTTGTAGTTTAGACAATTCGCTCGGATTATAACTAATTGAATGACACACAAAGTGTTGCGATCATAAAGACGATTTATAATTATATATCACGGGAATATCGTGTATTTTTGGATGAAGAATATTAGGATATAGGATTTATACAGTTGACTATGAATTTTGTTTTAAAAAATATTCTGCATTGCATTATAATTCTTATATTAGAGATCTGTAACTAGGGTTGTAAAGAATGTTCTATTCGCTTCATTTTGAACATTGGCTTTCGCAAAAACGAAATCACAATATTCACATTTACCAACAAATTTATTTATGTCAAGTATTAATCTTCTAATGAATTAAATTGTTTGCTTAATACCAAAAATATGATATTTTTAGTTTTCACAAAACCAGAAAATTCGAAAATATAATATTAAACATTCGCAAAATCATATCATTCATTACATCCCTACCTATAACGACACTCATATGGAATAAATTATGTAGCTTCAATTTAAAGGAGTGGACTGAGAACCTTTCTTTTTGCATCAAACTTCAGAATAGTGCGACTACACCTCTAATTTGTGTGTCTAAATCTACCAGAGTTCGAAAAAACAGTACGCTACAGGTACGGAACGTTCAAAGAACAGATAAACTAATTCATGTTTCATTTTCAGTGCTTGGTAGCCCATATTTAGTATCCACTGCAAGATTAAGTATTTGGGTTGGCGGACAAGGAAGGAGCTCAGTAATGTATACTCCAAACAGAAAATCTAGGTCTTTATATATTAGGATGGGTCACGAAAATAAATTACAGCGATCACCCGCCCCCCAGAAATGAAGATTGGATTGTTGAATGATGATCTGCAAAATATGTCATCACTGGGTCAAGCCCTCTGTGAGCTAAACGCTCCTGAAAACACATCTAAAAATTATGTTTTTCTCGTGTTGCGTTTTTATGTTGCATTATTGTCGAACATTTTTTTTTGAATTAATAGACACTTGGAACCACTTGAAACAAAATTTTTATTCTTATCTTAGAATAACTCATTGGTCGTATAATAGGACGTTTAGATTGATTTTTGTGGGTTTTCAAAGTGACAGCTACAAGCTCATATTTCTTGGGAACATTTTGTAAAAGGTGCTATGAAAAATAAATAGAAGGAATCAACACCTGTCGAATGATGCCTAAATGATGAATAGCGGACGAAAAATGACGTCACTGACTCCATATTTGTGAAATAATTTAATATAGAAAATGGCTTTCAGAGCCAAAATGTTCAAACTCGTTTTACAAAAATGAGCGCTGCAAGGTCAATTTCCTTCCTATGTTCATCATATAGGCATCATTCGAAAGGTATTGACTGCAGCAATTTATTTTTGATAAAATAATGACACCAAATACGAAACAATTTTCAGTTTTCAGAAAGAACGAAAAAATTGCTATAAACATCCAATAATTCGACCAATAAGACAAGATTCAAAATTTAATATTTAAAGTGCTTCCGAGGTCTATTAATTCAAAAATGTTGGACAAAAATTCAACATTAAAAAAAATTACACGGGAAAACATGATTTTTGGAGGTGTTTTCAGGAGCTTTAGCTCACAAATGGCTCAACAAAATATTTTGCAGATCATCATTAAACCATCCAAAAATTATTTTCGTGGGGTGACTGGAAATTCTTTTTCCATTTGTATGGCCCGCGACCCAGTCTAATATATAGGAAAGAAAACTAGCAAAAATAAAAACACCAAGAACAATGAAAACAATGTTCTCAAAATGTCCCAGCAAAAATATCGAGATTTTGGAAACATTGCTGAAACTCTGCATAAATCGGGTGCAATAGTCATGCAGATACCAACAAATCGGATAAAGCTGAATCTCTGGATGCGTCGGTTGCAATAAAAGAAGCATAATGAAAATACTCTCACACACCTTAGTTGTGATTTGAACAAAACAAATGATCGCAAGACTTTCCCTTACTAATCTACTGCAAACGGAGCAGGAGCTGTGGTGGAATATAACTCAAAATATTTAATTTTCAATGTATTTGAACTTGTTGTCATTTCTTTAGCATACCACTACATTGTAGTATTTGCTTAATCTTATTCTGGTTGTGTACGAATAACAGTAAACATGTACATAACAATGATTCAGTGTATTTGTTGCTTCTTATAGGGATTGTGTTTGCGTACTTCACTCGATATTTCGATATTTTTTCGAACACGGACGTCAACTCTAGTCTCTCAATTTAAATCGGATTAGTACCCTAACATTTTGATTACATAGCACTAATAAGCTTTCATAATTGATATTTGAACAGCTAAAAATTTTTCTCCTGCCAACCCCTAAAACTTATAATAGTTTTCCGTCTCATTATAAATCTATATCTATATCTGACGTCGACTCTTCTCAATTTACTCAAAAAAAAACTTTATAATGCTCACTTTCTTGTGTCCTTCTGGGCCTTATGGTGCTGCCAACCCCTAAAACTTATAATAGTTTTCCGTCTCATTATAAACCTATATCTATATCTGACGTCGACTCTTCTCAATTTACTCAAAAAAAAAAACTTTATAATGCTCACTTTCTTGTGTCCTTCTGGGCCTTATGGTGAGCCTCCAAACCCTCGGAAAGGCTTTGCAACAAATGTATGGCCATGATTTCTGTATTTGAGCGCCCACCACCACCGAACCACTGAACCCAGACGGATTCTTGTTGATTGTCGGGAATTTTCACCACTTTACCCGGCCAGGCGGGGAAACCACGAGCCGGTCCCCATATCAATTCGCCCACCGCAAATGTACGCTGCAAACTTATGGCCAAAGGAGGTGTAGAAGAAGAAGATGGTGAGACGACACCTGAGTCGTCCATATCCACAACCCGTTGGGTATGGGGTGACGACTTCAATGAACGATTACGATTGCGTTGGGTTTGATGGGATTGTTTGGTAGGAGTTTTCGGCTGTTGGCGGCTCTGCAGAAACTCGGAAACGGAAGTCGTTGAAGAGTTTTGAAAAAAGTGCTGCTGTTGTTGCTGGAGCTGTTGCAATTGATGTTGCTGCTGCTGTTGATGCTGATGTTGCTGTTGCTGCAAGGGGGTTGGTGTTCGCGGTGGTGGTGGTGTTAGCATAACCGTTGTAGTGGGAGAATTCTGTGGTGAATCTATGGTAAAATAGTACTTTAAATATAACAAAATCAAAGAAATACTCATTTGAAGCCGTTAGAAAAGGAAAGCTTTAGTGTGAGTTTGGGGTGGTTGGTGGTGGTGATGGTGATGTTTGGCTGGTTAGTTGGCGAAGGGGGAAAAGTGATCCAAAAAACAGGCCAGAGTTATGAAGTATGTATTACAAAACCATTATCCTTTTTATGTACATGATAGGGATACACGTTAAAAATTTATATTTGCGCTAAATTCCAAACATTATTCAAAAAATAAACAATGTTTATCAAATACATTATTTGATATAAATATCAAATATAAATAAATAACGTGTGAAATCAGTAAGTCCATTATTTTTCAGCGTGTATCAATTGTTAGTTAGAGAGGTAAAAATAGATGTTATTCAATGATGATTGTCAATTATGTTACTTCTCTATGGCTGGTAATAAATCAATATTAATGTATTCACAATCAAATCTTTGAATGATACGAAATGTTATTGTCACTCTATGAAATTTCTGCATAGCTATGCGCTGTCCCAGCAGCCATCGTAAATCATGACTGAAAACAAAAAAATCAGACCTAAATACAGTTTGAGGCCTTCACAAATATTGATCCTTTTTGTCGTATCGTTTGATGGCATAACCAAATTAAAATTCATGAGAAAAAAGCTATTGCTTTCCTGCGTGAAATGTTGTGAACAATGGATGCGTTTCATGTTCTCGCCAATACGTTGAATAAAGATGAAAAAAAATGGAAATGGATGGAAAATGGACAACGTAAATATTAGGCTGGGTCACAAAAAAATTGTAAAAGTAAAGTTTCGATTGTTTAGTGATGATTTGAAAAATATTCCTCGCCATATGTTGCATTTTTGACCATTTTTTTCTGAATAAATAGACCACTTCCATAGAACGTAGAACACTTTATTAGTCGAATTAGTCGAACTTTTGGACGTTGCTAGAATTTGTTGTGGGTTTTCAACGTAACAACTAATAACTTGTATTTGATCGAACATAATCATATTATTTCTTTCCGATATGGTCTATTTTGAGCATTATCGAATCGTATCAATTACAGCATTCTTCTTTTTCACAAAATATTCCTCAATATATGAATAAGTTTTTTGTTGTCAGTTTAAACATAAAAGACAGAAAAAACTCCAAAAAAATATTCGAAGATAAGAACAATTATTTAAAATCAAGAACTTTTCAAACGTCTATTTATTCAAAAAGAAAATTAAGACATTTAGGAATGTTTCGGGAGCGCTTGATCCCGGAACGAATTTTTTTGTAAATCTTTATTAAATAATCCAAACTTTATTTCTTGGGGGTGAGTGGAAAATATTTTTAATAGTGTGGACTCCGACCAAGCCTACTTAGGATGGGTGGCGAAAATAAATTGCAGCGGTCACCTCCCAGAAGTGAATATTGGATTGTTTAATGATGATCTACAAAATAGTTCGTCACTTGGTCAAGCCATCTGTGAGCTAAACGCTCCTGAAAACACCTCTAAAAATCATGTTTTTCTAGTGTATTTTTTTATGTTACATTTTTGCCCAAAGCACTTTAAATAAAATTTCTTGTCTTAGAATAAATCATTGGTAGAATTATTGGGCTTTTACATTGTTTTTTTTTTTGCAGATTTTCAAGGTGACAGCTAAAAACTCATATTTCTTGGAAATATTTTGTAGGACGTGTAATGATAAATAAATAGAAGGAATCAATACCTTTCGAATGATGCCTAAATGATGAATAACGGACGAAAAATGATGTCACTGACTCCATTTTTTAAATAATTTAATGCAGGCGATGGTTTTCACAGCCAAAATGATCAAATACTTTTTACAATAATGAGCGCTGCGGCGTCAATTTCACTTCAATTTTTATCATTTAGGCGTTATTCGAAGGTTATTGACTGTAGCTATCTATTTTTTATGAAATACTACCACCAAATACGAAAAAGTTTTTAGTTGTCACTGTGAAAATTCCCAAAAAATACTATCCAATAATTCGACCAATAAGTTACTCTAAGACAAGAATCGAAATTTATATTTAAAGTGCTTTCAATGTCTATTAATTTAGCCTATTAATTTAGAAAAAATTTTTGGGCAAAAATGCAACGTAAAAAAATTACACGTGAAAAACATATTTTTTGGGGGTGTTTTCAGAAGCGTATAGCTCAAGACGGTTTGATCTGGGAACGAAATATTTTGCAAATCATCCTTAAACAATCCAATCTTTATTATCGTGGGGTGACTGGAAATTGTTTTTCCATTTTTATGATCCTCGACCTGTATAAATTAGGCGTTTTTTATAGTGTGGTCCGCGACCAAGCCTACGGTGATGTATTTTTTTAATATTTTGAAAACTGATTCGAAAATTCGGAAAATTTGACATTATTTTTTGACGTTAAGAAAGTTTGCAGAAAAATTGTAACGAGTTTTAAAAAATTGTAATTTTAATACTGATTTTGCATTTTGCCTTAGTAAGGTTTGACTGATATAAATTTAGAAATTTATTAATACGAAATAACCCATAAGAATGAAATAGTATGAGTTAAGTTTTAAAATACTTTGCAATAACACATATCTACTAAATGTGTCAGAGCAAAACGCATCGAATGAGTAAATTAAGACACCTAGTATGTTTGAGCCACGTTTCATGACTTTTTCAGTTGTTTGAAACTTGTTGTCTGGCTGGTGTAGGCAATAAATTTGCTCAGGATTTAAAGATTGCGTTCAAACTTTGCACATATTAATATTTTTCTCAAGCATATGTTAAGATTAGACGTTGACAAATAGATAAGCTCTTAGGTTAAAATAAATCCAATCTAACTTATAAATGGTACTGAATATTTTCTCAAATTTCTTTTTTTATTTGAAAGTACAATCCTTCCGGTTAATAATGGAAAATAATTTCATTCAAATGGCTGCCTCGGGCACCCCACAAATAATAGTCCAACGGTTGAATAGTTGAAAAACAAAAACGTTAGATGGCGGACCCTTTATTACCCTATGTAAGTTACATTGGTTTGGAAACATATATATATTTGTTATTTGATGAAGTTTTTTATAATATTTTGAGAGTGCCAAATATGGAGTGTATTGACACGCGCTCTGCATTCTCCAATCAAAATACTCAAACAAAAGTATTGCTTAAAGTATTCCAATAATAGGAATCTTCTGAGATTTGGTAGTTGAAAATAGTCGTTGTACTCACAGAAAATATGGCCAAGATTACCACACCTCCTCGGGTACTTCCTAAGCAATTGGGATAAATCATTGCTTAAAATAAAACCAATAAATTTTCCATGCGGATAGTCTAAAACGGTTGCATTTTGATATTTGATCACATTACATCTACAGAATATTTAAGTTTATGTCTTCTTATACCTCCCACACTTCGAAAAAAGGGGACAAATTGACCCTTAATGAAAGAAGCTAGAGTGTTAAGATATTCTACAAAAAATCATAAAATTACATAATATAGTTGTGACAATAAGAATTCTCATTTACATTTACTTACAACAACTTTCCCCTAAGTTTAATGCTCCCTTCGACCAAAAAATGAAAACTTTGACTCACTGTAAAAATAAACTTAGACCAGACTTTATGTTTATTTTACACAAATGATCTACTCAGCATGCCCTTCCTAAAAATGCTGCTGGACAGTGTAATTTTTCTCTTATGACGACAAAATGCTTGAATTATAACAACAACAATGCAAAATTGATGAATTAAAGGTCATGTAAAGCTATTTTTAAATTAGCCGATCGCGTCGACTTTAAACAGTATGACCCATTCACTGAGTATAATCAACTATACTGATTGAGATATGCTACTTCTTGTTCCATCCTGAGATGTTTGTACGTTTAATTCTATTTCTTTTGTAGTTCTCTAAAATGTTAATTTCAAAATCATTTGAGATGCCTACCTGTCTAAGTCATTGCTGGTCGCCAGCCTATAAATTTCCCGATTATGCTTTAATTTTACACACCCTATTATAATGTTTTGTGGAACGGCAAAATTAGGAATAGTGAAATCTTACACTTTTATGTTAAGAGCCACCCTAATGTAGATGTACAAGCACAGGAATGCATTGTATTGCCCATATTTTGATGGAATTCTATCAATACGAGTTATTTCCGGATATGAATGATTTCTCGAAGTAATTTACATATGAATAATCTGAATGCATACGCATTTATTGCGATTGTATCACGGCAACGGTTTATGGGAAAAATTACTATTTTATTTTTTTTTATTTTATTTTATTTTATTTTATTCGCGGGAGAATAAAAATGTTTTTATAGCGACAATTTTTCCCAAAAGAATGCTTAAAGTCTATTCAAATTGTGATTAAAACATAGAGATCTCCTGTTTGAACAATATAAAATATTGGGGGATTGTTATTTATATTTTGAGGATTTAACTTATAGAAAAAAACAACCTCTGGGCCTACATCCTAATACACTGTACGACACGATTTTTCACCCATGATCAAACTGACCAGATTCTGAAAATATAGCTCAAAAAAAAATATACGTATCTCCCGGTTTTTCTAGATCAATTCATTTAAGTTTTTTACGAGCAATTCAATTTTTGGAGTAATCAGCCAGTATATACCTATATATGTTTAATGTCTTGGTAACCCTACATATTAAAAACATTGATGTTATCATTTTTGTGACAACTGTTTTGACAGTAGATAATTTTTTTTGCAAAACTCAGTTTTAATGAAACAGTGCGTAAGTGTTCAAACGGTTAAGAAATTGAGTGTCCAAATAAAAATAAATTTTGTTACGTTTGTGGCTTATTTGCACCTCCAAAACATTTAAGATGTATTAATACAAGTGTTGAAAAAGGTTTTGAAGAGTATTTCGTTGTTTCGTTATAAATAATTTTTGGGAAACAAGAGGGCGGAAAATTATAAGGAAATTGTAGAAGAACTGATTGCTTCGTACCATGCGATGGGAGTCAATATGTCCCTCAAAATACATTTTCTTCACAACCATTTGAACTTTTTCCCGCCAAACTTAGGCGACTTCAGCGACGAGCATGGTGAAAGATTTCACCAAGATATCGCGGAAATTGAAAAGAGGTACAAAGGCAAAGACATGAGGTATATGCTGGCTCAATACTGCTGGTCACTTTGCCGTGAGACAAGAACCGATATGTACAAACGTCAAAATAAGCGTATAAAATTTTCAAATTAATTTAACTTTCAAGTTTTAGCTTTTAATTTACAACTATAAAATTTGCATTTTTAATTTTTAATGCTTAATTTTTTAACCTTAATTCTAGTTTTAATTTTTATATTTGTAATAAACTTGAACATCAATGTGTAGGGTTCCCAAGACATTAAACATATATAGGTATATACTGGCTGATTACTCCAAAAATTGAATTGCTCGTAAAAAACTTAAATGAATTGATCTAGAAAAACTGGGAGATACGTATATTTTTTTTGAGCTATATTTTCAGAATCTGGTCAGTTTGATCGTGGGTGAGGCCAAAAGTTTAAATTTGTCTTACAGTGATATAATCTGTAACTTCGGAATAGGGTTTAAAAGTCTATTTTTGTGAGATTTTGCATTCATATATTAGAGATTTTGTGAGAATATTTGATGGACCAATTTAATATAGTTTTAGCAATTTTGATTTGATTAAAATCGTGCTTTGTTTTTGAAGGGTTCGTTGGGTCGCATTATTCGTCTTATCTCTGGAACCAAGCATAGAACAATATTGACTAAATTCATTGAGTTATACAGCCCTGTGATGACTTCCACGGTGGTTTCAAACCGTGGAATAATGTTTTTAAATTTTGAGTTTTGCTTCAAAAATGTTGTTCTTCAATTGAATTATTCTTAGATCATGTAAATAAAGAGATTAGTTGAAAAACCAGACTTTTGGAAGCCAAATTTGAAGTTGAAAAACATGAAATAACTTAAAAGCGGTGATTTGAAACCTCTGTGGCAGCTATCATCGAGCCGATAGTTTATAGACTATTTCAAGTATAAGAGTTCGATGACTACTATTAAGCAAATATGTAAATATAAATAATATTTCAACTTTGAATCCTTTTATAAAGACTAGCATCTAAATATTATATGTTAATAAAAAAGATTCCGACCAAGGACTTGTGGCCAACAGTTTTCACACAGAATAATTTATGACCATTTGATGCTGATAAATTCCCTTGCAGACGATTTGAAATGATAAAAATGTCTATTCAAAAGTCAGGATTTGGTCTAATGAACAATGGCGATGATGGCGGTAAACCACAACCATATAAATTATGGGCATTTTTAAGCCATAATTCACCAAAGTATTCTACAGGGGCATGAATAACAAAATCAATCAATAGATACGTTCGCAACTCCCCCGGGGTTGTTGGTTTGTGGTGCCACTCACAAGAAAGACAAAGTCGACGGCAACAACACCACCGAGAGTGAAGCAAAGAGTACCAACTCAAGTGTAAATAATAAATGTGAAAAAGTGAATGTAAAAGCCAATAAACAAATGATGAAACGAAAAGTCAAAAGGGGGTGAATGTCTGAGGGATTTGGTTGGCGGGTGGAGGGTAGTGGGGCATATCAATAAAATGGTAGATAAATTTCAGGCTGATGATGTTGTTGCTGCTTGCTGAGGAGGGGATGTTGATGTTTCATCAACAAGATTCGATTCGATAAAAGATACGAGAAACGTATCAAATGGAACGTTGTGAAAACACAATAAAGTTATTTAGCTCAATATGCATAGAAAAACGTACATATTTATGTGGGAAATTTAATAATAAGCATAACTGAAACGAGTACAGTGTTGTAAGTCGGAATTATGGAGAATGAAAAAGCATCACGAAAAGTATTTAAATAAATCTTACATGTTATTGTTATAATAAATAAAAAAATCAAATTGTGGGAATAAAACTTATAAATGAATATTTAAAAAAGTATATTCGTTTAAGGATTCGACAAGAGGCAAATTACACTATGGAAATGATGGAATTTGCATTTAGCCCAAAGGTTCAATCCTAATATTTTGCACTAATAAATCTCTACTATATATGTCAAGGCAAAGTTGAAATTTATTTCCAGGGTACTTTTTTATCAAGTCAGTTTCAGATATATTTGTATACCCTTACCCTACAGGTCGGAGGGTATATATCATTTGGGACAAAAAATACAATATGAGAATTCATACGCAAATATGATAAATGTTGGATATAAAGTCAAAAATTGTGAAAAGTGCCTTTAGAAAAAACGCGCGTAACTTTGTATCATATAGAGAATAACAAAATATTTTGTTGGCATATAATTGCTGACTATATATGGAGTATTTGTGACAGAATTGTTTCAGAAACCCAGATGAAATAAATGCAATTGCAACTGCTTATTGCGGATTTTTGCAACAACTGCAGCTTTTTGTCTACATATATGTTACAAGCGATATTGCTTCTTAATAGATATGCAAAGAAATGTCATGAAAATGAATGTGAAAAAATGAATGCCGCGAAAATGAAAATTTTGCGAAAATATTCAATTTGTATTTTTTGTTTACCGTGCTCTACCGAAATACCACCATTTTTGTCGAAAAAGATTGATCTTCCAAAGAAAATGACGAATTTTACCCTCACTATGCTGAATAGGAGGGTATATATCATTTGGGACAAAAAAAGTGTAACGCATTGAAGAGGTGACTTAAGACTCCAAATTCGCTTCACGACTTTTTAAGCTGTTTGAGCCATGTCCGTCCGTCTGGCGGAGTTAAGGAATCAATTCAAACTTTGCACATGGTAATATTTTTCCCAAACTTAGTTCGAAATGACCCATATTCCTATGTTAAATTAAAACCAATGTAACTTCCACACGGATATTCGAAATCGGCTATATTTTGGTATTTGATAAAGTTTTTCCTTCTTGTGCCTCCCACACAAATCACCCTAACCTACGTAAAATTAAAGCTGTTATAACTTCTAAGGATGATAGGAATGCTATGAAATTTTATATTTGGCAATGCTTTTATTTATGTTGGAATATGGGCGATATTGCCACACGCCTTCTGGTACCTCTCACACAAAGTGACATAAGCCTTGGTTAAAATAAAACCGATATAACATCCATACGGGTAGTCAAAATCATTTGAAATTTGATATTTGAAAATGTTTTTATAATCACATTAAACCAAAAAAAATATTTACGGTTTAGCTACGATCCTTCTTGTACCTCCCACACAATTGTCTATATCCTAGGTAAAATTAAATCCTTGATAAATACTATATTGGTGCATGTAATCCACTATGACTTGATTTGATCATGTTTTTGCAATTGTGTTATAACTGTGGAAGTTAGGACCAAATGCCATGAACCTTCTAGTACCTTACACACAAATTATCCCAAATCAGCGCTATGCAAAATTCAAGTTATTATAATTTCCATAGATTTGTTTTCTGAGAGTGAGGTAATGTATAAGTCGACTGACGTTTTCTTACATGTTTTCTTGTATATGGGTTGTAATTTTGCTGTTAAAGCGTGAAGAGCATTATTTACAAGTTTGGTGTCTTTGGTTATGTCCACTGAAATTTTCCGGCACATTTTTTCGTAGAACATTTTAATCTTTTTGAAAAGACTTTTCTCGATTTTCTCGAAACGAGTGTCAAATTGGCCCATAAAGAGAGGAGTTACATGGTTAAGATCTTCCACAAAAATAATCCTTATAGGATTCCATAATATAATTCTAACAATAAGAATTCTCTCAGATATTAACTTATACACTTTTCTGACTTAGTATAATGCTTTAACCCCTCTGTAAAAAGAAACTTAGAGCAGCTGGACTATAAGTTCATTCTACAAAAATTATCTACTCAACATTCCCTTTCAGAAATATAGGGTAGGTAGGCAGGGTAGGGTATTCTGTCCAAATCAAAATGTCTTAATTTGATGGACAGTCTGTAGAACACTCCGAAACTTGTGAGTTCGAAACACAACATCGTCGTTGAGTGAAAATACACATTTTTAAGTTGATTAGAGATTATGTGAAGCAAGAACAAATTATCTTAAAAAATACTTTCACTTTCCAAACTTCTGTACTTTGAGGACTAATAATTTCGGACATTTTTCTTCATTTTAAAAATATAAATATTAACTTTTGTGCCTTTTTACTGAGTGTGATTGTTTTTGACCGATATTCGGAATGTGAGTTTTGGTTCTCGTTTTTATGGAGAGAATTAGTACCAAAAGAGTCTTAGTATTTTGGCGGTCGTCACGGGCCAGAAAAGCAGCCAATTAATAAATGTCAGCATGTAAATTGTAAATAAATGTATATTATATAAAATACAGATGCAACAAAGTCTTGATTCAGGACAATATCCCAGTTCAAACTAAATAAAAATATTAACTAAATATAAATATTAAATTCCATCATTCCTTAACCAATAATAGATAAACTCTATCGCAGGTTATGAGTTCCAAAATGATTTCGAATTTGTTTTTCTATCTTCAAGAATTTATGCTTATTCTAAACTGAATACATTTTGAAGTTCTAAATCAATATAGTACTTTAAGAAACTCTTGAAGCAGAAAATTCAAATTTGCATAAACGAATCCGAGTGAATACTATCGCAATCAAATCGACTCACAAATCACAACAGTGAGTATAAGTATAAATTACATTTAAATCAAATAAAAAGCGATGGTAGAGTATATACAAATAGAATACTGTTCAAATTATAATGTACGTATTATGGAGGCAAGCACAATGTCTACAGGATAATAAGAATAATAAAAAGAAAACGAAAAAAGAAGAAGGATAACAAAATGTTAGCGACCAAACCAATATATTTTTATCCATAGCACTGATAGATGGATGGATGGTGTCTGGGGTGTGGGTAGATGTGTTTGCATAGGAGTGGCGTGTAGGTTAACTCTGGTGAACTTTGGAAAAATACAGCGCAAATTCCAAAGGACTCGTGGGTGAAATTCATTTAAGTATGTTTGTATGTTGTAAGTAGGCATGTACGAGTATGTTGTGGCGAGTAAATAGTAGATGAGTGAATATATATGTGTATGTATAAATATATAGCATAAAATACAAATGTCAATATGGTTAATATCAAATTTGGGTGTATGTATGAGTATATATATGCGTTTAGAGACAAATTTATGTGGCCAGGATCTGCGTGTGTGTATGTGTCGGTCTGTATGTCGGCTCATATTAATGGCGCACTGTAAATACCGTTACGAAGCAATTTTTTTTGGCTGGCATTCAAGCATAACTACACAACAGCGTCGTTAGCTTATGGCCGTCGTCCTGTATTATATGAGTATGAAGGATGTGTTGTTGTTTGTTGGTGCGTCTAGATGTGGCGGCAGAGCCAAGGTTTCAAGGATACGAAAACTTACCATGAGTATCTGGCTTTATAGCATTATCCATATGCTTTTGGTGCTGATGCTGCTGCTGATGTTGTTGTTGCTGTTGCTGTAATGTCTGTGAGTTATGTGAGGCTGTATGTTGGTGTAGCGTCAAATTTGTGATGCCAGCAATATTGGTGGTGCTGGCTGTTGTTGCCGCACCATTACCTCCCCCAATCACATGATATTGAGGTGGTGTTTGCACTCGGCGAATTTTCGCTTCCGATGGCTTATAAATATTTGTGCTTTGATATGCGGTTGACATAACAATGCCTGTAGAGGAAAGAAGAGAAGAAGAAGAAAGAAATAACAATAAATAAAGCGCGTGGAGACAATAAGGAAATGGCTATAAAAACATAATATTTTTAGTAGCTGGATTAAATCAAAGTTAAGCTATGGCCGCCCAATATAATCCGATGTTACCATAACAAAACAAAAACAAACAATTACTCCCTTAGCGTTCTGAGATAATAAGATACTTAATATGACTTAAACAGAGATATTAGGGGTTATACACGATATTGGGGGTAGTAAAGTAATCCAAACGATAACTGCAACTGACACGAGGATATTTTTTATATATTCCGCAGGTTAGTCCGGTCATTGTTAAAGACAATCAATAACAATAAACCAGACCATTGTGGATGGTTAATCACGTCATATCGTATTTGTGGTTGGTTGGTTGATTTAACACAGGGTGGTAGTGATTTGGGATTTATCAAAAAACATATTTAAAAGGTTATTTCTTAATGTTGATAAATTTTAGGGGAGTTTTACAAGACCTTATCCTAAATGTGGCGTCTCTTAATGAATTATTTGTATTAGCAACGCGAAAGGCTAGGACATTTCTAGTATCATATTCGGTATCAGATAACTGAAATCTTTCGAAATTGACTCAGAATTATTCTGTCCAGCAATTGACAATCAGTGAAACTTTTTGTTAATTGCAAGACGACTTAAGTGGCGATTTTTTTTTAAATATTTTTAAGTTTGTGTATATAGTGCTATAAAACTTTTCTTCCTACATTTATTTTTCAAAATATCTCACTTTATACCACATATGCATAACGCAAAAATAAATAATTTCTCCTCTATTCGATTTTATTAAAATTTAATAATATTTTTTTCAAATTTTCCATATAGAAAAGTATTGCTGTATTCCCGATTTAAAAAAAATATGAAATTGTAGCCACTAGGGTGAAATGAAGTATTTTTGTCATAAGGTAATTTAGAAAACTGCTACTTTTTTGTGGTGTGAAATACAAATGAGTCATTCCATGTAAACGGTATGATTTTTGACCTCGAAAACTTGGATTATTTCGAAAGTTTTCTTTGGAAAAAATTTAAATTTTTCTTCATGAGTTATGAGCAATTTAACATTGGTGAAATTACGATGTTAAATTGGTTATAACACATGAAATATTTTTTTCCAAAAATGCGTGTAAAATCTCACAACAATATTTTATACGTTTTTTTAACAGTGTCGAAGTTTCGATTTTTCATTGTTCAAAACACGTGAAAAAATATTTTTTTTTAAATATTTATATTTTTTATGGGTAGAATACATACACATATTTTTGAAACAATCCAAGCTAACGAGTTCAAAAACGTACCGCTTGATATGGAATGTCATATATATATATAGTTTTCTAATTTCAAGCAAATTTATTCTGGTTTTACAGAAAATTTTCAAATCTTAAAAAAATACTTTTTAATATCTTAAATTTTTGTAAAATAAATTTTATTAAATTCTGTATTCCATAAGTTTCATGATGGGGTTCCTGGTACTTACTCTTGAACAATTATAAACAAAATTAAAAATATTTTAAGTAAATAAAGTGCTAAGCTTAAAGTGGCTTCGAAAAAGTTGTCGATGTTGCCGCCTAAATTGAATTTTTGTTTCGTTTGAATTATCGCAGTCCATTCGTGTCCATTAATTGTTTATATTAAATATTTCTAATTTTACCACAAACACTAATGGAACTGCTTACGGACAATATTAGCTACTAATAAAATCTATTTTGCAAAAATCGAAGTCAATTTTTTTGTTTATAAAATAAATACAAAATAATGAAGAAAAAATATTTTTTCAAAATTTAAGAATTTTCTGTAAAACTAAAAGAAAATTGCTTGAAATTAGAAAATAATTAAAATTTTTAAATTATCTTATGAGAAAAATACTTTAATTTCTTTATATCTGTCTAAATGTAGACACTACATTTTCTTATTCTCTATATATTACAATCAATTGTTTTAGAGTACGTACCGGAACACCTTATGAAATTTAACTATTAATATTATTCTTACAAAAAAACGAAGGTATATTTTTTGTTTATAGAATAAATAAAAAGTAAATAAGAAAAAATTAAAAAAATATATATTTTTTATGATTTGACAATTTTCTCTAAAACTTGAAGCAGTTTAATTGAAATTAGAATAAAATATATTTATCACAAAAAATTCATTTTTTAAATTACTTTATGACTTTACTTTATTTTCGATCCGCCCTAATGTCTACAATTTCTCATTTTTGAAAACCGGGAAATGCAGCTCTATTCGCCATATGTTTGGAAAGACCATAATGTGTGTGTGTTTTCGCTTCACATCAAATTACTCTATAATTTTAGCTTTAGTTTCAAACTCAGATATATTTTCTGAATCAATTGCCACACTCTCTCTAAATTCCAAAATTTTGATATATTGTAGAGACTAAAATAAGATCAATTATTCAAGAATATCCTTAATATTTTTATTAGGAATCCTTTCATATTCACAAAGGTGGGGGAGAAACCCTTTCATATGATTTCAAGATTATTTTAATCTCGAGTCGAGTTGTATCATCTTTAATGAAATTCTCTCCTCAAAACACCATGAACTTTGGGCCACTGTAAAACACGAACTACGTACAACTTTAATGACCAACATCCACAAGAAAGAGTAGACTATGGTACATATATACCAAATTTCATGCAAATCGGAGAGCATGATTTTCTTTTCGATAACATTCCAAAGCATTTGGTGAACCAACATTATTCTACGTGATTTGTGGAAACCTTTTTGCATAATAAGCAGCAAATTATAAAAATACTTTAATCTTGTTTTTTAAATAATAAACACATAAACACGCATCGCATGAGAACCATTAGAAAATAAGAGATGCATTGGACAGGTCAGCTTAATGTGTATGTCTTTCCTTTGTTCGCGAAGTGAATCATTTAAAATGCTAAAATTTTTATTTCTCGTTTGTTTTATTTTCACAACTTCTCCATGCCGGATTTGCACAAATTCCACTTCTTTACTTTCCATAATGTTTGATAATTTATAATTTTATAAAGATGTGTAGATATTGTTTGATTGAAAAATTAAATACCATCATTGTTTCCCTTAAGAAATGAAGTTAGATTACACCAAACGAAAGACTTTTTGCTCAAAACACACAAGACTAGTGCGACAAATGCTGCTCGTGACGGCGGACCAATGACTACTGCAATACTGAAACGACGCACTAAAGCGCGCCACAAATGTACGCGGCAGAGACCGGTGATGCCAATCGAATATGAACCAAAAGGGTCAAGTAATGTATGTTATAAAATATTTAAATGCTCACAATGTTTCGACATTTTCTGATTAAATTCTGACTTATATCGACAGAATATGTCCAGACTGCGAGTTTTGGAACTACATATTTGGATATATTGTTAAAAAAAGGTTAATGAAATGAAAACTATTTTGCATTAAAGTGCACCAAAAATATTGTTTATTGTATTGTTGCCTTGACTCTTGCCTATAACAATCAGCTTATTTATATTATATTTATTTATATGGTCTATTACAACGAAAAATAAAATATTAACAAACAAATTTATATAATTTTGTCTTTCTAGAATTATTCTCCCATTTTCAATATTTATATTTCAAAACTCACATCTCAAAAATCAAAAAAGCAATTCATAAAAATATATCTGTTATACGAATATATATATATATATTTGAATTACTTAGTGGATGTCAAATATTTTCACCCATATGACGTCAACAGACTACAAATATCAAAAATTTCATGGTGTATTTATTTTTTATTAATTTATTTTATTATTTATTATAACCTATACAATAAGGCTACTAGCAACTAAGACTATCGGCCCGGGTATGAATGGTATTGTCTAAAATCATGAATATGTTCTTACGAAGTGAAGTTAAGAGAATGGCCGGTATGGAATGCACAAGCCTTATCTCGATTTATACTAAAACTTTATGTTGGCATCATTGACCGCGAAGTGCTCTCCAAACTTGTTGCATGTATTCGTACACCATCCCCCAAAGAGGGCAGAAGTTTTGCTCTCTTTGATCAAAACAGATTAAAAGACCAGCATGCGATCGCGCGCGCTGCAACAGCAAGGCGTGTCTATATATTTAAGTCTGTGTGTTCAACACATAAAGAAGCTGCAACGACATTTGTATTGTCGATTCTTTTGTTTAGGGGATTTTGTAGAGGAAAATTTCCATCTCAATAAAATGCTCCCAAAATCACATGATACACACAATGCTAAAAAGTAAATCAATGTTTCTTTTGTTCTTCAAGACTTCAAATTTATAAGACTTTTTAGATACATTTGAAACCGCGTTCACCGCCTGGCGGTCGATGGACCAACTATACTTTCTTTATCTCAAGAATACCTTATCATTATCTACTGCATGAATACATATCTCAGAGCTGCCATATTTTGGATAATTTTTGGAATAACGAAACGATTTGAAATTTGTTGCATATTTTATGGATACTGCTTTCAACTGGTATGATTTGCAAGATAACAAATATTGTATTTAATCCCCGAACAGTAAAGCTTTGCCAGTATACTGAAAGAATTATCTTCATAATATTTATGAATTTGTCATAACTTAAGTGAATAATTTCATTAAAAAGTCGCATATCATAAAATGCACAAATCAATAAAAACCGTCATAGAATTTCTGAAATATTTCTAAGAAACTATGAAACGCAGCCGTTCATTCATGTATAATTTATGAAAATTTTCAGAGAAAGAAACTTAATTAATCTTATGAAAAAGTTCCATAAATATTAATAAATTATACTGAAGTGTCGAATATAAACAAAAAATCAAAAAATTATTCCTGCTATAGTTGCGGGAAACTGGAAGACTAACCAGTGGATATATGTACACCATCATTGCGAGAATCTTTGCAATGAATATGACTCTGACCCAAATCAGGGTATATTCTTATGTCAGAGTTAACATAGTAGAAATGAGAATTGCTAGTATTCAACCGAAAAAAGTGGCATACTTAAAATGTAGTTGTAAGTTAGGAAACATTTCATAAAAACTATGAAATCATTCATTGTTTTTATGAAGACATTTCATAACATACATATTTTATTGATTATGATATATTTCATAATCTTTAAGAATTGTTCCTTTAATAAAGGGTGATTTTTTAAGAGCTTGATAACTTTTAAAAAAAAAAAAAACGCATAAAATTTGCAAAATCTCATCGGTTCTTTATTTGAAACGTTAGATTGGTCCATGACATTTACTTTTTGAAGATAATTTCATAAATGTTGACCGCGGCTGCGTCTTAGGTGGTCCATCCGCTTAGTCCAATTTTGGCATTTCCACGTTTTTGAGTAACAGAGACCCAATTGGTGCGAACGGCGACGAATCGAAAAGTGGTGGTCATCATTAACACTGGCCGATACAGCTGCGATATTTTCTTCAGTTCGCACTCTACGTAAGCGTGTTGGTGGTTTAATGTCCAACAATGTAAATTTGGTGCGAAATTTAGTCACAATAGCCCGAATAGCCGCTTCAGTGGGTCGATTAAACTGACCATAAAATGGAAGCGCGCAATGAACTTTCTTAACAGAGCACGCATTTTGATAATAAAATTCAATAATTTGCAAGCGTTGTTCGTTTGTAAGACGATTCATGATGAAATGTCAAAGCATACTGAGCATCTTTCTCTTTGACACCATGTCTGAAATCCCACGTGATCTGTCAAATACTAATGCATGAAAATCCTAACCTCAAAAAAATCACTCTTTACAATGAAATCATTTTTTGACCTTTGAAACTAAGTTTCACTAATTTAACAATTTGGTTTTATGAAATACGAAATGTTTTTGAAAAAACACGAATTTTTTCACACATATTATGAAAAACCTGCTATGAAATCGCTTAATAAATATTGTGAAGGAAAATTCTTTCAGGGTTCGCAGTCATTCCCGACTGAGGTAAGTTGTTGTATCAATCAGAGTTCCACTTGGACATGCAATTACCCTTAAAGATTTCTTGAATGCCAGGGAATTTTTTATGAGGATGATGCTTTGTATATTTCCTAATATTTGCTATGCAACAAAATTGTTTGTCTGTGTGACCTAAAAATTTATAATTTTTCTGTATTATACTGATTTCCTTCTCATGACCATATACTCTAAAAATTGGAAGGCTTTATACACAATTTTATACATACAGAAACTTCTTGTGTGATTCCGAAATTACGAAAGTAGTCAACTTTGGGCTAATTTCTAAAATATATCTGATTGCCGTTAAATATACGTAAATTTTCTATTTCTCATAATACATACATTGGATTATAAAGGGTGATTTTTTAGCTATTATCTTTTTGGCAACACTGGTTTAAACAGCTAACGCACGTTTCGTGTTTTGTTTCACTGTCAAACATCTTCAGTTTGGTCTACAATTTAACCATGAATCGTCTTACAAACGAACAGCGGTTGCAAATTATTGAATTTTATCATCAAAATGCGTGCTCTGTTTAGTGATTCTAATCGAGAATCAATTCTGAGGGCTCAAAAACGATTCTTTTGGAATCGATTACATGTGTCCTACTTTATACTGGAATCGATTATCGATGCTTGGGAATCGAAATTTAATTTAATGAAAAACATCAAAAAAGTTGTGGAATTTAAAAGCTGCAATTTTATTAATTAAACAAAAGGAAATGACACTAAGTGTGGAATTGATATAAAAAATTAACAGTGGTATAAAGGTTAGGAGCTTAATATGTACCAAACACTGGAGTTTTCGTACCTCCAAACAGTCCAAGCATTTGGAAAAATTAAATTATTGCGTAAAATACATCCCAATGCTAGTAGATCGCTTGTAATGGAAATATCGGATAAATTAGTAGACGATAATGATTTAACATATTATACAAAATATGCATAAATAAAACTGCCGATGGAAAAGTATTTTGAAGTGCTTATGGAAATATTATTTATACAGAATTGATCCATGTAGAAAGTTTTATTCAAAATGGTGAGAGCGGCCACGTAAACCAAGATAGTTTTCTATTATAATATTATTTATATTTCGTGAAATAAAGTATTATATGTTAGATAAACACGAATTGTTAGTAACACCAATAAAAAATCTAACATATACTGAAATTACGGTGAATTAGTTCAGTCGATTTTTTCTTTATCATTGCTCACTACCAACAATACAATTTCCTGAACTTTTGGATATCATTTACATTTTAATATGAAGATCTTCGAGAAAATCTGATATATTCATACCACATCGGTCGTCGCTAAAATCGCATTTGACCAATTAAACTATCATTAGAACAACTTTTTATAGTTGTTTTCATATTAGTGTTAATTAGAAAGTGTTAGTTTTGATGAAAAAAAATAAAAGTGTCCGCAGATTTCGAAATGTTTAATTTATTTTTAATTCCTAAAAGTAAAGGTGAACATTAAATTATATATTTTTGCGATGGTAGCATCCAATAGATCGGAAAAAATCTATAAGAAAAACGTTTTCCAAAAACTATATACATATATTATTCAGAATAGTCGATTAAGGAAGAGCACCTTAGTGTAAAACAATTAAAAAGGCGTAAAGTTCGGCCATAAAGATTCTTATATACTCTCCACCATGGATTGAAGATATTTTTACGCAAATTTAAATAAATTTAAAGTCTACTCTCGCTTGTAGGGAGAGGATATCAAAACATTTGGACAGCGTGTATATCGTTCTTAAGTACCCTAACTTTGTTATTGTGCGCATTTTCTGTACTAGTTAGTTAAAATTATACCTCTCGAGTTTTATGGTTAAACATTTCTACCGATTCCGATTAAGAATCGATTCTCAGGTCCGATTCCTCGATTCTAAGAATCGGATTCAAAAATAGTTGATCGGGAATCGAGAATCGATTCTTGTCCTCGATTACCATTCACTAGCTCTGTTAAGAAAGTTCATCGTGCGCTTTCATTTTATGGTCAGTTTAATCGACCCATTGAAGCGGCTATTCGGGCTATTGTGACTAAATTTCGCACCAAATTTACATTGTTGGACATTAAACCACCAAAACGCTTACTACTTACGCGAACTGAAGAAAATATCGCAGCTGTATCGGCGAGTGTTAATGATGACCATCAATTATCGATTCGTCGCCGTTCGCAGCAATTGGGCGTCTGTTACTCAAAAACGTGGAGATGCCAAAATTGGACTAAGCGGATGGACCATTTAAGGCGTAGTCAAGGTCAACATTTATATGAAATAATCTTCAAACATTAAATTATGTGGACCGTAATATCGATTCAAATAAATATTTCATGCATTTTTCTGAATTTTATGTGTTTTTTTTTTTGAAAAACTTTCCTATAGCTTTTAAAAAATCACCCTTTACAATATCGTAAAAATCTCAGTCAATTAAAGTGTCACACCCGTTCCAATGGAATCACCCACAATTCAATTAACTTTAATTAACTTAACTTTGCAGCGTAGTCAGATTTGGGCATTTTTGAGCACATTTGAAGGTCGAAGAACAATTATTGTGGTTTTTGTCTCCATATTTCTGAGGAATTACGACACTGAAAAGGTTAATTTTATTATAAATTTTCATGAAAAACAGCTGATCTTGGAGTCAACTGAAAAAACTGGACTTTTCAGATTGTTTAATTGTCTTGTTTTGATTGAGTAAATTGCGAGGACAAGTAATATAAACATTACTACCTTGACATTTTTGCTCTGAACTCTTCCTGGAATTTTGAAATTTCTCTACGCCCTAACCAAACCTATTGATATTGCTGAAAAGCAAATGCCTCTTTCAGTTAGTCATGGCTATGAAAAACATCCCTGGTGTAAGTAGCATAATATAATGTTTTGCTCCATTGAGGTTTATTCATTATACGCAATCTCAATCAAACGCAAACACACATACATACACCTAAACTCACATAAAATACTCGTATTGCTTGCTTTTTTATGATAAGCTTTAATTTTTTTGCGTGCAGAATATCCTTGAATTGTATCGTCGTGTGTGTGCGGGGGGAGGTATGGTGTGCAACTAATAGGGCGTGCAATTTATGTCACCCACATCAGCAGAAAAATTACAGCCAGACGAAACGAAACAAAACACGGCTGCTGAAGTGGATAGGAAGGAAGTCAAACGTTCAAATGTGTATTGTACGTGAAATTTGTAACTTTTTTGTTTGCAATTTGTTGCGCCACCGGGGTGGGGGGAGATACAGCATGGAGGTGGGGTCCCACTCAGTCAGTGCTTGTGTTTAATGGCGTTTCTAAACGGATCCATACACAAATTGTTTGCATTGTTCTCCTGTTCGTCCTGTTTTTATCTTTAGTGTTTTATTTATGAACGTAATGTTGGCATTTTCTTTCTCCCTCATTTTAATGCGTCCATTGTTAGATTCGTATGGCGATATGTCAAGGACCTGCTTTTGTTGCTGTAATATGTACATATATGGGAGTTGACATCATCATGGGCTTGCAAGATCGTATATATTAGGCCTGCTTGTGAAACACACTCCGCTAATGTGCTAGAGAAATGCAGCAAGTGTATGTACACGCAAATATAGTTTATTTGTTGCAAACGATCTATTTTTTCCAACATGAAAACGTTTATCGTAAACGTATTTAGTTTCTATAGTTGTCCGCGAATGTTCTTTTATTTAAAAATTTTCATTATTTATGTTTAAGAACGCATATTGTATATTAATATAATTGAACATTTTGCAGAGAGTTGAGAGTGGAACTTGTTGTTTAGTTTACTTTCTTCGATGCAAATAATATCATCGGGGTCAAAGGTGTGGAAAAATGGGTAAAATTACACAAAATGGCCCAAAACTGCCTCGTAGTCGGACACAGAGGGGTTAAATGTAAGCACGACACCTATTAATTTTCCCTCACCGACATTTTTTTCGCACGCATATATCCCAACTCCTCAATGAGGCTCCATACAAAAATTTAATTTTTATAACATTTTCTCCCACCGCTCTTACTCGCTCAAGGAGGCCGCTAGTAGAGTCAAATGTATGACCGACACCCAATTTTTTCCCGCATTTTCTCTGAACATACCTACATTCAATCTTCAACCTTCAATCTTCGCCCTTGGCTGGGTTAAATGTAAGACCAACCTCCATTAATTATCGCTCCCTAGCATCTTTCCGAACACACCTAATCCCTATGCCCACTCCTTAATGGGGCTCCCATATAAAAACTATTTTTTATAAAAGTTGCGCCTACCGCTCTAACTGCCCCAAGTAGGCACTTAGGGAAGAAAAATGTATGAACAACTCCCAGTATTTTTTCAGCCCCAATATTTTCTCAGAACATACCTACCATCTATCATCAACCCTTACGGTGGTCCACATACATTTTTATATTTTCTTTAAATTTTCTTATGAAAGGAGCCCTAAAACTGTCCCGCAGTAGTCTCAAGAGGGGAGACTTGTAAGACTATTTTTATAAAATTTGATCCCACCGCTCTAACTGCCCCAAGGAAGTCCTTATATTTTATCAGAACTTACCTACCCTCTATTAAACGCTTAAGGTGGACCCCATACATAACCCCACTATTGGATGGGGTTATAGTAAGTTTGTCATTCTCTGTGTAACACCTTCAATTTTTCTTGTGATAAGCCCACATCGCTTGTGACAAACAAAATAACCGTTTACAACATACGTTCGAAAAGGGTTTATGATAAACATAAATCGTTTGCGGTAAACATACTAACCATTTGTCATAAACGTTTCATTGGTTTTGGGTAAACATAAATCGTTTGCTATAAACGAATTTCTTTTGTTCAACTTTTCGTTTGTGTTTCCCCAAATTGCTTGTTTTTTCTTTGTTAAGTTGCATACATTTGGGACAGCCCTCGCTCATCGATGCTAGATTTTAAGACGTTCAAGAATAAGTGGCCTAATATTACATGTAGTCTAATATTTACAGGCTTCCATCCCCTTCTTACCAATATCACAATTCAAATTTCGATTATCTTTAGTTTCTAACAACTCTCTCTTAACTACCGAACAATTGGCAAACTTACCTTTGTCACACACAGTAGTCGATGGTGATTGACGGCTATCTGTGCTCAATGGAGAAACAGTGCCACCATCGGGTTCGGAACTGGAAACGCACTGAACCTGCAAGAAAATCACAAGCACACATCAATCAATCGGCTTTCAATTAACACGCTCCCCCCCCACCCCAAACACAATACTCACCATATCACTGCCACCGCTGCGATGACTTGGTGGCCTTTCCGGGCTCCTTGGACTATGGGTGGTGGTGTCCGGAGGACTGGCCGCCGATGAACGTGAATTACCATTTTGCTGGATATTGGGCGATGTAGTCGTCGTCGTCGAGGATGTTGCTGTTTCGAGGACAATACCTACGGGATTGTTGACAACATGATTCAAATTTTGTTGATGCTGTTGCAGAGCCTGCAACGTGACATGATGTTGTGTCGGTGCGCCACTCAGCTGATGCGATGGCTGTTGTTGCACTTGTATGGTGCCATTGTGTTGCACAAATGTCGCCGTCGGTGTGGTATTGTGCTGTTGGGTGGTGGCCGGCATCATCAGCCCCATGGGTGTTGAATAGATTTGGCCGATGGGACTTAGCTGGCCGTTGCTGCCGACAATGAATTGTTGGCCGGTGGCCGTCGATGAAATGAACGACTTGTTGGTTTGGGGCGAAGTGGCGCGCAACATCATGGTACCCTGCGGCGTGGTGGCCGTCAGTATGTTCGCTGTGGGTGCACAGGAGCCCACATTCTGTATTTGTAGCAGCGTCGAGTCGGGACCCATAACTAATCCTGTTGTGGGCAGTATCAGCTGTTGTCCTATCAGATTCATTGGTTGTATGATCTGACCGTTTTGCAGAAGAATCTGTTGCGGCTGGCTGTTGGTAGTGGCCGTGGCTGGTTTACTCACCACGATGCCCTGGATGCCGGTGGAGCTCAGTTGGAATTGTTGCGGAAAGGAGCCGCCTGCAGTGCCGCTGGCCGTGGGTGTGGCTGTGGTAAGTTGTACCACCTGAGGCTGAGCTGCGGAAGCTTGCTGCTGTTGCTGGTGAGCTGCGGCTGTGGCCTGTATGTTGGCGACATGTTGCTGCAGCAGAGTGGCGGTTTGACTGGGTATATTCGAGGATATTTGCGTTGTTATACCGCCCTGGCTGGTTGAGGCCGAGGGACTGGGGGAATTCTTGCGCTTCTTAGTTCTTCTCTTCAGATCGCTGGGCGAAGCGATTATAATCCTTTGGGGTTGATTTTGTATTAGAGAGCCATCCGATTGTTGGACAATCTGCGAGACCACTTGACCGTCCAAAGTCGTGTATTGGTGTTGCTGTGGTGTGTGTGCAGCACTAGTTTGGTGGTGTTGCTGTTGTTGTATGACATAGCCGCCATTGGGCAATGTGTTCAAGACCACTGTCTGTTGGCCCAAAACATTGGTGCCATTTCCGCCTGCCTGGGCGGTGATCAATTGATTTCCGGCCGTTAGTATGGATTGGGTTCCAGCTGCATGCAGTATGTTGCCGGTGTTGGTGAGAACTTTGGCACCATTGCCGGCCAAAAGATTTTGTCCGGAATTCAATATAACCGTGGTGGGCTGCAGTTGAGTGGTGGTGCCGGCCGTAGCCGTCGGCTGGCTGACAATGTAACCGCCGTTGGGTTGTTGCTGCAATGTGGCCGTCAATTGTCCCGGATTGTTTAGGACATCGCCTTGTTGTATAATTAAATTTGTTGTTGGCGCCGTTTGGGTCGTTGCTGTCGCATTGCCACTGGCAATTATCACTTGTTGTTGGTGTTGGTGCTGCTGCTGGTGTACGGGTTGCAAATGAGCCTTGTTGTTCGAGGACGGCATTACTATAAGTTGGCCCGTGGATGTCATAATAATTTGTGAGTTTCCGCTGTTGTCATTTGTTGTTCGCAACAGCGGCTGTAGCTGCAGCTGACCTATGGGTATGCTGTTGGTTGTCGTGTTGTTGTTGTTGCTGCTACTGTTGTTGGTCGATAACTTTTGCATTGTGGCTTGTAATTTTTGGGCCATGGTCGTTGTGGGATTGGTAGGGGCTATACGCTGGCCAGGATAAGACGTGGTTGTGGTGGTCGTTGCCGCACCTCGGCTGCCAGCAATTGTCGTAAGGGTAACCGCCCTTGAGTTGTTATTGTTACTTAGTATTCTCTGTTGGTGTTGGCTAACATGTTGTGGCATTTGGGCAACATTTTTAATTTGCCGCACAATACGCAACTGTTGGTTAGGGGCTTTATGTAGGGTTGTATGTTGTTGCTGCTGCTGCTGTTGCTGTTTAATCAGGCCATTGTTTTGTGTCATGGGCGAGGGCATGGGTGAGGCCACAGTCTTGGCTGCTGGCGCAGCTTTAACGATAGTCGCCTCCATCGAGCCAGCCGAAGATGGTGTACAGGGCCGTGGACTTTCATTGCTGGTTGAAATGGCGCCCACTTGTTCTGGTTTCTTGTTCGCTTCCGCATTCTGACGCTGCAGATCAGGTGTGGATCGTGAACCGCCCACAGTGCTGGACGATACGGGCGACTCCTGGGCGGTGGGCACCAGTTTGATGCTGGCCTTGGTCTGTCCCGACATCACGAGATTCTGTTGCTGGGTTGGTTGCTGTGCTGGTTGCACTTGTTGTGGTTGTTGATTTGTCGGGTTGGTCTTCTCATCGTAGCTTACATATTTATGGGATATTGCTGTAAGCCGGGGTGGTATGTTGCTGAAAGTCGTCTGCTTGACATCCACATTTTGGGAATTTGGCATTTGATAAAATGTTGTGGTTTGGTTGGTTAAAAGCCTCTTTTCGTTTAATTGTTCCAACGAAGTTTGTTCAATCACAGTTTGTTCCACGGGCTCCGTAGTGGCGGCCGCAGCATCTTGCAGTTGCAACTGTTGTTGTTGCTGACCTTCCTCGTTTGCATTCTCCTCCTCCTGCTCCTCCTCTTCACCTTCTTCATCTTGATCCTCGCCCTCTTCCTCATCTTCCTCAGGCTCCGCTTCAGCAACTTCCCCTTCCTCCCCCTCCTCTTCTTCACCCTCGTCTTCGATGGCTGGATGATTTTCGTTGCATTGACTGCTGCACCGAAAGCCCAAACTCTGTCCAGCAGTTTTAAGAGCTGCCATCTCCTCTACTTGTTCCTCGTCGTCCTCACCATCCTCAATGCCGTCTATATCCTCTTCATCGTACTCAGAGTCCTCTTCGTCCCCCTCCAATTCTTCTTCTCCCTCCTCGTCTTCGTCATATTCTTCGCCTTCGTCATGGCAATCCTCATGACACTGGTGTTGCACGTCCATCATTGAATTGTGCACCAATTCCGTTTGATGCTGCAAATATCCATTGAGATCATCCTTGAAGAGGGATGTCTGCTGTGGCTCGTTATTGTTGAATTCAGAGTTGCAATGTTGCTGCTGGTGCTGATGCTGCTGTCGATGGTGTGCACACATATTTGGCTGCGATGACATTTGTTTAGCGTTCACATGCGACCATTGCACAACATTTGCGTTGTCATTCATAAGATGGTGCTGATGCGCTTGCTGCGTTCCACAATTATGTGTCCTGGTGGCCATTCTGTCGTCTTTGGTCCATGTTTTGGTAGCACTTTGCATCACTACGTTGCTGTTGTTATTACCGTTGTAAGCGTTTGTTATCACAGGTTGTGGCCGTTGTTGCTGCTGTGGCTGATGGTGATGCTGCTGCTGATGCTCTTCCATGTTGCATGGTGGCATCATTTTGAAATTTTGACTAGTGCCTTGTCTTGCCACATCCGCAGTAGCTGCATTAAACATTGTCGCCGACTCCGTTGCGGCCGGCGACGTGGTCGCACCGTAACTGTTGTTGTCTGCATTCAAGGATTTAGATTCTGCATTGGCTATTTTGCGACGCTTGGCATCTGATGAAAAGTAGAAAAGAAAAAATTGAAGGAAATTTGTGAGTATATTGTTTTATGGACACTGTGAAAATCTATAAATTAAAGTTTCTTAAAAAATATATATATAATATTGAAGCAAAGTGGTCAGGAGAATATCACAGTTGGAATTGATTGATGCACGTTACAAATTTCATGAGCGACAATATATTTTTTAATTGAATCCTGAAAAGAATGTTTCTCAAGGATTTGACGATATAGTATCAAAATGTTGCTTTGGATGCATTTAAAGTTCATAAATTTTAAATTTGTTTGGAAATTGTTGTAACTACTTACTCTGGTTCGAGTTCATTTGTGCCTCGCAAACTCAATTGAATGAGAACTGCTTCGAACTTACATATACACCCGAAAATCCCAGTCAGTAGTTACCGAAATCAAACAAATGTGGAAATTCATTATTTTATTATATATCTCGGAAACCATGTATCATGTTGGAATTTTATTTAGTACAAGAACTTTCGAAGTGTTGTTCTGTGTGAAAATAGGCAGTTGTTTCCCTTTACAAACAGTGTTTTAGCCGCAAGTTGTAAAAATGATTTATCAATTCAATTCAATTTCTCCAGTGCATTATATGTCACAATTGCAAGGCCTTCCGAAGAAGTTAGTGGGAGAAAAATGAGGAAATTCCGTTTTGGAACTAAAAAATCGGACTTTTTGCACCAAATGTATCCTATCATCCAAGGGGGCGATTTCGGGCAGGCAAAAGTTACCCTGAAAAAAAGAAAGAACCCTTCAACCTTTCCAAATATGTATATATTTCGTTAAAGTCAGACATTTCTTCAAAAAGGATATTTTTTAAAATATTTATTACAAAAAACTATATTTGGCACAAACATAGTTTTGACGTCATAATAAAGCTAAGACACCACAATTTCTAATAAAAAATTTAGTGCACAATCTCTTAAAATATGTGAGAAACAGTTCGATGGAGTCAAAAAAAAAAAAATTACTTTTTTTTTCAATTTTCAAAATCTGAAAAAAGTGAAAATCTGTAATACAAAAAAAAATAATTTTTTTTCATCGCACTATGAACAAATAAGTAAAAATATGTTAAAAACATAAAAACAAAAAAATTAATATTTTAATTTTCTTTAAAATCGAAAAATACATAAAGTAGTCAATTTTGGGCCGATTTCTAAAATATATCCCATGTTATGTTAGTATCTCAAAACAATCATTGGGTCCTTGTCTAATTTTGATTGAATTTTAGCCGATGGATTGTTATTCTGAACCACTGTGCTACCCCCAATATTTTCAATTTTCAAGCCCTGCATTTTCTCTGAGCATGCTACCTACCTTTTATCTTCAACCATTAAGGTTTTTATTTTTTATATTTTTTAGGGCAAGAAACTGCCCCGGAGTCGCCCCTACTCGGATAAAATGTAAGATTTTTTTCGAACACACTTACCCCCCATCATTATTCCTTAATGGGTCTTCCATACAAAAACTAATTTTTATATTTTTTTCCCCACCGCTGTGGCTGCCCAGTGTAGGCACATAGGGGAGTCAAATGTATGACCAACCACAAATATTTTCTCAGAACATACCTACCCTCAACTCTTAAGGTGGTCCCCATATATTATTTTATTATTATTTTTTGGAAAGAAAGGCCAAAAACCCGGGCCACGTCAACCCTAGAGGAAAGATATGTATATAGATATATATAGGGAGACTGATCCCCATTAGTTTTCCCTTTCCAATATTTTCCATTAACATACTTGTTCCCTATCTCCACTAATTAAGGGCGCTCCCATACAAAAAAAATTCTAAACTTAGCTCCCATCGCACTAACTGCCTCCCATCGCACTAACTGCCCCTAGGAGGCCCCTAGTGGAGTCAAATACATGACCAACCCCAATATTTTTTCAGCCCAACATTTTCTCAGAACAAATGTACCACCCTCTATCTTGAACCCTTAAGGTGACCCCTTCCATTTTTTATTTCTTACATTTTTTTGAAAGAAAGCCCCAAAACTGTCCCGCAGTTGCCACCAGAGGGGAGTCATGTAAGACTTACCTCCAGTAACTTTCCCTCCCAAGCATCTTCCCCAAATATACCTACCACCTATCACCACTCCTTAAGGGGAACGTTGATAGATTTCCTGTTACGCTTAAGGGAGCTCCCATACAAAAGCTAAATTTTTATAAAATTTGCTCCAACCGTGTATATGTGTTCGAAAAAAATGTTGGAGAGTGAAAATTAATGGGTGTCGGTCTTACACTTAACACCTCTGGAGGCGACTCCGAGGCAGTTTTGGAGATTTATGTGTATTTTTTAGCCCTTTCCACCAACTTTGAGCACCGACGAGCGGCCACTTGAACCCACCGTACCACCCCCATTTTTGGGCTCATCCATTTTTTTCCTCGAGCCTCACAAAAAAGGGGGTTCTAGCGTATCAAAATCGAATTCCTAAAAAGCCCATACAACGCTATCTCCTCCCTAATGTACATGAAAATATTTTTGGTTTTTCAAAATAGCAAGGTTTGACAAACGGATTGTGATTGATTGAAATATACGAAAAATCGGCGTTTTGGAATTTTACTTATAAAATTATGTAATGTGGGAGGTACGAATTGCCCACCTTTTGCACACTCTTATTGTTTGTGTTCTGCAATGAAATTACAAGGATCATTTTGGTAGAATATTTAACTCTCCAATGTAACTTTCTATATCTACAACTATTATAACTGTTGGTAGTTGCTAGCAACATGTTGCTCGAAGCTAACCACAATAAGAAACATGTTGAGTTTGTGATTCGAGTTACTCTTTTGCACATTAAAAAACCAGGTTATCCTTACATTTTAAGAATATGATGTTTTTTTCATAGTTATGAAGAACATTACGAGGAAGATTTTTGTACAACACTTAAACCAAATCAATTTATCTTTGAAACTATTATAACCGTTGGTAGTTGCCAATAACATGTTGCTACAAGCTGCCTAGGCTAGGCAACATGTTGAGTCATAATACCTTCGTGTAAAAGGTCAAAAAGACCCACGAAACTGTGAGTTTTTGTGAATGTAAATGTTTCTCATGAATATCTCTTGTTTATTGACAAGTCTATTGAGCCAAAAATGAGCCTCATTATCATAGATTGGTAAAGTACTTTAAGAAATAATCTCCTATAAATCTTACTCATTTTTTATAGTTTAAAGTAATACACAGCGTAAGGGGCTGCCATGGTGCATTATTGCAAATATCATTACTATGCTTGTGCTGTTTAGCTACTCTCATTTAGAAGTTGTTAGTAACACCTCAGTATTTAGTAAATAAATTATTGCCTCTGTTATGCGAAGTGAAAAATTGCCTACCGATAATTATTTTTACAACTGCCAACTCATGCTCGTGCGATGTTGGCGCTGATAAAACACAGCCATCAGCGCAAATACGCACCAATTGAAGCAGCAGCAGCAGCAGCATTTTAGCAAAACTTGCACGAATGAATGTCGTTAGTGCACATCCAGGCGGTCGGACATATTTCGCCGTGTCACATGTTTCGGTGGCCATACGGGCACTATTTAAATGTGTTGTATATGCCCAAATACTAACAGCGACACCAACAATAACACCTACCCGCAAAACACCATCATTAAATGTGTAACTCTGCACACGTCTGCAGACACGCAATCTAACAAGTTTGCATTTAGGAGCTGGTGCTTGTGCTAATGCTGTTTTTCCACGGACACCACACAACGTGTCCTAGGGTTTTGGGGTGGGGTGGTGTGTTTTGTTGGCATTTCATGTAACTGGTGGACTGGTAATAATAGTGGGCAACAGCGAGCGGCATGCAACACGCACTGTAATAACACAATATTGCCTCAACACGCGCTCATACCCCACCCATACAACGTATGTACACGGATATTTATGTGCAATTCCACTTGTATTTGCATTTGTGGCAGAGAATGGGACATGCAATCACCTGTATTTGCATTTGTGGCAGAGAGCGGGATATACAATCACTTGGCATTTACATACATCATAATCGCTGGGAATATGTTTATTTTGGTCACATTAAATACGTAGTATTTAACAGGCAGATCCTATTACGCTCAAGCAAAAACTATAAAGTTGATGGTTGTGTGCAATTATTACAATTGGACCTTATAAGCAAATAATGCAAGGTCTCTGGTGTGTGATATGTTGAGTTGTTGAGATCGATGGGAAGTCGATGTTCCAGAACTCAGTTTTTATAATTCAATAAAATTGCTAGATTTATTGTGACAGTTATGAGAAGCACTGTTAAGAGAGAGTCGACTTGACTATTTTGTATGAGATCTATTGAAATAGGTTAAAGAAGTTCATCATTTGTAAGCCTTTTTGAACGGAAACCAGAGCATAAAATTAAAAACTGAGCAGCTATGTGCTGTCCACCACGATAAAACCTCAATACTTCATAGAAATTACTCAGTCGTTAGGTCCTTGTTTAATTCTTGGAGCTGACTTCAATGCAATTAAGAAATACTGGGGTTCAAGGCAAAACAATCCGAAAGGTAGAGAATCGTTCTTAGCAGGCAGACTTTTAAATTGCAAATTCCACTCTGGGCAATCCACCACTTACTGGCCGACAGATCGACAAAACAATTCCTGATATAATAGATCGCAACATATCAAAGAAAATAACACGTTTATAGAAAACTGTAGTCATCTATTTCCCGATCATTCACCAGTCGTTATGAATGTTAGTGAGTCTAATACACCGTGCGACAATTTTACATTTTTTCTATTTTTATATTTTTCCTGAGAAGGACAATATATGTACATTAGGATCACGAAATAAATTGCGAAATAAATTGTCACAAAAATAAATTGCTGCGGTCACCACCCAGAAATGAAGATTGAATTATTTAACGATGATCTGCAAAATATTTAGCCACTGGGTCACGCCATCTGTGAGCTAAACGCACCTGAAAACACCTCTAAAACAGAGATACAAGCCGACCGATTTTGAGCCGACTAGCCGCCGCCGCATGTTTCTACACGAGCCGCGCCGCCGCCGATTTCAACGGCTCACATCGGCTTCAACCACACCGCCGATATTTTTTTAGATCTGACGGAGGTCATCTAAATGTTTAATCAAATTTGTATTGATGAAAGTGGATTGTTCTTAAAAAGATTGCGTTTCAAGAATATATCACTTCTTCTGTGCCTAAGGGGTGTCTTAGTAAACACACATCTGGATGAGTATCAGTAATGTTGCAGTAAATTTACTTAAACAACCCTACTGCTCTGAAATATATAGATCTTTCTTTGAATTTGGTATCCCACTATATGATGACGTCTATAGTAAATTGAATGATTGTATTTTTTTTTAAAGTCGCATTTATTTAAGTCCAGTATGCGTGGCCATGTGTTCCTATAAAAAAGAACAATACACAACAGCTACTCTAAGCAAAGTAGGTGATAGGAGTAGGCTTTATCGTCATGGTGCACTAATGCTTCTTTTCATGGCTGTGTTTAAACTGAAGATGTTTCGTTTTGTGTAGGGCACACAAATCTAGCAACGATGATCTTCGTCGGCCCACACATGTAAATTTTGGACTTGAAGTTCCACTGTACTCCGACTATAATACCATATGCACTGTTCGGACACTTTTGGAATATGAACCTTATTATTGTGCTTCTTTAGTGTCAAAGAGCTTTTCCATTCTTTGGAAAGATTATGATATTCAAGATGTCTGGTGAAATATGCCTCAAAAAAATTGTAATTGCAAAAAAAATACTAAATTCTTCTATATCCTTCAAAAGAAGGATAATAATATTATATTATGGGAATATTGGCTAATATCGGATAATATTAATGAATATTAAACTCATTCCAAAAAATAAAAGCAAAGGTATTAAAAGCCAATACAAATTGTTCCTTCCGTTTTCCCAAAATTGCAAAATACATTTTGTAATTGAGGTGATTGAATGGCAGAACAAGCCGATAAATCAGCCGAAAGCCGCCGCCGCCGACCCATTTTGGGTAGCGCCGCCGCCGCGATGATTATGGGTCGGCTTGTAACTCTGCTCTAAAAATCATATTTTTCCCGTGTAGTTTTTTCATGTTGCATTTTTGTCTAATTTTTTTTCTGAATTGATAGACCCTTAGAAGCACTTTAAATGAAAATTTTTATTCCTGTCTTAGAATAACAGATTGGCCGTATTATTGGACATTTATATTTTTTTTTTGGTTTTCCAAGATGACAGCTTAAAACTCATATTTCTTGGAAATATTGTGTAAGAGGTGTTACAAAAAATAAATAGAAGGAATCAATACCTTTCGAATGATGCCTAAATGATGAATATCCAAATACGAAAAATTTTTCAGTAGTCACTGTGAAAATCCACAAAAAATTACTATAAACGCCCAATAATTCGACCAATAAGTTACTCTAAGACAAGAATCAAAATTTTTATTTAAAGTGCTTTCAAAGGTTTATTATCTCAGAAATAAAATTTGGGAAAATTTAATACAAAGAAAATTACAACGGAAAAACATAATTTTTAGGGTTATTTTATTCTTGTCTTAGAATGACTGATTGGTCGTATTTTTGGATATTTATATTATTTTTTTGTTTTGGTTTTCCAAGATGACAGCTTAAAACTCATACTTCTTGGAAATATTGTGTAAGAGGTGTAATAAAAAAAAAATAGAAGTAATCAATACCTTTCGAATGATGCCTAAATGATGAATATCCAAATACGAAAAAGTTTTCAGTAGTCACTGTGAAAATCCACAAAAAATTACTATAAACGCCCAATAATTCGACCAAGAGTAACATACTCTAAGACAAGAATCAACATTTTTATTTAAAATGCTTTCAAAGGTTTATTATTTCAGAAATACATTTTGGGAACAACTTAATACAAAGAAAATTACAACGAAAAAAATACAATTGTAAATGTCAATTACAAAATGTAAATGTCTCAATAATTTAGTTTCATACTTTTGCGTATCATACAATGGCGATATGGGTATCAAATGAAAGAGAAGAAATATAAATATAAATATACTTTTAATTTCATGAGTCTATCTATGTTAATTTAGCATTAACAACCATTTCAATTTTCCCCCTTTATTTATGTAGATTATTCATGTTTTATTTTTTAAGGGAGAAAATTTGGAATGGTTGAATTTCTTTCTAAAAATTAGCTTTATATAAGACTAGAATGTGTTTGCGATGCAAATAACCGCATATTTAAGTTTTTACTTCACATTTAACCCACTGAGTATTAACAGTAAGAAAAAAATTGCGGCTCTTAATGGGTTAGCAAATTCTAAAAATTGCAATTGGTTATCAATACCTCTCCAACAAGCCCCTAAAACATAAATCGAACTAAAAATGTGGAAGTTATTGCGGTTTTTATAAAAAAATTGTCCTTCCTCACAAAAGAAGCCACTCTAATGTACATATGCAACTAGAGATCGTATGTAGAAAATTGTGTACTCAATTTTTCATTTGGTAATGATTTAATAAATTCTCTTCGTACTTTTGCGAGTCGAGTCATATAAAGGAATTTTGACAAGGACTTTTTTGGCAAATATTCTCCTTACCAATGGCTAAATAATTGCCTTTGGAATACCAATTACTCAATTTTTCATTTGGTAATGATTTAATAAATTCTCTTCGTACTTTTGCGAGTCGAGTCATATAAAGGAATTTTGACAAGGACTTTTTTGGCAAATATTCTCCTTACCAATGGCTAAATAATTGCCTTTGGAATACCCGATTCATTTATTCTAATTTTCGAGATATCGGACAATCAAAATTCTAGATATATATACCCGATATCTTAATAGCTATATATCACCGATCTCCAATGGAATTTGACCTAACAAATTTTTGGAAAATATTCTACTTCCCAAGGAGCAACTAATTGCCTTTGGAATACCCGATTCGTGTATTCTAATTTTCGAGATATTGACTCTTCAATGTCACATCAATACAAGGGCTAAAATGGCCTATTTTGTACAGTTTTGGACTTTAGGCTGATTTGATGCATTCAAGTGATTGGAACGGAAAATGTTGTTAAAAAATAATTACATAATTCCTTTTATTTTTTTAGTGTTTTTAGTGTTTTTATATAAAAAAAAAAGATTTTTTAAAATACGTTCCACAAGCTAAATTGGTTTGTGTATTTGGTGTGGGACGTATTTAACTTTCGAATTTATCTTCACACCCTTAAACATTTTTTCTCTCAGTATAATGCTCCCTTCGACCAAAAATTGAAAACTTTGAGTCACTGTAAAAAGAAACTCAGACCAGCTGGACTATAAGTTTCATCTGCAAAAAAATTGTCTACTCAATAAGCCCCTTCAGACTTATAGGGTCGCTATCCTGTTCCAATCAAAAAGTCTTAATTGTTGTTGGACAGTGTAATTATTATTTCGAGTTATGTTAAATTTTTGTCTTTTAAAGAAACTTTAACTTAATTTGTTTAAGGAAATGTGATAAGAGTTTATAATTTTGTTGCGACGCATTCCTAGATGTTGAAAGTGAAATATAAAAACAACTTCTTTCATTCTTTCTCTCGTTATCAGTTCAAATTAAAGTTTTTCCCCTACTTATGCTGTCAAAAGCAAATTACTCGCCAGAACAAACCCCTAAAGCCAAAAAGGAGCTTATCAACATTATGACATCATATTTATTGTTCCGCAAGCAAAAAAAACTGCAGCTATTTGTCGGTTAGTTTATAAAATATTTATTGCTGTTTATATAGGCTTAAATAATTGCATGTTTTGGCGTCCTCGTCGTCCTTGTCGCCGCCGCCATGGCTGATGCCTTCAGTGGAAACGTGTGTATGCCAATGTTTATTTTAATTACAACACAAAAGATTTATTCAAAGCTGATAAGGTATGTTTTTCCCTGCTCAACATACCTACAAACACGCTCACGCAATCTAATGTTCACAGGACGTGTTTATTCACATTTTTCGTTGATAATTTGCGACTTGCATTTCTTTTCCGTATTTTGTCGTGTCTCACAGAAATTTTTTAGTCACTATCCTTCGGTGTTCGGTGGGTAGATCAAGGATGATTGTTGGGTAGGTAGTCAGCCAGCACAGCCATCTACCATCATGCCAAACATCAAATTTATGTATTCACCGCCGTCAGCTGCTGTCGCCAGCCATTGTCATTGTCGACACGTTATGTGTTGCCGGGCGAAATATGGCCAAAATGCAAATGATTGTGGCCGGGACATATGCTCAGACTGAGACCAGAAATATTTTGCATGCAAATTCCAGCTACATACCGTGCACGCGCACCCCATCCTCCTCCTCCTCCTCCTCCTCCCTCACTTTACATAATCGCTCAGTTGCGGGCCAATCTCCTCTATCGCCGTAAACACAAATCACTCCTACTTTCGTAGCGCACAGAGTGCAGGGAACAATAAAAATACACTCCTGGTTTTCTGTATCCTGCATCCTTCTGCTAACTTCGCGATGCTGTTATTGCTGTTGCTGATGATGTTTTGGCTTGGCGCTATATTTATATATGTGTTTGTATATACATATATATCGATGTAGTTTAATTGATTGCTTTTGTGAAACCCTTTCTACTTCATCGCTTGCTCTATCTACCTCACTCCACCAGCGTCTGTCCGCGCGGCATGCCCAGGTGAAGGCAGTGAATTAATTTACTGCACGTGAATGTAACATCAGCCGACTGCATGTTAGTCACGTTCATACTTTCGTTGAACTTTCTAATATGAGGGGCATGGAGTGATACTACACCGGTGGAAAATCCTGCGTTAATACAACGGAAGTTTATTTATATTTTATTTATTTAGTCGATCATTTAATTTTATTACAATAATTTTGGGAGTATAAGTCCGATTTATAAATTATTCGGAGTATAAGTCCGAATAATAAATAAATTAAATAAAATGTAAGTATAGGTGGACCATGTAACATTTTAAATTTGAACTACCGATTATTTTGACTTTGAAAGTTAGTATAACAATCATTTTTATTTTTAATTTCAGGTTTATGTTTGACATTTACAAAATGACACACTGTACGCTCGAACAAAATTGGGAAATACTAAAAACGTACTTCCAAAGTAGTGAGTCTTTAACGCAAACTGTAAGAAATTTACGTGGACAATTTTCGTTTTTTCAGGTGAAGCTCATTTTCATCTCGATGGCTCTGTCAATAAGCAAAATTGCCGCATATCGGGTTCAGACACATGACTCTTGAAAAGTCAATGCATCAGCTAAGAGTCACTGCCTGGTGTGGATTTTGGGCTGGCGGCATCATTGGACCGTGTACTAGAAAATTGGTTGATCGGATAAGGTTGTGTTCCATTATTAAATGACAAAGTTCAACCTTTCCAATAAAACCAGAAATTTGAAAAAATAATCAGTACTTTTTAATGGCCGATTTGAAAACAAAAATTAGAAAAAAGCATTTGCTTAAATTTTATGATTAAATTCGGCTAAACCGTAAACATCTGTGGAACAAACTTTACAAAAATAGATAGATTTACTAAAAAATTAATTAAAAATTTTGAGTATTTTCGATATATTATTGGATCACACGTTTGTCCTATTATTATTGTAAAAACCTCCCTCGTAATCACCTTTCTCAAACATTTCACAACACAATTGTTATATCCCCATTTCCCCTTTCACATGAGTGGCATTTGCCAACTCCAATACATTGAACTTTTACTCTGCCTGCCGCAGACAATTGCTCAAGTGTTGGCATCCAATAGATCAAGCCACCAAAAACATATAAGGACACATATGTGTACATAATACGTGTGTCTGTCTATTTATTATCGACGAAATAAAGGTGATTAATAGTTCAAGATAACTTTAGCGAAAAAGTTATCTCCAACAAGCTCGAATGACGTCACGTCGCGGGTTGAAACCTCCCCCCCCCCCCTGTTAACACCCTCAACACATTCGACCAAGACACAGACATTGCCCCCGCAAAGTTCTTGTGGTGAACATGGATCCTTAAAATCAATAAATCATTTATTACTGTTCGTACGCTGTGCTAAAGCGGAAATTTAAATTTCTGCCAAAGGAAACAAGTTATTTGTGTGTTTCCGTCTAAATGTTACATTGTAACTGCAACGTAAATACCCGGTGTTTTCACAATGATTCATACATATATGGAAAATAAATTATGGTTGTTTATCCGGATGTGGAATATGTTTCGAATATGTATTTATGTTGTTTTGGGAAATATGGGGAGTAAGTCTTAGGTGGATTTTGAAAAAAATAGTAGAAAATGTTCTTTAGATATGTAGGATAAAGAGACACAAAGGTGGTGTTTAATGAAAAAACGTATGAATACTTATACAATAAACTTTAGGTTTTCGGTTCTATTAATCTAACCTCGATTCTCTGGAGAGGCTACTACAAAAGAGTACAGAATAGCTAGCATTGTAGACACCTTATGGGGAAAAAATTTCACCATTTATTGACGACATTGAATTTCGTGTATATCCACCGTGTGTGAACTAATGTAAAGGGTCCGCCAAATAACTTTTTTTTGAAAGAACAATCCTTCCGGTTAATAATGGAAAATAATTTCATTCAAATGGCTGCCTCGGGCACCCCACAAATAATAGTCCAACGGTTGAATAGTCAGATTTATTTAATTTTTTTCCGATCAATGCGACATGGGGTGGATGAGTAATATAATCCTCAATAAAAATAACATATGTATTAGAGTGGCATCATAAAAAATTGTTGATGTTCCCGACTAAAATTAATGATTGGTTTGTTTTATGTGTGCTCCAAACATATTTCGCTTTTATCATTGTCTGTTCGTGAGCTGGATGCGTTCAAAATTACCTCTATAAATCAAATTTTCCTTGAAAAGAATTCACAGTGAGAATGGTATTGAGAAAAACATCCACAACGTCCACATTTTTAGTTCGATCTGTGGTTTAGGGGCTCGTTGGAGAGATATTTATTGCCAATTGCAAGTTTTAGAACTTTTTAACCCATTAAGGGCCGAATTTTTTCAAACTGTTGGTACTCAGTGGATTATGTGAAGTAAAAACTGATATATGGCGTTATTTGCATCGTAAACACATTCTACAATACAAAGCTCAAAAAATCTAACATTTTGGTCTTTCAATGAATAAATTGGAAGGAAAACTGCACTTAAACTGCTCCATTAACACCGTGAGACACAGTATTATATATAGAACTGAAGCTATAGGTCACTAATATCGGCAACATTTTTTTCTTCATCCCAAAAGAAGCCAGTCTAATATGTATATGGTGATGAAATAATTGAAAAACTAGTGATGAAATAATTGAAAAACTAGCACACTAGGATGCAAGTTGAAATTAAATCCAATACATTTTCATATCTACGTTTCAAACAGTTCTCGATTTTTTAATTCCCCTTTAGTATTATCCACTTTATTTTCTCTTTAGTTTCTCTTTAGTTTCACCTTTGTTTTTAATTTAATTTATTTTCTGTTTTTAATAACCTGAATTTTTATTAAGCAGCCTTTAGATTATGCGCATGATAAATTTTAATGATGCAGTTTGGCTTTCTAAACACAAGAACGACATTAACAAAAATATTATGCACAATTTTTTATTGAAAATTTGTTTTTACTAACTTTCCAATGTTCGTCGATGGCACCTTTTATAGTTGTACTCTCACTTTGGAAATATAAGTCCGATAACACCCGCTTATATGCCATATGACACTCTTTGTAGACCCAAAAGCAGTTTTTTAATTACGATTTTTTAGTTTTTTTATAAATATCGTGAAAGAAGTATCTCTCGTTCGTTTGTGATAATCATTTCCTTAAAGAGGCCGGGTTTGATGTTGAAAAGTCGTTCCAAAGCCACTTGAAAAAACCTTTGACAGGGTCGAAATCTTGATAGTGGTTGTCTGCAGCCACCATGCCATTTGTAAATACATGTTCATTCTATTAAATATAGATGCAAAATGGTCTTGAGCCAGGACAATATCCCAGTTCAAATCAAAAAAAAAATATTTTAACCAAAATTTATACCACTCTGTGTGGGAAGTACCAGAAGGGGTGTGGCATTTGTGACCATATTTTAGGTAAATGTAATGTAAAACATTGCTGAATGTCAAATTTCAGAGTATTCACATACATCATGGATATTTTTTTTATTAACATATCAAATTTTATTTATTTGTTAAATTAAAAGTAAATATGATAGCTACAAATGTTGTGAATTTCACTTTCACATACAAGCAGAGAAGACATGTGATTGTTGCAAGCATAATATGATTTTGGCTAAGGCAGTTGAAGTGCATCCTATTATAGTTGCAAATTATGATTGTGGGTAATCATAAAGTTAAGCTAAACATGATTAACAACAACCATAATATGATCAACCAAAACAAAATCCCAATCAAAATATGATGCTATTCGAATATGGTTGCACCAATAATATCGCTTCTCTGCATGTAGAGACAGTAGTCTCCAAAAATTGAGAAAAATCTGGGGTGTCATAGAATCGGAATTAAAATCTGCAAAAATACGGGGTTGTTGAAGAATCCAATTCGAAATTGCTCATTTAACGGAATAAAGAATTAATTCCGATATGAATTGGTATCATGAAATCGCATTGTGTTTTCCTTGTTGCAAACCCGATGACAATTTTAATTCCCATTCCGACAACAATCGGATTCTATGACACCCCTGAATATAATTATTTTGGAAACAAATATTTTTTGCTGGCCCATAAAAAATTAAAAAAACAATTTATTTTATTCTTCAGTAGCTATATTCTAACGAAGAAAACGATTTATGAATATAGATGTTATGACTTGATATAGAAGTTTTTTGAAATTAGGATTTTTTAATTTTTTGATTAGATAATAGAATAGTTTGCTTCACTTTGTAATATCTGACATTTTAACGTAGAAAGTAAGGCCTGTTTGAAGAAAATCTATTGATAACTGTAGAAAAAAGCATTATTTTTAGCGGTGTTTTTGGGAGCGTCGGAAGATTGATTGAACTAGAGACGGAATATTTTGCTACTCATCATCATTAAACAATGCAATCTTCATTTTCATGGGATATTGTTTTTTATTAGCATGACCGACCGGGTCCATGCATAATATACAGCAACTGTAAGCTATTATACCGATTGCGTTCATTTTATGAACAATTGGAGACGCTGTTGAGGTGTGAGTCTTTTCATGATGACTTGCCAAACGATAGTGAACAAAAAATCACAAGCAGTTTGATATGAGTCATACGTGATCTGTCAAAAAGCCTATTAAAAATCAAACCTCAGGATGAATCACCCGATATATGCAGTCGATAAATTTTATGGACTTTTTTATGTTTGTTTGAAACCTGGAGTCCATCAAAATACTATTTGTATTTTCGACAATGATACAATTTCGTCTTAAATATGTTGCTTTCAAATACAAAACCCACATCATTTTTCAATAACGTCTCGCAACATCATGAAATCAAAATTTCGCCTGAAATAAGTATCCTTTGGAGAATTTTCCCTGAGGCGAACTTCACAATTTTTCTTTTTGGAGTTTCTAACAATTGAAAATAAAAACCGCACACACGCACACAAAACTCTTAAATTACTTTTTGATATTATCCCGTCTGCGGAAATGCCATTAACTGCAACATTTGACATATGATTCATCAAAAACCAACCACAGAAAGATGTTGCAGGATAAACATCTAAAAAACAGGACTTTAGTTGCGTCGTCTGTGTTTTTTCCGCTCGTGTTGCTGGAAAACCAAACAAAACGCAAATTAACATAAATTTGCATAAAAGCCAACAATGAAAAGAAAGGCGAACGAAAAAGGATATCAGAGTGAAAGAAAGAAAAAAACAATGACAGGAAAGAAAAAAATCACGCAACACTGTTACAAAAACATTGAGAAAAAATAAATGGAGAAAAGGAAAATTTCCTACAGGAGATGAGGTGTGTAGGAAAGGTGGACGCAAAGGGAGGGATAACAACCAAGTTGCATGTACAATTAACCCATGTTGATGTTACAGGGACAGGGACATGGACTGGGCTGTTATTGTTATTGCTGTTAATGTTAATGTCATGTAAGCATTTGCTAAATAAGCACAAAAACTGCTTTAAATTCGGGCTAAGGATTGTGGTACGTGTACTTCGGTTTGTGGACATTACATGTGAGCGTTTCACAGGCTCTCCGCCGGAATCAACATGATAATGAACAGCAAATTGTGGTGAGCCAAAGGACAAAACTGACGAAACCGAACAGACAGCAGCGGCAATACAATATGACACTTAAGGCTCTACACATATATACGTATGTATCTGTTGTTGGTACGTACATGTATGCAATACATGTATGTGAAAGGTTCTTTTGGGAAATTGGTTGAGAGTATAGGCCACGACAGGTCAATACGCACGTATGCATCGGGTAAGGGAAAATAATATTAAGTTTACCAACCGAAACGACAAAATATCGAAAAAAAAAACAATATTATTTAGCGGAAAATTAAAGCAAAGAAATAAGATTTTTCAATCCCAACCCTAAACACAAATTGGGAGTATAAACTCAATTACATTTAAACTATATACGTAGACCGGTAGACACATATGCCAAAGATTGTTTGCGGGAAATGTCATAACATTGTCATTCATATATATGGCTTATTGTCCAGTAAAACTTTTGAGAAGAGGTTGTCAATGTATCGACGATATAATGGAATAATTTGATTAAGACAGAAGGGGATAAAAATAGTACCAATTACTGTATTGCAGCTAGAATGCACATCCCCTGACAACGCAGACGAGCAACATAAATGGACCTTGTGAACTTTTGAGAATGAATCGGGAAGGCATGAAGAAGGTTCAACCAGAATCGCGAAATTCGGTTTGTGCCCCCCTCTGACTTAAAAAGTCGCCATACATAAAATGTATGAAACATGTTTCCTAAACCACAAATCAATGAAAAGTGTCATCAAATTTATGAAAAATTTTAATAGAAACTATGAAATGCAGTTCTTCATTTAATGAACTTTTGTCATACAAGCAATAATGTCTTCGATAAATAACACTGTCCAAGATTTGAGTAGAATATAATTCTACAATTCTGAAGGTCATGTTGAGTTGACTACTTTTGTAGAGTTGAGTTTCTTTTTACAGTGTTTCAAAGTTTTTTTTTTTTGGTAGAAGGGAGTATTATACTAAGCGAAAAAATGTTGTAAGTTAATGTCTGAGAGAATTGTTATTGTCAGAATTATGTAGTGAAATTTTATGAAGATCATTTTTGTGACAGATCTTAACTAGACTTCGCCGAAGTTTTTTTGGGCCGATATATATATCGATAAGCTCGTGAAAATATATACTACGATTCGATTTAGTCTTTCGGATAGATTTATCTTTCGAATACGAGGACAATTCTATAAGTGGTCGACCTCAAAAAGTGGATCCATGGACAACCGAATGTAAATAACTTTTGCTAAAAAGTACAAGTATAAGAAACGAACAATTTATATTTTTCCGAATTAAAAATTAGTAACTATGGATTTCACTCAGCTATGACAAATTATTACTTCAATAAAAATATAATTTTTTTTCATTTCTCTGACAACGTAGACTTGAAACATAAATGGATTTTTCGAAATTTGTACTTATAAGGTGAGCGGGACAAAAAGGGATAAAAATGGTACCATCTAAAGTATTACAGCTAGAATGCTATGTAAATTCCGCTGACCATGTACAAGCGCATTAAAATTTTCAAAAGTTGTGCTTTTAAGAGTTGCGAGGGATAAAAATGGTACAAATTTAATTATTGCATCTATATACGTTAAATTTGGTGTGTAAATTCCTTTGAGAACGTAGAAGCACAATCTAAATGTACTTTTAAGGGGCGAGCGGGATAAAATGGTTCCAACATAAGTATTACAGGTAGAATCGTGCAAATCGGAATGTAAATTACTCTGACCATGTAGAAGCGCAATCAAAATGGACTTTTGGAATTTTGAAAAATGATACTAAGCGCAGTAGAACTCGATATTTCAAAATTTTTACCTTTAAGGGGAAGCAAAAACACATTAGTTACCTATAGTGATTTTTACAAATGTGTATTTTTTGGGAAAGAGGTGCAAAAACATGAGGTCGAGGATATAAAAGGCTCTGCGGATGTAATTTTTTGTTCAAAAGTGGGTGGAAAATATATACGAAGGGAGTTCAGTTTAATATGAGTGCTATCTAAAAGGAGGTTTCCAAATTACTATTTCAGATTTATCAATATCCACCAAAAGCAAATCAAATAAGCGGGTACTGCTAGTCCTAAATATTCGGTATCGGCCATTTTTGCCGACGGCCGATTACCGTTTTTTGTCCGATGGCCGAAGCCGATTAATCGTTCGAACTATAATCTTAACCCTCTTCGAGGAAATCAAAAAGTCCTTTCAGAAAGGGCATTGAAGGACTAAGAAATTCTACGAAAAAAAATGGGGGAAAATTTCGGTGGGGGTCATAAAAGACACCAAAGTTGAAAATAAAACTCTTCACGCTTAAATTACCAGTCAAGTTTTTCCTTGGTTTCATTCAAGGAGTTTTTATATAACACCGTGTCACAATCATTTTTTTCCATTTTTGAACAAGGTCACATACACATGAAACTAGAGATTGCATGTAGGAAAGCAGTGTACTCAGTTTTCAATTTCGTGATCTTTTTCCTTTGATCCTTGATCTTTTTACATTTTTTAATTTCCAAAGGCTATAGAAGTTTAATAATTTGTTTTCGAGTCATACAAAGGGTATCAAATTAAAGGGAAGAATATCTAATACAGAATATCTGTATTTTAACATATACTCTTCTCTTTCTTCTGATACCATAATTCTTTTGTATGGCTCGCAAAAGTACGAAAATAAATTAATAAACTATATATATACTTTGGATATTCAAAGTCCTATAAAAAGGAGTACAGATCAGCAAATGGAAAACTGAGTATACAGTTGTCCCACATACGACGTCTAGTTTCACGTGTATATAATCCTGTTCAGCTCCTTTCGCACGGTATAATATTTTTTCATAGCTGAGTGAAATTTGTATTTATTCATTTTCATTTTGGAAAAATATAAATCGTTAGTTTCTTATATTTGGGATATTCATTCCTAGTATTCGAAAGATAAAACTATCCGAACCAATGTCGCTTGTAACATGTATGTAGTCAATCGCGGAAAAAGCTTCAATTGTAGCAAAAATCCAAAATTGCAATTGCATGTTTTCAACTTTCTCTGTCTGGGTTTCTGAAACAAGTCTGACACAAATATTTCCTAATAAGTCAGCAGTCATATGACAAAAAATATTTTGGTCATATGACTGCAATATTTTTTGTTCACTTTTATTGCTGTTCTGAAAATGCAGTTGAACAGTGTAATGCCTAACTTTTTTCCTACAAAATACCCAAAATTCCAAAGTGGGGTAAGTATGATCCAAAATATGGGATTTTGGAAAATACCAGGATGTGGTCATACTTTATGAGCAAGAAGTCAACATAACTGGTTAAAAAATATACTAAACATTTTGTAATTGTTGCTTTTGCGATTTGAGAATTTTTGAAAATAGTTTTTTTTATATTAAAAAACTGTCAATTTTGAAATTATATCTTCTTCACAACAAATTAAAGAAATTTGCACCAGCAGTTTACAAGTGAAATTATGTTGTTGCCTTTTTTGAAAAAAAAAAAACTATATAAATGGACCATTTTTTGGAGGTTTTGTCTTTAAAAGTGTATAACTTCTCATTAAAATAAGTATAAGAATTTTTAAAACAATCTAAAAATTAACCAATTAATTAAATTAACTAAATCGCAATCTAAACCACCATAAAAAATCAAAACTCCACTGAGCTGCCCCAAAAATCTTCACTGGGTTACCAAGACCCAACAACGATTACAGTCGTTTTGCTGCAGGCAATATTTTCAAAATACCATCAATTGGGACATTTTTATCACGAAAATAGGTGTGGGGTGCGCTAGTGTGTGTTGTGATGAATGTTGCCACAGTTCTCTATTTGTTCCTTGATTTAGTTTGTTTCTTTTGCTGACTGTGTTGCTGGTTGTTCCCAGTGTGAACATGAATAAAACATAAATATTGTTTTCAATAAAAATGAAAAGAAAAGCAAAAAGCGCACACAAAACATATTTGGACGTGCAAGTACGTTACTCATGACTGCAATAATGAATGTGTGGAGCACACAATATTGGCACGTTTACGAGGAGTTTTCACTCGAATTGTTCATTTTGTGTCGTTAGACGAATTGCTATTGGACTCTTGGTGTTGGTGTCGGAGTTGGAGTTCGAGCAGTTATTGTTTTTATTTATCAACGTTTTGCAGTTAATCCAAACAATAAATGTTCAATGCCCAGTCCTGTCCAGATGCCAGTAGGTGCTGCGGTTGTTGATCACCAGGCAACCAACAACATCAGTGGCAGTGGGCAATTATTAAAAGGTGCCAAACTGAGTGTGCTGCCTTTTGTTGTGGTTTTTCGGTTAGTACTCCTCGCAGCAATTCTAGGATTGCGTCGATTTTTTCATTTGTTCGTATCCGTTTGTTTTAATTTATATTTTTGAACGTGTCTCATATTTTTATAGACAGACGACATTCATTGTGGCAATGGCGTTGCTGTCGTATTGCTAATGGCGTTCTACGTGTGGAGATGTGTGTGTGTGTCCGTCCGAGTGTATTTTCATTTAGTCGATGATTAATGGTCCGTTGGTGTTTAAAATGCCTTATGGCATTTATGCCCTCACAAGTACCAACAACGACCAACAATCGTAGTTAAGCGTTAAAAGGAATTTTATATTTACTTATGTACACAAATAGTATGTATTTATATGTAATATATACAGTGTTGCGCAAAAGAGAATTAACAAAAAGAGTATTTATTACAAAGACATTGGTTTCTTTCTTAGAATATTAATTATTAAAAAATAAAACAAAATAGTATTTTCTGATTTTTATTTTCATTTTTTTTTTTCGGAAAAAATTGCAATTCTTTAGAGACTGTTCCAAAACTACCGTTTCTATGCGCAAATTAAATTCGCAACATTTTTAGTCATAAGTACATTTAAATGGACATATAAGTAGATGTTATCGGACTTATATTTCTTCAAGGAAAATTGCAATTTTAGTAAAAAGTTAAAAAATCCATAGACATTTTATTTAATTTAGTTTTGGATTTTAGAAACCCAAAATATGTCAGAAAATGTTATACATAGCCCCTTGGATTTTTTCTAGAATAGTGATTGATGATGAAATGACAAACCAAACTGAGCACAAGTTATAATAGCTTTGTCAGCCTGATCTGACAAATTTCGTTTAGAAAAATATATATAATATTAAAAATACATTTAAAAAATTACCATTCGAGTAATTAATTAAATAACATGGAATAAAAAGTAGAACGTGGAAAAGATTCGTTTATTTTTTATTTATCTTAAAACTATTTTATGTTGTTTTTGATTACGCATCATTCGAATGGTATTGAGTTAAGTTTTTAGATGCCACGACAACGAGCCAAAAAAAGAACTAATTTTATTCCTGTGTGGTGAAAACATAAACTTTTTTGGGAGACAGTCTAATGTTCATATATTCATAGTATGTATTAAATAATTTTTTCACTTGTTGATACATTTTTAGACCATTATTCACTTAATTAGTCTGAATGTCAACAAATGTAAAGTATTTTTTGTTGCTTTAGTTTTGAACAATGCTGTATGTATGAACTTACGTTTTTATTTTTTTAGTAACTTCAAATGCTCAGGAACGTTTTTTGATCATTTATAGACTGTGAAATTTATGCCTTTTTACAGTATATCGAGGATAAAATTTAAATCTTCGGAATTGGTAAAAATATTGCACATGAGTCATTCCATGTCAAGCGATACTATTTCTGACCTCGGTAGCTGCGATTGTCCTGAAAGTTTCTTCTAATATATATATATATATATATATGTATATATGTATATATTTAACAGTGAAAAATAATTTTTTTTCAAAAAGGTGTGTTCATTCAATCGTCTGTAATTCCTGAAATAGTTTACCGATTTATATATAAAATCGTTTGTTTTGGAGGCAATTTCAATTACTTATAAAATATTGAAGTTTATATTTATAAAAGTTTTATATTTTTTAAAATTTTATTTCTTTTATTTTGATTTTCTAAATGATTACATTAATTAATTTTCTTGAAACTTTAAATTAGTGTTCTTAGATGTATTTTTAGTGACTGTGTGAGTTTGGAAGTGATGAAATTATGGCTTCAACTTTTTCAATTTTTTTTATTGCAGAATTAAAAAGCATTTAGAAAGTCAAGATAAAAGAAATAAAATTGTAAACACTTTTAATTAATATAAGACGGTTATTCCATTTCGCCTTCGCCTAGAAAACAAGTTATAGTTCATTAAAATCTGTCAAGTATTTCAGGAGTTACAGACGATTTAATGAACACAACTTTTAAAAAATATTTTTTCGATGTTAAATTGGTCAAAATTCGTGAACAAATTTCCATTTTTTTTTTTCAAAAAAAGTACACAATATTTTTGTGAGAAGCATACATACACAAATTCTCAAAACAATCGCAGCTATCGAGGTCATACAATATGAAAATTGGAAAAAATTGCACTCATATATTTTAAAAAATTAATTGATTAACATAATTCTCTTCCTAAGCGCAAAAATCGGTATAAAGACTAAACTTGAAAGTGTCAAAATTGATAAGAATTCATGGATCAAAATAACATACTATGGGATAGTACTAAAGGATAATAAAATTGTAGCATATTAGCGACGCAATGGCTCTAAACTAGAACTATATTTCAACATAAACCATATATGGCATAAACCATATATGCCCATTATATGGGCATTTCCATGGTCACATACGTGGTAGTCGTACGTTTCAAAAGGGTGAGAATCATTTACTTAAAGATGCCGGATATGTTGTTGAAAAGTCAACAACCTGACGAAACCTTCGACAGGGTGGAAATCGTGATAGTGGTAGTCTGCAGCCAAGTAATAAATGTCACCATGCCATTTGTAAATAGATTTGCATTCTATTGAATATAGTTCAATTTTTTTTTACTTCTGTATATAAAGGGTGATTTTTAAAAAGCTATAGGAAAGTCTTTCAGAAAAAACACATAAAATTCAGAAAAATGCATGAAATCTTTATTTGAATCGATAGTACGGTCCTTTTAATTTAATGTTTGAAGATTATTTCATGCAAATGTTGACCTTGCCTGCGTCTCAAATGGTCCATCCGCTTAGTCCAATTTTGGCATTTCCACGTTTTTGAGTAACAGAGGCCCAATTGCTGCGAACGGCGACGATTCGATACTTGATGGTCATCATTAACACTGGCCGATACAACTGCGATGTTTTCTTCAGTTCGCACTCTACGTAAGCGTGTTGGTGGTTTAATGTCCAACAATGTAAATTTGGTGCGAAATTTAGTCACAATATCCCGAATAGCCGCTTCAGTGGGTCGATTAAACTGACCATAAAATGGAAGCGCGCAATGAACTTTCTTAACAGAGCACGCATTTTGATAATAAAATTCAATAATTTGCAAGCGTTGTTCGTTTGTAAGACGATTCATAGTTAAATTATAGACCAAACTGAAGATGTTTGACCGTGAAAAAAAAAACAAAACGTACGTCAGCTGTTTAAATCAGTGTTGCCAAAAAGATAATAGCTAAAAAATCACCCTTTATTTGTGTACAACTTAAGAAGCTCTATAATTAGATTTGAACTTGGATATTCTCCTGTCTCAATACCTCTAAAAAGAAGAAAGCAATTGAACTGCATTGTCCTAAAACATTAGTCACTAAAGACTGTGACGTGACAAAAGTTGAAGTCAGCTTTTTACAAAAACAAAAAAAAATTGCGTCTGATTTTTTTCATAAAGCTTTTTTGGATGATTTGAAATATTTTTAGTTTGTTTTACAATTTGGTGAGTTAATAATTTTTTAACTTTTTTACAACCTATAACGTGATGTGACATAAATTTATATATGTTACAGGACATAAGACACTAGAACGGTCAATGAAAGCAAATCAAAATTTTGCACTAAACTGATATTCTTTCATATTATTGACACTAGTTATTGCTCTAAGAAATATTTAGTCAGCAGTGAGAAAATAAAACAAAATAGTTTGCGAGTTTGAAGTAGCAGCATTCGAAAAATATTTTCTTTAAACGTTAAAAGTCTTTTGAGTTTTGTCAATTTCATTTTGTAGCAAAAAGAACCAACTTTCTTAACATGACCGCGTTCTTACTGTGTGTTTTTTACATTTTTGACGGAATATATTTAATACAAGCATCACAGAAACAGCCAAAAGACTGGCGGAAATTATTAAACCACTGAGCCATCCATTATCAATAAAAATAAATAAATGGAGATTAACAAGACACACTTTGTCAATAAATTTCGCAATCAACAAGGCATTTTTCTTAATCAGTTATATTGAAAAGCATAAAGCTAGCGATTTGTTTGATAATTCAATCAGCTATTCTATAGAGCATCTGTTACTAAAGAGGCGATACATTTAATAAGCTTGTGTCTTCAACTCTGCACAGATTAATTTAAAAAATCATTAATAACAAATTAAAATCCATTTACTAACAAAGTCTGCCACACCTCAGAGTCGTATTAATTGTGTCCCTGGTTTATTGCAAAAACAAAAAAAAAAAACAATATTTAAATTAACAGACAAAAACAGAATTTATCAGTTGTTAATTAGTGCAACCATGCTATCATTAAACATAATTACAAGCAAAATAAATAAACATAACATTCATTCATTGTCATTCTTCCGAACACCTACACCTACAACTATATCAACGAGTTGTTGTTTTTTCCCATTTATTTGTTGTGGGCATCAGTAACAATGACGACAATATAATTAAATTAATGCCGGGCAAAAATAATTAAATATGTATAAAAATAAACATGGCTATATTATAACAAAAACATAAAAACATATAAAAATGATGGAAAAAAGCTCAGCAGCAACGAATCGTATATACCCTTCGTCATGGAATAGGTTTCAAAGAATCATTGGATCTTTAATATCGATAAGGGAACTTCCACTTTATTTAGCATAGATATATTTGTGAGGTAGGACTTAGAAGGACAGTGATTTGTTCAAATAGACATGTTGATTATCCAAAACATATCATTTCCACTGGATATTGCTAGATGTTCCAAATGTTAGGAAAAAGTGGACACGCATTTGCTGCTAATGTACATGTGCATATTCAGAGTGCATTTGAATGAAAGCCCATAAATAATTTTTGTAAAATGTGTGTAAAATGTTTCGTCCTTAAATGAAATTATCATAAAAAGGCGGAAAACCAAAAAAAATAACAACACTTTAGTTTACCAACACATTAAAAAATATTCCAACTCGGTGGAGGAGGAACCAAAAGAAGTGTCGGTGAATTGTCCTAAATGACAAAAAACCCATTACAAAGTTTGCAAAAATATGTTGCTATACACACATATGCACGTCCTTTATTATTCAATATAAATATATTTGTATATATGTATGTACGTAGATGTCACTATCCATTTTGCCATAGGGCTGTGTATTAGGGCGTACCTCAAAAAAAAAGTTCGCCGTACACCTTCGAATATGAAGTATTATTGAAAGGTAGTTTCAAAAAAAAAAATTTTATTTTTTTATGCCGAACGTAGGGGTCGCGCTTTTACATTTTTCTATATAACTTGTATTTATAAACGGATTTTAAAGTGTGATACATCGATGTTTTTGTCTCGACGAGGCCGATTTTTTTGTCTTTGAAGTCATTGAGCTCAAGCACCCCCTTCTGGTACTTACCCATCATTTCTCAGTTGCTACTACCCTAATGTACCACTCTAATAATCGAAAATTAAAGCTCGCATAAAATCATGAATCATGTTTGAGCTCAATGACTTCAAAGACAAAAAAATCGGACAAAAACATCGATGTATCACACTTTAAAATCCGTTTATAAATGCAGAAGTTATATAGAAAAATGTAAAAGCGCGACCCCTACGTTCGGCATAAAAAAATAAAAAAAATTTTTTTGAAACTACCTTTCAATAATACTTCATATTCGAAGGTGTACGGCGAACTTTTTTTTTTTTACTTGTAACCTGGTACGCTCTACTGTGTATGCGATTTTCTGGTGTATTTTTGGCGTCATAAACACGAAAAAGATGCGATTTTTTATGAATCAGTTTTTTTATTTGATTAAATCGCCAATTCTCGTCGAAGGTTCGTTTTGTATTTGGATTGATAATTCCAGGAGTAATTTAAGAATTAAATAAAAGAACATTATGAGGGCTACCAATATCGCAAAATCTATTTTTATGAAGAAGTACATATTTGAAAAAAAATCTATTTATAAATCTATAAGTAGAAGTAAGAGATTTTTAAAAAATACATTTTTAATTGTAGTTTAAAAAGCATTTTTGGATGATACAACTAAATTGTTTCTATATTTTTAATAGCTATTATTATAAAGACGAAAATAATGTCAATTCCAAAAGTATTATTTGTATACCCTCCACCTTAGGATGAAATATTCAACGGAGACTCCATAAAGTATATGAGTCATTCCATGTCAAGCGGTACGGTTTTTCACCTCGATAGCTGCGATTGTTTTGAAAGTTTGTGTATGTATTCTTCTCATAAAAATATTGTATAAGTATTTTTGGAAAAAAATTGAAATTTCTTTTTAACGAGTAAAAAACATACTACTTTTTTCAAAAGGTGTGTTCATTCAATCGGCTGTAACTCCTGAAAGAATTTTCCTATTTTAATGTGTTATACTTCGTTTTGAAGGTAATTTCAATTCTAAGACGTTGTCTGTCTGTCTGTTGAAAACAAACATAAATGTGTCGAATGGTTGTAGATCGTTTGAGATTGATAAAGAGCGAAATCGGCCCAGAGGGAAATTTTTTACCCTAACAAGGACTGAAAATACCCCCCAATATTTAGATCATTTAAGCAATTTTGTTGAAAATTTTTTGCTTTATAAATTTGTTGAAGTCTGTTGGGTACATTCCTCTTGTAGCATGAAAGCACCAGAAAGCACTAGAAACATGAAATTTGGAACGTACATCGCCCTAATTGTGAAGACACTTTTAAAGGGTACAATTGGTACCACTCAAACTACTGAAGTTTTAAATTATGAAAATCGGTGTATACATTCATCTGACTGTGTAGACGCGAAACATAAACGAATTTGTCGAAATTTTTTGGCGGGAAATGGGTCAAAAGGGGATAATGGTACCGAACAAATGGCTGCAGTAACAATAGCGAAATAAAATAAATGCAAAAATAATGATATATTTCGCTATTCGTACCGTTAGAATCATGATATTCAGTGTTTACACTCGTCTGTCGTCCCAAATCATAAATTTAGGGTAAAAATAGAAAAACTGGTACAAGGTAAACGGCTGTAACTGAATCAATAAATTTCAAATGGGGGAAATCGGCCCTGAGGGAAAATGGTTCTCCCTAATGTCGACTGGCAATTCACCTAATATTTAGGACACAATTTTGAATATTGCTGTATCATGTTCACTTTTTGTATTATTATTATTGTATTATTTTTTATATAGTAACTGAATATTGATATTATAATAATGAAGCAAAACAAGTATGTCTTATAGTAATGTGAACAAAAAATATCACAATTTTCCTAATATTGTACTGCACTCTTAACAAAGAGATCAATCAATGAGGAAAATCTATGGATAAATGTAGAACGTCATTGCGTAATTTTTTTTTAATATTTTGCGTCTACAAAGAGTGTCATAATTTTTTCTATATTTTTCCTCTTTCTTTTTCTTTTGCACTTTCTATTTTTTAGAATGTGTTTTTTAGAATGTTCCTAAACCAAACTGTTCTTATGTAAAAGTAAAATGGAGGGTAGTGATAAAACAAACCAAGCGAAAAACTGCAACTTTTATTTTGACCTCATCTCATAAATATGTTTATATTATTTCTTTTTAATTTTTGGTGGGATTTTTTCGGAATGTACCACTGTGCGCCGATTTTTTTTGTTTGATTACTGCCGTCGTGTTGTGCTGTTTCACAATACAAACTCTAAGAAAATGTAGTGGCCGCATGCGACAAATCCACCACGACGACCTTGATCCGAGAGCAATTTTCAATTTGTGTACATTAGGGTTGCTCTGAGGTAAGGGAATTTTAAAATAATCGACAAAATTTCCTAGAAATCGAGCCAAGTAGTTAACATATAATTATTATTTATATGTGGTATTATTGTGAAGATACATTAAAAGTACTAAATTAATATCGTTTAAATTAATATTTTAGTACTGTATTACAACCGATCTTGATGAAATTTGGTACACGTCACTCTTTTTATATTATAACTACCCAGCTAAAAACATTGGAAGCAATTCCATATGAAGCATATTTCAATAGCATCTCAAAATACAAATATCAATTTTCCCGCTTTTTAAGAAGCTCATTTTAAAAACTTCCAAAAAATCGATAATATGTTAATATCACGTAACATTTTGCCAATAGCGTCTTCACAAGTGAATGGGAAGGAATTATTAGTATGGGGTCACAAAGATAAGGTGTACGCTTTGCACCCAGAAGGTCTAGGGTCTAGGGAAGGTCTTCGAATTGTGCCTCCGAATTTTGTTGTTGTTTTTTTAAACAATGTTTAATTTTGTATAATTTTATCAATTTAAACTTTTTTGCTTAAAAAACTCATTTTTGTTTTATTAATGTAATTCAAATATTTAATTTTTTTATTAATAACACTGACCATGAAATTAAGACTTTTTGACTGGAACAGAATAGCGACCCTATAATTCTATATAGGCATGTCGAGTAGATCATTTTTATAGAATAAAATATATTGTGGAACTTTACGAGTAACATTTTTGTGGAAAATCTTAACCCTCTCGCTCATCTCATTTTGGGTCAATTTGAGCCTTTTTCGAGAAAATTAAAAAAAGAAAAATTAAAAAAGCATTTAAGGATTAAAATGTTCTACAAAAAAATGTCGGGAAATTTCAGTGAGTGTCACCAAGGACACCAAAGTTGTAAAATTTCAAAATTTCACGCCAACTTATATAACAAGTAAGGAAAGGCTAAAGCCGGGCGGGGCCGACTATATGATACACTCCACTTTCTATCCGAATACAATTCAATTCGGTAAAAAAGTGAAAACGGGAAGTAATTTTGTATGTGTCCTAATAATAGGCTAATATGACCTGACCCAATTTGTTAAATCGAGAAGAATATTTGTATCGGGGCTATATCCAAACATGGAATGAAAGTACCCACATTCACAATAGAATCTTCCAGTTCAACTATAACGTATTATGCTCAATTTGAAGAAATTCGGTGAAAATCCGTGGTTTCTGGTGCGGAAAAAGTCAAGCCGGGAGCGAAATTTGTATTGGGCTATTGATAAATCTGAACCGATCTGACCCATTTTCATGACCCATGGCTGTTTCTAATTGAAATATAAGATATTTTGCACGATTTGAAGAAGATCTGTTAAAAAATGGGGTTTCTAGAGCGGAAAAAGTCAAATTGGGAGCGAAATTTGTATGGGAGATATATATAATTCTTAACCGATCTAACACACATCAAACACAAGTGTTTCAAGTTGAAATATAAGATATTTTGGAAGATTTGAAGAAGATCTGTTAAAAAATGTGGGAGTGAAATTTGTGTGGGAGCTATATATAAATCTGAACCGATCAGACCCATATTCACCGTGGGTATTTCTAGTGGAAATATTAAATATTTTGCCAAATTTGAAGAAGATCTGTTAAAATATGTGGTATCTAGAGTGAAAAGAGCCAAATCGGGAGAGAAATTCGTAAGGGGGCTATATCTAAATCTGAAACGATTTTTTAGATTAAATAGCATTCGTACTTATCCCGAAAATCTTCGTTGTGCAAAGTTTCATTTGGTTCTATCTACAATTACGACCTGTATCGTAATTACAAGAATAGACGGACGGACATAGCTAAATCGATTCAAAAAGAATATAAATTGGATATTTGTGCAAAATTTTAATTTTCATATTGTAAAACTTCATGCCGAATCCACAGCTCTCTCTCTCTCTCTCTGGTCAAGAATATGTGAGGCCTACCCCAGTATACATAATACCAAATTTGCAATTGAACTTGAAACTTATCAATGTTCACTGAACATAGATTTCGCATAGAATCATGCTCGAGATAAGAAAGCGAAAGATTCGATTGCACACCGTACACGGTCGTACCATTAGTCCAATATTAGTACTCATTCAAAGCTGTCGTGCGTAGAAAATGTTTCTGAAAATCATACAGACAAGTGTCATCTGGTTTCTTATAAATGGTTGTGCGTTATCAACGCATTCACTGGAGACGATAGGAAATGGCACAGCAGAGCAAACGCCAGCAGATAGTTCCCCATTCAAAACAACCGTAGGCATTGAGCTGCTGAAGCGTAGCAAGGCGGCCGAAATAAAGTCCTGGATGAATACTACCGAGGATCCTTGCAATGATTTCTACAATTATGCTTGTGGCAACTGGAAAAGAATTAACTCGGCCGAGGTGCAAAAGAGATTCTTTTCAAATAAATACCAGGTCATCTATACAGCCATGGAACGGCGAACTGAGAAGTTTCTGTCACAACCCAAAGAGGGCAATCCTATGGATGACACGGTACGCGATTTCTATCAATCCTGTCAGAATGTTGGCAGCAGCAATGTATTCAAGTCCGAACTGAAAGCGATTTTCTACGAGTTCGGACATTTTACATTTCTCAAGACTCGAAAGGTAATGGAGGTCGCCAGAAAGAAGTTCACATGGTGGGCAGCTGTGGCACAAATTTATTACGATTACGGCTTGTCTTTTATAATAAACGTTAATTTGGATGATCATATTGAGAGGCCCAACCGGACTATGATCTTTTTAGAACGGGCTGAAAATATTGCCGTACGTTCAACGAAAGAAATGTTGAACCTATTTGCCACCCTATTTCTAGGAGCCACCGATGATGAGGCCAGCCGGCTGGTAAGCAATTTGGAAGAGTTCGAACAGGCTCTGACAGATGCCGGTACCGCTGCTAACTCGGGTAGAACTCCGCGAGAACATTACGTCCTATACAATACCACCACATTAAAGGAGAAATATCGGGATTTGTTTGATGTCGAAGTCTTCCTACAGATGGCACTCAATGTCAGACGACTGCCACCGCAAATCTTTGTTAGCGATACCAAATACTTCGATGATCTGCTGACGATATTCAATGCCACCGATCCCAACACCGTGGAGGATTATGTGCTGTGGTCGCTGGTGGAAGAGTACATCGTGGGCATCTTGACGTGCACCTCCACCGCCAACAGATATTTCGGCAAATATCTCCAGCACACTATCTATCAGGAATTTCGCACGCCGGAATATGAGAAGGAACTTCTGGGATTGTGGGATGATCTGAGAGGAGTGTTCCGCAGTGGCCTACAGAATAACCAGTATTATTGGATGACCAATGAGACCAGGCAGAATGCCATACGGAAGCTGAACAAAACGGAGTTCGTATTGAACACATACGATAATGAAAACTTTGAGTTGTTCTTCCAAGACCTGACAATTGATCCTAACAATTTTGTGGCAAATGTCCGCAATGTACTGAGACGCATTAAATTCACGCAGGGCAGAAACCTGAAAAGAACACCGGTCAGTCTGAATGACTTCCAACGAGAGTCGTTCAACCCCAGGTACTATGATCGGCGAAACCAAATCATATTTCCCATCTCCATCCTCCAACCATTCCACATTTGGCACACCGAATACCCGAAGGCGATCATGTACTCCACTTGGGGCTCTGTCATGGCCCACGAAATGTTGCATGCCTTCGATGATTTCGGTCGTCATTTCGATGGCAACGGCAGTGCCAACACATGGTGGGACAAACAATCGTTCAAGGGCTTTGAAGAGCGACGAAAATGTTTCCAGGAACAGTATGCCAAGTACACATTTGAGGGGCAACGTTTGCCCAACAGTACGGTGCAGCGCGAGAACATAGCCGACAATGGTGCGGTGAGAATCGCTTATGTGGCCTATCAACAGTGGTTTGACCGGTACAAGCGTTTTGCCAAGGACATCTATGCCAGTGAGAATTTCAGCACGTTGTCCTACAATAATCGTCAGCTGTTCTTCATTAGCTATGCTCAGTTCTGGTGCGAGGACATAAATCCAGAGTATCACAGTTTCTATGTCAATAAGGAACCACACGGACCGTCCAAGTTCCGAATCATCGGAGCACTGTCGAATTTTCCGACATTCTCGCTTATTTTCAAATGTGCAATTCCAGAGAATACCACCTCCACCACCGCCATCGCGGCCATGAATCCGTGGAAGAAGTGTGAAGTATTCTAATAGGGAAAGACGTTCTTAATTATTATTAATTTAATTAATTAACCTTAACTAAAATACTCAATAAAGTGTTCTGACTGAATTGAAATTTACGGGCTTTTTTTTTCTTAATTACAGTCAACAAGCCTATTTTCAGGTAAGGATTTTAAAAGATGGATGTTAAAGGGTTTTTGAAAAAATAACTTAACTCGAATTTCGCAAGACAAGGCGCTTGTCGTACAAATAAGAATGCCTTCAATGAAAAATTCTATATAAGTTTAATCCATTTTACTTTGGACTCATCATTGATCAACTATAATTGTAATTATCATGAGATGAAAGAATTCAAATTGGGAAACACATTTCCATGGAGAAGATGAACAGAACAGAACTTTCTCTGTAGATACTCGTGGGTTAAATTTGGCAAAACGACTGTAGAGCGGCATGTACGTGCAGATATGTATATCATTTTGATTTAAAGGTCCACTGTACGTTATCCTGAAAAAAAGCGATTATAATTTCGTGGTGGCATACAGTGGCCGACAAAAGGCATTATACTACGCCAATTTCTGCTCCCGGACGAATCTAGAAACATTGTTAATAAATGTAATGATGCAGTTTTGTATGAAATCTCAGTTTGTTCATAAGTACCAAACAATCCTTATTTCAGCAAAAAAATAGAAAAATATTCACGAAAAACTAAAAAATGCATTGACAAAAATCGACGTGCGACCCGTGCGTATTGAGTTATTTATTATTTTAATTTATATTTTCGCTATGTTGTAATGTTGATGTTGGACATTTAAAATAAGTATATATCTTAGGTGGATGATGATATTCCAAACTTAATTATACAAATATTTTGGTTATACAGAGTTTTTCAACAAGAGGTATTATTTTGAATCACCCGGTATTTCGGTAGCTGTCACTTTTGAAGCTTTTATTCTTTGACATTTGACAAGTAGAAACTATGCCATTACTAAACAAATGGAACGAAACACGCTTCAACAACGCATTGAAATTTTTAAAATTCATGAATGAAAATGATCCGGAATTCTATCGAAAAATCATCGTGACTGATGAGGCCCATTTCCACCTCGGTGGCTACGTCAACAAGCAAAATTGTCGCATCTGGGGCTCGGAAAACCGAAGAGTTATTGTTGAGAAGCCTCTCCATCCTCATCGTGTGACTGTTTGGTGCGGTTTATGGTCCGGCGGGGTCATTGGACCTTACTTTTTCAAAAATGAGGTTGGATCAATGGATTGCGCTATCGAGGGATGATTAATGATTTTTTATGGTCGGAGTTGGATGGTATTGATCTGGACAACGTTAACTTTCAACAAAATGGCGCTACGTGCCACACAAGCAACGAAACCATTGGAAAAGTTTCCGGACCGTGTTACATAGGACATAGGGCAGCCACTTTGCGATTTGGTTATGGAAAATTTCATGAAAGGGATATGGTCATGGTATGGTGTAAGCGTGGCCATTTGGCTGATGTTGTTTTTTATTATTATGATTTTTCTTTATTATGAAATAAACATCCTAACATTTTTCTCAAAAAATGCCACTTTCTTTTAAATAATAAAATAACACCTCTTATTGGAAACCCCTGTATGAAATATCTTGATGTTATGTAAATCGTCAACAGTTCATTTTCAAAACAAGGATAATATAAATAAATGTAAATGTCAGATTATTGGTCAAATGGCTTGAAAATATTATTATAAAGAAATTTCAAAGAACTATAAATTTCATCTCATTTTTTATAAATTGGTGGTAATAATCCTAAACCCAGGAAAACGGGAATTATTAAAAAATATTTCATTGATTATTTTCGAGCAGTAAGTTAGACTTACTTTATAAATGTTATCTGCAGGAATTTACATTTCAGCTTATAATAATAATGACCATCAGGTAAACAATTTGATTTTGTATTTTTTTTATTACGAACGAAAACTAAAATGTGTTTCAATTAGGCGTTGTCATGAAAGTAATTTCAGTCTATCATAGTTCAATAGTTTCCATCTCGTTGAACATTATTTCATACTTCATCATATACACATTACGACGATTCGTTGCTCTGGACAATAAATATTTTACAAAAACACTTTTTTAAATTTGTACTTTTACCAGTAATAAATGTATATTTTTCCGGAAATTAAACTTTGCATTCTCGTTTTCCGAGGAAATGAAAAAAGTCCGGGAAAGCCAAAACCCTAACCACAGCGGACATTCTGCTAGTTTAACTTAAATTAAAAAATTCGCATATTCTGTTAAAACTTCAATTAATTTAGACCAATAAAGGAAATTCCAATTAAAAATATTTATCGTTATCAAAATTTAAAATAATTAATTAAATGAAATTGAAAAAAAAACAAATGTTTTAATTGATTCAAGTAATAGTTTTATTTGAAATCAGATTATAAATCAAATAAAATTATAATTAAATCAACTAAAAATGTAATTGATAAATTCCAAAATATTGAAAAAAATATTTGGATTAATTAAACAATTTAAATGATTTTTTTAAAAGTTCCTAAAAAGGAATTAAAAAATTATTGGTTTTGCCTAAAAGAAAACTATGACATATTAATTTCAGAACAAACTAAATGCACAGTATTTTTTCCTTTGTCTAAAACAATAAGGCTGTTTTTCTTTAAGACTGGATAACTAAGCTGCGATAAGAAAAACCTGAATAAAAAGTTAAAATTTCACTCAAAATAAAAACTTATTTTTTTAAATTATCGCCAACAGCAATATAAATGTGCGTATGAAAACAATTTTTGAAAAAAATATTTTATATGTAAAAATATAATGGATAATTTTTTTTGAAAATTAGTTTTGATACAAATATTTATGTTGTAGTTGGCGACAATGTGAAAAAATATTTTTTTATTTTGAGCAAAAAGTAAATTTTTATTAACGTTTTTGCTATCGCAGCTTGTTATCCCGGCTTAAAGAAAAACAGCCTTAATAATGCTCACACAAATATTGCTCTTTTATATTTTTTCAAACAAGACCCTACCCTACGTGTTACTTTCTCCCTCCCTTTTGCTAACAAATACGCTGACTTGAAATCTGTTTCTCATGTATAGGAAAAAATAATTGAATCAATTAAATTAAATTTTAAAATTCCATTAAAAGAATTAATTAATTGAGTTAAATTAAATAATAATTAAAACAAACCTTTTTTGAAAATATTAAGGTAATATTTTTGTATTTATCGAGGATGTGTGTCACAGGTCTATTAGCTGCAATCTGCGAATAACCTCAAAGTCGACATATAGCCGGTCATCGTTCATGTTCAGTCAGATTTGTGAGTGTTACTCAAAGGAACACTAAATCTGAGGAACACTCATAAATATAGATTTTCTCAAACACTTCCAAAATCGCGACATACTGGCAAACAACCGGTTTAGCGTACTTTTGCGCACATATATGGATGTTACTAGGTTATCATCAGCTTTTCATCGGATTTAATAAGAAGAAACGTAGACCTTTCTGACGATAAGTAACTTATTTAAAAAATTGAGATTTTTAATCTATTTCAAAATTTTTCAACTTTGGCAATGTTTTTAAAACTATTTTGTAAAGTAATCATGCTTATTGTGGAATTATGAAATACGTTTAAACAGGAATAAAGTGTCACTTCGTTTTTAAAATCGGTTGGTAATTGACTGAGTTATTGAAGTTTGCGATAATTTTCTTCAGTTCACATCCCTTAAAATGTTACGAATTTAAGATCCAAAAAATACCAAAAATTCATCAAACAGTTGAAGATGATGGAAAATTACCAGATATGCAGTTTTTGGATTTCCCCCACAAAAAAATAGCCAAATGAGATTGAGTAGTACAAGGGCGGTTATAAAATGGATTGTAAAGTTGGTTCTAGTGCCTTCTCGAAAAAAGCATGTTCGTTCGGGGACATAGTCTTTCTGGTGGAAGTTTATGCAATCAAAGAAGAGTAAAGGTTCCCCTTTAGGAACAACGGATGCTTTAAGAAGACAAATTGTCCTTTAGATCCTCTACATAACATATACCCTCTAAGATCTATCTGCATAACATCTACTCTAGTAAGTTAGTGCATAGAGGAGCTGCCCTGACTGTGTTATCTGTCCGAAGTCAATCGAACGAGTTGATGAGTTAGCGAGGATATAACCCAATTTAAGTACCTTCGCTATGGATCAAATTTCAAGTGGAAAAACTTAGACACTTCTGATATATCTCAATAATCAAAAATTAGCAAAGCCCTTCTCAACCAAAACCATAGACGACGAATGAAGCTTCAATTTAACGTTCACTGCCGAAGCTGTGAAAACGAGTAGGAGACTTCGGAGCCGGACACTTCTTATGCCAAGGGCCAGCTTTAATAAACCAATGGCAACGGACCCTTGGCAAACAATTATTATATGACTTTGGCGAGATATCGGAAATTGATATTAAGGATTTAAACAAATATGTATTTTAATATTTCAGGTAAGTTATAACAGACTTATCCTATATAACATAAATTTTCTTTTTTGTGTGATGAATTAGAGATCAAAATTAGATTTTGTCAATATTTTGTTGATCCAACTAAGAGACACTCCATCAAATAACCACATATGATGTTTTTAGGTCGATAATTTGGCAAAAATGTAAAATAAAATTTAATCTTCAATTATTTCCCATTTTCGTGATGCTACATCTTTGTCTCAATAAAACTTTCAACAACGGTTTCACTTATTTTCACATCACTTCAATCAAACATTTCTAAATGAGATAAGGAGGTGCGGCAACTATTTCGAACAATGGTAACAAGGCCCCTTGAATTGGAGAGCGCCACAGATCCACATACAATGCTTATGTTTCAAAATTCTAATTTCATGATAAGAATGGAATTTAATTTATTTTCTTTTTTACCAATAGCCGGGGGAGATCAGTTTAAAAATTCTACTCATTGTGTTTGGTCGTGAAGTGAAGATGATTTGCAAGATTGTGTGTGCAAGTGTGACTTGCTTTCTCATTCATAGCTTTTTGCTATCGTCGTTCCTACCGGATGTCGCTGGCAAAGAACCAATTGAAAAATTCAATACACCACTGGGCAGGGAGGTACTGAGGCGTAGCAAAGTGGCCGAAATTATGTCGTCGATAGACACAACTCAAGATCCTTGCGACGACTTCTACACTTACGCTTGTGGCAATTGGCAAAAATTGCGTTCGGGCGAAAAGTGGGTTTCTAGAGTTGAGGACGAACAGAGGATCTTGGACCGACGAATTGATCAATTCTTACTGCATCCCAAGTCCAGAAATGATGAGAAAATATTTCACTTCTATAGATCATGCGAGGAGGCATCGGGCAATTTCGATGCATTCCAAAGCGAACTGAAAAACATTTATCAAGAGTTTGGACAATTTTCATGGCTCAGGGCAAAGGAAACGGGAAAGGTGGATTTCAGTTGGTGGTCTACGGTAGCTAAAATGTACAATAAATATGGTGTGTCTTCTTTAGTAAGTGTTTCGGTCGAAAAAGATATTAAGGATCCCAGCCGCAATAGTGTGTTTATTTATGGGCCGGATGCACAAGAAGTGGGCGATATTGTGCCAGAGTATTTTACCCAAGTTCTAGGAGTACCCGATGATATGGCTACACAAATTGTGACTGAGTTGGGAAATTTCCAAAAGGCTTTAACAGATTCCGGCACAGAGGTTCGCTATGGAGAATCTCCAGAGGAAATATACACGCTGTACAATACCAGCGATTTCCAAGAACAATACGCAAATCTATTCGATGCTGAAGCATTCCTGAGGATAATACTCAACACCACTGAACTGCCCGATCAAATCTATGTGAGTGATAAAACTTACTTTGACGATTTGATACAGATTTTCAATGCCACCGATCCCAGCACCGTGGAGGATTACATGCTCTGGTCTCTGTTGCAGGAGTACCAGGTGGTAGAACATTTCGACTGCACCACTGTAACAAGGAGGTATTTTGGCAAATATCTGCAACACGTCGTCTACAAACAATATCGCTCGGCAGCCTTTGAGAGCGAAATGTACGAAATGTGGCACGGCATCAAGGCAGAGTTCCAATATGCCCTGCAAACTGATCGCTATCAGTGGATGTCGAGGGCCACCAGACAAAAGGCCATAGAGAAGTTGAACAAAATTGATCTTAAACTCAAGACATATGATGATGAAAACTTCGAAGAGTTCTTCAGAGATCTGCAAATTGATCCCGGCAATTATGTGGCCAATGTCCGGAATATCCTGGAACGCATTGAAGGCATGCGCCAAGATAAGCTGCAGGAAACACCAGCCAACTTTAATGAACTCGCCAGCGAGGCATATGCGGTGTCATATGATTTTACAACCAACAACATCACGGTGCCCGTCACAAATCTGCAACCCTTCGTCATGTGGCATCCGGAATATCCAAAAGCCATCAAATACGCCATCTTAGGTGAGATTATCGCTCACGAAATGATGCATGCCTTTGATGATGGCGGCCGCTATTACGATGGCCATGGCTGTGTCAATGCCTGGTGGGACGAAGATTCCTCCAGTGAATATGAATTGAGGCGACATTGTTTCCAGGTTCAATACCACAATCAGCTGTTCGGAGGCTTTCGTTTGCCCAACAGTGTGTCGCAGAGCGAAAACATTGCCGACAATGGTGCTGTGAGAGTAGCATATCTGGCATATAACCGCTGGGTGAACATGGAGAGGCAGCTGGGCCGGAATGTCGATGCCAGTGAAACGTTCAGCAGTCTGCCCTACAATCATCGTGAGTTGTTCTTCTTAAGTTTTGCTCAGATGAAATGTGAATTCATTGATTCGGAATACGCAAGTTTCGCTGTAAATGCTACATACTCGCCGAAAAAAACCAGAGTCAATGTACCCTTGGCGAATTTTCCCGAATTCTCGGAGGTTTTCAAATGTGACCGAAAAGCGAATGCTCTGATGAATCCGGCAGAGAAATGTGAATTATTTTAAAATATGTATGTGTTTGTCATTATTTAGAGATAAATATGGAATAATAAAATGTTGTTGTGATGGAACATTTGTAAGAGTTTGAGTGGCGTCTGAAGTTATTTTGAAAGGCAGCCAAATTACTTTTTCCATATGGTGAGTACACTGATAGAATTTTCCTTCATAATAGGGTCCGCCATCTAACGTTTTTTTTTTACTATTCAACCGTTGGACTATTATTTGTGGGGTGCCCCCAAAGATAAGAGTTACGCCGACAAGCCAGAGACAATTGACGCTTTAAAGGACAATATTCGTGAAGCCATTGATGAAATACAGCTGCACACAATTGATAATGTGCTTAAAAATTGGACCGATCGTGTAGGCTACTGCATGGCCAGCCGAGACAGAAATTTTAATGAAATTATTTTCCATTATTAACCGGAAGGATTGTACTTGTAAAAAAGTTATTTGGCGGTACTAATATGAACCCTGATTTAAGTCAAAGACATACATTCGTTGCGAAAGTTCTGACGAGATGGGGTACCGAAATAAATGACATTCTTTGTAAAATCTATGGATTTTTCATAAGTCATGTTATGAAAAACAATGATCTTGAATGACAAAAGTGCATGGAATGAAGAGAAGCATTTCATAGTTTCTAAGAAAAGTTTCATAAATTCTATGAAACTAGCAATATGACCATTTTTGGTCTGTTTCGCTGAAATTATAAAATTATTGGACTCATTTAACGTCCACAAAGAACAAGAACATACAACCGAAAAGACCTTGTGTCGTATAAATAGATTGATATTCAGATACCACTGTGGTGCTGACGAAGTAGGAGCTTTTTACACGGTAAAAATTTGACATACCCACTGACAACAGGGACCTATTAACGGTTTATCGGTAGATAAAACTATGTTTCTTTGTTCAGCAACTTTGATATGGCGAATATTTTTGTAGAACATATTAACCCTCTAACTTCCACTCATAACGGCATTTTTGGCTTTATTTTATCAAATTGTAAAAAACACCACGAAAACGGGGAAGGGCGGGGATGAAATGTTCTACAAAAATGTTGGCCATAAATTTTGATATGCTAGAACCCCCTTTTTTGTGAGGTTCGGAAATAAAATTCATGAGCCAAAAATGGGGGTGGTGGGATGAGTGTAAGTGGGCGCTCATCGGGGTCAAAGATAAGTGCTAAAAATACAGGAAAAGTCCCAAAACTGTCTCGGAGTCGCCTCCAGAGGGGTTAAATGTAAGACCGACCCCCATTAATTTTTCCTCCCAAACATTTATTTCGGACACACATGCCCCACTCGTTAAAGGGGCTCCCATACAACAAATATTTTTTTTATTTGATTTAATTTATTATTTTACTGGCCCCAGGAGACCGCTAGTGGGGTCAAATGTAAGACCCACCCCCTATATTTTTTCAGCCCCAATATTTTTCAGAACACACCTACCCTCAATCTGCAACCTTTAAGGCGGCCCCCATACATTTGTCTATTTTTTATTTTTTTATGAAAGAAAGGCCCAAAACTGCCCTTCAGTAGACCCTAGAGGGGATAAGTGTAAGACTGACACCAATTAATTTTGCCTCCTCAACATTGTCCCTAAACATACCTCCACTTCTATCGAGTTGCAAATCTACAGTAAATTAACTGGAGCTAAAAAGTCATGGAGTGTTCGTCACACTAAAACTCAAAAAAATATTACAACTAGCTTTGTTCCATAAGTTCCGAGAGTATTACTAATAGGAAGCTTTGTAAAGAGAATAGATGAAACATAATATGAAAAATATAAGTGAATCTTTCGTCAGTCGCCGTATATGAAATCGCAACTATATGAATTGTCATATATATTTGACAAATCCACGGAAAGGGTTAACTTAGAGCGTTTTTAGTTCTTGATTTGAAATATTGTTCTTGATTTTGAAAAAATAATAAATGCTTCTTTCTGAACAAATACGCTCAGATTTCTTAAGATTGCTCAAATAAACTATATATCTTTCGAAAGCTCTAGGTATGTCCTATTTAAATCCCGTGAGAAACTCTTAACAGTCAACTACGTTAGACGCGTAAGGTAAGCAAACCCGTTTTTTACCCGTAAGTCAAGATGTTAGGGGGTTTTTTGGGGAAATTTCAAAAACAATATCGACAACACCTACAAAAAATAGTGTCACGTATTTTAACTTTAGTTTTTTTTTGTCGTCGCACTGTGTAATCAATCAACACAGAGTCTTGAACTTGATGCGCGATTCGTTATCACACTACTTAGAGTGGACACAAATACTTCTTTAATAATATTAATTATTTTTATTTTAAGAGTTTATACCCTACATCTAGACAGTGTGACAGAAATTATGCATCAATTTCTTTTCGAAATTAATAATTTAGGCAGCATTTGAAAGGTATTTATTACATCTGTTATTTTTATTGAATATTACGATTAAAAAAAACAAGAATCCTACTAAATCCTACTATCCTACTATAATAATAGTTCTTGTAAACTAAATACAGTTTTCTTTCCCATGATACTTTATTGTCGGTATTCAAATAGTTGGCTTTTGGAAAAATCTCTATTGATGGGATGAACTTCTGTAGTAATTTTTCTAAATTTCTCGGATTTTTTGTTTCTATTTATACCCTCACTCTACAAAGTAGGAGGGCATACATCAAACTTAACTATTTACTTAATACATCATAACTTAAATATTTACAGCAATTGTAGTTCACAAAAATATAAACTTGGTATTGGAAGTAATAAGTGCGAGAATAACACAAGGTCATTAGGAAATTTAGGTATTAGCTACACCAACATAAATAAATATTTGATCATCATCATTTATCCGTAAACATACATAGTCTAGTTGAAAGTCCTGCCATATAAATAGTTTCCTTATCCCAAAATATATTTTTATCTTAAAGTATTCAGCAAAAAAACAATGATCAAGAAGAAAACGGCTGCAGCCAGAGAGGTTGGGGGAAAATATGTTTTACTAATTCGTTCTTCTCGGGTCTTGGTAGTCTAGGTAGAAGTATAAATAGAAGTATCGTAATTTGAATACAAAATATTACTGTTTTCATAACATGTTACTGAGCTACTGTATGTAAAATTCAAAATATTCGTATTTTGCAAACTAGTGTAATTAAACCCGCTTACGACTTAAACTATTATTTCTAATTTCACAATCGCGAGATAAACAAAGCTTTGGTTTTCTATTGTCTGAGCTTAATCTTATTTTCGGACAACGTTCACACGAGCCATAAGATGCGGAGAGCACAACCGAATTCACAATTAGAACTTATCAGTGCTGAATAGAAAGTGATCCAAGTCCAAATCGAAGATAAGAACTGTGAGATTTCGTTTTTTGCAATACGCCGCAGAGATCAGTTCAGAATTAATACCCGTTGATAGTGGTCGCCCAGAGATGATGTTTGTCAAAATCGTACCGACAAGTGCGGTTTGGTTTCTCATTGAATGTTTCATTCTATCAACGACGTACTTGCCGGAAATCGATGGCCTAAATACAAATCAAAAAATCGGCAGCGATTTGGTGAAGCGTAGCAAAGGGGCTGAAATAAGGTCGTCGATGGACAGCACCCAGGATCCTTGCGGCAATTTCCATACGTATGCTTGTGGCAACTGGCAAAGGATCAATGCTGCAGGCAGCTATCTAGAAATATTGCAAAAGTCGGAGGAAATTACGGAGGCCATGGATAAAAGAATTGAGAAATTTTTGTCTCAACCGAATACGGGAAATGTCATAGATGACAAAATACGCGATTTCTATAGATCTTGCCAGAATGTAGAAGCGGAAACATTTGCTGCGGCCATCAAAGGCATCATTGAGGAATATGGACAATTTTCATTTCTGAAGTCTCAGGGCAACGAAGGCACCAACCGAAATTTCAATTGGTGGACGACTCTAGCCAAGATGTATAATAAATATGGCAAGACGGCGATCGTAAGCGTTAATGTGGCCAACCATCTACGGGATAATACCCGCACAATGGTGTTTATTGAACCATCTGCATATGGGTTTGAAGAAATGAGTAAATTACTGTTACAAATATTTGTTACGCTGGTTAAAGGTGGCAGCGTGGATGAGGCCAAGCACATGATGGACAATTTGAAAAACTTCCAAAATGCTTTAGAGCAGGCTGATAGCGATGGTAGTGCGGGAGAATCACCAGCCGACTCCTATACTCTGTACAATATCAATGCTTTGCATGTGAAATATAAACATCTCTTCGATACTAAAGTATTCCTGAGAACACTGCTCAACGTCACCGAGCTGCCAGCTCAAGTCTATGTGCGGGATACGAAATATTTGGATAATTTAATTAAGGTTTTCAACACCACCCAACCGGACATCGTGGAGGATTACATACTGTGGTCGCTGGTGGAAGAGTACATCGCGGGTACTTACGCTTGCACCTACAGTGCTGAACGGTACTTTGGTAAATATCTGCAACAAACCATCTACAAAGAATACCGCTCGGCGGTCTATGAAAATGAAATTTACGCTCTGTGGCAAGAGCTGAAGGCGGCGTTCCAAGACGGCATGCAAACTGGTCGATATGCTTGGATGACAAATACCACCATGCAGCTGGCCAACTACAAGTTGGGCAGCCTCGAACTCAAGCTGAACACATATGATGATGAAAACTTTGAGGAGTTCTTTAGGGGCCTGAAGATTGACCCCTCCAACTATGTGGTCAATGTGCACAATATCCTTAAACGTACCGAAGCCATGCGGCCAGACAAGTTACAGAGGACCCCGCCGAACTTCGACGATATGTACGAGGAGACAATGGCGGCGAGCTACGACCGGCGCCGAAACCTCGTCATAGTTCCGATCGCAAATCTACAACCGTTCCTTCTGTGGAATCCCATATACCCCAAGGCGATCAAATATGCCGTCTGGGGTTCTCTGCTGGCTCGTGAAATGCTGCAGGCCTTTGATGGCAGCGGCTGTTACTACGATGTCAATGGCAATGCCAATGCCTGGTGTGACCGTAAGTCGGTAGATAACTTGAAATTGCGACAAGATTGCTTTCGCGCTCAGTACAACAAGTACTCAGTAAGGGACAGTGATGATCAAGCGCAAAATATTGCCGATAATGGTGCTGTGAGAATCGCATATTTAGCCTATCAGCGTTGGTTGGAGAGACAACTGCAGCGCCAACAGGACCGGGAAGTGTATGCCAGTGAAAAGTTTGCCAACTTGCCCTACTCCCACAGAGAATTATTCTTCATAAGTTATGCTCAGTACTGGTGTGAACTCGTCAATTGGGATAACGAAAACAATTTCGATGAATATGAGAGCACACCTAACAAACTGAGAATCATTGGATCATTGTCGAATTTTCCAACATTTTCGGAGGTTTTCAAATGTGATGCTGGTGGCCTCATGAGTAATGCAAAAAAATGTGAATTATTCTAAGAGTTGAATTGAATGATTTATAATAGAATACTTTATTTTGAAAAATTTGAATAAATATCTGATAAATAAAAAAATTCTCATTTGTATAAAATATTGACTCGTTCGATCGAGTTGGAAGGGGTGAAATGTGACAAAAAGGGATAAAAATGGTACGTATCAAACGACAAGGGCTCGAAACAGGGAATGTGGTATGTGTTTTCCTCTAATAAAATAACAGCTTTTTCCAAATTGGTACTTTTAAGAGGATAAAATGGGAATATGGGGATAAAAGTGGTACCAACCAAAGGGTTACAAATTGAATAATGATGTTTACATTGCTCTGCACAGACATGCAAAATAAAAGCAGTTTTCCAAATTCTTACTTCTAAGGGTTCAAATGGGAACAGAGGGATAAAAATGGTACCAATCAAACGACTATAATGATTTCTGCTGTGTATTTATAAATTGATCCATTCTTTTAAGAGGTGAAATGGGGCAAAATGGGATAAAAATGGTACCAGTGAAACGATATTAGCTGAATTACGGTGTATAAGTGATTTCGGAAATTCGGGAAATGTGGAAAAAGGGATAAATTTGGTACCGACAAAATGGTACGTACATTCCAATGACTTTATAGACGCGCCAACTCAAGGATTTTTCGAATTTGTATCTTTATGGGGATATTATTTGGCACGTTCAATCCTTTTATAAAGCGATCCATTCGTATTATTTTCGATTAACGTAAAATAAAGTGATTTTGGAAATTCGGAAAATGTGGAAAAGGGATACATTTGGTACCGACAAAATGGCTGCAGCTAGAATAAAGAAATTGGATATGTACATTCCAATGACATTATAAACGTGCCAAATCAAGGATTTTTTTTCGAAATTTGTATCTTTGTGGGGAAACGGGCAGTAAGGGGATAAAAATGGTATCAATCAACCCGTTGCAGCTAGAGTAATGAAATGATCGGTGTATATTTCGCTCTGGTTGCGTAGACACGAAATATAATATGATACTCGTACTTTTAGGGTTCGAATGGATAAAATTGGTGCCGAAGAATGACTACAGAATCATAAAATTCGGTGAGTACATTCCTCTGATTTTGAAGACGAGCAACATAATGCATTTTTTGGAAATTTTTACTTTTATGGATAAAATTGTATTTATACATACTTACATACATACAATCACTTGAAATGATTTTAAATATAGCAAAAATTACCTATAATGATAAGAAGAAGAAAACAAATGACATTAGAAAAATATATTCAAAATTTGAATAAAATAATGTAATCAATATTTCATTTGACCTGGGATATTTTCCTAGATCAAGACCATATTGCATCTACATTTTATAGAAGTAAAATTTATCGACAAATGGCATGGTGACATTTATTACACCGAATTCCACGTTTCTAGCCGTTGTCGTTTGATACGTACCATTTTTATCCCTTTCTGTCCCCTTCATCCCTACTATCACAATCAAACGAGCCAAGATTTCATACAAATGAGAATTTTTTATTTATCTGATATTTATTAAAAATTTCCAAGACAAATTATTCCATTACAAATCATTCAACTCAACTCTTAGAATATTTCACATTTTTTCACATTACTCATGAGGCCACCAGCATCACATTTGAAAACCTCCGAAAATGTTGGAAAATTCGACAATGATCCAATGATTCTCAATTTGGAAGGTGTGTCGTCTTCTTCACCGAAAGTGTTTTCGAAATCCCAATTGACGAGTTCACACCAGTACTGAGCATAACTTATGAAGAATAATTCTCTGTGGGAGTAGGACAAGTTGGCAAACTTTTCACTGGCATACACTTCTCGGTCCTGTTGGCGCTGCAGTTGTCTCTCCAACCAACGCTGATAGGCTACATATGCGATTCTCACAGCACCATTATCGGCAATATTTTGCGTTTGATCATCACTGTCCCTTACTGAGTACTTGTTGTACTGAGCGCGGAAGCAATCTTGTCGCAATTTCAAGTTGTCTACCGACTTACGGTCACACCAGGCATTGGCATTGCCATTGACATCGTAGTAACAGCCGCTGCCATCGAAAGCCTGCAGCATTTCGCGAGCCAGCAGAGAACCCCAGACGGCATATTTGATGGCCTTGGGGTATATGGGATGCCACAGAAGGAACGGTTGTAGATTTGCGACCGGAACTTTAACGAGGTTTTGGCGCCGGTCGTATGTCACCGCAATTGTCTCCTCGTACATATCGTCGAAGTTCGGCGGAGTCCTCTGCAACTTGTCTGGCCGCATGGCTGCGGTACGTTTAAGGATATTGTGCACATTGGCGTTCGAGTTTGGCCAACTTGTAGGTGGCCAGCTGCATGGTGGTATTTGTCATCCAAGCATATCGACCAGTTTGCATGCCGTCTTGGAACGCCGCCTTCAGTTCTTGCCACAGAGCGTAAATTTCATTTTCATAGATCGCCGAGCGGTATTCTTCGTAAATGGTATGTTGTAGATATTTACCAAAATACCGTGCAGCACTGTAGGTGCAAGTGTAAGTACCTCCGAAGTATTCTTCCACCAGCGACCACAGTATGTAATCCTCCACGATGTCCGATTGGGTGGTGTTGAAAACCCTTATTAAATTATCAAAATATTTCGTATCCCGCACATAGACTTGAGCTGGCAGCTCGGTGACATTGAGCAGCGTCCTCAGGAATGCTTTAGTATCGAAGAGATGTTTATATTTCACATGTAAAGCATTGGTATTGTAGAGAGTATAGGAGTCAGCTGGTGATTTCCCCGCCCTATCATCGCTAGCAGCCTGCTTTAAAGCATTTTCGAATTTTTTCAAATTGTCCGCCATGTGCTGGGCCTCATCCATGCTGGCACCTTTAATCATCGTAGCAAATAATTGTGAAAATATTCTACTCATTTCTGAAAATTCATATGCAGATGGTTCAATAAACACCATTGTGCGGTTATTATCCCGGAGATGGTTGGCCACATTAACGCTTACGATCGCCGTCTTGCCATATTTATTATACATCTTGGCTAGAGTCGACCACCAATTGAAATTTCGGTTGGTGCCTTGAGACTTGAGAAATGAAAATTGTCCAAATTCCTCAATGATGCCTTTGATGGCCGCAGCAAATGTTTCCACATCTACATCCAGACAGGATCTATAGAAATCGCGTATTTTGTCATCTATGACATTTCCCGTCTTCGGTTGAGACAAAAATTTCTCGATTCTTTTATCCATGGCTTCCGCGATTTCCTCGGCTTTTAGCAATGTTACGAGAGAGCTGCCTGCAGCATTGATCCTTTGCCAGTTGCCACATGCATACGTATGGAAATTGCCGCAAGGATCCTGGGTGCTGTCCATCGCCGACCTTATTTCAGCACCTTTGCTACGCTTCACCAATTCGCTGCTGATTTTTTGATTTGTATTTAAGCCATCGATTTCCGGCAAGTACATCGTTGATAGAATAAAACATTCTATGAGAAACCAAACCGCACTTGTCGGTACGATTTTGACAAACATCTTCTCTGCGCGACCACTATCAACGGCTATTAATTCTGAACTGATCTCTGTGGCGTATTGCAAAAAACGAATTCACACAGTTCTTATCTTCGATTTGGACATGGGAACCTTTTTCTATTCAGCACTGATAAGTTCTAATTGTGCATTCGGTTGTGCTCTTCGCTTCTTTTGGATCGTGTGAATCCAAAAATAAGATTCCGAAAATAAGATTAGGCTCAGCCTATTGGTGCAAAGAAAATAAACAACAAGAGCTTTGTTTATCTGGAGATTGTGAAATAAATAACAATAGTTTAAGTCGGCTGTTTATTTCATTTGTGTGTATGAGTCACAATTCACTCACGATGAATCACCCTTACCTATCCTTGCTGCCGGTGGCATTTATTATACGAATTTGTCTAAATTTTACAAATGTTTGTTATAACCAATAAAATAGTCCCAGTAATATTCCACCTTATCTTTTCATTAGGTTTTATGTAACATTCCAACCCACTGTGTTTATCGCATATGCCATTTATTTTTAATGTGCTGCTAAATTTATCTACATAACCGAAAAAAAAACTTATAATTCAGTATTTTCTATATGGAATTTAATTAAAAATTTTGTACATTTTTTCTCTCTCGTATTTGATTTACGTGTAAATATTTTATTACTTACTTACGTTGTTTCACACAGATACTCCTCACTCACTGCCTGTGTAGGATATTTTCGATATTTATGTACGCGTGTGTAGCCTAGGGATTATGTGGTGTAAAATAAAAATACAATTTTCATAGATTAAAATTTCACATACACACAGATTATTCGCCGGCGGACGGCGGGCGTGTGCAAGCTGCATGTTTGTCAGTTTCACTTACTAATTTAATATGCAAATCCCCGAGAGTTTAAACTGTTCACAGTTAAAATGTGTTTTGCTTTAGGCAGGCAGTTTTTTTTGGTCTTCTTTTTGCCTACCTAACTTTACGGTCTGGCCTGGTTTTATTTTTCCGGATGGGATTAGATTTGAAAATCAATTTGTTATATATTTTCACTAATGAAATCCCCAGAGGATTTTGGGTATTTGTTGTGGCAATGCATCAGAGGGCAGTCAGACAGAGGAGCAGCAAAAAAAGCTATTAGATTTTTCACAGCGAAAAAAATGCATAAATATGTGTTTACTAATGAAGTCATCACAGTTAGTGAAGAAAGGGGTAGTAGACAATTTATGATTTTTATAGATTTTGAATAAAATTATAGATAAATAAAGGGTGGGCCATTTAGCATTTTAAATTTGAATTACCTATTACTTTGACTTGTAGAATAACATTAATTTTTATTATCAGGTTTATGTTTGACAATTCGTATAGCTCGAACAAAATTGGGAAATATTAAAAACTTACTTCCAAAGTAGTGAGTCTTTAACGCAAACTGTAAGAAATTTAAGTGGAAAATTTAAGTGTTTTGAAATGAAACACATTTTCATCTCGATGGCTATGTCAATAAGCAAAATTGACGCATATGGGGTTCAGAGAATCCATACGTTAGTATCGAAAAGCATTCACAACGAGACATTGTTTGGTGTGGATTTTGGTCTGGCTGCATCATTGAGCCATGTACTGAAAATTGGGTTCATCGGATGAGGTACTGCCGAGCCAGTCGTGTTGGTCATATGAATGTTCATACAGGGTGACGCAGAATGAGCTATATGGTTTATAACATTTTTATTTATGCGATTATTATATTTTTTTGTGTGTAAAAATACAGTATATTATTGTTGAATGTCTTGCAATTAGCTTTGAAAAATGATATTCTGTACGTTATGTCCATTTTCTGCTTCGCACATACGTGCTCTTTTTTAGCATATTTTCCATAACACCACTTTCATTTTCAAAAAATATGGGCAAATTATACCTTCGGAGGATACACCGCACCAAACAGTATACTTAAGTGGGTGTAATTGTCGCTGATGAACTGCTATTGGATTTTTCGTAGCCCAAATCCTACAGTTTTGCTTGTTGGCATACCCATTTAATAGGAAATGGGCTTTTTGTGAATATTGTGAATTGTGACTGTTGGTTTGAAAAATAAAATTCAATTACTTTTGAACGTCGTTCGATTGTGTAATGATTCAGAATTAATTTCCCAAAATGCTAAAAAAAACAAACAAAAAAAGAATAATAATTAAAAAAGTTATAAAGAATTCAAACCATAAATTTGAAAAACTATTTTTTATAGCGGATTCTAATTTTTTCAAAATAGAACCAGTGTCTCCACTATGCTTTCGTATAGGTGAAAATGACATGACTTCTACATTTATCAATAGATTTTTTTCAAATGGGCATTATGTTCTTCATTATGACGAAGCTTATATAGATTAAAACATAAATATTCTATTGTCATTTTTAAAGGGGGTTTCACGCTATTTAAACAAAAATTGTAAAAATTATGATTTTTTTATACCCTCCACCGCGGAGTGTATTCCACATTATTATCGGTAGTTTAGAGGATGTCGATTTCCCTCAAATCCGATTTTCCCCATTTGTAATTTCTTGATTCCATCTACGGCCTAAATTGAAGATCCAACATGTTTCAGATTTTAATGCACCTAATTTCATGATTTTAGATAGAGCCGTTTGCCTGTTACCAGTTTCGTTCCTTATTTTCCGCGTCTACGTACCGTTTGATTGTAGCCAAATTTAATTCCATTTAGATCCTGATGCTACGAATATCGGAAGATCTCTTTATTATTCGAGAAGCGTACACACCGAATTTAATTATTATAGCTGCAGCCGTTTGGTTGGTACCATTTTTATCCCCATTCGCCCCTTTTCCGTCTAAAATTACAAATTTCGAAAAACTTTTTGTTTCGCGCATTCACAGTCAGATGAATATATACACTGAATTTCATGATTGCAACTTCAGCGGTTTGATTGGTACTATTTTTATCCCTGTTTTCCAATTGTATCCCTTAAAAGTACGATTTTTGAAAAATCGCTCTACTTTACGTATCTACGCAATTAGAGGTATGTATATTCCAAATTTCATGTTTCTAGCTGTTGTCTATCATTGATACCATTTTATCCCTTTTTGTCCCAATTCGCCCGCTAAAACTTTTACTTTTTGGTGCTTTCACGCTACAAGAGGAATGTACGCAACAAGTTTCAAGTGCATATAAGCAGAAATGTTCATAAAAACTGCTTAAATAGTCTAAATATTAGGGGTAATTTAAGTCCTTGTTAGGGAAAAAAGTTTCCCTCTGGGCCGATTTCGCCCACTTTCAATCCCAACCGACATGCAAACATAAGACACATTTAGAGAAAATTTGAATTTTCGACATTTCGTTCGACGGTGATCGTCTTAGAATATAATACTTTATGGATTCTCCGATGAATATTTTAATGTGTTACACACGGAATGACAAAGTGAATATACCCCTTAGGTGGAGGATATAAAAATAACTGTTTGGTGCGGTTTGTATTGTCGGCGGCGTCATTTTACCATATTTTTCGTCGACAATAACGATCGCCACGTTACTATGATTACCGATTTTTTTGGGCCGAATTGGAAAAACATGGACTTGGACGACATGTGGTTTCAGGACGGTACCACAAGCCACACAGAGCACGTTACAATCGATTTATTTAAAAAAAAGTTGTTAAGCCCTTATTGGAAAACCCTATATAAATCTGAACCAATGTGGCCCACTTTTATCATAGATGTATTTAGTTGAATTATAAGGTACTGTGCCAAACTTGAAGAAAATCGGTTAAAATATGTGGTCTCTAGAATGGAAAAATTCAAATCGGGAGCGATATCAGTGTGGGGGCTATATCTAAATGTGAATCGATTTTCGTTCGTCCTTGCCAATACTTACATGTGCCAATTTTTGTTAGGATCGTATGATAATTTCGACCTGTACTTTGATTACAAGAATAAATGGATGGACGGACGAACAGACGGACATTGCTAAATCGACTCAGAAAGTGACCGTATAATAAACGACGGGTCTATCTCGTTTTCCTTTAGGTGTTACAAACAAATGCACAAACACATAATACTTTAGTGGAGGGTTTGAAATATGCCAATGAAAAAAGTTTTCGAGGTTAAAAAAAATGTTACATAGTTTTATTAGAATGAAACCAGGCAGATGAGTATTTACGCTACAAGAAAACTTACCTATCCTGAGATAGGTCGAATAGGGATACATCACAGAACTGCTTTTGAACTAGAACGATCTCGACGGTTCATTTTCCCGTAGAGAATTGTCATTTAAGGTTAAACAAAATTATCTCAAATATAAAATTTTATAAAAAAAAAACGTCGAAAAATGCAGTCGAATCGGCTCATTTCGAATTAATATTTTAAAACATCCCTTTATAATGGGCTTATTGGTAGTACATGCTCTTGGATTTTGTGACATTTCATCTATGATGGGAAAAATTTTTTACAAAATACTCATTTCATTGCCATCCTTAACATAACCCGGATGTATTCTTTAAAAATAAATAAATATATAAAAATTCCTATTACTCTTTCACTGTTCCACAGCCCTTCCCTTTTATAAAAATAAAAAAACAAAGCATGTCAACAGCAATTTAGTTTGCAAGTTTCAAAATAACCCGGAAACGGAAGTAAAGTGCACTTGGCTTAAATGCAAGACAAACATACATCCTCCATGCATCACAAAAAGAAACAAACAAACACATTTGGCACAAACGGAAAACAAGTGTTTGTGGCGAAAACGCAGAAACACGCAACACAAGTCATTAGCACCGAACAACACCAACGGGCTGGCTCGACCGGCACCAGGAAACAAGAGGACCAAGCACACCAGTCTCCCCAGCAACAATGCGTCATGCCATGTAAGGATTAGAAAAAGTGAAAAAAATAACAACAAAATTGCAAAACAATAAACAGGAAAATTGCAAAATCGCGTGTGTTATTTGTGGAAATGCACAAGCGGAAGAAAATTTTAACATGAAGAATAAACAAAAACAAGCTTAAATAAGGGAACGCGTGAAAAATTATCCCAAAAGTGTGCAAGGTCCTTGTGTTTGTATATGGTGCCCTAGCAGAACATTGAATCAAATCTGTTTTGTAGAGTGGCAAACACAACACGGACGTGGTAAATTTATACGAATTGTTTCCATCATCGACATGTTCCATGCAGCCTTCTCACCAATGTACATGAATTGTTTAGTCCTTTTTTGGTAATATTTATAACAAAAGATGCCTCAAGCGTCGGCTGGCGTTGGTTAAACAAAGGAAATATTTTTTCACCAACAACTTTTTTGAATTTTAATTAAGCTTTTATACACAAAAGGAATTGCTAATTGAAATGAGAAAAGAACCATCAACGTGCGGGTCAAGGGGACTGATGCGAGTCGTTGTCGCAAGATGCCAAGGTAGATGGTAGTGGTGGACAATAACACCATGAAAGTAGCCGAGAAGTGGGCACGCGAAATACAAAAAAAAACGAACGAAATATGCCTTTGTGGCACCTGAAACTATGCTTTGACCTTCGTACGTTTTTGTTCACAAAATGTGACACCAAAAATATGTTTTCATTCCATGCTATGGTACATGGTAAATACAGGGTGGTGCTGAATGAGATATATGGTTTGAGTTGTTTACAACCCTTTTTAATTATTATTTTTCTTAGTTTTAGTTTCAATCAAAATATCACCACTTGGTGATATTTACTCATGTTTACATGACTTTTAACTTCCAAAGGATATAGATTTTTCAATAATTATTTTTTCTAATTTGGCTAGCCATAACAAAGGCGATATGGATATCAAATGAAAGAGAAGAATATCTGTTAAAAATAGTTCAAATTTCTAGTTACTATATTTATTATTTAACATTTCAAGTGTATCCGCTTAGTTTATTCATGTTTTACATTTTAAGGGGGAATTTTAAAAAGTTTGTTAATGCTAAACTAATCCACATAGAAGCTGACATTTAAAGTATTTTTTACAGATAGTCCTCCTCCTTCATTTTATATTCATACAAAATAAATTACTAAAACATATGTATTTTTTAGAAATGAGAAGCAGAAGAAATCGTCTTATTTAAAACTAAGTATACAGTTTATCTATAGTGTGGGCCATTTAAAATTTTAAGTTTGGTAACGATTACTTTGAAAATTCATTTTTATTTTCAGGTTTATAATCGATATTTGCAAAATGGGACGATATACTTTCGAACAAAATCGGGAACTAATTAAAAACTTACTTCCAAAATAAGGAGTCTTTAACACAAACTGTAAGAAATTTACGTGGAAATTTTTGCGAGAAGAGGTCGGCCTTCAGTTCGTGCGTCAAGTTTTGAAGCGAGTTCATGAAAAATGGATAGTTATCGGACAAACTAAACCGTGTACGTTGTCGTTCAGTGCGTTCAATCGAAAACATTGCTGCTGTGGCTGAGAGTGTCCAAGAACATCCATCAACGCCAACTTGTCATCGCTCTCAGGAACTGAACATTTCTCGCACTTCGTTGAGAAAATTTTGCATAAAGACATCGGTAAGAAGGCTTACAAAGTGCAATTGGTATAACAACTGAAGCCTCCGTTGGGCGTTTTCACTTCGCCCAATGAGTTGAAGATTGCACTATGGTCCCAAATCCATTTTTTTTGCCAGAAATTCAAAAAAATTAAAATTGGAAAGTGGTAAATGTGTATATATTTTCATTATGTCAACACTCCAAGAAATCAAGAAAATATACTGGATAAAATTAGGAGGCAACACCACAAGTCTGAATGGTACTTACACTTTGCGGTTCAAAACAAGTGGGATTAATTTTGATTTAAAGCAGTTTTACAAATTAATTAAAATCAAGACTTAAAAAGAAAATAATAACTATATTATGACTGACTATATTATGAAAATTGACGGCAAGAATTAGTAGTTGAAAAATTATATTTAACATTTTATGATTATTGTGGTCTTGTAAGTATTCATAGGTATTGTAATTTTGTGATTTGTAGAGAACATAATCTATTAATGTTGTGGACCAAAAGTTATATATATGACTCAACTTGATGTGTAGTGTGAAAGTGTTCGTCTGAGGTTGTAGTTTATGGTGGAATTAATATCTCGTCAGCATTTTTCGGCAAACTCCAAAAATTGTCATTTTATTTTAGCACAGTTTTTGATTAGCCATAGATATATATATGTTTATATCTCTGAATTAGTTTTGTCATCAATATTTTATTTAAAAGGTATTGAGAGTACCTTTAAAATGGTATACAACATCATTCACCTTTTTGTACACATGTATACATTTTACTTTATTTCTTGAAATAATTATTTAAATTACAGTTTAAAGTATACTATATTTTGCTTTTTTAATAATGTTATAAAAACACATTTCGCCAAAATAAACAACTCTTCATTCTTTTAAGATTTCATTAAATTTTGTTTTTGGTCACCCTTTACCAATACAGGGTGATAATTATGTTGGTTATATATTGAGTTTATATGGGAGGTGGTAGTGGGCGTGGTCCGATGAGCAAAATAACAAGACTGTATGTTTATTTTTCGACTTTATGCCATAAAAATGGATTTGGGACCAGTGTGGATTGTTCAGGAGATGGAGAATTTCAGAGGAAGAAGAATCAACGGTGAGCGTTAAAAATTTAAGGATAAATGTTACGCAAAACATCCAGAAGCGATTGAAGCATTGAAACATGAAATCGAAGTTGCCTCAATTCGAGCCGGAACAATCGAAAATGTACTGGAAAATTGGTTGATCGGATGAGGCACTGCCGAGCCAGTCGTGGTGGTCATATGAATGATATTATGTTCCATTATTAAATGACAAAGCTTGATGTTTCCAATAAAACCAGAAATTTGAAAAAATAATCAGTACTTTTTATAGCCGATTTGAAATTTTAAGTGGCCCATCATGTACCTACACACCTACTACGTATTTTTAATTATTTTGCCAAAAAATTATTTTTTTAGATGTTCATAAAACTTGTAAAAATAACAATATATGAAGAACGTAACTTTCAAAAAAATTTGAATTTGGTGAAAATTGTTATTATATTTACATAAAAATAATAGGAAACGGTTTAATGTCCGTCACAGAGGAAATTAAAATTTTTAGAATCTTCAGTAGATCACATTCCAAATTTACACATGTATTAATAGTCACTGACAAAAACAAAAAACATTTTTCATCAATTAATTTTCAAAAACCGAATAATGCAGTTCAGCAGAAAAGTGTTTCACTAAGAAAACTCCATAATTTATTTTAGTAACAGTAGAAAAAATAATTCACGTATGACAAAAACTGATGAAAATATTCATGCAACTCAGTAGTTTTTGCATGTACGATATTTTCACTCCTTATTTTTTATTAAAAATGTTTTTAGGATTACATATCGAGGGCTTATATTCATAAGTGGCTATAAACAAAAGCATAATTTTTCAGGAGAGCGAAAAAAACTGATTTACTCCTTAATTTTAAGAGTAATTATGAATCATTCTTCTACGATTAAAAAGTTTTCGAAATTTCCTATTATTTGCGGTTTTATGGTTCATAGCCACTTTTGCACGTTTAAAATGGAGTACTATGAATTTTGAAATAAGCACATATCCATTAATGCTAAAATATATAAATAAGACTTATTATATTCCGAATGATGATGCTATAAAAATATTTTGATATTCTCAATATGATAAAAAACTTTTTCTGAAGATACTTTTCACAATTTTTGACTTTACAACCACTATTTATCCTATTTTAGCCTGATAACTTGGGAACCAAAATGCTATAAACCGCGTAATGATGGAATTTGATAAAACGATATGCCCTAAGTCTAGAAAAATGTTTTAAACAAAATCGTTGTAGCGAATTACTACCTTCGGTTATATGCTGCTCCATTTTTGAACCACTTTTGAAGTCACAAATTATCGTGTGAGTAGATAGCTAAATCAGAAAAATTAAAAAAAAATTGCTTTAGAAAAAAATTTCTTCTCCAAATTTATATGTCATATAACATCCAAATCAGGGAATAGTTTGGCATCAAAAACTAATTTTCGAGAAAATGGTTCATAGCCACTTATGAATATAAGCCCTCGATAGGTAGTAGACATGAACGAGTTAATTTTTTTTTTTAATTCAGCGTTTGCAGTTTTACTTGGGAAAAAAGAAGTTGGACCAAAAATTCAAAAAAAATTGTATGACAAATTAGATTTGAGTTATATGGTCGGGATGTGAAGGGCGTGCCAGATTTTGATGAAATTTTCAGAGCTTTTTTAATTTGTTAATTTTGTATACTCAGTTCAAAATGTCAAGACATTCGCAACGAAACAAAAAATGTTGTATGAAAATTGCATTTTAAATTACATGGGCGGTATGTGATAGGCGTGGCCGATTTTCATGAAACTTCTTATTTTCCTTAATTGTGTTCAGAAAATGATCGGTGCCAAGTTTCATCACTCTACGAGCAATTCTTATATTTTGGCACTCAAAGCTGTGCACTGTGCGGTCCATCCTTTTTGCGGAGTTCCGGCTGACCAAACTTAACTCATTTTATGTTTATTATTAAATAAAAATAGTTTTCCAAATAATCTTCTGCCATAATAACCCTTTCAATATAAACCTCAACATATGCCACAATTTGAACCTGTCCTTGACATGTGTGCTTCTTAATAAAAATTCCACAAAAGATTGTTGCCAAGTATCACTCCGCTTTATTAGCAGAAATTGTTAACTTTCTTCGATTAGGGCCATACGAAATTAATAGATATTTCACAGATATTCCACAGCCTTAACCTTGTCCATAAATTATTCACTAACGAACAAAACTTTTGCAAAAGTTTGTAGACCTCAAAACCAGGCAAATAGCCAAACTTTGATCCTTTTTGTTTAGTGTGCACGAATGTTTGGGTGGTGTGTGTGTGAGTAAATGTCTGGTCTTCAATGGAAGGAGTTGAATAACTTTCTTTGATTTGAAACTAATCATCAATTTTCATAAATCAAAGTGTGGACCAAAAGGGTGAGTGAGTGAGTGTGTGTGCGCGTGTGTTTGCTTTACCTTTTCAGCAAAAACTTTTTCATAAAGTTTGCCATCAGAACGTCGATAGGGAGAAGAGCCCGAGGCACACTCGGAATGTGCAAAGCAGATATTTCTTTATTTGGCCGAGCAAGAAAAATATTCCACTTCAATTGTCGGCAATATTCAATTTAATCTTCACAAAGTCAGTCTATTAACCGCCAACAAAGGATACGGAACAGCAGCCGCAATAACTTAGCGCTGTTGACCTTCGTGCCGAGCAAGGCGACCAGGGAATGGTGTTAACAGAGAGTCAGGGTGGGAGACCAGGATAGAGTAAATATGAAATTCCAAAAAATTCAAGTGCCTGCACGTTTTCCTTTCGATTTGTTTGCCAGATTATGCGCGCGTGTGTGTGTCAGCCACACACACACATACTTTGCAAAAAATATTTTATTGAATATTTCAAAAATTCACCAGTCCTGGTGGCGGTCTGCATGGGATTAGGAATTTTTAAGGGGTACAATTGTACTCATTATTAACCACCACCACTGGTCACATGTCAGAACGCATACCAAAGGTAGATACGTTTGTTGTAAACGAGGGCGATGAGACAATTGTGGAGAATATTATAAAAAAGTCGGATATCATAAAAAACCAATATCTCATTTTAGAGGAATACATTAGAATAGTACCCAAAAAAGTCTCCCATTATTTTACGAATACCTAAAAATCATCAAAACAGATACAAATTATAAAAAGCATGGTGACCATTTTAATAAAAATTCCCAATTTTGGAACACATTTTCCCCACTTTGGGAGTTCGGGTATTTTTTGGAAATCCTATAAAAATACCTAAAATGCACCATAACAGATTAGAGTGGTAAAAAAGCATGTGACAATTTTCATAAAAAATCCCCAATTTTGGAACAGATTTTCCCCACTTTGTGAATTCGGGTATTTTTTTGGAAATCCTATAAAAATACCTAAAATTCATCAAAACAGATAAAAATTGTAAAAAAACATGGTGACCATTTTCATAAAAAATCCCCAATTTTGGAACAGATTTTCCCCACTTTGGGTATTTTTTGTATATTTAATAAAAATACCTCAAATTCATCAAAACAGATAAAAATGGTTAAAAAAAGCATGGCGACCATTATAATAAAAAATCACCAATATTGGAACACATTTTCCCCACTTTGGGAATTCGAATATTTTTTGGAAATCCTATAAAATACCTAAAATTCATCAAAACTGATAAAAATGTTAATAAACATGTTGACCATTTTAAAAACAAATACCCAATTTTGGAACACATTTTCCCCACTTCGGGTATTTTTGGAAATCCTATAAAAATATTTAAAATTCATCAAAACAGATAAAAATGGCAAAAAAGCATGGCGACCATTTTAATTAAAAATCCCCAATTTTGGAGCATATTTTCCCCACTTTGGGAATTCGGGTATTTTTTGGAAATCCTATAAAAATACCTAAAATGCATCAAAACAGATAAAAATAGTAAAAAAGAATGGCGACCATTTTAATAAAAAATTCCCAATTTTGGAACACATTTTCCCCACTTTGGGAATTCAGGTATTTTTTGAAAATACAATAAAAATACCTAAAATTCATCAAAGCAGATAAAAATGGTAAAAAAACATGGCGACAATTTTAATAAAAAATCCCCAATTTTGGAACACATTTTCCCCACTTTGGGAATTCGGGTATTTTTTGGAAATCCCATAAAAATGCATCAAAACAGATAAAAATGGTAAAAAAGAATAGCGACCATTTTAATAAAAAATTCCCAATTTTAAAACACATTTTCCCCACTTTGGGAATTCAGGTATTTTTTGAAAATCCAATAAAAATACCTAAAATTCATCAAAACATACAAAAATGGTAAAAAAAATCATGGCGATCATTTTAATAAATAATCCCCAATATTGGAACAAATTTTCCCCAATTTGTGAATTCGGGTATTTTTGGAAATCCTATAAAAATAAGTAAAATTCATCAAAACAGATAAAAATGGTAACAAAAGGCATGGAGACCGTTTTAATAAAAAATCCCCAATTTTGGAAAACATTTTTCCCACTTTGGGAATTCAGGTATTTTTTGGAAATCATGGAAAATCTATTATTTTTTCATCGTTTTTAGTTTCTGATGAATTTTAAGTATTTTGGGTGGATTTCAGTTCGTAAAATAATGAGAGATGTGAGCTGGAATGACCAAAACTTGTATTTTTGCAAAAATTTTGTATTAATAAAAACTTTAATAACTCAGTCAATTATTAGTGGATTTTTTAAAACAAATCGGCGTTTTACTTCTTACTAAATGTGTTATTGAAATATATCTACATGTGGTAAGATCGACAAACAAAATAATGTACAAAAACAATGTTAAAGTTGAACATTTTTAAATATTTAAAAAATGTGTTTGCTGGACAAAAGCACACACATTTCTTAAGACTTCTTAAATAAAAATATCGAAACGAAAAATCGATTGATAATCAACTCTTTTTGTCCATAACTCAAGATTTTGGGAGTGTCTGGCAAATTTCATATACAGATTTGTTCTACTCGACAACACCAAAATAGTATTACTTTCCACATTTTTGAGGACTGTCGCACAGCATTAGCATACCAACATCATACCCACATAAGCATATTCCATATGTCAATACAGAACAAAAAAAATTATATCAGACTTCCTTCCCTTGTTGTCGGGATTTGTCTGTTTGACTGTTGTTTGCACGATTGTTGTGATGTTATTGCGGCAGCTGCCGTTGTCGTCGTTCTCGTCGTGTTTCGTTGAATTTATTGCTGACTTGATTTCCAACTCTATTAAATTCAAATTGAAAATTCAATTTCAATGGGAATTTTATCGTTTGTGTGCCTTAATAGACTCAACGAATGTTTGTTGTTAACAAACGAACAAACAAAAAAACGAGTCGAAGTGAAATTCCAAAAAGAAATGCATTGGCCATGGCCAAAAACGTATGGTGCAGACAAACTTTTTTCCAGTTTTTTCGCGGCGCAATGGCATAGAAACGAGAAATGTAATTTTAAACTTTGTTTTTTTGCTTTGTTTTCAAAACGAAAGTTTAATCAAATATTCGGGCAGAAAAAAGCGTATTACCATGGCGTTCACTGGGCATACAAAGGTTGGAGGAGCTCGGCATAAAAATTGAACGGAATTGAAAGTTGTTGGTACTTTTGTTTTGCACAAATCATGTGTCCACATGCAGTTTGGACCATGTGATGTTCTAACTCTCGTTAGTAAAAGGCCTTGCTGCTCCAGGTTAACTCCTATCAGAGTGCCAAGTTTTTTTATATTTCAATTATTGATATGCTGTTTTACCCCCCCCCCCCTAATATTCAAGGAATTTTTTGCCATTAATAAAAAAATAAAGTGTTTGCATATCGATATTTAGACCTCACTTGAGTTTTCGCTTTTTGCTTCATTGCTTGATGGAGTGCGCTCCGTAGATTTCAACATGTTCCACCCTTTATTTGTCTCTAAACGCCGAGAAGCGGCAGTCAGTCAGCCAGCCAGCAGCATCAGCAGTACGTGATGATGATGATGCGCCTTCTACGGTGAACTACAAACAAACAATTTTTTGGTTTTGTTGTACTGCGTACAAAACGACATTGAAATTTCCACTCGACTGATTTAATGAGCGATCAAGAAAATTTATAATGAATGAATGATGGATGGCTGGCTGGTGGGATGCAACGCCGTCATCGTCGTTGTCGTTCGCAAAGAATGTGCAAACAACAGCATATCAAAATCCCTGGCGAGACGTAGATTCACGTGTGATGATGAGGATTTTGAGGGAGACGAATAGGAATTGGAAGAATTTGCATGAATTGCGTAAGTGGAAGAAAAAGAAGAAGAATGAGGCAAAAATACAAACACAATTTATTCCACTCCAAAAAGTATGCAAATAAACCTTAAAGTATGCAATGTTAGTCAAATATTTGCCCAAGAATTTTTTCAAAAGTTAAGCAAACAATAAATAACAGGAAATTTAAAGCACTTGAAAATAAGAAGGAAAGAAAGAAGGACGAAAATGATAATTATTGAGAAATGCATAAGAGAATCGGACCATTTCAATATAAAATCGAATAGTGGTTATGAAATCAAAGACCAGATTTTCCATATATTCCAATAAAATATATTTCGTAGCTTTGAGTTAAAAGGACATTCAATAAAATAAATTACAGGCGAAGACATGCAAAAGTACATTAACATAAGACCTTTGTTTTAAGGTAGAACGATGTGAGTCTCTAGTAAACGTGCGAATTTCGTGAAGCTAATTACCCAAAGTTTGCTGATGATTCAAAAAATTATTATTTTGATTAGCCATCCCCTACTGCCAGAACTATCAGGGCTAGCAAAAAATGCAAACAACTTGTTTAAAAGATAATTTGAAGTGTTCAACATTTATAGTCACCAAACAATTACTTAAAATATAGTATCCTCAAAATTGGCAAATTTAACTCCAGCTAAAAAATTTAGTTGAAACCCACCACAGTGTATTACACTGTCCAAAACTCCATATTACACTGGAACCGTATGATATACGTCTGAAACTATAGTAAAAATGGAATTAATTGGCATTTTTAGTTTTTCATTTAATTAGTCTGTTGCCCCTTTAAAAGGTCCCAAAGGATACAATTTCGTAAAAATTGTTTTAAATATTTATTTACATCCTATGATACCGATAAAAGTGTCAAATTAAAGAGGATAGAGGTAATATACTTCAAATGGCATGCTTCTATCAGTATAAGTTTAGTAATATCAACCGTTTCAAAATTTCCCTATATGAATAAACTAAATAAATTAAGCGGGGAAATTGAAATGGTTGTTAATTATAAATGAATGTAGATAGAAGTATGAAATTTAAAATATTTTTAATAGATATTCTCCTCTTTTATTTGACATAAACACCGGAAGCATAGGATGCTAATAAGTATATAAAATAATTTTTAGGAATTATGAAGTCCTGTGAAGGGGCAACAGAATGAGGAAATGAACAACTAAAAACGCTAATAAACTCAAATTTGCCTATATATTCAAACGTATATCATGCGGTTCAAGTGTAACGGTAAAAATTGTAGTACGGTGTTATCAACGGCAAAAACTCCAAAATTTGATGCGCACAAATCTCTACTTTGTTAATAGAATATTTTGGAGACACCTTGGCCAAATATTGCTGTGGAAGGGTTTAAGTTCATAAATGTTAAAAGAGTTGAAAATTCACAATTATCATTATTTTATTGGTAAATGTTTCGGATATATTTCTCCTCGGCTGTTATTTTGCATTAAAATAAATCTAATTACTTTTTCGGTTTATGTTTTTGGTTTACCTGATGGTTGTGCTAATTCTATATATATATCATTTTCTCCAGTATAAAACTATAATCTCGTGCTGGGCGATTTATACCCTGGAGTCTCATTTAGTCATTCCAAAAGGAAAATTCAGCTTGTAGCTTTAATTACACAGTGCAACACGAAAAAAATAACCATATACGGACACCGCTACATGATAAAAGACCAAAAAAAAAGACCCGTGTTTTTTTGTTTCCCCCAAAGTCATGCACTTTTTTTTATGGGCCCCCAGAGATTTGAGGCCTCGGTGTAATTTTTGGAAAAAAGTGATCATATTCTCAGGCTCATATCTTGCAAACCGTTCGGAATTTTGATTTACTCTCTGAGGCAAAGTTCTAGCTCTTGTCATAAAGAACAAAAATTGTGAACATATAAAATCAAAAAAACTTCATCTTCAAGGTCAAAATCGCAAAAAACTTAAAAAAATCGATTTTTTTTAACCTTTTTTCCCCTGTTCAGGTCCATAGGTAGCAAACCGCTGAAAATTCAGGGAAACAATCAACTACAATTTTTGTTCTTTATGACAAGAGCTAGAACTTTGCCTCAGAGAGTAAATCAAAATTCCGAACGGTTTGCAAGATATGAGCCTGAGAATATGATCACTTTTTTCCAAAAATTACACCGAGGCCTCAAATCTCTGGGGGCCCATAAAAAAAAGTGCATGACTTTGGGGGAAAAAAAAACACGGGTCTTTTTTTTTTTTGGTCTTTTATCATGTAGCGGTGTCCGTATATGGTTATTTTGAAATGACTTCAAAAATGTTGCACAGTGTTATCATGTTTGCTAAAGTTGCAATGATAGTACTTTAGTAAGTTTTTGTAAAGCATGCCTTTAGGGGCAATATTTTTTCTGGAAGTCACATATAAGTTCCTGTAAGGCCAACAACAAATGTTGTTAATGGTGAATTTATTATAACCATAAAAGTAGGCATTGAAAAAAAACTCAGTTAGTCATTCTATAGCAATGACTTGACAATATATTTGGAATCATTTCACTGTCCAACTGCATTTTTGGAATAGAGTACAATTCTGAAAGGGCATGTTGAGTAGATCATTCTTGTAGAATAAGCTTATAGTTCCGCTGGTTTGATTTTCTTTTGTGGGTGATTTTTTAAAAGCTATATTTATTTGAATCGATAGTACGGTTTATATAATTTAATGTTTGAAGATTATTTCATGCAAATGTTGACCTTGACTGCGCCTCAAATGGTCCATCCGCTTAGTCCAATTTTGGCATTTCCACGTTTTTGAGTAACAGAGGCCCAATTGCTGCGAACGGCGACGAATCGATAATTGATGGTCATCATTAACACTGGCCGATACAGCTGCGATATTTTCTTCAGTTCGCACTCTACGTAAGTGTGTTGGTGGTTTAATGTCCAACAATGTAAATTTGGTGCGAAATTTAGTCACAATAGCCCGAATAGCCGCTTCAGTGGGTCGATTAAACTGACCATAAAATGGAAGCGCGCGATGAACTTTCTTAACAGAGCACGCATTTTGATAATAAAATTCAATAATTTGCAAGTGTTGTTCGTTTGTAAGATGATTCATGGTTAAATTATAGACCAAACTGAAGATGTTTGACAGTGAAACAAAACACGAAACGTGCTTCAGCTGTTTAAACCAGTGTTGCCAAAAAGATAATAGCTAAAAAATCACAGTTTACTTAGCGACAAAAATGTTGTAAGTTAATGTCTGAGAGAATTCTTATTGTCAGAACAATATTTTGGAATTTTCTGACGATCATTTTTGTGAAAGAACTTAAACCCCTAGCTCCTTTCTTTATGTGCAAATTTCGTGAAAATAAAAAAGTCCTCTCAAAAGGACATTTAATATTTTTATATTACCAAAGATGTCCAAAAATTGATTCCTGGACAAAAGCACGCAGATTTCTTAAGTTTTCTACATAACATTTATATTTATCGCAAGCTCTAAGTTTTTTCTTTTAAATCCGACGAGAAAGTGAAAATGAGTTGATAACTAAGTTAACCGGTTTTTACCCGTAAATCAAGATTTTGGGGATGTCTGGCAAATTCCAAATACAGATTCTTGTTATACTCGACAATAACTAAAAATAAAATAACAATAACTACAAGGGAACTAATATCACTTCCCAGAGTTTGTGGACTGTGCGGCTTAGCCAAAAATAAAGACAATTTGAGAAAAATTAATTTATTTTTTTAATCCCCATTTAGCTCAATACGCTTTTTTCAACCTAATAATTTTAATAAGCTAATCTCGCATATTTATAGAAAAATCGAATGTTCATAGAAAAATCACCAAACGCCTCCTACCTTCTCATCAATTTCAAATATCAGACATTAGTTCGCCCAGACTGTTCTGTTCATAAGAAGAATTTTCATAAAAAATCAACGAACATTTGTTTCTTCTGATCCTCGATCAAAATGAAGGCATAACGTATAATTTTTTAATAAATCTCATTTTAAGGATTTTTTCAATTTTAAGAATTATGCGATTGACTTTAATTTCTAAAATGCACAACTCATTTTAAATTATTGCAAACTAATTCTGCCCACATAAGTGGCTACCTTTAGGCTTTTCTTCTTTAAAATCATAAGGTATACTTTGAGGCGCATTACAACGCTCGCACACACACACACACACATAAATAATATTTTCAATTTTCTTGCATTTGCGCCTCCCCTCCATTCTGGAGCCATTTAAGCCTATTAGCATTTTGAAATGTACACTGTGAGCCCCGTGCTCGCTACTTAACAATAACTTCCGTGGGTTTAAATGACGTCTAGACATTTATCGGAGACATACTTATACACGCATGTCTTCGTGCTGTGTGCGATGACGCCATCCGGCAGAAGGTGCATTCGAGTGAAATGGCGTCATAATGGTAGCTAAGTTCTTATGGGTGATTAGCTGCTGTTCAAATATGACATGTTTAGAAACGTCAAAAAATCACACTAAACACTAGCATTTGTTTTAGCCTATGTTGTGTGAAGAGACTGATGACCTGTAATTAAAAACTAAACATGCAATATTTACATAAAAACTATACAATGTCCAAATACTCGTAATTATGTGCAATTTTATGAGCCCAAGGAACACAATGTTAAGAAGGTATGGAATGTTTAAGTAATAGCGTTTTAAGAGGTTTGAGCGGATATGTGGTGTATACTTTCAGCCTGTGAATGGAGATTCATTTAAAACCTAATCTAAGGAGTGTGTGTTCAAACATGTTGATGTAATGGTTTAGTAGAGGATTGAGTTGATTTTTTGTAAAACAAATCGATTTAAAAATATCGGAATATTGACACATCCTTGAGAAAGACTTACGGAAGTGAAAATATTACGAATTTCCAGATAATGTGATATCGTCTCACTAAAGCCTATGCTAAGACATATTACTAAACAAAATTATTGCATACTTTTAGGATCTCTAAAATAATTACAATAAGGTGCCGATATCCAAGATATGACTCCACGGACAACCGAATGCAAATAATTTTTATCAAAACCAGTGTATTACTCGATTATGATAAAATTGTCCAGTCGTTGTATTTATAATTACATTTTTGTTTGAGAGATGTAAACAACGATCCACTTATGATTTTTTAAATAATGGATATGTTGAAAAAGTTCTGGAAAGAGATTGACTTCAAGTGTTGAAGTTGAATGCAAAGCTAATGTATATGAGATATCCTATTGCACGGATGGAAATTAGAAAATTTGGAAACATACTGAGCTAATTTTATCTATTTAGAAGGAAGCTTTATTGATAAATAAAATGTATTTACGTTCAGATTGGTGTTTTATGCCCAACTAACCCCTCGTATTTGGTTATCATTTTAACATGTGGTAGACATACATGGAAAATAGGCGGCCATCTCAATGCAAAACCTTGAACTTTATATTTATTATAATCCCATGGAAGAATCAATTAAATACAATTATATAAAAATTTAATTTAAGTTCGCATTAGTTCACAGAACATAAAATATTCTCTTTAAACAAATATTCAACATGACTGGAATAATTTAAATCTTACATCATTTGACTTTTGTCATTTGCCCACCACAAGCATACTTCGGAGTGTTTAAATTTCTCCAATAATTTGTAGCATACTTTGGGGAGTTAACAAGTCTGCTGTTTTTGCAATCTAATGGATTTAGTCTTACGCGTCCTTTCTGTTGGCTTAAATGTTCAGAATTCAATAAAAATCTATTAAGCTGTCAGACAAATATATTATTATTGCTGTTGTTGCTTGTTTGTTTTGGAGTCTGATAAACCCATAAAAATTTATCTGTAGCCAGAGTATAAATAAACATTTGTAAAGAGACGACATGCAACACACACACAAACACACGCACAGACAAGCCAAATTAAAATAAATTGTAAATGGCTGTAGATGGAATTTTTCGCTCAAGAAATAATGACAGCGTAAATGGAAAATAATTGAAAGGCAAGATTAGAAATATTTTTTGGGGACGCAAAACAAATGAATATTAAAGAAATATACATTTTATAGAAATAAATTAAGGAATTTGTAAATATAATTTAATTTAATTTTTGATAATAACACTGAGAGTTATGATAATGAATAATTGACATCTTTAAATAAAGAGCTAAGAGTTAAAATGGCTCAACTCTGTCTCTGCAACCCTGATCGATATATTTGCTTTCTTTTGTCATCGAACAAAAATGCTATTCAATTTAACCGATTCTAAATTAAAGCGTCTAAGGAATATTTCTTAAAGTGGTAATAGGGCAAAAAGCCACATTTCATATATTCAGAAAAAAATTTTATCAGAATAGCAACCTTATAATTCTGAAACGGCATGTTGAGTAGATCATTTTTGCAGAATAAACTATAGACCAGCTGGTCTGAATTTTTTATTACAGTGGGCCAACGTTTTTGTTTTTTGGTCGTGAAAGTGAAACATTTTTCATTTGTTGTGAATTAATGTCTGAGAGAATTCTTATTGTCAGAACTATAATGTAGAATGTTATGAGGATAATTTTTGTGGAAGATTCAACATACTTGTAGAGGCAAATTTTTTCTGACATTCAAAGTTCAATTTTAATTTGAAGAAACAACTAATTAGAAACATAGGAAGAAACTCAAGAAAAAAAACTTTGAATAATTATAAATTTATTATTCATCATTATTAAATTACAAATAATATTAAATACTAAATCATTAAAGAAATCCTCCCTTTGCTCTAGAGGATTACATTTCTTTCTGGAATATGTGCATTCATTTTTACGTTAAGACCAACAACATTTGAATAGTAAATATATTATAAATAGTAAATATTTTATGTATTCATTCCAAAATACACAGATTCCAATATGTCGAAGAGTTTATAAGAATGACTTGGGAGGATATTTGGAATGATTTTCTATAAAAATATTAAAAAAATAATTTTATATTTTTTATTTATTTTTTTAAAATAACCTTATAGAGGCCGGGTTTGATGTTGAAAATTGGCTGCGAAGCCACCTGAACGAAACCTTTAGACAGGGTGGAAATCATGATAGTGGTAGTCCGCAGCCAAGTAATAAATGTCACTATGCAATTTGTAAATAAATTTGCATTCTATTAAATATAGATGCAAAATGGTCTTGAGCCAGGACAATATCCCAGTTCATAAATATAAAATTTTAAATTTGTATACACTCCACGAGAGTATTATGTCTTTGTGCATTTGTTTGTAACACTCAAAAGCAAGATAAATAGACCCATTGTTATTTATACCGTTCGACTTAGAATGACTTTTTGAATCGATTTAACAATGTCCGTCTGTCTGTCTGTCCGTCCATCTATTCTTGTAAGCACGATACAGGTCGCAATAGTAGACAGAACCAAATGAAACTTTGCACAACGAAGTTTTTCGGGATAAGAACGAACGCTATTTAATTTGAAGAAAATCGGTTCAGATTTAGATATAGCCCCCGTACGAATTTCACTCCCGATTTGACTCTTTTCACTCTAGATACCACATATTTTAACAGATTCTTTTTTTCTTCAAAATTGGCAAAACATCTTATAGTTCAACTAGAAACACCTGTGGTAAAAATTGGTCAGATCGGTTCAGATTTATATATAGCTTCCATACAAATTTCGGTCCCGATTTGACTTTTTCCGCTCTAGAAACCACATATTGTATCAGATTGCCTTCAGATTTGGCAAAACATCTTATATTTAAACTAGGAACACCTATGGTGAAAATAGGTCAGATCGGTTCAGATTTATATATAGCTCCCATTAAAATTTCGCTCCCGATTGCACTTTTTCCACTCTATAAACCACATATTTTAACAGATATTTTTCAAGTCTTTCAAAATATCTTATATTTCAACTAGAAACATCCATGGTGAAAATGGGTCAGATCGGTTAGATTCAATACAAATTTCGCTCCCAGATAGACTTTTTCCGCCCCAGAAACCACGAATTTTCATCGAATTTCTTTGAAGTGAGCATAACACGTTATATTTGAACTTATTTTGAAATTTAGTCATTTTATTCCATGTTTGGATATAGCCCCGATACAAATATTCTTTTCGATTTCACAAATTGGACCAGGTCATATTAGCCTATGATTAGGAAACATACAAAAATTCTTCCCGTTTTCAATTTTTACCGAGTTGAATTGTGTTCGCATAGAAATTGCAGTGTATCAAATACTCGGCCCGCCCGACTTTAGCCTTTCCTTTCTTGTTTAAACTACGCTAAGGCAACGCTACCAATATGTTTATACCATATACATCGATGTAATACTTCAAGTAAATTCAAAAAGTAAATATAAGACAGCAATTTTCAAAAAAAGCTTAAATTCCCTAGACATTGAGGCATAGTGGATGCTTTTTCAGTTATAGCCGTTTGGTTGATTGTAATTCCATCCCATTTTAGTTCTAAACGTACAAATTTTGAAAATCCATTACCTCTCACGTACACAGTGTAAGATAACCTAACTTCATGATTCTACTAGTTTTTGCAGTAAAAGTAAAAAAGTACGAATTTGGAAAAGTCTTTTTATTTTGCGAGTCCATGCAGTCAGAGGAATGTATACACCGAATTCCATTTCGACCATTTGGTTGGTACCATTTTTTCCCTTTTCCCATTTTACCCCCCTTAAAAGTTCGACTTTAAAAAATCTCTTTATTTTACATGTATACACAATCAGAGGAATGTATACACCGAATTTCATTATTCTAGGTGCATCTGTTTGCCCTCTGTTCACATTGTATCCCTTGAAAATACTAATTTGGAAAAATATTTTTATTGTTCGTGTCTACGCCGTCAGAGGAATGTATACTCCAAATTTCATGACTCTAGATGCCACCATTTTGTTGGTACAATTTTTATCCCCTTTTTCCATTTTACCCCTAAAAATTACGAATTTTGAGAAATCACTTTATTTTACGCAATCAGAGAAATGTACCATTTTTACCCCTCTATTCCTATTTTACCACTTAAAAGTACGAATTTGGATAAATTACTTTTATATTTTTTTATATTTTTATCCATTTTTCCCCCATTTCACTCCCTACAAAAAGGAATCGCTGTATGGTGCACTAGGGGAAGGCGCATACCCAATTTCAAGTAAATATAAGCAGACATATTGAAAAAATGCTTAAATACTCTAAAAATTTAGATATATTATGGGTATTTTCAGACCTTGTTAGGGAAAAATGTTTCCCTATGGACTGTTTTCGTCCACACTCAATCCCAATCGATCTACAACTATTAGACGTATTCAGGGAAAATTTGGACGTCCTAGCTCCTTTCGTTTAGATGGTAGGGTGCTTTCAACAGACGGACGGACATGGTTAGATCGTTTTAGAATTTTATGGCGATCAAGAATATGTACTTTATGGGGTCTCAGGTCGATTTTTCGGGGTGTTACAAACGGAATTAGAAAATTTAGTATACCCCCATTACCCAGGGTAAAAATTGCGATTATTATTTTTATGTTACATGGGCGGTAGACGTGGTTGTGGATGGATTTAAACAAAGCTTTTTTATCTACTATAAGGAATGTGTGCGAAAATTCAAGATCCTAGCACTATCCTCTAATTTTTGCCTCAGCTTGTGTGAAAATATCCCACTGTGCGACTGTTGTTGGAATCATGAAATTCAAATTTGTAAATTGTTTAAATTGATAGAGCGAGATGAATTGTTTCCCTGACAAGGACCGAAAATAAACCAAAAACCCACTAATATTTCGGGTTTTGCAGATTGTCTTCTTATATTCACCCATAGAGGTCCATAAAATATATTTTTTTCGGGAAATTTGAAAGGTCCTTAAGTGTCCAAAGTGTTTGTGTTTTACGTAAATTTAAATGCTTTTCATCATTCATTTTGCAAACAAACATTTCAAATTAAATTTATTGTGATTTAAATTTCAATAAACACTAGAAAGACCCCCACAATCATAGCATTAAATGCAATTTATCTAACATGCTCGCTTGGTCAAGACATTTAATCCCTCGAGGATTATACATTTTCACAATTGAGAGTCGATAAACTTTTCAATTTGAGTGCGAATGAATTCATGGAGCGAGAGAGAGAGGGAAAAAACAATGGTTTCCCATGAAAACAATCGTCGATAAAAGCAAATACAACAGCCGCTCTAAAAAGGATTTCAGTGTTCGAGAATAAAAGGCAGCTAAAAATAACCAGTTTTTAGTAGCAACAAACAGATAAACAAAATCCCAACTGGAAAATAACCGCCAATAGCGAAGGACATGAAGAAGAGTGGAAATGAAAAAAATCCAACCAAATAACATGGAGACCTGCTGGCATTAACCTGCTTTGCGGGCAACACTACGTTTAAACGAAGAACAGCGGGTGGCAAATAAAATGTCCTCTTATTCTGTCCCCACTAAGGATGACAGTCACTTGTTATCTTCCTTTCCGGGTTTTACGCTTTTTTCTACTTCTCTCTTCTTCTTCTTGTGAATTGCAACATCATCATAAAATTGCCAAAAGGTACATACACCATGAATGTGGGGGGAGAGAGGATATAAAAAATAATAAACATAAGGGAAATCTATATTGAATAGACATTATTAGTATCCTTTTGTGAGTGGAGGAACAAGTTGGGTATCTCTTATTGCACAGGATATGTGTTTTATTTCGTTATTTCCAAGGATATTGTTTTATTTCTACGCATACGTGAGGCGACCATGATAATGCCGGTCTATGCCGAATATGTGGATAACTCCAAATGTAAGTGAATGAGCCGGTATCCGGCGAGCGAGTATGAAAACACACTGTGAAAAGGGAAAAGGAAATTCCTGCCATGACCATTATCCTTGTGAAAGTTGTAGGGAAAGCATCAGCAAACAGGAAAAGTTTGAGGCTACACAAATAAAAAAGGCGAAATACTGGCATCCCCGGGGGGAATTCCATGTAAAAACACTAAAATACATTGTTTGTATGATATGGCATATCCTTCGCAACAACAACAAACAACAACAGGAGCTTCAATATTTACGTGAAGGTATCGTCGTTTGTTCTATTTAACCTGTCATTGGGGGGATTGTGTTTTGAATGTTACGCATTGTGATTTATTGATTGGCACAATGTTTAGGAAATATGATATATAAATTATCCAGGATACATGTGTTTGTATCGTACACACATATTGAAAGAATTTATAAAACAATAAAATCTGAATGTGATCCTAAATGGGGTCTGATATTATGATACATGATACTGGATGAGTTTTATTTTTTGTTAAACGAAATCAGATTAATTCTAATAACAGCATATTATAATACCTAAATTATAAAATAATAAAGATAAGTCAACTTAGGCCTAAACTTATGCTTGTGATATGATTTTCGAGTGAGCCTAAAAGTATACCTCAGTCCATGATGATAAAACAATTTATATATCAGATTAATACTAAGAGCAGCATATAACACCGTGCGACAATTTAAAAAAAGAAGTCGTTACACTTGAACCGGATGCTATACGTATGAAACTATAGGCAACATGGAGTTACATGGCGATTTTAGGTTTTCATTTCGTCATCCTGCTGGCCCTTCATAGGACTACAAAGTGCCAAAGGATACATTTTTTATATTATATATATGTTCGCACCCTATGATAACGGTATTAGTATCAAATTAAATATCAGAATATCTATTAAAAATATTTCAAATATCATGCTTCTATCTGTATTAGTTCAGCATTAACATCTATTTCATGTTTATCCCTTAGATTTATTCATATCATGCTGTTTAAGAGGCAAAACTTTAAATGGTTGTTAATACTAAACTAATACAGATAGAATCTTGAAATATAAAGTATTTTTAGCACATACTATCTTCTTTAATTTGACATCTATACCGGTATCATAGGGTGCTAATAAGTATTAAAAATAATTTTTGAAAAATTCTATCCTTTGGGAATTTGTATGAAAATGAAAAACTAAAAACTTCATTTCATCAATAGTTCAGATGTATATCATTTGGTTCAAGTGCAGTATAATAATAATGAATAAAGATATATCGGCTAAGAAGCAACAACTTAACCCTGAAATTATACTTGTGATATGATTTTCGAGTGAGCCTAAAAGTATACTTCAGTTCTTGATGATAACACAATTAATATATGAGATTAAATGCATCATATTATAATACATAAACAAATTATAGAAGAATTTATACACAGGGTGGACCATTTAAAATTTTATATTTGAACTACCGATTACTTTGACTTTGAAAAGTAGAAATTCATTTTTATTTTCCGGTTTATGTTTGACATTTGCCAAATGTGATGCTACGATCGAACTAAATTGAAAAATTTTAAAAATTTACTGCCAAACTAGTGAGTCTTTAACGCAAACTGTAAGAAATTTACGTGGGAAATTTTCGAGAAGCGACCAGTCCACGGTGTATTATCAGCTGCAAATACTACCAATTTGCATGCTCCCAAAACTCGACTTTACTGATTGAACTTTGCAAAGAACATTCCTATTAAGGATATTCTAAAAGATTTTGCCCATGTCGCGGCTAAATTTAGCTGTGGATGCATTTACAGTTCATAAATGCTAAAATAGTTGAAAATTTCATGATGTATCGTATTGAAATTTCGTTTGGTTCGTATAAAATAGGAGGTGTTATTTTGCATTTAAGAAAGTTTAATTACATTTTTGTTTTCTTTTTCAGACAGAGGTTTACCTGAAGGTTGTATTTATTCAGTATTGGCTGTTTTCTAGAGTATACAACTATATTAGCGAGGCCGACCGATGCCTGGGCATTTACAAATATTGTTCAACTATTGTATTATTTATTCATTTTAAAAACAATATTCTGTTTATAGCTGCAAACATCGATTTAATGATTGAAATGGTAAAACCTTCTAAGCCAGAAATGAAGCAATACTTTCTTCGTTATTCTCTTTTAATGTATTTTGGAAAATTTATTTAAAGCATACCTTAGGGATGTAAGGTTTTGTGGCATGCGAACGCATGTAAATATAGGGCCTGTATTAATCTTATGTTATTTAAAAAGCTACAATAGCCGTTTGTCATCGATTAAAAAATAAAATAATTTTTATCAACAATTTCAAAAATCGTAAAAAACTAAAATTTGTATTTTGGCTTTGGGCGTGGCACTGAAAATTTTCATTTAATTGTGGACTCAAATGAAATCACTGGTAATGATTTGTATTAACATATATATTAAAATGAGAAATTTTACTTACATGGGAGGTAGGCATGGTTGTGTGCGGATTTAAACAATAGGTTTTCATCTAATTTGACGATATAAGCGATGTGTGCGAAATTTCAAGATCCTAGCGCTATTCCTTCTAATTTTTGCCGTAGCTTGTATGAAAATATTCCACTGTGCGGCCTTCATCTCAGTCTGTGCGTCAATTTGAGAAGCGAGTTCCTGAAAATGGATCGCTATTGGACAAACCAACCGGTGTACGTTCTCGTTCAGTGCGTTCAAACGAAAACATTGCTGTTGTGGCTGAGAATGTCCAAGAACATCCATCAACTCGTCATCAATCTTAGGAACTGCACATTTCTCGCACTTCTTTAAGAAGAATTTTGCTTAGAGACCTCAGTAAGATGGCTTACAAAGTTCAATTGGTCCATCAACTGAAGCCTTATGATCATCCAATGCGTTTTCGCTTCGCCCAAAGGGCAGAAGATTGTTTGACAGGAGATGAAGCATTTTACCGAAAAATCGTGATTTCAGATGAAGCCCATTTTCATCTCTGTGGCTATGTCAATAAGCAAAATTGCCGCATATGGGGTTCAGAAAACGCACACGTGACTATTGAGAAGCCAATACACCCACACCGAGTCACTGTTTGGTGTTGAGTTTGGGCTGGCGGCATCATTGAGCCATTTTTCTTCGAAAATGAGAATGGAGCCGTCGTTACCGTCACCGTGCCTATCTCAATGATTTTTTGTTTTCAAAAATGACATGGACGACAAGACTGGGCCACATGTCACATAGCCAATGCAGCCATCGATAGTTTACGCACTGTTTTTGAATCGAATAATCAGCCCACAGAAAACCCTTCAGATTGCTTTCTGTGGGGAGCCATAAAGGATGGGTGTAACGCAAACCATCCAAAGACAATTGAAGTGTTGAAACATGAAATCGAAGTTGTCATTGACGAGATTAGAGCCGGAACAATCGAAACTGTACTGAAAAATTGGGTTGATCGGATGAGGTACTGCCAAGCTAGTCGTGGTAGACATATGAATAATATTGTGTTCCATTACAAAGTTCGACCTTTCCAATAAACCCAGAAATTTGAAAAAATAATCTGTACTTTTTTATAGCCGTTTCTAATTTAAAATTTTAAATAACCCACCATGTAATCGGCTAAAAAGAAGCAACTTGGTCCTGAAAGTATACTTGTGATATTGATTTTCGAGTGATCCTAAAAGTATACCTCAGTTCTTGATGATAACACAATTTATATATCAGACTAATACTAATAGCAGCATATTATAATGCATAAATAAATTATAAAAGAATAAATCAGCTAATAAGATATATCAGAAGTTTTGAAAGTATACTTGTGATATGAGCCTAAAAGTATACCTCAGTTCTTGATGATAACACAATGTATATATCAGATTAATACTAATAGCAGCATATAATAATGCATAAATAAATTATAAAAGAATAAAGATATATCAGCTAAGAATATATACCAGAAGAAGTCCTGAAAGTATACTTGTGATATGAGCCTAAAAGTATACCTCAGTTCTTGATGATAACACAACTTATATTTAGAGTTGTTCTACGTTTTTAATTTCAATTATGGACCATTCCGGTCTTTTTTTGACTGATCTATCACTACATTGTGCATAAACCTCCAATTATCCCCCATCCCCGCCGTTTTAATTCGATTAAGCTCGCCAAAGGTTAATAACTTTTTAGATTGTTCGCGTGCTCTGTAGCCTTATAATTCTAAACACCACACGATAAATCCACAAACGCAATCCGGGTCTTTCATTAAAATTATGTTCAATTACTGCATATGGCAGTTGCTACATAACAACGTAAAATTATCGTTCTTTGCTGCGCTATCAATTTAAATCAATTGCACAAATATTATGAGCCCCACTCCCCAGCCATAGACAACTAACTTTACTAATCTGAAATTGATATGAAAAAGACGAAAGACAACAGCTACAGCAAAAAAGCGTGCAACAACCATTCACTTCAACATGACAATGGCGTCCAAATGAATCAAAATCAAATGCGAAAAAAATTACCTTCAAAATATTGTGGCAATACAACGAACGAACCAACGAACGGAGATGGATTATGTTGCGAGAGTGCAGCAGTGCCACCAAACTTTAGTGCATGACATGGCTAGGCAACCTGTTCCGCAGCAATTGACTTCAGTGCACAGCGAATTGAGTACGGCGGCGCTCCGGCAGGCCAGGTGCTGCAGAAGGCATGCTATTCGACATGACAGTTTTGCTGACATTCACTTTGCTATGCTGCTGTCGCTGCCGCCGAGCCGCCATGGACGACGACTAATTTATCTCGAGCAGAAAATGCATGTCCATGTTAAAACAACAACAGCAGCATTAGCAGCCGTAAAAAACGTATTGTAACCGTCACTAATGTTGATACAACTCCAGTAACGACCGTGGCCGTTGTGGTAGCAACATTTAATGATTTTCAGATTTAGCAAACCGAAATCTCTTAAAGTAACAGTGGCAAATGTTTAAAAGGCAAATTGTAATTTTTCGGACTTTGATATTTTTCCTGCAAAGGATTCAAGGGGTGTAGTGCTCCAAGTAAAAATGATACAAATTATGAGATGGAGCTTGATGTAATATAATTTGGTAATACCAATGTATAGTCGAATAGGGTTGTGTTTCTGGATGTCCAAATAGTATTACTTGGGTTGTTGTATAATGACGCTCAAAAAATTCAGTACCAGGTAAAACCGTGATCTAAATCACTTAAAAACTAAGTGAAAACATTCGTTGTAGATGATATAAATTTTTTGTGCAAACGGAATGACACTACCAGTAAAACCCTCATGTAATTATGACATTATTCAATAAATGGGTCTTATTTGTACCTATTTCTTCACGAAAGCCAAATAAATATAGTTATGACAGCTTTCAACATTTTCGCAAAATTCACCAATGTCAACAGAGAGGATAACTTATACATTTATCCATAGATATTTTACAAATAGCCATTATTTTCTTAAAAATGAAATCATAATGATTTTTTGATAGTATTATTATTCAAGTATAATATGGTCGCATGAAAATATATTTTCGCTAAGAAATAAGTCTAAACTAAATTTTGATTGAGCGCCGAATACAATTTTGAAAGGCCAAATTCGTATATATTTAACTTATTCGAATATTTTAATGCATACATCTTTGAATCATCCCTCAAACGATATGCGTAGGAATATCGACGTCTTTTACTCGTAGTCTGTTGTCGTCTTACAAACACGAAGTGCGACTGCTGAAGTATTCCAAAATGTTCTCGAAAACATTGGACAAATATGAGATATAAGTAAATTTCCAAACGCAATTAAATTAGAAACCTACAGCTCATAAATTTGATATATATGTTAGGGTTTGTGAAATATGGAAGGGTGAGACAGACGATGCAATGCAATCAAATCTTGATATCATTGTTAATAGAATATGTTTAGAATGTGCATGTATATATATTAGAGTGGCTTCAAAATAAATTGGTTTGTTTTATGTGTTCTCCCAAAATAGTTCGCTTTATCTTTGTCCGTTCGTGAGCTGGGCGCGTTCAAAATAAGCTCTATAAATCATAAATTTCTTGAATAAAATTCACGGTGAGAATGGTATTTAGAAAAAACCTGATGGAAATTAAAACCTCGCCCGAGCCCTATCAAACCATATCAAAAACTTAGCCCAGAATAGAGGGCAGAATTTTAACATTTTTGTGCAATTTTTGTTGCATTTTTTTATGAAAACCGCAATAATTTCCATATTTTTAGTTCAATTTGTGTTTTTGTTCTATCGTTGAATAGGTATTGATCGCCAATTTCAATTATTAGAACTTCCTAGCCCATTAAGGGACAATTGTTTTTCTTCGTGTTGGTTCTCAGTGGGTTAAATGAGAAGCAAAAATTGAAATATGGGGTTATTTGCATCGTAAACATCTAGCTAATTTTTGAAAAAAAAAACATCTGAAATTGTCTTTCAATGGATAAATTGGGAGGAAAACTTCACATAAGATGTTACAATAAAACCGTGCGACATGATTTCCCTCCGAAGAACGAGATTATATGGAAGTGAAACTATAGGTCACTAATAGGAAAACTCATACTCAGTTTTTTATTTCGTGCCCGTTTGTCTTTTTTACAGGACTTTTAATTTCCAAAGGATGTAAATGTTTCAATAATTTAGTTTCGTACTTTTGCGCGTCATACAATGGCGATATGGTTATCAAATGAAAAAGAAGAACATCTGCTAAATATACATTAAATTTCATGCGGGTATCTCTTTTAATTTAACATTACCAACTATTTCAATTTTTCCCCTTTAAAAAGTTTATGTAGATTATTCATGTTTTCATTTTTAAGGGGGGAAATTTGAAATGGTTAAATTTCTTTCCAAAAATTAGTTTTATATAAGACTAGATTGAGTTTACGATGCAAATAACACCATATTTCAGTTTTTACTTCATATTTAACCCACTGAGTATTAACAGTGGGTTAAAAAATTTCAAAAATTGCAACTGGTTATCGATACCTCTGCAACGAGCCCCTAAAAACATAAATCGAACTAAAAATGTGGAAGATATTGCGATTTTTATAGAAAATGCATCAAAAATTGTATAAATCTGCCCTTTATACTGGGTCATATTTAGTTAAGTTTTTAATATGGATTGATAAGGCTTTTTTCTCAATACCATTCCCATCGTGAATTCTTTTCAAGAAAAACCTGATTTATGGAGGTTATTTTGAACGGGTTCAACTCACGAACGGACAATAATAAGAGCGAAGTATTTTGGTAGAATGCGTAAAACAAACCAATCTTTCATTTTAGTCGGGAACAACAACAACAACAACATTTTGTCCTTCCTCACAAAAGAAGACAGTCTAATCGGCCCAATTACGGTTGTCGCTTCGATAGTCGATGTCGACGCTGTGTGCTTGTCGCCGTCACGGTCGCCTCGCTTCTAAAATGGTATTACGGTGAGGTATAGGAGCGACATCGACAGTTTAAAAAATAAGTTGGCAACACTCTTTTGTTATTGTCTTATAAATGACAGAAAATTGTTTTTATTTTGAATTCCGCGCAAAACAAACGAACGTCTTTTTTAAAAAACATAAAAATTTTGTTAAATTTACGATGAACAACGCGATAAGTGCACTATTACTACTTAGTTCAAGCGAGGATGAAGAGGACAAGATATTGGTGGTGCAGCTGGTTCTACCTGCTCGATTCCATATAAAGGGTGATTTTTTAAGAGCTTGATAACTTTTTTTAAAAAAAAAACGCATAAAATTTGCAAAATCTCATCGGTTCTTTATTTGAAACGTTAGATTGGTCCATGACATTTACTTTTTGAAGATAATTTCATTTAAATGTTGACCGCTGCTGCGTCTTAGGTGGTCCATCCGCTTAGTCCAATTTTGGCATTTCCACGTTTTTGAGTAACAGAGACCCAATTGGTGCGAACGGCGACGAATCGAAAATTGGTGGTCATCATTAACACTGGCCGATACAGCTGCGATATTTTCTTCAGTTCGCACTCTACGTAAGCGTGTTGGTGGTTTAATGTCCAACAATGTAAATTTGGTGCGAAATTTAGTCACAATGGCCCGAATAGCCGCTTCAGTGGGTCGATTAAACTGACCATAAAATGGAAGCGCGCAATGAACTTTCTTAACAGAGCACGCATTTTGATAATAAAATTCAATAATTTGCAAGCGTTGTTCGTTTGTAAGACGATTCATGATGAAATGTCAAAGCATACTGAGCATCTTTCTCTTTGACACCATGTCTGAAATCCCACGTGATCTGTCAAATACTAATGCATGAAAATCCTAACCTCAAAAAAATCACTCTTTACAAATTCAACTGTGTCAATGTCAATGTTCTCCACTTCTTCGATTCCAAGTGTATGACCCGGTGGGTTAAGCAACTTTTGGAACTGCACCAAATTTGCAACGGACTCTTCCAACGGCGACAAAGTCATTTGTTTAAAAATTCCTCCCCCAGTGCTATTGGCTTCGCACTTATTGTGCACGAGTTTCTTTTTTATTTTGAATTTTAAATCCTTCCAAACCTATGAGGATTTTATAAAATTTTATAAAAAAAGATTATAAAAACTTATAAAACAAACTTATAAACTTACTATTTGCCAGCCATCGGTGCCTCTTACCGGAGGCCCGCTTGCATTTAATTTTGTTGCAATGGCCTCCCAATCCGATTTGAAATTAGCCGGAACGTGGCTTTTGGAAAACCCATTTGCCAAACTTGGATTTTTTTCCAGTTCGGCAACTAAAATTTCGAATTGTTTCGTGCTCGTTATTTTCATTTTATACATCTTCTAAGTACACAAGCGGGAAGTACAAAAATACAAATATGTGTAAAACATCAACGTCGCCTCAAAAATACACGGCGACAGATATTCTCAAACATCGACTCGACTTCGACTGTTGTATCGACAACGATAATCGCAATCATTCGTCGCTATCGACAAAAAGCGACAACCATAATACAAATGTTGTCGCCTCGCTTCAATATTGCGACGACGGCGACAACCGTAATTGGGCCGAATATATATTTTTCAAAAAATATATTATTTGAACTGGGATCTTCTTCTGATCGCACTAATGTCACCCTGCCATTTGTAAATAAAATTTCATTCTATAAAATATACAGTTTGAAAAATTATTGAGTAACTTTTTCTCACATTTAGTTAAATCGAACTAGGTAAACTTTTTTTATAAAAAGTACTTTTTTCCCAGATTGAGTTAACATTTACTTGGAAAAATTTCTGAATATTTTTTGAGTACAAATTTACTTGGTTTGAGTACAATTTCAGCACAGCTGTTCGGCAGTTAGGATGTAATAAAAATAAAATATTCATTTATTGAAGAGTTATAGGTTTTAAGTTTTCTTTAAAAATGTTTTTATAGTTTTTTACATAAATATGCTGAACACATCCTATACCTAAAATGTAAGAATACCACTCTGGGGAAATATTTGACCAAAACGTCAAGAACTTGGTTGCCTCACTATGGCCACAACATATATTTGGGCGGTTAACAAGAAATCGTCAGGTTTTAGACAAACATAATTATTATAATAATTATTATTTTTACAAGGAGCAAATAAATGTATGCATTGTGGATACAAAATCCACCCTGTATTTGACAAATTTTTGAGCTAATAGCAAAAAATATATTTTCCTCAAATATTTGTCCAATGTGTCCAACCTTAAGGCAATTTACCACAAGAATGTGCAGAAAGGTGTCAATTCTAACTCTCATTCAATTCACATCATGGATGCGGGGTCACTCATACTTTATTGCCATAACATTCATTTGTCCAAAAATGGTTACATATTTGGTAGGTCATAAATCAAAGTTTTTTTGACCCGGTCTATTGTACAGTGTAATCTATTAACTTTATTTAACAACATACACTATTTACAACTGCCGGAGTTACTATTAACATTCTGAGCACTGGCAACCCTATGTTTTTGAAATGAGTCTACTGATATTTTCATTGGAAAGTTTGCCTTTTTTGACCACAGCCTTATTCAGAACTATTTGCCAATTGATCGCCATTTTTTTTACTGTGTCGATTGAAAATTGAAATATATCAGACTTGTTGAAAATATTACAACCTCCTGACTAATTGCAAACATTCAAGACAATCTTGACAAACGTTGAAAATATTGAGATATTTTCGGCTTTCTATTAACGAAACATTTAACCCAACCCCTTTGTTGTTGGCCAGATTTGCAAATTATGAAAAAACTGATTTTGGTTACAAATAAAAATTACATCTTATTTGTTGTTTGCACAATTCTCCGTTATCCGACGTCGCATTTGGTTGATGTTTAATTTTCGTAATTGATGCAGTTTTTTTGTTTGCGCTGGCACACCGAATGAAATCAGCTAAAACAAAGATTTCAATTGTACTTTATGCTGTTGTTATTTTTTATGAGCGCACAGTATTGCAATCGGAGCACTGGCTGGATTCTGGTCTGCTGCTGCATGTGGCGGCACAGACCATTGTCGCTGCCTCTGTGGCTTTGAAGTCAAATCTATTTCGAGGAAAGATTCATAATTTTCGCAGCGAAAGGTTTTTGTTTGTCTGTCTGTAGAAAGTCTTGTTGGATAATATTTTGTGGGTACTGCAAAGCAATTACGTATTTAATTTTTGCTGTCGCCACAATTACAATAATGGACGAAAGAAAGTTCACGAAAGTTCGTGGATGTAGCAATCTCTTTTTTGAGGGGAAAGTTGAAGGAACATGCTGACGTTTGCAAACCAAAACGAAAATAAAGAGAATTAAATGCTTGGAACTTTAGCCCTTTTACTTTTAAATATGGAAGATTTGTTTGTTTCGCATAACTATATAAGACGTCAGTCGGCCAAGCCGATATATATATACCCTCACTCTCAAAGAACATGTGTATGGAAGGACTTAAAATTTGCTTATTGCCGGAGTATGTTTGGGGGAGGTACTAGAAGTTTATGCCAATTGGAATCAGCTTCCACATTTGTTAATAATTGAAAAAAAGATTAAATATAAAGTCATAGTGGATTTCAGGCACCGCTATAGGAGTTATAAAATATTTAATTTTGCCTAGGATAGACACAATTGTGTGGGAGGTACTAGCTGGGACGTGGCTAAAGCGTAAATATTTTTTGTGTTTAAAGTGATTATAAACTCATTTTCAAATATTAAATTCCAAATGATTTTGACTACCATATGCAACTTTGTGTGGGAGGTACTAGAAGGGGTGTGGCAATATGTGTCATATTCCATGGGAATGTAACTTCCTTTAAGCATTGCCAAATATTAAATTTCACAGTATTCCGATAATCTGTATAGAAGTTATAACAGCTTTAATTTTACGTAGTTTAGGGTGATTTGAGTGGGAGGTACTAGAAGGGGCGCGACAAACCCCGCCATATTGAGCACACTTAAAGTTATTATAAAAACATTATCAACTACTAAAATATAGCTGATTCCGACTAACCGTATGGGAGTTACATTAGTTTTAATTTAACATAAGAATACAGGTAATTTGTGTGAGATGTACCAGAAGGGGAGTGGCAATTTCGTCCATCTTCGAACTTAAACTAAGTTTGGGGAAAATATTACATTGGACAAAGTTTGAATTGATTCCTTAACCCCTTTCGAGAGTTATCATGAACAACAGCCAGCCAGACGGACATGGCTCAAACTTCTTAAAAAATCGTGAAACGGATTTGGTCCAAACATACTCAGGGTTTTAAGTCACTCCATCAATGCGTTACACTTTTTTCTGTCCCAAATGATATATACATTCCCTCTATAGAATGAGAGCATACAAAAATAGGTTACTTCGTTTTTGGGAGGTAATAGCTTTTTATATATAGAACCTAATATCATTCAAGTCGGATTTGATTTGACGAGCATTCAATTCTTGTGGAAGCGGAACAGAAATTCGAAAACATCGATTGTCAACCACTGTGCTTAGACGGATTTAAAGGGATCTTAGATGGGCCTAGGTCTGTGTCCTTACAGTTCATTCGTGTAACCAAAGTGCAGCTCGTAAATATGAACAGATTTGCATTACTCTAATCAGTCCAAGGTCTAACCCCCCACGAGCAAGAAGTGATTTGAAATAAGATCTCTTTCAAAAACAGTTTCAGATTTAGTTTAATTTAATGACAATCGTTTTGGAAATCCTCTTACATTTAACATTATCCTAAATTGAATTCTTTTCTCTTTTGAAAATCCCTGCTCAGCTTTCATTCAATTTGTCTGGCCAAAAGTTTCCAACAGACCGCTTGCACTATGGCATTATGTGGAACAGTCTATTAACTTTTACTGTATGAGGTGTTAAACCTTTTCCTTTTGCCCAGCCGAATTAATAGGAAAAAGGAAATTGTTTAAAAAGTTCTCTAAACCACCAGATTACGTGCTTTTAACGCAAATGTTTAAACTCTCTGGCCGAGAAAATCGAATCAATTATCCTTGTGCAGTGATATACAAGGCATTTTGGCATTTGAATGGTGGAAAATTGGGCAAAATACGATTCGACATTAGCTATAATTTCAGTTTCAACAAAAACCCGGATAAAACTTAATTTGGTAGCAATTACCTCAAGTGTTGAAGGAGGAGGGGCGGACAAGAAGTTAAACATGTTAAACATTTGTTCGGAGGAAACCATTTTGCCAAAAAGCAAAATTATTACAAAATAAAAATGATTGATGATTAGGACCTTACAGGACGAAAGGCGGAAATGGACAGTTATTTGCATACATAGCTTCACACAGCTGTGGGTGAAAATTCCAATTTGAATTTGAGCCAAAGTTTTGTTGCAAAAAGTTGTATCCTTTTTACTGTTGTTGTTTTCTCCAATTCCGTTTAGAAATAAACAACTGCTGCGAGAGCATTTGTTTAAATCCTTTCGCAAACTATAAAAGAATAACAATTGGTTTTGAACAATACCCCCCATAAGTTAAGCCAGTGGAGAGATTCAGATCTAGATCCACATACCACCACCCATTCATACATTCATTCGTTCGTTCACTCGCATGTAGCCAAGCGAGCAGTGAAAAGTTTTTATGCTCGTAACCGACAATAAAACACGCAAAGTTTTGGAAAAGCGAGAATTTCCCTATGTCCATGTTGGTTGCTGGCGGTGTCTGTGTTGGGGTAACTATGTTCTATGTTCTCGTATGTGAGGCTTTAAGAACATACTGTATTGAAGCGGAAACGGAAGTGTATTAAAGCCGGATATGGCACAAACACACACACACAACATCAATGGCAGTAGGAGTACTGTTTGCCGTTAATGTTCAAATACTCGCATATCCACACACACACACACATATTCACAGAGATTTCTGTTTGGTTTTGGTGGTAACACGGGAAGGATGTAGTTGTAGTTGGGACAACTGGAAAAGTTAAATAAACATGGCACACAAAAACCAAACTTTAGATACATTTTCTGGCTTGAATGAACGGTTAAATAAATACGATTGTTTTGCCTATGCTTGGCATGAAAAAATAAAACAAAACAAAAAATAACGAAACAGACAGGCCGTTGTTCAAAAAATATATATATGAAGGAGGAGAGGATTTATTTTGAAAAACTAAATTGTACATACATATGTCTACACTAAATATCAATGCAATAAATTAAAGAAATATAAATTTGCGTGGATAGTAGTTGGCATTTTTGTGCCATGATTATCCTTTAGGATGTTCCTATATTCACATAAGTTTTGAATTTTGCATATTTTCTGTTCACAGCAAACAAAATGCCACGAAATATTAATGCCACAAATTTCCGAATTCGGTACCGATTTCTTTCCGAAAAACGTATGAGAGGGTTGAGATTTGTCGAGGGAAATTCTTCTGTTTCTCCCGGTAAATCTGTTAGTTATGCGACCGAATTCGGAAGTCAAATCCTTGGAAAATTCTGAGGATATTAACGACATATGGAAACGAAATCTGAAAGTAAACTTCCAAAAATGTTGATATTCTTTGAAGACATGTCGTCTGATCGAAATCTTCACTACAATCACGTGAAAATCAGATAATTATACAGAAATATCTTTCGAAATCTTATTCACAGATGAGTCTTTTAAATATGAGTTTTCAAAGATGAGTCTGTCAAAAAAAGTAAAATTGAGTTAATTGCGTAGAAAGTTTTTCAGCTTTCCTATTCACTTTTTTGATGAATGCCGAAGAAACCCAGAACAGAGAGTCCTCAGCCAGAAATCTTTTATAATATGTGAAGACATTTCTGCACACATCAACCTTAATTATATAAAACTAGCAGTACCCGCTGCTTCGCACGCGAAAAAGCCAGGCATTTGTTATTAGTTTTATCCGTCTCTGTTTTAGGATAGTATTTATTTGATTTCCTTGATTCTTTCATGATTCTAGCTGTAATCCTAAAGTTGGTACATTTTTTATCCCTTTTTGTCCCGCTCTCCCCTTAAAAGTACAAATTTCGAAAAATCAATTTATGTTGCAAGTCTACGTTGTCAGAGGAATTTGCGCACCAAATTTCACGACTATAGCAGTAATATTTTAGTTGGTACTATTTTTATTCCTTTTTATCCGGCTCACACCTTATAGGTATACATTGCGAAAAAATCCATTTGGATTTGCGCTTCTAAGATGTCAGAGGAATTGACACACCAAATTTCACGACTATAGCTGCAATACTTAAATTAGTACCATTATTATTCCTTTTTGTAACTCGTAACCCTTAAAAGTACAAATTTCGAAAAATTCAATTTTATTGCGCTTCTACATGGTCAGAAGACCTTACATATCAAATTTCAAGATTCTAGCTGCAATACTTTAGTTGGTACCATTTTTGTCCCGCTCACCTCTTATAAGTACAAATTTCGAAAGATCCAATTTTACTGCGCTTCTACGTGAGCAGAATAACTTACATATCAAATTTCAAGATTCTACTTGCAATACTTCAGTTGGTACCATTTAAACTTACAAAGATAAAGATTCAAGACAAATACAAATTAAAAACATACTTCCAAAGTTGTGAGTCTTAAACTGTAAGAAATGTACGTGGAAATTTTTCAAGAAGATATCGACCTTCAGTTCATTCATCATTCTCTGGAACTGAACATTTCTCGCACTTCTTTTGAGAAAAGCCTCGGTGAGAAGGCTTATAAAGTTCAATTGGTCCAAAAATTGAAGCCTCGTGACTATCCGCGATGCGTTTTCGCTTCTCCCAATGTGGTAAAGATCGTTTGGCAGGAGATGAAGAATTTTAACGTGTTTTCATTTGAAGTTCATTTTTATCTCGGTGGCATTGACAATAAGCAAAATTGCCGCATATGGGGTTCAGAGAACCCACATGTGAATATTGAGAAGCATCCACATCGAGTCACTGTTTGGTGTGGATTTTGGGCTGGAGGCATCATTGGGCTATTTTTATTTCTTCGAAAATGAGCAAGGAGCCGCCGTCAACGGTGAACGTTACCGTGCCATGCTCAACGAATTTTTGTTTCCAAAAATGACATGGACGACATTCAGTTTCGACAAGACGGGGTCACATGTCACACAACTAACGCAACCATCGATACTTTACACACTGTTTTTGAAAATCGAATAATCAGCAGAAATTGTGATGTCAATTGGCCGCCTCGGAGCTGTGATTTGAGCCCTTTGGAATATTTTCTGTGAAGAGCCATTAAGGCTAGCTGTTACGCAAACCATCCAGAGATTGAAGCGTTGAAACATGAAATCTAAGATACCATTGCTGAGATTCGAGCCAGAACAAACGATCATGTACTGAAAAATTGGTACTGCCGAGTCGATCGCGGTTGTCATATGAATAATATTGTGTTCCATTATTAAATGACAAAGTTTCCACTAAAACCAGAAATTTGGAAAAATAATAATCAGTACATTATTTTATAGCTGATTCTAATTTAAAATGTTAAATGACCCAGTATGTTGGATGTCGCACCAAATGTTCAGTCAAAAAATGAAATTGATATATTAAATAATTTTTTAGAGTTGCCTAAACTACAAATGGTTCAATGTCATTGACAACTCGTGTGTCGTTTTTACACTTAATTGATTTAATTGATTGTTCTGCTTAAAGAATTTTCGTAGATTTATGTATTTTCGAATAGTGCACTTGATTTTCATCTTCATTTCAAAATAAATGTAACATTTTGTCATGTTCGGGCGCTCTACAAACTATACACCAAACATAGGAAACATGGATGCTTTAATTTTTTATCGAGTATTTGTTTAAGAGGACTTACAATTTTTGAGGGAGCATAACAATGCTTTGTACTCAGATTTTAATTTACTAGTCTAGTTTTCGTTCAAAAGCTATTAACATTTTCAATCCATCACTTTTTTGTAGGATTTGCATCCCGGGAATTGTTTCAAGTATAATAAAAATATAAATTTGTTGGTGATCTCAAAACTAATTATTTATATATACATTTCCATAACCCATCCATTTTTATTTTTTTCACACGTTTATACAAATTATAATTATACTAGCAGTAACCGTAATTTTCTACCAAGTTTTGAACAAAATATTGCAACCATTTATATCCTCGATCTCATGTTTCTAGATTCAGCCAGCCAGTTTATAATTTTTTGCACTTCTTTCCAAAAAAGTACACACTTTGAACAATCACATGTGTTTTTACTTCCCCTAAAAATATGTACACATTTATTCCTTGTTGTCCTGTATCCCCCTTTTAAGTACAAATTTTGAAATATCCATTTATGTTCCTCGTTTACGTAATTAAAGGATTGTACAGCATTTTTATCCCTTTTCGTCCCGCGCACCCCTTAAAAGTACAAATTGTGAAAAATCAAATTATTGCTCTTCTATATGGTCAGTGGAATTTACACACTAAATTTCACCATTCTAGCTGTAATACTAAAGTTGGTACCATTTTTATCCCTTTTTGTCCCGCTCGCAACTTAAAAGTACAAATTTCGAGAAATCCATTTGTGTTGCAAGTCTACGTTGTCAGAGAAATTTAAACACAAAATTTCACGACTATAGCTTAAATATTTTAGTTGGTACTTTTTTATCCCACTCATTGTTTATAAGTACAAAATTCGAAAAATTCGTTTAGATTTGCGCTTCTCGTTGTCAGTGGAACTTACACACCACATTTCACGACTATAGCTCCAATACTTTTGTTGGGACTACTTTTATCCCTTGTTGCTCACCCCCTATAAGAAAATTTCGAAAAAATCCATTTAGATTGCGCTTTACACACAGTTTACACTCCAAATTTCCCGACTATAGCTGCAATTCTTTGTACAAATTTCGAACAATCCAATTATACTGCGCTTCTACATGGTCAAAGGAATTTACATACCAAATTTCACGATTCTAGCTGTAATACTTTAGTTGGTACACCCATAATAAGTACAAATTTCGAAAAATTTATTTAGATTTACACTTCTACGTTGTCAGAAGAATTTACATACCAAATTTCACGACTATAGCTGCAATACTTAAATTGGTACAACTTTCATCCCTTTTTGTCCCGCTCTTCTCTTAAAAGTACAAATTTCGAAAAATCCAATTTTACTTCGTTTTTATATGGTCAGAGGAATTTGCATACCAAATTTCACGATTCTAGTTGTAATACTTTAGTTGATACCATTTTTATCCCTTTTTGTCCCGCTCGCCCCTTAAAGTACGAATTTCGAAAAATACCTCACCGAATTTCATGTTTATAGCTACTGCCGTTTAGTCAGGACGAATGTTCGATGTTTATCCCTTTTTGGGCCATTTTACGCCCTAAACGTACGAATTAAACTAAACTTAAAACTTTCTTTTCGACGTCTTAGTCGACGTCTACGTCATATTTGGGAATTACCCTGCAAATTCCATGACCCTGGCTTCAGCCGTTGGTCTGGGGGCTGGTCAATTATAAGTCAGTCAGTAACGCAACTCTTTTATATATATAGATAAATTCTATATAATTCAGATAATTTTTGCAAAATTTTCACCTATGACTATGTTACTTTAAATCCCATCCATATAAAAATTGAGAAAATTAAATCAAAACTAAGTGAATTTAAAATATTATTACTATATTTCTGTTTCGAATTGATGATGTGATTTTACTTTTTGCAATACAATTTTGTAGATAACGTAATTTCAAGAAATATCGATGTTCACAGAGTCATGCACCAAAAGCACACAATGGAAGTGCCGTAGTCCAATATGGATCTTGGGAAATGGAAGCAAATCGAAATTATTACCAAATAAAGGCATTTTGCACAATTTCATTTCATTAAGGCACTATTGTACGCAAAAGTATTTACGTCAATTTTGTTTCGTTTGCGATCTAAATTGTCATTGTTGCTGCCAAAGACCCGTGTTGTTGCAACCGAATTTTAATGCGATTTCAGGTATTGCCATAAATGCAACTACAGGTAACAACAACACTTCATGAGCAACTCGTGCACACAACAAGTGCGATTAGACAGACAGATAGTGAAAAACATAAACTCTAATGCTGCCATTCATTTGCTTAGAGTGCAGACAATCGAACCAACAGTTGTGGCTACAACAATAGCATGCGACGAAAAAAAACAACACAATTTGAAGAATATGTTGATACATTATCAGTTGATTCAAAATACAACCTAAAACACGGAGTGTTGTTTTTATTTCTATTTTATTGCGTCCGACTGTACAGAGATAATGGTCCATGACACTGCTGAGCGCTTATGCAAATGTAGTTCAGTCCAAACATTTGCATTCGTTTTGTTTGTATGTTTACCGCGCTGGGGATTTGAAATAATAATGTCCGCATTTAAACGATAAGCCCCAATCTGTCGTTTCCGTTTACCTCAGTTTTCCTCCTGTTCGGTTCGGTTCTGTGTTAAAGCAGATTTAGTTGTCAAGTTTGTGACGAACACAAACACCATAGGTGTTTCATATTTTCCTAACACCAAGTGACACGATTTTCATTTCGAACAGCCACTATTATTTGTGATCTGGTTTGGTGTTCGAAACGAAATAGGAAAATTGTTATTAAAAGTGTTTTAATGGTTGGGGTTTCTTTCATTTCATTATGCTCCGGCAATGGCAATTCATGATGCTCTGACGAAATTTTTTGACGCATCATTTAAACCCTATTCCTCCAAAAATAGTTTCCAAATCACCCTAATGTGTATGTACATCGCTGACGCCATCAACTATCTATAAATATAACTCTCGTACACGTTCCAACCCATTATTATCACTTTGTCAATAATTGGAAAATTACGTTGTCTTCATGGCGACATTAACAACGTTAACACGTTCGAACAATGTCTCCACCAGTTTATTTATGATAATCTGGTGACTTGTTTGGCACCAGAATACAAGACAAGACGGTGTGCTGTGTTAGTGGAAGTAGATATGTTAGCGTCATTGTCCACGATGTTGGTAATAATTATCGGTTTCATTTCGATAACACAGTATCAATTTAGACATCAATGGTCAAGTTAACAAATTAATATCTTTCTTATAAATGGTGGAGAAAATTATTAAATTATCTATGATCATGTGAAATTAGCTCATAACATCAAAATTGTATGGGAACACATCGAATGAATTAATCAAGATCATAGGACTTTGACAAATTTAAAACTTGGGACTGAAAATGGGTGCAATCGGTCAAGAGGAAAAAATTCTTCCCTTTTAATAAGGGCGTAAACGGGATATTAAAATGGAACAATCCAAACGGCTGAAGGCGTACATAATGTCATTTTTCGACTTTTAAGGGGAAAAAAACTGGGCAAAAACGATATTTAAATGGTGCCAATCAAACGGATGCAGCTACAGAAATTCGGTGTATATGTCGCTCTGACTGAGTAGACGAGTAAATCCAGTGATTTCCAATATTGGTACTTTTAGGGTGAAAATTGGGAAAAGGCATACCTACCAAATGACTGCCAGAATTTTGTACTAAAAAATAGAAAAGGGGGATAAAAAGGCACTAATCAAACGACTGAGATAAAATCACGAAATTCTTAATTTCGTGGTTGTTTTTAATATCAACATTTTCTTAATATGTTACTCCAAGTCTATGTAAAGTAGATAGTCTCTAACATAATACTGTGAAATGCACTCCATGGAGGACGAAAAAAATAATTTTGTTAAAAAAAAACTAATTTAGCTGGGGGCTCATTACGTAATTTCAAAATTATCGTGTCCTTCTGATGATATGTATAATAGTTTTTTGACAAAAAACAATTTCGAAACTTCAAATTCAAAATTTTGTTTTCAAACGTGATATTGAACGATACTTGGTACGAGAGAAAATCAAAATCGTTTCAAATATCGTTCATTATTATAAATTTTACAACAAAAGTTTTGAATTTGAACATATGAAATTGTTTTTTTTGTATGGCAATTATTGTTTGGGGTTTCCCGGACTTTTTTCATTTCCCGGGAAAACGGGAATGCAAAATTTCATTCCCGGGAATGTTCAATATGGTTTAAAATATCAACATTTAATAACTGGTGTTTTTTTTTCAATACTGTCATATTAAAATTAAACATGAATGTTTTTGTCAAAATATTTTACAAATTATTTTTCATTTTACAAATATTTTACTCTACACCTTTTTAAGATTATATTCGGATCATACAAATTTATATTGAGAAATGTAAATTCATATTAGGGACATATAAATTCATAATGGGTAATGTAAATTTATAATAGGAACATGTTAATTCATAATGAGATATATAAAATCATAATTCATTGAGAACAATTAATTCATAATAGGAACATACCAATTCATAATGAAATATACAAGTTTGAAATTAGAAAATCCAAATTTATAATCAGAAAATACGTTTTCATATTCATAAAATATGAATTCAAAATGAGAAAATATAAAACCATATTGGGAAAACGTAAATTTATAATGAGAACATTGATAAAATATGTGTTTCTACGAAAATATCCATAGAAAAACGTACATACATAGCTTCGATTATAAATTTTACAGTTCCTGATTATGAATTTATATTTTATGAATATATATTCCTAAATAAGAATTTATATTTTCCCATTATCAATTTGGATTTTCTTATTTTGTATTTATATATCTCATTATCAATTTGTATGTTCTTATTATGAATTTATATTTCTCAATATGAATTTACATTTCACATTACGAATTTACATTTCACATTACGAATTTACAGTGCTGATTATGAATTATCATGCTCCTATTAGGAATTTCCTGTTATGAATTTACATTTCTCATCGTGAACTTACATATTCCGATTATAAATTACATTTTCTCATTATAAACTTGAAAAGTTGTAGACTAATCGCCAGAATTGGACATTTATATCGCAGGTAGAAGTGACTGAAACCTACACTAGATTCAAAATTGAAAACGATTAAGGAAAAAATAAGTCATATGACGGAGAATGTTATAACGCATTTAATTTAGAATATTCATTCGTCTGGAGACAAAAATATTTTATAGAATCAGGGGGGAATATTCTAAACTGTAAAAACAATAGAAACATAAAAAATTATTATTAATTTAATACATTCATAAAAATGAAAATAATAGTCCAGTCATTAATTCTTACAAAGGGCCATTTAAATACACAGTAGCATATATTTATATTCCTATTAGATTTCACTTGAAAGTTTCCAGGCGAACAATTTTTATTGTATTCCTATTTTTAGACCATTTCTTTCTGGCTACATATGTAAAGTAAATTATTCTTGAAGATGATATTCACCTCGATTCTTCGACATGATATTTTTATTTCACAATAAAGATCCTGCAAATAGCCTCACAAAAAGTTTTTATTCTCCTAGCTGGGTTTCGCATAAAATAACTATTTAGCGAATTTAAAAAGTTTTGTTTGTAGTAATATAATATAAACAAATACTCAACAAATACTCATTATTGTCAGTAATGTAAATACATATATGAATTTGAAATACATCTAAAAATTCCAATTTATATAGTAACATTAAATTATTGATCAACATAATAAATAAATAATTTTTTTAATATTTCCCGTATTCCCGGGAAATTGAAAATTTTTTCCCGGGAATTCCCGGAAAAATTTGGACGGGAATTCGGGAATTCCCGGACCCCAAACCCTAATGGCAATATGTTAACACAACTATTATACATAATTACCCTCATGACACAAAAAAAATCATAAAAATAGAAAATGTCGGAAAAAAGTATTCTATCTTATTTTTTAATAGTTAACATTCTAATGCAAAAACAATGTTATATGTAAAAAACTATGGGTAATTATAGAATATACTCTTTGTAGACGCAAGAGATTTTTTAAAATTACGATTTTTTATTTTTGTTTAGTAATTTCGAAACCTCCTAGATAGCACTCGTGCACAGTCAAAGGGAAGGGTGTTTGTTGAATTTCACTATTTTAGCTGAACTCTCTTTATATGTAAATTTTAATCATTTTCTACCCGGTTTCGAACAACAAATTACAACCTCATAGCTTTTATATTCTCGATCTCATGTCTCTAGAATCAGCCGGACATTTTATAACTTTTTTGCACCTCTTTCACAAAAAGTAAACGTTTTGAAAAATCATTATAGGTAACATCTGTACTCGCTTCTTCCCTAAAACCATGTAAATACTTTATTTGGTGCCACGTTTATCCATCTTCGTGCCGCATCCTACGTATAAGTAAAATTTTTGAAATATCCATGTATGTTCCGCGAAATATCCATGAAATATCCATGTATGTTCCGCGTAATAAAAGGGATGTACAACATTTATATCGCTTTTTGTTCAGCGCACCCCTTAAATTACAAATTTCGAAAAATAAATTTTACTGCACTTCTACGTGGTCAGAGGTTTATACATATCAGTATTCACGATTCTACTACTTTATATAGTTAGTTGATAATCCCTTTTTGTCCCGTACAAATTCCAAAAAAAATATTTATGTTACGCGTCTATTTCACTATCCTAGCTACATTACTTTAGTTGGTACCATTTCTATACCTATGTGTGCCGCACACTCTTAAAAGTACAAAAATGTATTTATATTGCGCTTCTATGTGATGAGAGGAATTTACATACCAAATTTCACCATTCTAGCTATAATACTTCAGTTGGTAACATTTCTATACCTTTTTATCCCACTCGCCCCTTAAAAGTACAAATTTCGAAAAAGCATTTATGTTGCAAGTCTTCGTTGTCGGAGAAATGTAAATATCGATTTTCACGAATATAGCTGCATTACTTAAATTGGAACCATTGGTATTATCCCTTTATGTCTCTTTCCTCCCTTTCATGGTAAGTGCAAGGCATACACCGAATTTCATGTTTCTAGCTACTGCCGTTTACCCAGGACGAAGTTTCGATGTTTATCGCTTTTTTGTCCCATTTCACCCTAAAAGTAAGAATCTCGTAAAACCCGCGTCATATTTGGGAACTATCCTGTAAATTCCATGACCCTGACTTCAGCCGTTTGGTCTGCGCGCTGATCAATGATAAGTCAGTCAGTAATGCAACTCTTTTATATAAAGGGTGATTTTTTAGCTATTATCTTTTTGGCAACACTGGTTTAAACAGCTGACGCACGTTTCGTGTTTTGTTTCACTGTCAAATATCTTCAGTTTGGTCTATAATTTAACCATGAATCGTCTTACAAACGACCAACGCTTGCAAATTATTGAATTTTATTATCAAAATGCGTGCTCTGTTAGGAAAGTTCATCGCGCGCTTCCATTTTATGGTCAGTTTAATCGACCCACTGAAGCGGCTATTCGGGCTATTGTGACTAAATTTCGCACCAAATTTACATTGATGGACATTAAACCACCAACACGCTTACGTAGAGTGCGAACTGAAGAAAATATCGCAGCTGTATCGGCCAGTGTTAATGATGACCATCAATTATCGATTCGTCGCCGTTCGCAGCAATTGGCCCTCTGTTACTCAAAAACGTGGAAATGCCAAAATTGGACTAAGCGGATGGACCATTTGAGGCGCAGTCAAGGTCAACGTTTGCATGAAATAATCTTCAAACATTAAATTATATGGACCGTACAATCGATTCAAATAAAGATTTCATGAATTTTTCTGAATTAAATGTTTTTTTTTTTTGAAAGTTTTGGAATCTTAACGAAGAAAACAAGGCATTTTTAATGAGAATCTGTGAACAAATGTATAAGTAATGACCCTTATGTAAGTAAGTAAGGAATTTTAAAAATCGTGTGTCATTTTTACGAAGTTTTTGCTTAAATGGATTTAGTCATATGTGAAGACGAAATGTTCTGCTGTAAAAGGGCCACAATTTCTACATTTACAAATAGCATCGTTTATCCATATCTCTTTTACACGTAATAACTGTTTTTGGCGTTAGAATGTTAGCTATTAAAATATAAAACAAAATACTTTTCTCCGACTTTTTTTCTATTTGTATGACTTTTTTCGTGCAAAAATAGACTTTTTTTCGAAAAAAAATTCCTATATTTTTGACAACTGTCTATGTGAATGTATAATTTACAATATTTGTAGCCATCATGAGTACCTTTAATTTAACATATAACCTGGTGCTATCGGACTTATATTTCCAAAATTAGAGTAGAAATATTTAAGGTAACTTCGCCAAAAATTGGAATTTTAGTAAAAAAAAAAAAATAAAAAAAATATCATAAACATTTTTTTATATCGCTTACGAGTTTAGAAAGCCAAAATACTTTTTTTTAGCTGATATATCATTTCTTTAAATATTGTAATAAAGTATACAATATTTGAAATTTGCGTTTTATACCAAAACTACATTTTACGTGATCTTTGGGACAACGCTTGTAAGGTATGTTCAAAAATTACATGAAAATGGAGCTTCTGTTAATATTTAATACAAAACTATTTTTCTCAGCAACGAAACGCAACCACTGTGCCAACACAAAAAAAAATAAAAAAATTATCATAAACAGTTTTTTATATCGGTTACGAGTTTAGAAAGCCAAAATACATCAGGAAATGTTAGACATGACCCTTCCACAAAATTCAGCGACATGTTGACAAAATGATCACGATAAGTTTTTAGCTGATATATCATTTCTTTAAACATTGTACTTTATTACAACGAAACGCAACCACTGTGCCACCACAAATTGAATAAACAACAGTTATTGTTTACATATTTTTTATACTCAAGCGATTTGTTGTTGCTCTAAATATTTCCACTTTTCCAACATTCGAATAAATCTGTTTCTGGTGTTTTTTTTTTCTTCTGTATAAAAATTCAATAAAATATTCAACATAAATACAATTGTCTGTGGTGCGTGGTGTTGCACTCGCGTACATGTCTGCTTGGTTAGTTGTATGAATTCGTTTTTCAATGTGTTCGCCACCTCCAACGACGACTGCAACAAATGCAGTTTTTCATAGTTTTTGCAGTCAATTAAATTCAATTTGTTTTATTGTGGCATACAACGGACGCGGCGCACAGCACAGCGGCACAAACGGATGTACCCGTTTGTGTCGTTGTTGTTTGCCGCTGTTGATTTGTTTGTGTCCATTTCAGAGGAAAAGAGCCGCCGTGGCCGCCTATCTGTTCTATCCATCGCCCGAATGCGGACGCACCAGCATACAGTCTATGTCAGAAGTGTGAGGGAGCGAGGGGAGGGGAGTTGGTGGAGGGGGTTTTGGGGGAGTCCGTCAGGCCCAGTTGGCGTCATTGGTATTTTATTCAGCTGTAAATCATTATGTGCATTTTCATTACAAATGCAACGCGTTGGGGAATTCCGCGGAATTTTGTGGCTTTGCTTTTGTTTCCAAATCGGGGGGAGAAAACAAGAAAAGAAGAAAATCTGACACAATTTAAATGCCCATTATCCGGTACCATTCATGGTATACGGTGGTGGCATTACAATACAGCAGCTAGTGACTCCTCGTTTATTTAATGGTTGGACTTACCACTTGTTAAGTTGTTGTCGAAATCGAAATCGAATAAATGTTGAATGCCGGTTTCACAGCGGAAATTGTTTTTCAGAAAATAATTACCTGTAAATAAAAACAGAGGGTGAAAATTCAGTTATATGGCATGTTTTTTTCTTCTATTTATTTATTTATACAGCTTTTTTAATTGGATAGGAAAATAATAAACAATGAGTTGAGTGCAGATGGTGATTAAAAATATGTTTTCAGACTCTTTGAAATGCCCGCGCTTTTGAATACTTTAAACATTTTTAATATTTGGAAAAGAAGACTGCGAATACTTTGATATAAATGTTAAATTTATGATGTTTATGAACATGGAAACTGGGACTCCATATCATATCGGTTAAGTATATTAAATATCAGTTAATTGTGTTTCACTATCATGGATAAGTTTAAATAAATGGCAATTTATTTTCCAATATTTCGCAATCCGCCGGTTAGCATCATAACAACATTTCTAAATTTAACAAAAATCAAATATAGAAACTGCGATGCTAACGAAGATCGGAGAATTAAATAAAAGGTAAAATAAACCCAAAAGAAGACCACAAACTGAACAAAAAACATTTATTTTAATTTTTTCGTTTACTTTATTTTGGTCTGTAATCAATATTTGATTTGAACTGCGATATTCTCAAGGTTCAAGACCATTTTGCATATATATATTTGAAAGTCTTCGTCTGGTGGCTCCGCAGCGAATTTTTTAAGCTTCTCATTCGTTTGTGAGAATCGTTTACTTAAGGAGGCCGGGTATGTTGTTGAAAAGTCGCTGCGAATCCACCTGACGAAGACATTTACATCGAAAACAACGACCTATCGGGTCGACCAAAAGTAGCGGCAATCCCAAAAATGATCATTCAAATTTCCGATATCGTTTTGAAAGATCGACTACTGAAAGTACGTGGCATCGTCCAATATGAATATGGAGTATCTATAGTACTATGCAAAATTCTCCGAAGGGCTATGTACAACATTTTCTAATGTATTTTGGCTGTATAAATTTATTTTATAAAACTTTTTAAATATATTCTTTATAGCAATTGGAAGATATGGATGTAGACGATATGTGCTTTCAACAGGGCGGTGCCACTTGCCATACACTAAAGAAACAATGGCTCTTTTGCGCGAGAAATTTGGGATTATTTGAAAGAAAAGGTGTACGTCGATGAGCCAGCAACAATTCAAGAGCTAAAGGATTAGATAATTCGGCACACTAACGGCATATAACCTCAATTATGCCTCAGCGTCATCGAAAATTTGGACCATCGGATGGAGGTGTGCCGCAGAGGTCGCGGCGGCCATTTGGCCGAAATTTTGTTCCATACATAATTGAACCATACCAATATTATCATAATAAAAAGAAATGACAATTATTTCCTAAATAATTTGTGTTTTATTCAATATCAACATCGGCCCTTAAAATTTAACCACCCTTTACAAAACCGTGCGATAATTTTACATTTATTTTGTTGGGCAATATATATGTGAAACTAGAGATCGTTTGCAGTAAAACTGTGCACTCAATTTTTCATTTGGTAATCTTTGCTCCTTTTTACAGGACTTTTAATTTCAAAAGGATATAGATGTTTAAATAATATATTTTCATACTTCAACATGTCATGCAAAGGCGATATGGGTATCAACTGAAAGAAATCAGAATATCTGTTAAAAATACTTTAATACTTTACTGATTACACAGTTTTTCTACATATTATCTCTTGTTTCATGTGTATATGGTCAAGTTCAGGTCCAAAAATATTATCGCACGGTGTAACATTTTCTGATGTGTTTTGCCTTTCTAAACTCGAAAATATCATAATTTAATGCTAATTTAAAAACTACTAAAATTCCAATTTTCGGCGAAGTTACCTTAAAATTTCGCACTCTCATTTTAAAATATAAGTCTGGTTATATGTTAAATAAGATGATGGCTACAAATATTGCGAATTACACTTACACATAGAAAAAGTGATTTGACAACAGTTTCAAAAAATTTTGAAAAAAAAGGAAAAGACATTTTGTTTTATTTTGTGTTTAAATGTAAAAAATCTATGAATAAATATAGAAGTTATGATACTCCTTGATTTTTTTAAATCATATTTTTTATCTTTTGTTTAAACAGCGCGAAAAATCCATTTACCTTGTTGTTTGAACACATTTTTTTTGTGTCATAGTGTAATCTTCGGTATCAGCATATATAAAGTGTGCTTTTTTAAAAGCTATAGGAAAGTTAAAAAAAACACATAAAATTTAGAAAAATGCACGAAATCTTTATTTGAATCGATAGTACGGTCCATATAATTTAATGGGACTCAAATGGTCCATCCACTTAGTCCAATTTTGGCATTTTGAGTAACAGAGGCCCAATTGCTGCGAATGGCGACGAATCGATAATCGAAGGTCATCATTAACACTGGCCGATACAACTGCGATATTTTCTTCGGTTTGCACTCTACGTAAGCGTGTTGGTGGTTTAATGTCCAACAATGTAAATTTGGTGCGAAATTTAGTCCCAATAGCCCGAATAGCCGCTTCAGTGGGTCGATTAAACTGACCATAAAATGGAAGCGCGCGATGAACTTTCTTAACAGAGCACGCATTTTGATAATAAAATTCAATAATTTGCAAGCGTTGTTCGTTTGTAAGACGATTCATGGCTAAATTATAGACCAAACTGAAGCTGTTTGACAGTGAAACAAAACATGAAACGTGCGTCAGCTGTTTAAACCAGAGTTGCCAAAAAGATAATAGCTTAAAAAATCACCCTTTACATTAGGATGGGTCACGAAAATAAATTGCAGCTGTCACCCCCAGAAATTAAGTTTTGATTGTTTAATCATGTTTTTCCCGTGTAATTTTCTCCAATTTTTTCTGTGTTAATAGACCCTCGGAAACACTATAAATAAAAAATTGTATCCTTGTCTAGAATAACTCATTGGTCGTATTATTGGACGTTTATATTGATTTGTTTTTGTTTTTAAAGGTGATAATAAATATCATATTTCCTGGAAACATTTTGTAAGAGATGCTATGACAAAATTAATAGAAGGAATCAATACCTTTCGAATGAAACCTATGTTATTTTTGAATAATTTTGGGCAACTGACCTCCCCGATAGGTCCTCTCCAAAAGTGGCAATTTTTCAGTAAAGAGAAATGTTTAATTCCAAAAATACAAATCGCAAAACAGCGATTAGAAATTATATTTATTATATATTTTTAGCTCTTTATATATTGATTTCATACTCAAAAATGATTACCATATACCTTCGGTGAATAGAGAAATGGCGACCATTTTAGTAAAAAAAATCACAGTTTTAATAAATTTTCCCCACAAGTAACCCATTATTTTCGCAGAAGTTTTTTATACATAATCCCAAAATTTCATTACAATTATTTAAATTTTCATTCCGATATCCGATTTTTGTAGAAATTTCCTTTCACTAAATTTCACAAATGCCACGAAAATGTGGGGAACGAACATAGCAAAATAAACAACTTTATTTACCATTAACGAATCATAATTAAATGTTCTTTTGAAGTGCCACCTCCCATCTCTTACCTACGTAAGGGTGATTTTGCTAATTTAATAAATTAATACATTTAGATAAAGCTTATGCTCAGACCTCCATGGTATGAGCGGCCACTTACGGCCATCTAGACAAACATTGTATATTCCCATGCCCATTTCATAATTGTCCATATTCATAATTAAATATTCGAGTTCCCTTATAAGAATAATGAATGGAAGCTAGCCTCAACCTGCTGTTGACTGCTTCTCCTACTCCCCACTCCTCATTCCAGCAAACAATGAAACACTTGACTTGTCATTATAAATAATCATAATGATATTTTCATTTTCAGTTTTGTTCCCGAGCTGGTTTGTGTGGATTTTTGCGTATGATGGATAAAATAATTACAATTATTCTCGAGAATGAGAACCAAATGTATGAAGGGGGCGACGACGACCAAGAGAAACAATAATAAAATATCATCAGACAATAATGTTATTGTTGTAGCACGAGCACCATAAGCCTAGTTAACCACAAACAAAAGGCAACATATGTATGTGTGTGGCAAGGACACATATCCTGCAGCCGCAAGGACAACAATAATATGCGAGCAACATGAAAATGATTGTGTTAAAAATATGTCTTAACAACCCTCACCCGCACACACACATACGCGCAGAGATAAAACCACAATGAAATGAAACGACAGCATTCCACCATAAACTCAATGAATTTTAGTAACCCCCTCACGGAAAGTGCTACAATGTTGATTCACCCAGTGAAACTATGTATTGGTTATATTTATGGAGATACCCCATTTTTCGAATTTTGTAGTTTTTAGGCAAAACGGAGCAAAATGATGTGAAATATCGTACCAATGGCAACATACAAATTTATTTTTTTTTATATTTTTTTACTAAAATTAAAATTTTCGTCGAAGGTACCTTTAATACCGAAATACCTACTTTTTGTAAAAAATATCGATCTTCCAAATTTTGCTATTTAAACGTGAAGAGCTTTATTACATCTTTGGTGTCTTTTCGTAGAACATTTTAATTGTTAAATGTCCTTTTTGAAAGGATTTATTTTCTCGAAAAGGGATCAAAGGGACCCACAAAGAGAAGAGCTAGAGGGTTAAGAACTTCCAGAGAAGAACTAGAGGGTCCTCATAAAATTTCACAATATAGTTCTGACTATAAGAATTCTCTCAGACATTAACTTGCAACACTTTTGTCGCTTAGTATAATGCTCCCCTTTGACCAAAAAATAAAAACTTTGAGACACTGCAAAATGAAACTCAGACCAGCTGGACTATAAGTTTATTCTAAAAACACACCCTTTCAGAATTATAGGGTCGCTACTCTGTTGGGCTATACATTTTCTAAATACACTATACAAAAAAATTGGCGAAGGGCTATCTATAGCATTTGCTGATGTATTTTGACTTTCTAAACTTGAAAACGATATTTGTAAGGTTTATGAATAATTTTATTTTTTTAATAAAATTCCAATTTTATTTTTAATATTTGGACTCTCATTAAAGAAATATAAGTCCGATTTCACTTATATGCCTTTCCAAAGAAAGGTTATTCGCTACAACTGTTGCGAATTTCACTTTGACATAGAAAAACTGATTTATGAACAGTCTTCTAAAAATTAAAAAAATGATTTTTTTGTTTGAAAAAACATTATTTTATTCAAAAGATTTGAAAAAATTGAAAAAATAAGATTTTGTTAAAAAAAATTCTGACACGAAGACAATCATAAAAAACTGAATATATATACTTCTAAAATAATATTCTTACGCTGAAAACAATGTATTTTTTATTATGATTTTTTAATTATGATTTTTATTTGTTTATAAATAACGCAAATACCCTCTACAGATTAGATAAAATAATATTTAAAATTTATCTGGTAATAGCTGAAATATTTATATTTTTAGCGAAGAACCAATGCCTACTAGAAGAAAATCTATTTTTTAGCTTTATATAGGACAAAATAGTTTTTCTAGATTTTTTCTGTTCATTTTTCCTTTATTTTATTTTGGCTTGTTATATTTATAAATAATTTCAACTGGGATACAAACGAAAAAAACTAAAAAATAATTTTTTCGAAAGAGAAAATCGCAACATTTGTAGACGGATGAATTTTTTCTTGTCCCCAAATTATGCCTAAGTATTATGCCTATCGACCAAAACAAACAGAAAATATATTTTAAAAATAGAACGAAATATTTTTTTAAGATTTTTTCTTTTAATTTTGTCCTTTGTTTTATTTCGGCCGGTAATCAATATCTGATTTTAAGTGGGATATTGTCCTGGCTCAAGGCCAGCAAAAAAAGATTTAAAAATGTAAAATTTTTTGGAAACTCACAATATTTTAAGGCAGGTTTGTCAGATGAATTTTTTTCCTTGTCCTCAAAATTGCCATGAATAAGTAAGTAAGCTTCAGTCAGCTATACCGACTTATATATACACTCACTCTCAGAGAACATATATACGGAATATATAATGAATTAAATTTAACGTAGGGCAGGATAATTTGTGTGGAAGGTACTGGTGGTTCGTATCACATGGTCGCAGCTTCCACATTTATAAAACAATTGTAAAAACATGATCAAATATCAAATCATAGTGGATTCCATGCACCAGTATAGAAGTTATAAAGGATTTAATATTACCTAGGATAAGAGATAATTGTGTGGGAGGTGTAAGAAGGGGCGTGGCTAAAGCGTAAATATTTTTTATGTTTAAAGTGAAATGACTTTGCTCAAACACCTTAAAAAGTCGTGAAACGGATTTGGTCCAAACATACTTAGGGTCTTAAGCCACTCCCTCAATGCGTTACACTTTTTTTCTGTCTCAAATGATAAATACCCAATTATCCCCAAATATAAAATAGTTTTTTTTTCTAAGAATTCGACCATAAAAAAAAAACAATTTTTGAATGATTTGTTGATTCGTTAATAACCATGGAATATTTGGATCATTTTTGTACCCAAAATAGTCATGAAAAATCTCTAATTATAAAAGAATTGTTTTATTTTAAAGAATTCGACCGAAACAAAAACAATTTGTGAATAATTTGTCGATTCGTCAACAATCAGGGAATATTTTGAACATCCTATGACGTGAACAAGCTCCTTATTCAATACTTGATGCGTACATAAATTTTGTTAAATTGTAAGTAGTTGTAGTTTAAATGAATAAATAATCATTTCAGTAATCATTTAAATTTTAGTAAATATTTTTGTGTGTGTTTGTTTTCATTCATTTCGAAGGCAGTTTTCTTTTTCATATCTTTATTATAATTTCTTTTCTGACTTGCAGACCAAGTTCATGATGAAGGTAGTGAATAATAAATGTCACCGATACATTTGTAAATAAATCTGTATTCCCAATTCAAATTATACACTTAATATTTTTCAAAGTGCTTCGAATATCCCCACAAAATCCCCAAAATATTTTATGAAAACTCTACAGAAATCTCCTGTCCCCATTTCATATTATTTATCATTTGACCATCATAAAATCCCTATGGTTGAGGTCAAATCTGCACACCTGTTTGTCTTTAATTGAACATATAAACGGGGGTGATCGGACCAATATTTCCAAAATGAGACTACAAATATTAAACCGTACGACAATTTAAAAAAATCGTTACAATTTTAAAAATCGTCGGCCAGCCGACACACTGGCCCTCAGACTTAAGCAAAATACCTGATTTAATCGACTTCGCTATAGTCAAGAATATAAGACGTGATCAAAGTTCCATATATACTTCATTCGATCTCTCTTCTGATCACTCCCCTTCAATTATGACATTGTTCAATATCAAGTCAGAAAATGAGAACGAAGTCCATAACTTTCCTAACAGACGCACGAACTGGATGAAATACAAAAAGTATGTTAGTACACATATTCCTCAGGACATTTGTTTAAAATCTGAGGATGAAATAGAACATGCCGTTAACCTCTTTACTGATATTGTGAACAATGCAGCTAAGGTGGCAACACCGAAAGACATTAATGGAGGTGGCAACCCTGCAAACTGCCCAATGGATATTGAAGCCCTTATTAGAGAGAAAAGTAAGCTTAGAAGGGAATGGCAGAGATATCGCTCCCCAACTCTGAAGTGTCGACTCAAGCATTGTCAGAAAAGATTAACGTCTGCCCTTAAGGCAAAGGAGGAACCTGCCCTCAAAATCTTCCTGCAGAATTTAGATCCAACAGAGAGAAGTGAGAAGCCCTATTGCGCATGAATCCCCGCTACGCCTTCAGAATGGCAGTTGGGCAAAAAGCACTGATGAGAAGGTCAATGCATTTGCCAACCACTTGGAAGAGGTATTTACACCAAATAGTGGACCATCTTCTGTCAATCCGCCCGAGATAGACGAAATGGTCCCTCACCCACTGCGTCTCAGGTTTAAAATCATAGAAGAATCTATTAAAGACCTCGAAACTAAAAAATCCCCTGGTAAGGATGGAATTACAGCGAGAATGATTAAAGAGCTTCCTCATTCAGCAATGAAAACTATTCTATTTATCTTTAATAGTATTTTGCGTACGGGCTACTTTCATCTTGGAAGAGGTCTGAGATAGTAATGATTCCAAAACCCGGAAAGGACTTAACTCAGGTTAAGTCATACCGTCCGATAAGTCTACTGTCGATATTGTCAAAAATGTTTGAGAAAATTCTATTGATGAAGATTACACCATACATAGAAAATAGCGGAATTATACCCGATCACCAATTCGGGTTTCGTAAAAGCCACAGTACCATAGAGCAAGTACACCGTATTGTTACTGTTATTAGAAGGGCGTTTGAGAACAAGCAGTATTGTTCCGCCCTCTTCATAGACATTTCCCAGGCGTTTGACAAAGTTTGGCATGATGGACTTGTGCATAAAATAACTCGTTTGCTGCCAGATAACACACACAAATTGCTCAAAAACTATTTAACAGATAGATCGTTTGAAGTAAGATTGAAAGGCAAATTTTCTAGCCCTAAGAAAATAACTGCAGGCGTCCCTCAAGGTAGTATTCTGGGACCCATCTTGTATATCTTATATACGGCAGATATGCCGACGAGTTCTCTTACACATACTTCCACGTTTGCAGATGACACTGCTTTCGTTAGTGTCCACAAAGACTCAACAATTGCGTCTTATCAATTGCAGTCACACGTCCGTGTGCTTCAAACGTGGTTAGTGAAATGGAGGGTAATGGTAAATGCAACAAAGTGCACACATGTCACGTTTACCCTGAGAAGAGACACTTGTCCACCAATTGATATATTTAATAACAGTATACCTCAAAAGGCAAACGTAAAGTACCTTGGAATTCATTTGGACCGCCGCCTTACATGGGCATACCATATTGATTCCAAAGTAACCCAGATAAAGCTGAAATTGCTACAGCTACAATGGCTTATTGGACCACGGTCTGCTCTAGACCTTGAATATAAAGTCCTTATTTACAAATGCATTATAAAACCCATATGGACATATGGTATCCAGCTTTGGGGTTCAGCGTGTGCATCCAATGTCGATAAGCTACAGAGAAGCCAGTCAAAAATTCTACGATTGATTACGAACGCCCCTTGGTACATCAGAAATGGAAACATTCATAAGGACCTTAACATCCCAATGATCAAAGAAGAAGTCAAGAGATACTGCCGGAGCTACGTTTCTAAGCTACACATCCATCCAAATACACTCGCTCGAGAGCTGCTAGATTATGAAGGACACAGCCGTCTGAGGAGAAGAAATACCCTAGATCTAGTTTAGAATTTTGAATTGTCACAATGCTAATGTAATATTTTGATAAAACTTTTATTACATACTTTTGCAAACTCTTGCTGGTTATATACCGTAAATAACCTTTAGAATAAGAATCCTAGGTTAAGATTTGAATACTTATTGTTATTTTCACAAGTTATGAAAGATACAATAAAAAACAAAAAAACGTAAAAAAAAACAAAACTTGAACCGGATGATAGACGTATGAAAATATAGGCAACATAGGCCGTTTTTAGTTTTTCATGTCCTCATCATTTTGCCCCATCGCATCACAAAAATTCCAAATGATACAATTTTTCAAAAAATATTTTAATTACTTATTCACACCATTAGTGTCAAATTAAAGAGGAGAATATCTACTAAAATACTTTAAATATCTTGCTTCTGTTAGTTCAGCATTAACATCCATTTCAAGGTTATCCTTTATTTTTTTAGTTTATTCATATCTTGTTTTTTTTTTAAGAGACAAAACTTTAAATGGTTATTAATACTAAACTAATACAGATAGAAGTTTGAAATTGAAAGTAATATTGACTGTTGATTGAGTGTTATAGGAACTTTAGTAAAAATTAAAAAAATATATTCATAAAAAACTTTTTAATATCGTTTTCGAGTTTAGCCAAGCCAAGATACATCAGAAAATGTTAGACACAGCACAATTTTTGCACTATGCAGCAATTTAATACTAAAGTAACATCTCCAGAAACTTTTCGCTGGGTAGTATCGAAGGAAAATGGGCGCATATGATTTCCAACAACAACAAAAATATATATAAACCATGTAAGTGATCATCTATTGTTAGAAGAATAAAAGATTACCAAGAAGCCTCATACACCCCCCAAAGAATAATTCCATGAAGTAAGCAGAACTCTATTCACAAACAATGTAGACGACTATCCCCAATAACAAAGCCAATAAAATGGAATTTGAAGACGAAATCAAGCGATACATGTGTTAAGCGAATAACGCATCGAACGATGTCTTGTGTTTGAACAGAATAAAAATGGCAAAACAATAAAAACGATACAACAGCGAACAGTGAAAAGGAAACGGAAACAATTTTATTGGCTTTTAAGGAAACGGACGAAGGAGGTTTTTGGGTAAATAAAGAGCAGACGCATCGTCATGCCGATGAATAATGAACAACCAATGTAGAGAGAAGTCAGTGTTTCTTTATTTTTTCGTTTTGGCGAAACATTGCTTCATAAAGGGACGCGTGATAAGAAGGGTCACATAAAATCTCAGTGTTTATATGGCAAATATACAGACATACACGCCGCATAATGGAACTCACTTAAAGAATTTAATTTCGCCATTTTATTAATGAATTTATTATTATTTAGACAAACAACTACAATGTGTTCGGTATTATGAGCACTAGGCTGGGTCGCCGTCTATACAAATAGAAAAACAAGTTCCAGTCACCCCACGAAAATAAAGTTTGGATTGTATAATGATGATTCGCTAAATATTTCGTTCCTAGATCATGCCATCTGTGAGCTAAACGCTCCTGAAAATAACCCTAAAAATCACTTTTTTCGGGTGTATTTTTTTTGGGGTTACATTTTTTCCCAAATTCTGTTCTGAAATAATATATCCTTGAAAGCACTTTAAGTATAAGCTTTGATTCTTGTCCTAGAGTAACTTATTGGACGTTTATACTGTTTTTTGGTGGATTTTCACAGTGACTACAGAAAACTTTTTCGTATTTGTTGTAGTATTTTATAAAAAACAAATAGCTGCTTTCGAATGATGCCTAAATGCTGAACAGCGGAAGGAAATTGACGCCGCAGCGCTCATTTTTGTATGAAGTATTTTAACATTTTGGGTGTGAAAACAGTTCATCGCCTACATTAAATTATTTCACAAAAATGGAGTCAGTGACGTCATTTTTGTCCGTTCTTCATCATTTACGCATCATTCGAAAGGTATTGATACCTCCTATTTATTTCTCATTACACCTCTTACAAAATATTTCTAAGAAATATGAGTTTTAGCTGTCACCATGAAAACCCACTAAAAATCAATATAAACGCCCAATAATTCTACCAATGAGTTACTCTAAGACAAGCATAAAAATTTTTATTTGAAGTGCTCCCAAGGGTCTATTAATTCAGAAACAATTTTTGGGCAAAAATACAACATAAAAAAATTACACGGGAAAAACATGATTTTTAGAAGTGTTCTCAGGAGCGTTTAGCTCACAGATGGCTTGACCCAGTGACGAAATATTTTGCAGGCCATCATTGAAAAGTCCAATCTTCATTTTTGAGGGATGACCGCTGCAATTTATTTTCGTGACCCATCCTAATGTGCACATGCCTATTTGTGACTGTTTATTTTTATTTTTATGGGAATATTTGCTTTCTTTTTGTTTTGCACAAAAACACTCAGACATATGTATGCATATGATTCGATATATCCCAATTAAATGTTAAATACAAATCACGTAATTCTTGGAATATAATACTTCAATTAGCGTGTGCCGACACGCATGATGGCGGGGGGTCTAACAAAAGTTTTTCGTGCCACACAGAAAATATGGGCAGCAAAAAAAGCGCCTTCATATTTTTTGTCATTTGATTGCTGACTAAATAGGGAATATTTGTGACAGAATTGTTTCAGAAACCCAGATAGAGAAAGTTGAAATAAATGCAATTGCAACCTCGAATTTTGTATTTTTGCAGCAATTGCAGTTTTTTTCGAGACTTGCTACATATATGTTACAAGCGACATTGGATCAATCGATTTTCCAATTTTAACCCTAGTAATTGTTTTTTTTAAGCGTGAACAGCTTTATGTGTTTGTGGCAGGCATATTTTTTCGAAGAACATTTTAATCCTTAAATATCTTTTTTGAAAGGAATTTTTTTGATTTTCTCGAAAAAAGGGTCAAATTGACATATAAAGAGATGAGCTAGAGGGTTAAGATCTTTCACAAAAAAGATTCTCATAAAATTCCACAATATAGTTCTGACAATAAGAATTCCTCAGACATTAACTTAAAACACTTGTATAGCATAGTATACTGCTACTCTTCGTCCAACAACTGAAACTGTAACAAAGAAACTCAGACCAGCTAGACTATAAGTTTATTTTGCCATAATGGTATAAGTGTCGCTATCATGTTCCATTCCAGAGGTCTTAATTTGTTGGACAGTATTATTAGAGGCCCACTTTCAAATTTTAAAGAATGAATAGACGTTTAAATAATAAAATTCAGGAAAAGTCAATTTTAAATAAAATGAAATGAATTGTAAAAAAAAACAAAATTTTTTTACAAAAACATTGTGAATATTTTTTTCAATATTTTTCTAAGAAGTACTTAAAAACAAAAATATATTAAAAAAGATTATCCAATTCGGACCATTCTTGAATAAGTTATGAGAACTGAAAACGGAACGACTATTTAACGACTAGCTGAACACCGCCCGCTTCGCTAGTCAAAAAAACATATGGTAAAATTAAAATCATTAGTGCTGTTTTTCTTTAAGCCGGGATAACAAGCTGCGATAACAAAAACTTTAATAAAAATTTAATTTTTCGTTCAAAATAAAAAATTATTTTTTCACATTGTTGCCAACTACAATATAAATATATGTATCAAAAGAAATTTTCCAAAAAATATTTTGTGTCGACTTTATTGGACTTAGCCTCGATATCCATCATTTTGACTTACACTCCAGGCTAAGTCAAACATTTTTAACACAAAATTATTTTTTCAAAATTTTCAACATTGATATTGCTTTTGGCGACAATTTTAAAAAAGATTTTTTTATTTTGAGTGAAATTTTAACATTTTATTTAGATTTTTGTTATCGCAGCTTAGTTATCCAGTCTTAAAGAAAAACAGCCATATTGATTAAAATATTGATCTTATCATATTTATCTTTCTCGTGGTCAGTAATATATATGTTCCAATTTTCAGCCTTCTAGCTAAAAAACACTTTTGCCACGCCCCCACCGCCCACGAAACGCAAATTCAAAATCCGGCATCATATTTATCTTTCTCGTAATATATATGTACCAATTTTCAGCCTTCTATCTCTCAATAACGCCTTTGCCACGCCCACTCCGCTCACAAAACGAAAATCCAAATTTCGGCATCAAATTGATCTTTCTCGTGGTCAGTAATATATGCATTCCAATTTTCAGCCTTCTATCACAAAAATCACTATTGCCACGCCCACTCCGCCCACAAAATAAAAACCAAAATTTCTGCATCATATTTATCATTCTCGTGGTCAGTAATATAGATGTTCCAATTTTCAGCCTTCTAGTTCTCAAAAACGCCTTTGCCACGGCCACTCCGCCCACAAAACTAAAGTGCAAATTTTGGCATCAAATTGATATTTCTCGTGGTCAGTAATATATATGTACCAATTTTCAGCCTTCTAGCTCTCAAAAACACCACTGCCACGCCCCACTGCCCACCAGACGAAAATTCTAAATTCAGCATCATAGTTATCTTTCTCGTGGTAAGTAATATATACATTCCAATTTTCAACCTTCTAGCTCAAAAAAACACTTTTGCCACGCCCACACCGCCCACAAAATGAAAATCCAAATTTCGGCACCATATTAATAATTGTCGTGGTCAGTAATATATACGTTCCAATTTTCAGCCTTCTAGCTCTCAAACACACTATTGCCACGCCCACAAAATGAAAATCGAAATTTCGGCATCATATTTATCATTGTCGTGGTCAGTAATATATATGTACCAATTTTCGGCCTTCTAGCTCAGTAAAACACTATTGCCACGCCCACTCAGCCCACAAAATGAAAATCCAAATTTCGGCATCAAATTGATCTTTCTCGTGGTCAGTAATATATATGTAACAATTTTCAGCCTTCTAGCTCTCAAACACACTATTGCCACGCCCCTCCTCCACAGAGCAAATTTTTTAAAATTCTATAGCCTATAGTTCCTTCCACCTGCATCTATATGTACTGACAATTTCAACAACATCGGTTCAGCCGTTTACATGTGATTGCGGAACACACAAACAGACAGACAGACTTACACTAAGGTTTAACCAGTAGTCAGAAAAAAAACTCAAAATATATCATGAGGTATTTTTAATGGGTACTAATAAAAGCTATAAGAAATGGAGGAAATCAAAAATATTTTTTAAACTGTCCGATTTGTCGTGGAATGTCTCACATATGCCCTATATCTGTATGGAACTTATATATATATATATATATATATATATATATATATATATATATATATATATATTACTTAGTGTGAGTTACTAGGTTTGTAACACATGGACCCAGCTTCCACATTTATAAAATGGCAAGTCACTGCATTTTAGGCACCGGTGTAGAAATTATAAAATACTAGCAATACCCGCTGCTTCGCACGCGAAGTGGCAAGTTATTCGTTCATTTTATCCGTCTCTGTTTTTGGATAGTATTTATTTAATTTTCTTTTGGTGGATATAGATAAATCTAAAATAGTAATTTGGTAAGCTCCTATTAGCTAGCACTCACACACAGTCAAAGGAATGTGCTTGTCGATATGCACTATTTTAGCTGAACTACTTCGTATGTATAGTTTTCTACTAAGTTTTGAACAAAAAATTACAACCATTTATATCCTCGATCTTATGTTTCTAGATTCAGCCAGCCAGTTTATAACTTTTTGCAACTCTTTCCCAAAAAGTACACATTTTGAAAAATCACTATAGGTAACATGTGTTTTTGCTCCCCTAAAAATATGTACTTTATTTGGTAACACAGGATTGTACAGCATTATTATCCCTTTTCGTCCCGCTCGCCACTTAAAACTACAAATTTGGAGAAATCCAATTTTACTTCGTTTCTATATGGTCAGAGGAATTTACATACCGAATTTCACGATTCTAGCTGTAATACTTTAGTTGGTACCCTTTTTGTCCCGCTCGTCCCTTAAAAGTACAAATTTCGAAAAATCCAATTTTACTTCGTTACTATATGGTCAGAGGAATTTACATACCAAATTTCACGTTTCTAACTGTAATACTTTAGTTGGTACCATTTTTATCCCTTTTTGTCCCGCTCGTCCCTTAAAAGTACAAATTTCGAAAAATCCAATTTTATTTCGTTTCTATATGGTCAGAGGAATTTACATACCAAATTTCACGTTTCTAGCTGTAATACTTTAGTTGGTACCATTTGTATCCCTTTTTAACCCTTTAAAAGTACAAATTTCGAAAAATCCAATTTTATTTCGTTTCTATATGGTCAGAGGAATTTACATACCAATTTTCACGTTTCTAGCTGTAATACTTTAGTTGGTACCATTTTTATCCCTTTTTGTCCCGCTCGTCCCTTAAAAGTACAAATTTTGAAAAATCCAATTTTACTTCGTTTCTATATGGTCAGAGGAATTTACATACCAAATTTCACGATTCTAGGTGTAATACTTTAGTTGGTACCATTTTTATCCCTTTTTGTCCCGCTCGTCCCTTAAAAGTACAAATTTTGAAAAATCCAATTTTACTGCGCTTCTACATGGTCAGAGGAATTTACACACCAAATTTCACGATTCTAGCTGTAATACTTTAGTTGGTACCATTTTTATCCCTTTTTGTCCCGCTCGCCCCTTAAAAGTACAAATTTCGAAAAATCCCTATTTGTAGCTCTTCTACATGGTCAGTGCAAGGAACTCACCGATTTTCATGTTTCTAACTACTGCCGTTTAGTCAGGACGAAGGTGCGATGTTTATCCCTTTTTGGGCCATTTTATCCCTTAAAAGTACGAATTTCGTAAAACCCTTTCTTAGTCGACGTCTACGTCATATTTGGGAACTACCCTGAAAATTTCAGGACCCTAGCTTCAGCCGTTTGGTCTGGGGGCTGGTCAATGATAAGTCAGTCAGTCAGTCAGTAACGCAACTCTTTTATATATATAGATTACATTCCACTTAGGATAGGGACTATTTTGAGGGAGGTACTCAAAGGGATGTGGCAAGTGATTATACAAACATTTCAACAATTCATACCAAATTGCTGATGGGATGTAGACTATCCGTGTGGGAGTTATATCAGTTTTGTTAGGCCAAAGTTTTGCCAAATATTAAATTTCAGAGTATTGCGATCATCCGTATATAATTTCAAAATATATCTTATCACGAATAGCCGTGTGGATGTCATATTGGTTTTAGTCTAACACAGCAATATGGACTATATGTGTGATACCAAAGAGGCGCGCATAGCTCTGCTTCATTCGCAAAAATTAAAAAAACATGCTTCAGAATTTATTAATTTTTTTGATACCTCTTTAAATCTCACAGTTCAACTAAAAAAAAATCCCCAAAGATACTTTCATTTAAATACTTTTTTGCATCTAGAGATTCTGTAGTTGAAGGAAAATATTGTTTAAAATACATTTTTCCAGGGTATTCAATGTTCTTATATTTTCTTAGTAGTTTTTTTCTAAATCTTAAAAATATTATTTCTTATTCATTGTTATATATTTAAAGTATGAAGATGAATATTTCAAAAATTCACAGTTATTGATGGTCAAGAAACAAAAACATCATAAAATTTGGTGTTTTTCCATAATAATTATGTTTGGACTTTAAAAAAGGAAAAAAAATATCGGATTATTTTTTTTAATTGTCTTAAATTAAACTTCGTTACTCATTAGTCAAATATGATATGGGTAGCTTTTTCGTACTTAGTTATTTTAACGTGACTTTAAATATTTCCTATTAAAAATATTTCCATCTATTACTTTTTCGATGAAGCTTTCAGAAAGCAGCCCTAACACCAACAAAAACATAAATGATACTTAAAAATCGATGAAAATTTTGAATTCAGTGCATCATAATCCATTTAGAAATGAAGTTTCGTTATTTTCTACTTTTGCCCAATCCTGGTTAATCCTTTGAAAGTGATCGTCTACAACCAGCCAGACAGATGGACGGTGGGACTGCCTGACATGGCTCAAACATCTTGACAAGCTTTTAAACATATTTGGGACCTTAAGTCAATATTTCAACGCGTTACAATTTTGTCTGTCCCTATATCCTAATCGGCAGTGTGAGGGTATACATATATATCTAACTATTTAAATTTTCGTTTGTCGAATGTTTTTTCGCTAAAACCCGGCAATTCTTCTGCATAAAATCAAAATATCTTTCACAGAATAAAAGTTGTGACAAAATATGAAAAAGTTCTATGTGGCTATCTGCATTTTGGACACATTGTGAAAAACATGGCCAGCACTCGGTCCTAATGCTCATTGTTTTATTTCAATTTAAAATTATTCACGTCTAAAATCCATTCTTAATATGTCATGAATACGACTACATGGGACATATCGATTGGAGAGCGATAAGGCTGAAATCTGTTATAACAAAAACAATTTGGGATTTTAAATTTTTATATTATTTTTATTAAACCAGCCAAAAACAATTGCCACTAAACGCAGTTTGCCGCAAAAACAAACGCATATGGGATGCGAGATAACCTATTGAACTTAAAGTGAAACTAAATTGTTCATATTCATGCGATTCAAGCCATCTACACTCAGTTCTCAAAATAATCTCAAAACTCACGGTGGTAATAAAAGCGATTTATTGCAGTGAATGCGAAAATGTTAAAAACATTTTAGTAACAACCCTAATATTGTGCAGAGCGCTAGGATCGCCAATATCAGCCGATGATGCGACGAAGGACCAACAAAGCACACCCACTTTGCGTGACACTTTATCGGGCAGACTACTCAAATACATGAACGAATCGGTCGATCCTTGCGAAAGTTTCTACGAGTTTGCCTGTGGCAACTGGAAAACACACCATCCAGCCACGGAAAGCAACCAATACACACGTTCGTTTGATCTGCCGCCTAACATATTTTATGGGAAGGTAGCTCAACTCTTGACCACACCACCGACTCAAAGGGATACGAAGGCTGAACTGAAAGTGAAAGACTTTTACGAATCATGTCTGAGCTTTAAGTCACTAGATTCGACGGATTATAAGGAGAAATTGCTAGAAATAGTGGCAGAATTCGGACAAATGCCCGCATTGAGAGGTGGCGAATGGAAGGAACAGGACTTCGATTGGCTTAAGACGGTGGCAGAGATTTCCCACAAATATGGCATCAACATTATTCTCGGTCATTCTATAGAGGATAATCTCATTGACCAGACAACTTATTTAATTAGACTAGCATGTAAAAACGACAAATTGCAAAATGAAATGGAGGACATAAAATCCATAACGGATAATTTAGAGACGTTTTTGGAAATGGACAAGGAAATTGCCGTTGAAGTGGGCAGAGAAATTGCCAAGTTTGCCAGTGAACTAGCGGCAGCCAGTACAGGCACAGAAGAGAAAACTTCCATGGATGACTTGTACACGAAATATTTACCCGACTTGGATGTTCAGCAGCTATTTAACATTTCTTTCGGTTATTTGCTCACGGGTGTAATACATGAAAATTGTGATGTGCACAAACTAATGGATGTCGTGAATCAGACTCCCAAACGAGTCGTGGCCAATTACATATTTTACCAATTACTGGAGCCCTTCATGTTGTTCTACCCAAAAAATAAAACAGAACTGGCTGAGGAATGTCTCTTAGATACTTTGAAATATTTCCCGCATATTGTGAGTTTCATGTTTTATCGGGCAAATGATGTTACGGAAAAGGAGAATTATGTAGGACGTATGTGGCAGGATATGAAGTCAACCTGGCAGATTATGTTGGAGTCAAGCCAACTCAGTTGGTTCGATGACGTCACCCGTGAGTTTGCGTTGGAAAAATTACATTCAATGAAAATGGTAGTGGCTCTATACAAAGAAAACCACTTCGATGAGGAATACAGCCAGCTTTATATGAAGAAACACGATTTGCTCGAAAATCTAAAATCTCTAAATGTCTTTAATGCGGCCAAGACCAGAGCCTCGCTGAATATGGCACCGAATCATATAGACAACGGTTTAGATCTGTACTCACCCTACTATTTTTGGCTTTCGAATAGCATGGTAATACCAGTGTCGACGTTAGCCACTGATTTCTCTTTTTCGCCGCTATATCCGAAAGCTATAAATTTTGCCGATGTAGGTGCTGCACTGGGCCATGAAGCGATGCATGGCTTTAGTGCCGGTGGACGGAAGTACAACAAGTTGGGCAATTTCGTAGGCAACTGGAGCGCCAATGTTGAAAAGGAATATGACGAACGCCGTCAATGTTTGTACGATCAGTACAGCAACTACACAGTCGGTGGTAAACCCCTGCCACAGGATGAATCACAATCGGAAAACTTAGCCGATATAGCTGGCATTTTGGTGGCCTACGAGACCTATCGCCGATGGTATGAGGACAGTGCTCGAACCGAGGAAGAGCTGTCACTGGAAACACTTCCCCATCTAAACTATACGAGCAAGCAATTGTTCTTCATCGCTTCTGCCCAAGTGTGGTGTGCAGATGTCTATGAAGGAGGCGAACTTGAAATGTCATCTGCAGATGTGCATACCCCGGATAAATTTCGAGCATTTGTTCCCTTAACGAACATTGACGGATTTTCCAATGTCTTCAAATGCGCCAAAGGATCTCCCATGAATCCCGAAAAGCAATGTTCAATAATATGATCACAAACTATTGTGGGAATTCCAAAGCATCCAGTGTTTAAATGTAAAATTTTATTTGATCTGTTTGTGTAATTCTCATTAGCTTGATGATCAATTAAATTTTAGCCTGCATTTAATATTTGAATTGTGAATAAATTTTTGTCAATAAAGCTAATCATTTTGAAAAGTATCGTTGGTGTTGTTAAACGATTTTTTGAAAACATTAACAACTGTAGTAACCGTGTAACTTGACTTTTCATAACCGTGTAACTTGACAGTCATACATTTTATCCGGTGAAATATATCTGGAATTTTTTTGCAGAAAATATGTGGGGTTTTACCGAGAAAAAAACAAATGAAAATTAAAAAAAAGTCTTATCTTATCTTATCTTATCTTGAATAGTTAGGTAAGATATAGGGACAGAAACATACTATAACGCATTGAAGATGTGTATGTTCGGGCAAAATCCGTTTCAATACATGTTTAGATATTTGAGCCTGTTTGGTCATCCACCCGAAATGATAACTTTCGAAGGAATCTATTCAAACTTTGTACATATTGCTATGTATTTACAAAGTTTCCCGCTCTTAGTTTATGTTCGAAGATGGGCGAAATTCGAAGTGGCAAAGGTTGTCAGAATACAGTGAAAATAAATGGATTGTGAGGCACTGAATTCAAAAATATGTTTATGAGTCATTCCATGTCAAGCGGTACGGTTCTTGACCTCGGTAGCTGCGATTGTTTTGAATGTTTGTGTATGTATTATTCTCATAAAAATATTATATACGTATTTTTGAAAAAAGAAAATAAAATTTTGTTCACTAGTTATGATTTAACAGTGCAAAAAGTACTACATTTTTCAGGAGGTGTGTTCATTCAATAGCCTGTAACTCCTGAAATACTTTACCGATTTTTATGTGTTATACCTTGTTTTTATGGTAATTTCAATTACTTTTAAAAAATATATAAAATTTATTTTGATTTTCGAAATGATTACACAAATCCATTTTGTTGAAATTTTAAAGTAGTGTGCTTAGGTCTATTTTTAAGCGACCGAGTTTGAAAGTGGCGAAATGATGGCTTCTGTTTGAGTTGGTAGGGCTAGGAGAACATTTTTTTTAGAAAAAGTAATAGTTGGAAATATTTTTAGTAGGAATTACTTGGAGTAGCTTTCAATTAACTAAGTAAAGAAAAAGAGCAGCAAAGAAGTAATTCATATTTGACTAATGAGTTAAAAATTCATCTTAGACACTTTTAAAAAATATTAAAATAAAAACATGTAAAAACGGCGTTAAGTTTGGCCGGGCCAAACTTTATATATATATCGAAATAATACTTCAAGTCAATTTAAAAAAGAAAATATAAGACAACAATCTTCAAAAAAAATCTTAAATTCCATGAATATTGGTAGATAATGGGTGCTATAGTTGGTTGTAATTCCAAAGTAAATGAGTACGAATTTCGTAAAAAAAACTTTTTATTTTGCGTGCCTATGCATTCAGAGGAATGTATACACCGAATTTCATGATTCTAGCTACGGCAATTTGGTTGGTACTATTTTATCCCCTTTTTCCTATTTTGCCCCCTTAAACTTTCTAAAATCTCTTTATTTTACGTGTCTACGCACTTAGAGGGATGTACTCACCGAATTTCATCATTCTAGCTGTAGCCGTTTAGTTGGTACTATTTTTATCCCTCAGTTCCCATTGTATCCCTTGAAAGTATGAATTTAAAAAAAAAAAAAAAACTTTTTATTTTTCGTGTCTACGCAGTCAGAGGAATGTATGCACCGAATTTCATGACTCTAGCTGCTGCCACTTGGTTGCCACCTTCTTTATCCCTTTTTTCCATTTTAACCCCAAAAAGTACGAATTTCGAAAAAATCCGTTTATTTTACGTGTCTTCGCACCTAATTTCATTATTTTAGGTGCAGCCGTTTGTTTGGGAAAAATACCATGTGTAACGTTACAACAGCTAGACAACATCTTAACAAGTTTTATACGGATTTTATCCAAACTTATTTAGGGCCTTAAGTGACTACTTCATACGTTAACCTTTTTTGTGCCTATATCCTACTGTGTAGACTAAAGGTGTAAATACATCTATCTTTTTTTTAAATCTCATTTCAACAATTTCTGGGCAAAAAAAGTCTAAATATCAATCACCAGATAATGCAGATGCAAAATATGAATATGGTGGCCATAGTTTTCAATATTTCAAAAAAAAAAAAAACATCTTTTAACAATACAAAAATTACTTTTCAAAAAGATTAGCTTTATTGACAAAAATGTATTCACAATTCAAATATTAAATGCAGGCTAAAATTGAACATCATCAGACTAATGAGAAATACACAAACAGATCAAATATAATTCTAAATTTAAACACTGGATGCTTTGGCATTCCCACAAAAGATTGTGATTATTTTAGTGAACACTGCTTTTCGGGATTCATGGGAGAACCTTTGACACATTTGAAGGCATTCGAAAATTCTTCAATGTTGGTTAAGGGAACAAATGCGCGAAACTTATCCGGGGAATGTGTGTCAGCAGAAGCCAATTTAGATTCTGCTCCTTCATAGACATCTGCACACCACACTTGGGCAGAAGCGATGAAGAACAATTGCTTGCTGGTGTAGTTTAGCTTGGGAAGTGTTTCCAGTGACAGCTCTTCTTCGGTTCGAGCACTGTCTTCATACCATCGGCGATAGGTTTCGTAGGCCACCAGAATACCAACATTATCGGCTAGGTTTTCTGCTTGTGACTCATCCTGCGGCAGGGGCTCACCACCGAATGTGTAGTTGGAGTATTGCTCGTACAAACATTGACGTCGTTCATCATATTCCTTTTCGACCTTATCGCCCCAGTTGCCCACGTAATTGCCCAAATTGTTGTACTCCCGACCCACAGCACTAAAGCCATGCATCGCTTCATGACCCAATGAACCACCTACATCGGCAAAATTTATAGCTTTCGGATATAGCGGCGAAAAAGAGAAATCAGTCGCTAACGTCGACACGGGCATTATCATGGTATTCGACTTAGGAACATAAACGGGTGTATACAGATTTAAACCATTATTCGGTGCCATATTCAGCGATGCTCTGGTCTTGGCCGCATTAAGGACATTCAGAGATTTTAGATTTTCAATGTAGTCATGTTTTTTTATAGAAAGCTGGCTGTATTCCTCATCGAAGTGGTTTTCTTTGTATAGAGGCACTACCATTTTCATTGAATGCAATTTTTCCAACGCAAACTCACGGGTGACGTCATCGAGCCAACTGAGTTGGCTTGACTCCAACATAATTTGCAAGGTTGACTTCACATCCTGCCACATATGCTCCACATAATTCTCCTTTTCCGTCAAATCATTTGATCTATAAAACATGTAACTCACAATTTGAGGAAAATATTTCAAAGTTTTTGAGAGACAAAATTTTGTTTCATTTTCTGGGTAGTGCAACATGAACGGCTCCAGCAATTTGTAAAATATGTAATTGGCCACGACACGTTTGGGAGTATGATTCACTACATCTATTAGTTTCCGCACATCACAAAATTCAATGATTCGATCCGTGGGCAAATAACCAAAAGATATGTTGAATAGCTGCTGAGCATCCAAGTCGGGTAAATATTTCGTGTACAAGTCATCCATGTAAATTATGTCATACTCGCCTTCACCGACTGCCGCTAACTTACTGCCAAACATGGAAATTTCGTTCGCCACATTATCGGAAGATTCCTGGTCCATGCCCAAAAACATCTTTAAATAATACTTTATGTCTTTTTGGTCTCCCTTGTTATTTTGTGGCACTTTGTTTGCACATACTAGTCTAATCCAATTGGCTGTATGGTCAAACATATCACTCTCTATAGAATGGCCCAGAAAAATGTTGATGCCATATTTGTGGGAAATCTCTGCCACCGTCTTAAGCCAATCGAAGTCCTGCTCCTGCCATTCGTCACCTATCAATACGGGCATTTGACCGAATTCTGTCATGATTTCTAGCAATTTCTCCTTATAATCCGACGAATCTAGTGACGTAAAGCCCAGACATGATTCGTAAAAGTCTTTCACTTTAATTACAGCCTCTGTATCCCTTTGAGTCGGTGGTGTGGTCAAGAGTTGAGCAACCTTCCCATAAAATATGATAGGCGGCAGATAAGACGAGCTTGTGTATTGGTTGCTTAACGTAGCTGGATGGTGTGTTTTCCAGTTGCCACAGGCAAACTCGTAGAAACTTTCGCAAGGATCGACCGATTCGTTCATGTATTTGAGTAGTCTGCCCGATAAAGTGTCACGCAAAGTGGGTGTGCTTTGTTGGTCCTTCGTCGCATCAGCGGCTGATATTGGCGATCCTTGCGCACTGCACAATATTAGGGTTGTTACGAAAAATGTTTTTAACATTTTCACTTTCACTGCAATAAACCAATTTTATTTAGTACCACCGTGAGTTTTGAGATTATTTTGAGAACTGAGTGTAGATGGCTGGAATCGCATGAATATAAACAATTTAGTTTAACTTAAAGTTCAATAGGTTATCTCACATCGTGCATTCGTTTATTTTTTGCGGCAATTGTTTTTGGCAGTCATGCATTATGTGACTGTCTAAGTGATGGTTTACTAAGAAATAATATAAAATTTTAAAATCCCAAAGTTTTATTGGTATAACAGATTGAGCCTTATCACGCTCCAATCGATGTGGCCCACGTAATCGTCTTCATGACAAATTAAGGATGGATTTTAGACATGAAGAACTTTAAATTGAAATAAAACAATGAGCATTGGGGCCGTGTGATGTGCTTTTGTGTTCGAACCATTGAACAATGTTATCTCCCAAAGTGACCAAAGTGCAGACAGCCACAGAGAATTTTTTGTTTTCATATTTTGCCATAACTTTTATTCTTGTAAAGATATTTAGATTTTTTGCAGAAGAATTAAAAAATGCTAGATATATGTATACCCTCACTCTACAGATTACAGATAAAGTGACAGAAAAACGTGTAACTCGTTGAAAGAGTGATGATGTTTTTCCGTTTAATTCTTTAAATTAATAGTTGAAATTGTCAATAAGTATCGGTTTTTTGAACAGCGCTCATCGGAGTCAAAACTGATGGAAAAAGAAATACGCAAAAAGCCCCCCTGCTCGGAGTCCTCCCCATAGGGGTTAAATATAAGACCGACCCTCATTAATTTTCCCTCCTCAACATTTTTTTCGAACACACGTACCCCCTATCACCACTGGTTAAGGGGGCTCCCATAAAAAAATTATTTTTATATTAAATTAGCTGAACCCCGTCCGCTTCGCCAGGCAAAAACAAATGGTTTCTTATTGATATTTATCGTGGTCAGTAATATATACGTTCCAATTTTCAGCCTTCTAGCTAAAACAAACACTATTGCCACGCCCACAAAACGAAAATCCAAATTTCGGCATCAAATTGAACTTTCTCGTGGTCAGTAATATATACGCTCCAATTTTCAGCCTTTTAGCTCAAAAAACACTTTTGTCAAATGTATGACCGACCCCCCAATATTTGTTCAACCCCCGCATGTTCTCCAAAAATACTTACTTCTTATTTTCAAACCTTAAGGAGGTCCCACACGAAGCGACTCCGAGGCAGTTTTGGTGCTTTTTGTGTATTTTTACACCTTTTCCCTCACCTTTGACCACGATGATAGCCAACCCACCACCCCCATTTTTGAGCTCATGAACTTTTTTCCGAACCTCACAAAATAGGGCGATCTAGCGTATTCAAATTAAACTCCTATAATTCTCATACTATACTGTCCCACCCCTAATGTACATACATTAATAACACTTGGTGTATATTAGGAAAGAAACTTTGTTAACAAGTAGGCACTTGTATGTGTTGTAGACATTGAGTACTACAAGGTTAAGATGTAAGGACACACGTAACATGACAGGACATGTTGCTGTTATAGTTTCTAACTTTTCCCCTGGTCTCCATTGGCTGAACATATAAATTAATAAATAACTCTGGCAAGGAAAACTTTCATATAATTTGTGGTGAAATTTGTTGCCAAAAATAAATAGAAAATATTATTTCTTGGCTAACTTGTATGCATTGTAATTATGCTAAAGATTACAAATGATCAGTATCATCATTTTAGAAATAAAATTAATTTTATAGAAATGTACTTGAGATGTTACTTGTAAAGATTCGTGTACAAATATTTATGTCAAAAATGAAGGTCACTTTGAAATTCGAAAGACTACTCAAAAACTTAGCTAGTGAAAAACCGATAACGAACTTCTTCTTCTTGGTTGAACCAAATATGATTTTAACATTATTTTGCCAGTGGAAGGAATGAGTTAAAAAATGAACTAATATAGGGTGGGACATTTACAAATTTAAATTAGAATCGGCTATAAATAAAGTACAGTTGAACTTCGATTAACAGTGACTCTATTAACCGTGATTATCTATTAACCGTGAAGCTGAGTGGTTGATTTTTTACCTCTATTAACCGTGATTTACCTCTATTATCCGTGATGCACATGTCCATATGACTGCTCGTTTGTTTTTTCGTATAATACACATATTAAAATTCGGTGATTCCCCTTTTTCATGAAAGTGTAATTTTCATATCAAATTTCATATTCATTCATCAGTGTGAAATTTGATCTGTCAAGACGTGTTTTCCTTACATCATGCCAACGTCAAAAACTAAATCCGCGAAAAGAGCAAGAAAGGTTCTTTCAATTAAAGAAAAAATGGAGCTGATTAATGAATACTCAAAACGTAAAGTACCTGTTGTCTGAAAAATATGGAGTTGGCATTCAAACTGTATCCGATTAAAAAAAAAACAAAGTTCGGATTTTAAAATTTTGCTCCGATACTGATTCAATGCTTGGCCTTAAACACAGATATACACTAAAAACATCCGAAAATCCAAAAGTTGATTTCGCAACATATGAATGGTTTCGGCAAGAAAGATTTAAGGGAACTCCAATTTCAGGTAAGTTAACTGAAATCGAGATATTGTATGAACTTAAACTGAAATTTGCTTCTGAACTTCAGGCGAAATGATTGTCTGTAACTCCACAAGTTTTAAAAAGAGTTTGGAATAACTTACTATCTCATAATGAAGATGCTCCAATTAGCCTTGTTGAGATACAAACAGATATAACCATATCGTCTGGATGTACGATTGATGCTGTCGAAAAGTGGATGGTGTGCGACTCTGATGTCGCTCCGTTTGAAGACGAAATCGTAGACATAGTTACCCAAAGCCAAGAAGATGAGCTTGATTCAAATTCCGAGGAATCAGATGGAGGAAATGCGGACGAAACGCCTACATTGGCTCAGGCAATAGAGGCTAGTAGTATTTTGTTAGGTTTTTTAGAAAACTTTAATTGTCCAAGTATTTCAGAACCAGATAAAATGCAAATATATTTTTGGAAGAACAATCAAAACCTAAAAGCATAAGACAGACTTCCATAAAAGATTTTTTTAAATAAATGTATGTATTCCTAGAGATATGATAAGTTATTTATAGACGCAGATTTACATGTTTTTGTCAAAAATAAATAAAAATAATAAAATTTATACATGTAAAATTCTACCTCTTTTAACCGTGATTTTCGGTTATCCGTGATTAGCCCGGTCCCGAGCATCACGGTTAATCGAAGTTCAACTGTACTTTCAAATTTCTGGTTTTATTGGAAAGGGTGAACTTTGTCATTTAATAATGGAACACAATATCATTCATATGACTACCATGACTGCCTCAGCAGTACCTCATCCGATCTACTAATTTGTCAGTACAGCCCAAAATCCGCACCAAACAGTGACTTGTTGCGGATGCATTGGCTTCTTAATAGTTACGTGTGGGTTCTCGGAACACCATTTGCGGTAACTTTGTTTATTGGCATAGCCAACGAGATGAAAATGAGGTTCATGAAGGCTGAACTGATGGCCGATCTCTTCTCGAAAATAGTCCGCGAAAATTTCTTATAGTTTGCGTTAAAGACTCACTACTTTGGAAGTAAGTTTTTAATATTTCTCAATTTTGTTCGAGCGTATATCTCAAACATTAATAAATATTAATTTTATTCTAACTTTCAAAGACAAAGTAATAAAACTAACCTATATATCGTCGACTGGACCATAAATATGACATTAACTTACATAATTTCCACAACATAATTTTTGATGATGGATTGATTGATTGAATCAGCACCGCATTTTACAAAATTTCGGAATTAAATTAAAATATTATCAGTGGCCAAAACTCCCAGATTTCATGGGCCCAAATCTCAACTTTAATGATTGAATTTTGCAAAGAACATTCCCATTAAGTATATTCTAAAAGATTGGACCAATATCGCGGCTAAATTGAGCTGTGGATGCATTTAGAGTTCATAAATGCTAAAATAGTTGGAAATTTCATGATAGGAGCTCTTGAGGTGTTCTTTTGCATCAACAAAATGTAATTACGTTTTGCCTTCCTTTTCAAACAGAGGTTTACCTGGAGGTTGTATTTATTCAGTATTGGTAATTTTCTACAATATAAAACTATATTCGCGAGGCCGACCGATGCCTCGGTATTTACAAATATTTTTAAACTATTTAACTATTTTAACTATTTATTCATTTTAAAAAGAATAATCTGCTTATAGCTGCCAACATCGATTTAATTACTGAAATGGTAAAATCGTCTAAGCCAAAAATGAAGCAATAATTTCTTCGTTGTTCTCTTTTATTGTATTTAGGATAAATTATTTAAAGCATACTTTAGGGATTTAAGGTTAGTTATTCATAAAACTATAATAGCCGTATGTCATCGATTAAAAAATAAAATAATTTTTATCAAAAATTTCGAAAATCGTAAAAAACTAAAAATTTCATTTGGGAGTTGGGCGTGTCACTGAAATTTTAGTTTAATTATGGACTCAAAGGAAATCACTGGTAATGAATTGTATTCACATATATATTATAATAGGAAATTTATGCCGTTTTTCACTTTAACTTACATGGGAGGAAGGCGTGGTTGTGGTAGGATTTAAACAAAAATATGTTTTTTATCTAATTTGACAATATAAGGGTCATAGCTTTATTCCTTTTAATTTTTGCCGCAGCTTGTATGAAAATATTACACTGTGCGGCGTAGGAAACTGTTAATTTTTTATATATACATTATATCAACGGCTTTCTTTAGTTCGATGACTTATAGTGCAATTTTTTTTGATGTAGATTATTTTTTCCATTCACACCACACCCCTAAAATTCAGTTTAGTGGCATACTTTGACACCAAATCTGAAGAAGTACAAAATTAACCCTAAAATGAATTTTAAGTTTTGACTTACTTCTGGCATTTAAGTTGAGTTTTGAGGTTTAGAGTCTTCACATAGTTGTAGTAGAATTTTATGATAAATATTTTTGTAGAACATTTTTTACCCGTTTAAACGCTGTTTTATGGGAGTTTTTATCCTTTTTCGCAGAAGTGACCAAAAAGACCAATATATTGAGGAGACAGAGGACGCAAATGTTCCACAAAAATCTTCCTCGTATGGTTTTAAGTAATATTATTGAGCATATCTTAACTTAAATTGTAAGGATCACAATGGGGGGAATATTGTGTTTTAACTTTTTTGTTAAGAAGGGTCCAAAAAGACCCCTATATTGAGGAGCTAGCGGGTTAACATGTTCCACAAAAATATTCTTTATAGGGTTTCAACTAATATTACTGACCGCAAATTGTAAGGATCGCAAGGTTTCCTATGCCTATTCATCATAAGGGGGGAAATATTGTGTTTTTACCCTTTTTCACAAAAGAGACCAAAAAGACGCCTATATGGAGGAGCTAGCGGGATAAAATGTTCCACACAAATCTTCCTCGTATTGTTTTAAGTAATATTGCTGAGCATATCCTATATTGTAAGGATCACAAGGTTTCCTATACCGATTCATCATAAGAATGTACAAATGGGGGGGAATATTGTGTTTTCACTTTTTTGTTAAGAAGGGTCCAAAAAGAGGAGCTAGCGGGTTAACATGTTCTACAAAAATATTCTTTATAAGGTTTCAACTAATATTACTGAGCACATCCTATACTTAAATTGTAAGGATCACAAGGTTTCCTATACCGATTCATCATAAGAATGTACAAATGGGGGGGAATATTGTGTTTTCACTTTTTTGTTAAGAAGGGTCCAAAAAGAGGAGCTAGCGGGTTAACATGTTCTACAAAAATATTCTTTATAAGGTTTCAACTAATATTACTGAGCACATCCTATACTTAAATTGTAAGGATCGCAAGGTTTCCTATGCCTATTCATCATAAGGGGGGAAATATTGTGTTTTTACCCTTTTTCACAAAAGGGACCAAAAAGACGCCTATATTGAGGAGCTAGCGGGATAACATTTTCCACACAAATCTTCCTCGTATTATTTTAAGTAATATTGTAGAGCACATCCTATACTTAAATTGTAAGGATCACAAAGTTTCCTACGATGTTTCACCATAAAAATGTACAAAAGGGGGGAAACATTGTGTTTTCACTTTTTTGTTAAAAAGGGTCCAAAAAGACCCCTATATTGAGGAGCTAGCGGGTTAACATGTTCCACAAAAATATTCTTCGTTGGGTTTCAAATAATATTACTGAGCACATCCTATACTTAAATTGTAAGGATCGCAAGGTTTCCTATTCATCATAAGGGGGAAATGTTGTGTTGTTTACCCTTCTGCACACAAGGGGCCAAAAAGGCCCTTATATTGAGGAGCTAGAGGGATAACATGTTCCACACAAATCTTCCTCGTATTGTTTTAATTAATATTACTGAGCACAACCTATACTTAAATTGTAAATATCACAAGGTTTCACATGCCGATTATGATGACATAAGAATGTAAAAAAGGAGGAAATATTGACCCCCGCTCTAAAATGACCACCATACATAAACTTTCAAAACGCCGATAAACTTTTATTATTTTTTAAGGCTTCTATCAGAATACGTCGTTATGTTTGTGTATTCCACAGTGTAATGTTCATTTAGAAAAATTAAATTTTATAAATTTTCTTTTCTTATAAATCTTAGCATATATTTCAATATTTTCTTCTCATTGCACGATTTGGCCAGACACCAATTTGAAAGGCAAAAAGTCCATTTTGAAGTAACGTATTTTCAAAAAGTAATAATGGAAGGTTGTTGCCAACACTTTACAATGGCAAAATATAAAAATTTGTAACCAGGTGGTAACTCGTTTTTTTTTTCAAACCATGCTACCAAAGTTACTACTTTTTTATTGTTTCATTTTTCTATTTCAACCTAAAGTAATAAAGAAAACACATCTGTTGCAAAACGAAAAGGCACAGACTACTAATATTTTTGTAAACTAGAAAATATTAACACAGATATGTAAATTAAACAAATATTAAAAAAATGTTATAATGTTATTGCAAAAAGCAATGCACTGCGATAAATGAGTTGTATTTTTCGTGTATGTTTACGAGTCGTTCCTGTATTTCTTGGAATAGAACTTTGTTTATCCGGACGTATCCGCTAAACCATATAGATGAGAAGAAAGGGTAAAAGGTGCACTTTAATATGCCGGTAGATTGGGCTGCAGCAAACTGCCATAAATTATGCAAATTTCTGATTTAAAATTGTATTAATGTTAAAAATGCAGATATTGTAAAATTTCGTTTAGAAAATGGTCAAAATGTCAATGATCTCCGCGAAAATTCATAGAAGTATTTATAATTAATCTATAGCATCGCAGAGTAAGAAAAGTTGGGCGTAGCCGACTATGTGATACCCTACATCATTCCTTGCGTCTATAACTGGCTTTAAAAAACACGTGTGTTTTAATATCAGTGGGTATACTTTATAGAGTCCGTATAAATTATCCAGTGTAATATAAATTCATATTTAAACATATTGAATATTTGTTAAGATACTCCTACATGTGCCACCATGGGGCCAAATACCAATTTTTGAGGCAAAATGCCAATTTTTTATCTAACTCATTTTCAAAAAGTAAAGTAGAAAAAGTAATGGCAGCGTGTTGTCAACATTTTAAAATGACTAAAAGTGGAAAATTGTAACCAAGTGGCAACTCGTTTTTTGAAAGGATTAGCAACCGTCAAGATAACTGAAATACAGGTGCTTTGGTAAGTACCATAACTAAATATATGTACGGAATTTCAAAGGAGTAGCTGCCCCAATTCCCTGGTCATCTGCCCCACAGTGCATTAGCCTTAACGACATTTTTTATTTTTTTTAACCCGCTTTAAAATTATACATCTCAGCCTTCAGCCAAGTGATGCTGAAAACATAAGTTTAACAATTCTGTTATTAATCCCCTGGCCGTATGTGTAATATAAATGCTAATGTTTAAATAACTCATACGCACATGTGTCCAATGCCATTCAAAATGTGTTTCTGCTTCAGGGAGAAAATTTCAACCGGGCTACGCTATAGTGCGCATAATACCAAATAGAAAGTATGCAGCACGTCTCACATGAAAACATGAATAAGAGAAATGGTGCAATATTTCTAAATACAATTAAATATAATTCACTTGGAATCTCAGTAACGGCCGATTTCTTAATCATATAATTCGAAAAATATACTTTACTGCTAGTGTTATATTGATGATGAAGTTATGAAGTAACGACTCTTCCATTTAAATTTCATTTGGAACCCAAGCGGTCGGACTTTACGATGTGTTTCTGCTTCAGGGAGAAAATTTCAACCGGGCTACGCTATAGTGCGCATAATACCAAATAGAAAGTATGCAGCACGTCTCACATGAAAACATGAATAAGAGAAATGGTGCGATATTTCTAAATACAATTAAATATAATTCACTTGCAATCTCAGTAACGGCCGATTTCTTAATCATATAATTCGAAAAATATACTTTACTGCTAGTGTTATATTGATGATGAAGTTATGAAGTAACGACTCTTCCATTTAAATTTCATTTGGAACCCAAGCGGTCGGACTTTACGATGTGAATACTTTGCAAAATGGAGTGTATATTATAATCGACCATGTCGAATTACTTCCCCATGTTGCGTTCTTTCAACTGGCGATGTTGGAACAACCCCCAACGTTTTTCTTTTTTAAATTGGATGTAATTTTATTTCCCCAGTTTGGCAGTTGGCATTGTTTTCTTTTTTCCCTCTCTCTCTCATTGTCGCTTTAATTTTATTCCAAACATTTATTTTTATTGTCATTATCAGCGCGATGTTGCTGCTTGTGTTGATGCTGCTGTTGCTGGTCGTGTAGTAGTTGTTTTTCTAAGGAATTTATCCACTCTGTTGCTGTTATCTGTCTTTGTCAAGTACTTAAACGTCAAGTGCTTGGCGTATTGTCTGCTGCTGCTGGCTGTTACTGACGTCTGTTTATTCAACGTTTTTCCATTCTTTTTCATTTGAGCGCAATGATGATAATGACGATGGCGATGATCCAATGGTTCACTAGAATATTCTTGTTGTTGTTGTAGTTGCTATAATTCTATATGAATTGTATTGTTGTCCTTTCAGTGTCATTGCCATTGTCATATGCCCGGCCCACCCACTTTTCTTTCCTGTGTGAGTGTGTGTGCTTCTAAAGCTACTACCAGTCCTCTATGGCTAAAGTTGTTGGAGTTGCCGCTGGTGTCGGTTCTGGTGATGATGGATGAATATAATTTTGAATGCAGACTTTTTGCCTTTTTACATTTCTCTCCTTTTCTATTTACCCTGACCTTTGTGTAAACAATTATATGTATTTCATTCATTTACATTCGCTTTTATTGTTATTGTTTTCTGTTTATGTTTTTTCTTCCTCTCCTCGAAAGTCGTTAAATTATGCATTATGTACCTTAGAGCATTTTTGGCCTATTACGGATAGCCGTTCTTCAGTTTAATTGTTTCAATAACAAACGATGCAGTTGAAATGTATACAATTATATTGTTGAGAATATGTTGTGAGATAATTTTACTGTCACATGTCTGATGATATGCTATTGACACTTTATGCACTTCAGTCTGAGGAACACACGGATGTTTCATTAAATGGAAAATGATTTCGTATTTGAAATGAACAGGAATATTTATATGATGGTCACTGCTGTGGTTGTGATTAAATCAATTTCAATATACTATTAAATATAGATGCAAAATGGTCTTGAGCCAGGACAATATCCCAGTTCAAATCAAATATAGATTACAGACCAAAAAAATACAAACGAAAAAACTAAAACAAAAACTATACTTACATATGCAACTCAATGATGCTTGTAAGATGGCATGTGTACTTTATTACTTGGTGCGATTTTTAAAAGCAAATTCGGCAAGTGAGTTGTGCTTCTCGTTCGTTTGTGAGAATCATCTCCTTATAGAGGCCGGGTTTGATGTTGAAAAGTCGCAAATAAATTTGCCTAACTGAACTTAATTTTATTAAATAAATTACCCAGGATTTATTTCAAAAAGTTTATCGGCTGGTTCTTCAATTGTAATATAGACCTTAATGAAATTTATTTAATTTTCCATTCACACCACCCCAACCCCCTTAAAATTAAATTTTAATTTTTTTTTAATTTTTAATTTTTTTAGCAAAATTCGAAGAAAGTGCGAAATTAACCTAAAATTAATTTTATGTTTTGACTCATTTCTGGTAATTAAGTTGAATTTTGTTGTATTCAGAGACTTACAATAGAATTTTATGGCAAATATTTTTGTAGAACATTTTCAGCCGTTAAACTTTTGGTTTAGAGGTTATTTATTCTTTTTTATGTAAATTAATATTGCTGAGCACATCCTATATTGATATTTTATCCTATATAAATATATTATTATATATTTATTATTTGTGTGACACGTTACTATCAAGAAAGATCATAAAACATGGGCCAAGCTTCTACATTTATAAAACAATTGTAAGAACATGATTAAATATCAAGTAATAATGGATTTCAGGCGCCGATTGCAAAGATTTTTTCATAAAAATATTTTTTGGGCTCCAAAAAGTGGTCGATTTGTATGTAAAAGAAATTGACGTTGTAGTTTCCTTCGTGATTAATTAAAGGGAAAAATATGATTCAAAAATACATTTTTAAACGGAATTTAATATTCTTATATTTTATGAATAGCCGAGGAGTGGTGCGAATTTGTTTTTTTATTTATTTTTTATTTTTATTATTATTTTTAATTCATTGTTATATGTTTAAAATATGAAGATGAATTCCCAATTATTCATGGTCATGGACTAATAGTAAAATTTTATGGCAAATATTTTTATAGAATTTTTTGGATCCGTTAAACTCCTGGTTTAGGGGTGTCTTTACCCTTTTGCACAATAGGGAACAAAAAGGGATCCTATTGAGTAGCTGGAGGGTTAACATATTCCACGATAATCTTCCTCATAGTGTTTTATGTAATATTGCTGAACACATTCGTTCGTGATTAATTAAAGGAAAAAATATGGTTCAAAAATACATTTTTAAACGGAATTAAATATTCTTATATTTTATGAATAGCTGAGGAGTGGTGCGAATTTTGTTTTTTTTCCCAAATCTTAAAAATATTATTTTTTAATCATTGTTATATATTTAAAATATGAAGATGAATTTCCAATTATTCATGGTCATGGCCTAATAGTAAAATTTTATGGCAAATATTTTTATAGAATTTTTTGGATCCGTTAAACTCTTAGTTTAGGGGTGTCTTTACCCTTTTGCACAAAAGGGAACAAAAAGGGATCCTATTGAGTAGCTGGAGGGTTAACATATTCCACGAAAATCTTCCTCGTAGTGTTTTATGTTATATTGCTGAACACATTCTATACTTAAAATGTAAGGATCACATGGTTTCCTATGCCTATACGTCGTAAGAATGCACAAAAGGGGGAAATATTGACGCCAACCCCTAAAATGACCACCATTCGTAAACTTACAAAATGCCAATAAGCGTAAATTTGTTTACCCCCTCATTCAGAATCCATTATCAGAACCTGGTTGTTTTCGAGTTTAAGAACCCTTCACTTTGTGCCACAGAGTTCACTTTTTATATTTTATTTTTATATAAAATTTATATAATACTTCAACTTGTTTGACAAATTTTTAATAATTCAAGCTCATTATAATTTTTTTTGTAATGATACATAACTAAAGGTCGTATACTCATAACAATGAACATATAAAGAGTTATTTTTTAAAAGCAATAGGAAAGTTTTTCAAAAAAAAAACACATAAAGAAATAAGAAAAATGCATGAAATCGTTATTTCAATCGATAGTACGGTCCATATAATTTAATGTTTAAAGATTATTTCATGCAAATGTTGACCTTGACTGCGCCTCAAATGGTCCATCCGCTTAGTCCAATTTTGGCATACTCTTTCCAACATTTCGGCCGGTATCTCACGAATAAATGCTTCGATGTTGTCTTGTATAGTATAGACATGAACTTTAACATAGCCCCACAAAAAATAGTCTAAAGGCGTTAAATCGCACGATCTAGGCGGCCAATTGACCGGTCCCGAACGTGGAATTAAATGTTCACCGAACTCGCCTCTCAATAAGTACATTGTTGCGCGCGCTGCGTGGCATGTGGCACCGTCTTGTTAAAACCACATGTCATGCAAGTCAAGCTATTGCATTTTGGGCAAAAAAAGTTAGATATCATCTCACGGTAGCGCTCACCATTCACAGTTACGTTTCGATTCGCATCATATTTGAAGAAGTACGGTCCAATGATGCCACCAGCTCATAAACAGCACCAAACTGTGACTTTTTCTGGATGCATTGGTAGCTCTTGCAATGCTTCTGGCTGACATGCACTCCAAAATCGACAATTCTGCCTATTTACGTACCCATTGAGCCAAAAATGAACTTAGTCGCTGAACACAATTGAAACACAAGAAGCGCGCGATGAACTTTCTTAATAGAGCACGCATTTTGATAATAAAATTCAATAATTTGCAAGCGTTGTTCGTTTGTAAGACGATTCATGGTTAAATTATAGACCAAACTGAAGATGTTTGACAGTGAAACAAAATAGGAAACGTGCGTCAGCTGTTTAAACCAGTGTTGCCAAAAAGATAATTGCTAAAAATCACCCTTTATATACTCCAACTTGTTTATGTTTCTTTTTTAACAACCTATTGTTTTTTATTATAATTATTATTATATTAATCTTCGGCATCGACTGAATATTAATATATTGCTGATATGCGGACATTCATAAGGAATTTTTAGTTAAATTGTAAAAGGGCATGTTGAGTAGACCATTTTTGCAGAATAAACTTATAGTCCTGCTGGTTTGAGATTCTTTTTACAGTGGGTCACAGTTTTCATTTTTTGATCGAAGGGAGGATTATACTAAGGGATATGTTGAAAGTTTATATCTGAGAGAATACTTATTGTCAGAATTATATTGTGGAATTTTATGAGGATTATTTTTGTGGAAGATCTTACTCCTCTCTCTCTCACTCCTCTCTTTATGAGACAATTTGACCCGATTTTGGAGAAAATCAAAAAAAGAACATTTATGGAGTACAATTTTCTATGATTTTTCCAGAAATTTTCAGTGAAGGTCACCAAAGAAACCAATCTTGTAAATAAAGCTCTTTACGCTTAAATAGCAAAATTACACACCAACTTATACAACATGATTACTAGTGTTAAAATACGTCCATGTCTTTGGAAGATCGATCTTTTTCGACAAAAAATGTGGATATTTCGGTAGAGCACGGTAAACAAAATACAGTGAAAACTTTCATAAGCGGGCACTCACCGTCGGCGATGTTTTTGTCCGTAAAGTGGAGTGAAATGGCCTTTAGAATGGGCCTTTGAAAACAAAATTTGTCCGCAAGCAGAGCTTTCACGGTATACAAATTGGATATTATTGCAGAATTTTTATTTTCGCAGGAAATGTGGCTAAATAATTCGCATGGCTGATATTTTTGTTTCGGAATATTCTCGCGATCTATCCAATGGGTGCGGCTGATTTTTTCCATGTCTATTAAGAACCAATGTCGCGAAAAAAAACTACAATTGTTGCAAAAATAAAAAAATTCGCGGTTGCAATTGCATTTATTTCAACTTTATCTTTCTGAAACAATTTTGTCACAAATATTTCATATTTAGTCAGCAATCGTATTCCAAAAAAAGTGACCCATAAAGGGTAGAGATAGAGGGTTAATATGTTCCACAAAAACGATCATTACAAAATTCTACAATATAGTTCTGACAATACGAATTTTCTCAGACATTAACTTACAACACTTTTCTTACTTATAATAATGTTCCCTTCGAACAAAATATGTAAACTGGCCTATATGTTTATTGTGCCAAAATGATCCTTTCAACATTCATTTTCAGAATTGAAAGGTCGTTATTCTTTTCCCTTCAAGAAGTCTTAATTTGTTGGACAGTGTTATTATAAGTATATGAAAGTAGCGACAATGAGCTAAGATGTTAAATTTGTCCCCAGAAATTATGTAAAAAACAGTTTCAACTTACCAAAATCATCTTCTGAAATTAACAAGTTTTCACATTCGAAGCACATACCTAAAAGTAGAGAAGACATAATTATATGAGTATATATAAAAATAAAAGATTACATTTCTACTACTCGTACAGAGAGAAACTAAATGAAAACAAGCTTCAGTCGGCTAAATCGACTTATATATACTAGGCTGGGTCGCCGTCCATACAAATGGAAAGACAAGTTCCAGTCACCCCACGAAAATAAAGTTTGGACTGTTTAATGAGGATTTGCAAAATATTACGTTCCTAGATCAAGCCATTTGTGAGCTAAACGCTCCTGATATAATAACCCTAAAAATCGTGTTTTTCCCGTGTAATTTTTTTGTGTTACATTTTTTCCCAATTTTTTTTTGTCATAATAGACCCTTGAAAGCACTTAAAAAAATTTTAATTCTTGTCTTAGAGTAACTTATTGGTCGAATTATTGGAAGTTTATAGTATTTTTTTGTTGATTTTCACAGTGACAGCCGAAAAATTTTTCGTATTTGGTGTTACTATTTTATAAAAAATAAATAGCAGCAGCCAATACCTTTGAATGATGCCTAAATTTGCTAATAATAATTTCTGCGCTATTTTTTAAAAAAAGTTTGCATTTTTTTACTCTGAAAATCCATCTCCTGTATTAAATTATTTTACAAACAAAGAGCCAGTGACGTCATTTATCGTCCGATATTCATCATTTAGGTGTCATTCAAAAGGTTTTAATTAGTTCTATTTATTTTTCATACCAACTCTTACAAAATGTTTCCAAGAAATATGAGTTTTTAGCTGTCACCTTGAAAACCACAAAAAATCAATGAAAACCACGTCCAATAATACTAACAATGAATTATTCTAAGACAAGAATACAAAATTTATATTTAAAATGCTCCCAATGGTCTATTAATTCAGAAAAATTTTTGGGCAAAAATGCATCATAAAAAATTACACGGGAAAAACATGATTTTTAGAGGTGTTTTCAAGAGGTATTTTGCAGATCATCAGTAAACAATCCAATCTTCATTTCTGGGAGTGACCGCTGCAATTTACTTTCGTGATCCAGCCTAATATATACCCTTACTCTCAGAGAACATATATACGGAAGTTATAAGGAATTAAATTTAACGTTGGGCAGGATAATTTGTGTGGAAGGTATTAGGAGGTTCGTGTCACATGGTCCCAGCTTCCACATTTATATAACAAATCTAAAAACATGATCAAAATATCAAGTCATAGTGGATTCCATGCACCAGTATAGAAGTTATGAAGGATTTAATAGAGACAATTGTGTGGGAGGTACAAGAAGCGTAAATATTTTTTTAGATTTAAAGTGATTATAGAAATTTTTATATATCAAATTGCAATTGATTTTGACTACCCGTGTGGATTAACATCCATCGGTTTTATTGTAACCAAACTTTATGCCACTTTGTGAGGTAGGTACCAGAAGGGGTGTGGCAATATCGCCCATATTCCATGCGAATGTAACCACTATAAAAGCGTTGCTAAATATCAAATTTCACAGTATTCCGAACATCCGTATAGAAGTTATAAAATCTCTAATTTTAAAAAGTTTTGTGTGATTTGTCTGAGAGGTACTGGAAGAGGCGTGGAAAAAAACCGTCATATTTAGTACACTTAAAGTGATTGTACAAGGTTTTCCAACAAGAGGTGTTATTTTGAATCAGCCGGTATTTCGGTAGCTGTAACTTTAGAAGCTTTTATTCTTTGACATTTGACAAGTAGAAACTACGCCATTACTAAAAGTGGAACGACACACGCTTCAACAACGCATTGAAATTATTAAAATTCATGAATGAAAATGATCCGGAATTCCATCGAAAAATCATCTTGACTGCTGAGGCCCATTTCCACCTCGGTGGCCACGTCAACAAGCAAAATTGTCGCATCTAGGGCTCGGAAAAATCAATAGTTATTGTTGAGAAGCCTCTCCATCCTCATCGTGTGACTGTTTGGTGCGGTTTATGGCCCGGCGGGGTCATTGGACCTTACTTTTTCGAAAACGAGGTTGGATCAACAGTTACGGTGAATGGGTTGCGCTATCGAGAGATGATTAATGAGTTTTTATGATCGGAGTTGAATGGTATTGTTCTGGACAACGTATACTTTCAACAAGACGGAGCTACGTGCCATACAAGCAACGAAACCATTGCTCTTTTACGGGAAAAGTTTCCGTGATGTGATTTAACACCCTGCGACTTCTTCCTTTGTGGCCACGTGAATAAGGTCTACGCAAACAGCCCAGCGTCGATTCAAGACCTATAGATAGATTCTATATAGATAGAATTTGTGAGGCTATAGAGGACATAGGACAGCCACTTTGCGATTTGGTTACGGAAAATTTCCTGTAAGCGGCCACAACGACCATTTGGCTGATGTTGTTTTTCATTATTAACGGCATACCTTGCTCTTTATTATGAAATAAACATCCGATCATTTATCTCAAAAATTGGCATTTTTCTTTGAATACCAAAATAACACCTCTTGTTGGAAAACCCTGTAAAAACATTATCAAGTATCAAGTTATAGCTGATTCCGAATATCCGTGTGGAAGTTATATGGGTTTTAATTTCACAGTGGAATATGAGCTATTTGTGTGGGAGGTACCAGAAGGGGCGTGGCAATTTCGTCCATCTTCGAACTTAAATTAAGTTTGGGAAAAATATTACCATGTGAAAAGTTTGAATCGATTCCTTAACTAATTTCGAGAGTTATCGTGTACACCAACCAGCCGGACATGGCTCAAATAGCTTAAAAAGTCGTGAAATGGATTTGGTCCAAACATACTTGAAGTCTTAAGTCACTCCTTCAATGCGTTACACTTTTTTCTGTTCTAAATAATAAATATCTCCTCCAACTCTGTAGAGTGAGGGTATAAAAAGTATGTGGACTATTTGTGTGGGAGGTACCGGAAGGGGCGTGGCCCATTTTTGCCCATTTTCGAACTTATACTAAGTTTGGGAAAAATATTACCAGGTGAAATGTTGAAATTTATTCCATAACAAATTTCGAGAGTTATCGTGTACAACAGCCAGACAAATGGACTGACGGGCATGACTCAAACACCTTAAAAAGTCGTGAAACGGATTTCATCCAAATATACTTAGGGTCTTAAGTCACTCCTTCAATGCGTTACACTGTTTTGTCACAAATAATATATAAATGAAATGAAAAACTAAAAATGGCAATTAACTAAATTTTGCCTATAATTGTTGACGTATATCCTCCGATTCAAATTTAATATGGACTGTCAAATCCACATATTGTTTGCAACCCACTAATACTTAAGAAGATATAGCACAGAAAAATCTTGTTATATATATTTTTGTCTATTTTCCGCCATCTACTATCTCGTAACATTCCTTTAAATCGCATATCATTGAATTGAAATATAGATGAACTGAAAGAAGGGGCTAGTAGAGTATTGCCTTAACAAACCGCTTAGAAGAAGAAAATAATTTTTGTAAACAAAACTAAATTCTAAAACCCATCCACTTACGGTCAGCATATGAGGAGGGCACAATTCATAAAAATCTTTTCAAATTTTCTTGCACAATGGGGCATCTTTACAAAAGGATGTCGAAATCATTTTAATTACCATACACACATTACATTTCCTTTGCTAATTATGTAAATTTTAATTGAAATGTGTTTTTTATGAACTCCATTCACCAGCGGGCGTCTTTATGTTCAACAAAAGATAACCCCCGCTCAGCAACAAATCCCCAGTCCGTTAATAACTTCTCGTTGTGGTGTTAACAAATTATTATTATTATGATTATTTACTTCTTGCAGGTTTACCTTTCGCCCCGGATGGCAGTGTGTGCTTCATGATATTTATGACCTTTTCTACTTAACCACAGCAGTATTTGTATTATTGTCTGTGTATAATTTGGCATTAAGCATGCATATGTCGAAGGATATAAAACACATGTGTGGCATTCTGGCTTGCTTTGTTTAGAGCAGTAGATGAGATATTTTTTAAAAAAGATCCCACCACCATGAGCATCACATTTTGTGAACTCATATCATAAACACGCTGTCTAGATATGGAAAATAAAGCACAAACATCCCTTAAGTATCTTAATCACCAACAACATCATCACCAACAACATACAATCACCAGCAACATCGTCGTTATCGTTTAGTAAAGAAATTAGATTTACAGCAGCACATTAATGCGATAGCCTCTGCTGTATTTCGGGCTTAGACGAACAGATTCTCTTCTATCCGCTTCGTACTGCTCTTGTTACTCCGAATGTGGGGGGTGGTGGATGGTGGGAAAAAAGCAATTATATTTTTACCTTTTGGTGTTTATATCATTAAAAACAACATCTCCAGTGTCTGCTTTTGGTAGAGCGTAAATAGGTGGGATGTTGTTGCTGGGAGTGATGATGAAAGCAAATCTTAATTCACCATTTAATTCTGCAGATGATTTATGGCGTCATGTTCTGCTCACGAAAGGTAACCAAGGACCGAGACAAACAGGCAGAACAAATTTGTATTTAACTACGAATGTGTTTCGGTATAATCTGGGGGTGTAGTGTACTCTGCCTCTCTATAGCACTATCAATTGAAATTGTTCCTAAAATCCATAGAACTTTGGTGGGGAATGAGCTGGTATTGCTTGGAGATATTTTATTTTTTGAAAAATTAATTGATAAAAAAATGAAAAACTTAAAACGCCAACGACGGTGTTATCAGAACCCTGGGGATCAAATGGACTATGTGTATTAAATTCCTTTAATAATTCGGATCGCCAGATTTTCTGGAATCATTCTTACAAAGGAATTAAAGTATGTATTTCTAAAGACCGAGGGAACGATTACTTACAGTAACTTTCATGCCCTCATAATAAGTGTCACCCCCTCCCCTTTCCACAAGTGTCGAAATTTATAAAAGAACTACATCACTTATGCTTGTGAAGTGAATATAATTGAAATTATACAACATAAATTTTCATGTTTACGATTGTCTCCATATTGTAACGAGGGGGGGGGCGATGTTGTACAAGCCACTCCATTGATGTTGTTGCTACAAACATAATGCTGCCACAGTTAATGTTGCCACCGCATGCCACTGCCGCTGTTGTCTTCGCAACATTTGCATATATAAACAAGAAGAAAATTTATTACAACTTAAACTTAGAAGGGCAACGATTATTTGCCCTTTCTTAATATTGCCAGTCGCACTCAAGTGGACAACGTGGAAAAGGAAGAAACAGTCAAAAAATGTCCAAAGTGTAATTAAGGAAGTAATAAACGGACAGGAAGGACGGACATTCCCTTATAGACGTGTATTTTTTCGCTTAGGAAAATATGAAATAAACTTTTCCTTTTTAATAAATAAAAATAAGACCCGGAACCGCAAAGTGGTTTAATGGAAGCATGATAAACCACCACCACATTGCGGTTTTTGTCTTTGTGGCAATGTCGAAATGGCCATGTCCCAACGGTGGAATGTTTGAATATTTTTGTTTAGTACAAAATATATTTAAAATTTTCTTAAATATTCGGGTCATTACCATTCTCTGCGTGTCCTATGTCCTATTCTCAACTTGTTGTAGATGTTGGCCATTTCGCCCTTTTGTTGCTTTAGTATCATTTTCTATTTGTTTAAGCTCTTTAGATGAAAATCCATTAAAACAAAATTAATCTGTGCTGTACTTAACTTTTTGACATAGGAAACATAAAATTCTAGTCCCTTTGTGGTAAATAATAGAGAAAAGGAGGGTTATAGAATAAGGCTGATAGAAATCAAAATATGAGCAAATATTAAATGGATAAAAATTTTTCAAACTGAAATTTAGATGTTCTGCTCTTAGTTTTTTTCGATCTTCATATATCTGCTTATGACTCAGCAATACCCTACAACAACACGATGTTTAAATGATACAAATAACCTGCAGCTCCAGGACTCGCCCGTACTTTAACAGAGAGCAAACTTTTCTCATGTTGCCCCAACTGAACAGCACAAAGTCCGACGGGTATGATACACAAACATATACAAAAGTATATGTATAATTCCATAATTATCCTTGCGCATTGTTTTAATCTTCTTTAGCATCAATTATAAACATTAGTGAGGAATAAAAAGGACCCCACGAACATCAAACCACTTCACAATCTACATTAAACAAAACAGTTTCAGTTGTGGTTCAGGACACAACACTCCACCATGACTTGGCTGGTAAATGGGTTGGAGAGCAGCATTATTATGGCCGTTGACTTTACAAAAGTCAAGTACATCGCTACACATACCACACTTTGTTGCAAGTTAACTGAAGGAGTATGTGTTGCACTGGTGCAAGTAAGTATTGCGTCGTGGTTAGAGTTCAATTTATTTGTGGTTTTGGGTTTTTAACCCTGCTTAACGAAATGAGCAAAAATAACAAACAAACTTTATAAAGTTTTTGAGCAAATGAAATATCAGACGGACATTTTTTCTGAAAAAAAATATTCTCATGCTGACTTTGTACATGACTTTACGCATTTGAATTTAAAATCTAAAAAGCTTTGAACTTGGTTCTGATGTTGTTTGTAAAAAAGTTTTAATAAATTTCAAGTTGAGTTTTACGTTTGTTTTTGATTTTGTTCTAAGTTAGTAAAAGGATCTAATGGGAAATGTTATGAATAGGGAAACAACAACAATTGAAACTTTTAATAACTCATAAATCATATGCACCGATGCATGCGTAACGAACAGAACAGCATACGGAACTTAATGGGATTGGAAAATGAAATGTGATTTAAAAGGGAAATATTATTAATTCAAGATAAATTATGCATATGTAAAACCTGGAGTATTTATAGGTCCAATCAAAACAGATTTCTATCACGAGCCAATTATTCATCTATTCATCTATTAATCTATTCATCTATTCATCTATTCATCTATTCATCTATTCATCTATTCATCTATTCATCTATTCATCTATTCATCTATTCATCTATTCATCTATTCATCTATTCATCTATTCATCTATTCATCTATTCATCTATTCATCTATTCATCTATTCATCTATTCATCTATTCATCTATTCATCTATTCATCTATTCATCTATTCATCTATTCATCTATTCATCTATTCATCTATTCATCTATTCATCTATTCATCTATTCATCTATTCATCTATTCATCTATTCATCTATTCATCTATTCATCTATTCATCTATTCATCTATTCATCTATTCATCTATTCATCTATTCATCTATTCATCTATTCATCTATTCATCTATTCATCTATTCATCTATTCATCTATTCATCTATTCATCTATTCATCTATTCATCTATTCATCTATTCATCTATTCATCTATTCATCTATTCATCTATTCATCTATTCATCTATTCATCTATTCATCTATTCATCTATTCATCTATTCATCTATTCATCTATTCATCTATTCATCTATTCATCTATTCATCTATTCATCTATTCATCTATTCATCTATTCATCTATTCATCTATTCATCTATTCATCTATTCATCTATTCATCTATTCATCTATTCATCTATTCATCTATTCATCTATTCATCTATTCATCTATTCATCTATTCATCTATTCATCTATTCATCTATTCATCTATTCATCTATTCATCTATTCATCTATTCATCTATTCATCTATTCATCTATTCATCTATTCATCTATTCATCTATTCATCTATTCATCTATTCATCTATTCATCTATTCATCTATTCATCTATTCATCTATTCATCTATTCATCTATTCATCTATTCATCTATTCATCTATTCATCTATTCATCTATTCATCTATTCATCTATTCATCTATTCATCTATTCATCTATTCATCTATTCATCTATTCATCTATTCATCTATTCATCTATTCATCTATTCATCTATTCATCTATTCATCTATTCATCTATTCATCTATTCATCTATTCATCTATTCATCTATTCATCTATTCATCTATTCATCTATTCATCTATTCATCTATTCATCTATTCATCTATTCATCTATTCATCTATTCATCTATTCATCTATTCATCTATTCATCTATTCATCTATTCATCTATTCATCTATTCATCTATTCATCTATTCATCTATTCATCTATTCATCTATTCATCTATTCATCTATTCATCTATTCATCTATTCATCTATTCATCTATTCATCTATTCATCTATTCATCTATTCATCTATTCATCTATTCATCTATTCATCTATTCATCTATTCATCTATTCATCTATTCATCTATTCATCTATTCATCTATTCATCTATTCATCTATTCATCTATTCATCTATTCATCTATTCATCTATTCATCTATTCATCTATTCATCTATTCATCTATTCATCTATTCATCTATTCATCTATTCATCTATTCATCTATTCATCTATTCATCTATTCATCTATTCATCTATTCATCTATTCATCTATTCATCTATTCATCTATTCATCTATTCATCTATTCATCTATTCATCTATTCATCTATTCATCTATTCATCTATTCATCTATTCATCTATTCATCTATTCATCTATTCATCTATTCATCTATTCATCTATTCATCTATTCATCTATTCATCTATTCATCTATTCATCTATTCATCTATTCATCTATTCATCTATTCATCTATTCATCTATTCATCTATTCATCTATTCATCTATTCATCTATTCATCTATTCATCTATTCATCTATTCATCTATTCATCTATTCATCTATTCATCTATTCATCTATTCATCTATTCATCTATTCATCTATTCATCTATTCATCTATTCATCTATTCATCTATTCATCTATTCATCTATTCATCTATTCATCTATTCATCTATTCATCTATTCATCTATTCATCTATTCATCTATTCATCTATTCATCTATTCATCTATTCATCTATTCATCTATTCATCTATTCATCTATTCATCTATTCATCTATTCATCTATTCATCTATTCATCTATTCATCTATTCATCTATTCATCTATTCATCTATTCATCTATTCATCTATTCATCTATTCATCTATTCATCTATTCATCTATTCATCTATTCATCTATTCATCTATTCATCTATTCATCTATTCATCTATTCATCTATTCATCTATTCATCTATTCATCTATTCATCTATTCATCTATTCATCTATTCATCTATTCATCTATTCATCTATTCATCTATTCATCTATTCATCTATTCATCTATTCATCTATTCATCTATTCATCTATTCATCTATTCATCTATTCATCTATTCATCTATTCATCTATTCATCTATTCATCTATTCATCTATTCATCTATTCATCTATTCATCTATTCATCTATTCATCTATTCATCTATTCATCTATTCATCTATTCATCTATTCATCTATTCATCTATTCATCTATTCATCTATTCATCTATTCATCTATTCATCTATTCATCTATTCATCTATTCATCTATTCATCTATTCATCTATTCATCTATTCATCTATTCATCTATTCATCTATTCATCTATTCATCTATTCATCTATTCATCTATTCATCTATTCATCTATTCATCTATTCATCTATTCATCTATTCATCTATTCATCTATTCATCTATTCATCTATTCATCTATTCATCTATTCATCTATTCATCTATTCATCTATTCATCTATTCATCTATTCATCTATTCATCTATTCATCTATTCATCTATTCATCTATTCATCTATTCATCTATTCATCTATTCATCTATTCATCTATTCATCTATTCATCTATTCATCTATTCATCTATTCATCTATTCATCTATTCATCTATTCATCTATTCATCTATTCATCTATTCATCTATTCATCTATTCATCTATTCATCTATTCATCTATTCATCTATTCATCTATTCATCTATTCATCTATTCATCTATTCATCTATTCATCTATTCATCTATTCATCTATTCATCTATTCATCTATTCATCTATTCATCTATTCATCTATTCATCTATTCATCTATTCATCTATTCATCTATTCATCTATTCATCTATTCATCTATTCATCTATTCATCTATTCATCTATTCATCTATTCATCTATTCATCTATTCATCTATTCATCTATTCATCTATTCATCTATTCATCTATTCATCTATTCATCTATTCATCTATTCATCTATTCATCTATTCATCTATTCATCTATTCATCTATTCATCTATTCATCTATTCATCTATTCATCTATTCATCTATTCATCTATTCATCTATTCATCTATTCATCTATTCATCTATTCATCTATTCATCTATTCATCTATTCATCTATTCATCTATTCATCTATTCATCTATTCATCTATTCATCTATTCATCTATTCATCTATTCATCTATTCATCTATTCATCTATTCATCTATTCATCTATTCATCTATTCATCTATTCATCTATTCATCTATTCATCTATTCATCTATTCATCTATTCATCTATTCATCTATTCATCTATTCATCTATTCATCTATTCATCTATTCATCTATTCATCTATTCATCTATTCATCTATTCATCTATTCATCTATTCATCTATTCATCTATTCATCTATTCATCTATTCATCTATTCATCTATTCATCTATTCATCTATTCATCTATTCATCTATTCATCTATTCATCTATTCATCTATTCATCTATTCATCTATTCATCTATTCATCTATTCATCTATTCATCTATTCATCTATTCATCTATTCATCTATTCATCTATTCATCTATTCATCTATTCATCTATTCATCTATTCATCTATTCATCTATTCATCTATTCATCTATTCATCTATTCATCTATTCATCTATTCATCTATTCATCTATTCATCTATTCATCTATTCATCTATTCATCTATTCATCTATTCATCTATTCATCTATTCATCTATTCATCTATTCATCTATTCATCTATTCATCTATTCATCTATTCATCTATTCATCTATTCATCTATTCATCTATTCATCTATTCATCTATTCATCTATTCATCTATTCATCTATTCATCTATTCATCTATTCATCTATTCATCTATTCATCTATTCATCTATTCATCTATTCATCTATTCATCTATTCATCTATTCATCTATTCATCTATTCATCTATTCATCTATTCATCTATTCATCTATTCATCTATTCATCTATTCATCTATTCATCTATTCATCTATTCATCTATTCATCTATTCATCTATTCATCTATTCATCTATTCATCTATTCATCTATTCATCTATTCATCTATTCATCTATTCATCTATTCATCTATTCATCTATTCATCTATTCATCTATTCATCTATTCATCTATTCATCTATTCATCTATTCATCTATTCATCTATTCATCTATTCATCTATTCATCTATTCATCTATTCATCTATTCATCTATTCATCTATTCATCTATTCATCTATTCATCTATTCATCTATTCATCTATTCATCTATTCATCTATTCATCTATTCATCTATTCATCTATTCATCTATTCATCTATTCATCTATTCATCTATTCATCTATTCATCTATTCATCTATTCATCTATTCATCTATTCATCTATTCATCTATTCATCTATTCATCTATTCATCTATTCATCTATTCATCTATTCATCTATTCATCTATTCATCTATTCATCTATTCATCTATTCATCTATTCATCTATTCATCTATTCATCTATTCATCTATTCATCTATTCATCTATTCATCTATTCATCTATTCATCTATTCATCTATTCATCTATTCATCTATTCATCTATTCATCTATTCATCTATTCATCTATTCATCTATTCATCTATTCATCTATTCATCTATTCATCTATTCATCTATTCATCTATTCATCTATTCATCTATTCATCTATTCATCTATTCATCTATTCATCTATTCATCTATTCATCTATTCATCTATTCATCTATTCATCTATTCATCTATTCATCTATTCATCTATTCATCTATTCATCTATTCATCTATTCATCTATTCATCTATTCATCTATTCATCTATTCATCTATTCATCTATTCATCTATTCATCTATTCATCTATTCATCTATTCATCTATTCATCTATTCATCTATTCATCTATTCATCTATTCATCTATTCATCTATTCATCTATTCATCTATTCATCTATTCATCTATTCATCTATTCATCTATTCATCTATTCATCTATTCATCTATTCATCTATTCATCTATTCATCTATTCATCTATTCATCTATTCATCTATTCATCTATTCATCTATTCATCTATTCATCTATTCATCTATTCATCTATTCATCTATTCATCTATTCATCTATTCATCTATTCATCTATTCATCTATTCATCTATTCATCTATTCATCTATTCATCTATTCATCTATTCATCTATTCATCTATTCATCTATTCATCTATTCATCTATTCATCTATTCATCTATTCATCTATTCATCTATTCATCTATTCATCTATTCATCTATTCATCTATTCATCTATTCATCTATTCATCTATTCATCTATTCATCTATTCATCTATTCATCTATTCATCTATTCATCTATTCATCTATTCATCTATTCATCTATTCATCTATTCATCTATTCATCTATTCATCTATTCATCTATTCATCTATTCATCTATTCATCTATTCATCTATTCATCTATTCATCTATTCATCTATTCATCTATTCATCTATTCATCTATTCATCTATTCATCTATTCATCTATTCATCTATTCATCTATTCATCTATTCATCTATTCATCTATTCATCTATTCATCTATTCATCTATTCATCTATTCATCTATTCATCTATTCATCTATTCATCTATTCATCTATTCATCTATTCATCTATTCATCTATTCATCTATTCATCTATTCATCTATTCATCTATTCATCTATTCATCTATTCATCTATTCATCTATTCATCTATTCATCTATTCATCTATTCATCTATTCATCTATTCATCTATTCATCTATTCATCTATTCATCTATTCATCTATTCATCTATTCATCTATTCATCTATTCATCTATTCATCTATTCATCTATTCATCTATTCATCTATTCATCTATTCATCTATTCATCTATTCATCTATTCATCTATTCATCTATTCATCTATTCATCTATTCATCTATTCATCTATTCATCTATTCATCTATTCATCTATTCATCTATTCATCTATTCATCTATTCATCTATTCATCTATTCATCTATTCATCTATTCATCTATTCATCTATTCATCTATTCATCTATTCATCTATTCATCTATTCATCTATTCATCTATTCATCTATTCATCTATTCATCTATTCATCTATTCATCTATTCATCTATTCATCTATTCATCTATTCATCTATTCATCTATTCATCTATTCATCTATTCATCTATTCATCTATTCATCTATTCATCTATTCATCTATTCATCTATTCATCTATTCATCTATTCATCTATTCATCTATTCATCTATTCATCTATTCATCTATTCATCTATTCATCTATTCATCTATTCATCTATTCATCTATTCATCTATTCATCTATTCATCTATTCATCTATTCATCTATTCATCTATTCATCTATTCATCTATTCATCTATTCATCTATTCATCTATTCATCTATTCATCTATTCATCTATTCATCTATTCATCTATTCATCTATTCATCTATTCATCTATTCATCTATTCATCTATTCATCTATTCATCTATTCATCTATTCATCTATTCATCTATTCATCTATTCATCTATTCATCTATTCATCTATTCATCTATTCATCTATTCATCTATTCATCTATTCATCTATTCATCTATTCATCTATTCATCTATTCATCTATTCATCTATTCATCTATTCATCTATTCATCTATTCATCTATTCATCTATTCATCTATTCATCTATTCATCTATTCATCTATTCATCTATTCATCTATTCATCTATTCATCTATTCATCTATTCATCTATTCATCTATTCATCTATTCATCTATTCATCTATTCATCTATTCATCTATTCATCTATTCATCTATTCATCTATTCATCTATTCATCTATTCATCTATTCATCTATTCATCTATTCATCTATTCATCTATTCATCTATTCATCTATTCATCTATTCATCTATTCATCTATTCATCTATTCATCTATTCATCTATTCATCTATTCATCTATTCATCTATTCATCTATTCATCTATTCATCTATTCATCTATTCATCTATTCATCTATTCATCTATTCATCTATTCATCTATTCATCTATTCATCTATTCATCTATTCATCTATTCATCTATTCATCTATTCATCTATTCATCTATTCATCTATTCATCTATTCATCTATTCATCTATTCATCTATTCATCTATTCATCTATTCATCTATTCATCTATTCATCTATTCATCTATTCATCTATTCATCTATTCATCTATTCATCTATTCATCTATTCATCTATTCATCTATTCATCTATTCATCTATTCATCTATTCATCTATTCATCTATTCATCTATTCATCTATTCATCTATTCATCTATTCATCTATTCATCTATTCATCTATTCATCTATTCATCTATTCATCTATTCATCTATTCATCTATTCATCTATTCATCTATTCATCTATTCATCTATTCATCTATTCATCTATTCATCTATTCATCTATTCATCTATTCATCTATTCATCTATTCATCTATTCATCTATTCATCTATTCATCTATTCATCTATTCATCTATTCATCTATTCATCTATTCATCTATTCATCTATTCATCTATTCATCTATTCATCTATTCATCTATTCATCTATTCATCTATTCATCTATTCATCTATTCATCTATTCATCTATTCATCTATTCATCTATTCATCTATTCATCTATTCATCTATTCATCTATTCATCTATTCATCTATTCATCTATTCATCTATTCATCTATTCATCTATTCATCTATTCATCTATTCATCTATTCATCTATTCATCTATTCATCTATTCATCTATTCATCTATTCATCTATTCATCTATTCATCTATTCATCTATTCATCTATTCATCTATTCATCTATTCATCTATTCATCTATTCATCTATTCATCTATTCATCTATTCATCTATTCATCTATTCATCTATTCATCTATTCATCTATTCATCTATTCATCTATTCATCTATTCATCTATTCATCTATTCATCTATTCATCTATTCATCTATTCATCTATTCATCTATTCATCTATTCATCTATTCATCTATTCATCTATTCATCTATTCATCTATTCATCTATTCATCTATTCATCTATTCATCTATTCATCTATTCATCTATTCATCTATTCATCTATTCATCTATTCATCTATTCATCTATTCATCTATTCATCTATTCATCTATTCATCTATTCATCTATTCATCTATTCATCTATTCATCTATTCATCTATTCATCTATTCATCTATTCATCTATTCATCTATTCATCTATTCATCTATTCATCTATTCATCTATTCATCTATTCATCTATTCATCTATTCATCTATTCATCTATTCATCTATTCATCTATTCATCTATTCATCTATTCATCTATTCATCTATTCATCTATTCATCTATTCATCTATTCATCTATTCATCTATGCATCTATTCATCTATTCATCTATTCATCTATTCATCTATTCATCTATTCATCTATTCATCTATTCATCTATTCATCTATGCATCTATTCATCTATTCATCTATTCATCTATTCATCTATTCATCTATTCATCTATTCATCTATTCATCTATTCATCTATTCATCTATTCATCTATTCATCTATTCATCTATTCATCTATGCATCTATTCATCTATTCATCTATTCATCTATTCATCTATTCATCTATTCATCTATTCATCTATTCATCTATTCATCTATTCATCTATTCATCTATTCATCTATTCATCTATTCATCTATTCATCTATTCATCTATTCATCTATTCATCTATTCATCTATTCATCTATTCATCTATTCATCTATTCATCTATTCATCTATTCATCTATTCATCTATTCATCTATTCATCTATTCATCTATTCATCTATTCATCTATTCATCTATTCATCTATTCATCTATTCATCTATTCATCTATTCATCTATTCATCTATTCATCTATTCATCTATTCATCTATTCATCTATTCATCTATTCATCTATTCATCTATTCATCTATTCATCTATTCATCTATTCATCTATTCATCTATTCATCTATTCATCTATTCATCTATTCATCTATTCATCTATTCATCTATTCATCTATTCATCTATTCATCTATTCATCTATTCATCTATTCATCTATTCATCTATTCATCTATTCATCTATTCATCTATTCATCTATTCATCTATTCATCTATTCATCTATTCATCTATTCATCTATTCATCTATTCATCTATTCATCTATTCATCTATTCATCTATTCATCTATTCATCTATTCATCTATTCATCTATTCATCTATTCATCTATTCATCTATTCATCTATTCATCTATTCATCTATTCATCAATTCATCTATTCATCTATTCATCTATTCATCTATTCATCTATTCATCTATTCATCTATTCATCTATTCATCTATTCATCTATTCATCTATTCATCTATTCATCTATTCATCTATTCATCTATTCATCTATTCATCTATTCATCTATTCATCTATTCATCTATTCATCTATTCATCTATTCATCTATTCATCTATTCATCTATTCATCTATTCATCTATTCATCTATTCATCTATTCATTGATTCAACTATTCATGATACTCCCAAATATCGGGAATATTTGTATCCATTTTTGTGATTTTACAATTCACTATCCTCTGCCCTTTTATTTATTATATTTTAGTTATTGTCATTTACCATTCCACATTGTCTGTTATAAATACTTTCACAAATTAATTTACCAAAAATATGTTGATGTTGTCGGTTTGGCTTTTTTGCAGTCTGCTGCCGACAACCGCATAATTAAAATTTGATATTAACCTAAAAACCACATTAATGCAACAGCGGGAGAGGATATATGTATAGCGAGAGATAAATCCAGTTTACTATTTAGATGTCAACCCAGCGCCAAACACGTCCACTTAATTTATGGTTTATTTAATTTCGTAAATAAAAATAATTTTTTTCACCCTACTCAGATACGAGGTCTTGGTTAGAAATTAGCGTCCACTAATTGCAAGCTAGATAAATCGAATTGATTAAACGTGTGTAAACTAGCCAGTTTAAAAATTTCTTCATCGGACCTCGTACATACCAATACGTGCGAGTATAATAAACGAAACTTCGGACTTCGAACACATTGTGAATGTATGCAATATTAATAAGCGTAAAATATCACTGACAAATACACATAAATGTTAATGTGGCAAAATATACAGGATACAGGGCGGAAAATACGGCGAAAGCAATTTAATTAAATTAAAATCACTGCAGACGAACGCACACACGCAGTCATTTCGTGAAATTGTGTCCATGGTCCGCCAAAAATATAAATGAACCATATGAACTGTTTGTCTTCCGTTTTAAATACACGGTACGGTACGGTAGCGACACAACATCGATGTAGATCAAGTCCATTTCGACTAAAAGTGAAATAATGTGAGATATACTCAGTTACTTATGATGTTTTTCCTTTTTCAAGATATTGTTTTATATATCTTCAGCTCTCTAGATCAGTTAAGAAGTGAGTTGATTTTAGAGCAGTTTAATCGAAATGGACTTAGTCAGTTTCTTCATTATACCTACGGTATGTTTGTACACCTTGATACTTTTATGGCGTAGATAAAGTTTGAACTGAAAGTTTGAATAAAAATCATCAGCTAGACACAAGTGGACTACCTACGTTTGCATATCTCTTGCGGCTATTGAGATGATTGTCCGGTGACTATTCGCTCCCTTCTTTTTTGAATAATCCCCTTTCCTTTTATTCAGATACGACATAGACAGGTGACAGTTGGTTTTGCACAAATGAAGTCAAAAGATTCAAAAAATGTTTTGTGATTTGTTTAAACTCAGTTCCCAAATCTCCAATATCAAATCAGAAATCTCCTAATTGAAGCCATTATGTTGATGATATCTTGCCTTTTCCGTCACATGAGCCAATTTTTGTTCAAGTTAATGCGCAATTTATCGTAAAGTTAACATAAAACAACAATTTTCTCCTCAGTTCAGCATAGCGTATACTTGATATTAATTATGAATTCATTTTACAAAAATAATTATAACTTTTCCAGTATTCAAGATATTTCAGATATATAAACAAATTTGTAAAGCCTAGACTTGCAGCTTTCGGTCACATGAAATCCGGAAATAAAATATAACCAAGAATCTAAGTTGAAAGAGCTCCTAAAGATATTATTAATTACCAGCAAAGTTAGTTCTTACTTATGTTAATATATAAAAATCGTCAGCAAGACACAAGAGGTGTACCTACGTTTGAATAAGTCTTTGCGGGAGAATAATCTCCTTTCCTTTCATTTAGATACGACCAATATATATAATTATATATATAATTTATAGGGATAAATAATGGATTTTTTACTATTGAAACATTTCATGTTTTTGATTGGATTCATTTATAGAAATAGAGTTTTACAAACTCCCAATATAACATTCCCCAATACATAGTGTAGGGTACCCTGCTCACGCACACACACTCTCGAGTGGGTGTTGCTGATTTTTAAATGTTGCTTAAAACATAAGCCACAGCAGCATATCGTCGCATCCGCAACTAATAATTAAATTTAATCGCCTTTCTGTCATTTGGCAATTTCATCCAATTAAGTATCGTGGTTTTCATGCCATTTCACTCTTCATTTATTTATTTCAATTTTTTTTTCACTGTAAATTTTGTTGCTGATGTGGAGGCTGCTGCCGCCGCTGATGTGTTTGTGTCATTACGGAGCCAAATAAACTCCAGTGAAAATGTCTGCTTTGTTTGCTGAAAACCTCGAAAAAATGAAAAAGAAGAACACAAACAAAAACGAAACCCCAAAAACGTACAGACAATGACAATAAAACATTGCGAAATGAGACAGACACTGACTGGCATAGAAATATATCAAATGATATACCATTCCTCGTCCTCGGGTGGGGTGATAAATTTTATGTGATATAAAAGAGAAAGGCCTTCTCACATCTCCAAATTTATCCATATTTTTTTCTTTATTGACCAACCACCTTTTAGTGGCTATTGTGGAAACATTGAAAATAAACCTGTAATCGATAATCGAAAACTTGGTAATTGAATTTTATCGCCTGTTCTCCATTATTATTGTTTGCTTTCTGTCTATTAGGTGTTCAAATTGTGTCTATTTATAGTCAGCTTGCGTCCAGGTTTTTCGTTTTTATTGTAAATTCAATAGCCCTCTTAAGGGTGGGAGTATAATAGACTCAATATAGAGAATGGGAACAGTGCAGCAAAGTAATCAAAATTGCTGTTGATAGCCTTTGTTGTGGATGGAGTGTTCCTACCCGGATATTGAAGATATCAATGGCCCAACGTGGTGGTAATGTGAAAGGTAATCAAGCTTTTATAGCAAGGTTTATGGAAAAATGGAAATTTATAAAGAAAAAATCCTGTAAAACTGAAAATATTTCAAACCTAAAATTTAGGTGAGTATTTTTATTGTGGAAAAAAATAAGCCTCACTCTATTACACAGCATGAAAACACTGAACAGAGTCTTGTGAGCCGATTTTGCATAACTCAGGTCTAAATATTCAAATTCAGCTTAGAAATATCTCATAATCTGGAATCTCAAAAATGAGGCCACATTGCTGGTGTCTTATCTACCGAATTTTGTAAAAATTATTGGGTAATTTTTCGTGAATTTAACTTAAAACAAAAATTGTCTGTTCAGTTCTGCGGAGCGTATACTTAATATTAATTATGACCACATTTTACAAAAATAGTTGTAACTTTTACAGTTTTCTGGATAAATATGAAATATAAACATATTTGTAAAGCCTAAACATACAGCTCTAGTTAAAATGAAACCCGAAAGGAAAATATAACCAAGAATCCAAGTTTTCCAGCAGATTTAGTTGTTGTTTATATTAAAATATAATCATCAAATTCCTCGAAATGTAGTATTTATTTAAAATATTTAATGAAGGATACAGACAGTTGAACTGATTTTGCATAACTCAAGTCGGAAGATTCAAAAAAAAAATGTTTTGTGATCACAGCACTAGACTTGTTCAAAATCAGTTCACAACTCTGGAATCTTCTAATTGAGACCCTTCCTTGATAACCTTTTCTGGTACAAGAGCCAAATTTCACGAAAATTTATTTGTAAATTCTTGTAAATTTACCATAAAACAAAAATTGTCTCTTCAGTTCATCAGAGCGTGTACTTAATATTAACTATGAACACATTTTACAAATATAATTCTAAGTTTTGTATTTTCAGGATAATCGAGAAATATAAACAGAATTTCAAGGTCAAAACTTACAGCTTTCGTTCAAATTTAAATTTAATGAATATACAATTTTCCAATTCTTCGAAATGTAACATTCATTTAAGGGAGGACACAGACAGATGAACTGATTTTGCATAACTCAAGTCGGAAGATTGCAAAGCTGTTTTGTGATTTGTTCAGCACACAAATCAGCGATAACAACTCATAAATCTCCTTATTGAGGCCATTCCGTTCATGATGTCTTACCTTTCGCTGTACATGAGCCTAATTTCGTAAAAAATTGTGAGTAATTTCTTGTAAACCCATTATATAACAAAAATAGTATCTTCAGTTTAGCAGAGCGTATACTTAATATTAATTACGAGCTTATTTTACAAAGACAATTCTAACTCTTCAAGATATTTAAGATATATAAACAGTTTTCGTTCAAATAAAATATAACCAAGAATCTAGGTTGAAAGAGATACTAAACATTTTATTATTGTCCAGCAAAGTTTGTTCTAGTTTATATTTATATACAATCTTTCAATTTCTCGAAATGTAATTTGAAACTAATTTTGCAGAAGAAGATTCCAAAAATGTTTTGTGATTTCTTCAAATTCAGCTACGATAACAACTCAGAAATCTTCTAATTGAGGCCGCATTTATGATGTCTAACCCTTCCCTTCACATGAGTCGAATTTTGTAAAAATTGATGCGTAATTTCTCGTTAAGTTAACATGAAACAAAAGTTATCTGTTAAGTGCACTAGAGCGTATACTTAATATTAATTATGACCACATTTAAAAAAAAACTATTGTAACTTTTGCAGTTTTCAAGATATTTCAGACATATAAACGGATTTGTAAAGCCTACAGTTGCAGGTTTCGTTCACATGAAACTCGGAAATAAAATATAACCAATAATCTAAGTTTTATTGTAAAATACAATCATCCAATTCCTCGAAATGTAATATTTATTTCCAAAATTTAAGGCCTAGCGCGTACCGGCTAGTGCCCTGTTCATGACGTGGCAAGTTGTATCAAAGCAACAACAATAGACCAAAAAACTTTTGTTAATTAAAATGTAGACATAAACCGAACCGCCACAAAAGGAACCATAACATTTTAACTCGCACTCACTTTCTGTTTCATTAATTTAAAATATCCTTTTGCGGCGGTGACCACTATGAGTCCTTAACCAAACAAAAAAAAAACAAATTACACCTGCTAGTTAGAACATGAAGTCCTTGATTTGTGTTGCGTTCGTACTGCTTTCAGAAAGTTTCTAAAAGCCAACAAATACAAACGAAACAAAAAAATAAGTAGAAATATTGCGATTTAAAAAATATGTCCGAAGTCTTTTTTGGAAATCAAACCGGAAATCTCGCCAAGCTGTCACAATCAGTACCAGACAGTTATTTTTTATTCATTCCCTTTCTCTTGGAGATTTAAATAAAATGTATATATTTACCATTGACGTTATCTTGATTATTTTACAAAAAGTTTAGGGAAATTGAATTTTTAGCATAAACCATATTTTCAATGAAATAGAACATTTAATGGTTGGGAGATGATTCATAGTTCATTGAAAAACTTTGTCATCGTACTATTTATGATTTTGTCACAACCTCGAAGAAAAATATTTGCATAGAAGTCTCTTCGTAAAATGTATGGCATACGTGAAGCACAGGGTCAATGAAAAGTGTCATAGAATTTCTGAAACATTTCTTAGAAACTATTTATTTTTTCAATAAACGTTTTCCATACAAGTTATTTACATTTTTTGAAATTATTTTTATAAAAAAGGTTACACAAATATTAATAATTGAAGTTTACAGCACAAACAAAAATAAAAGATATGTAAAGACCTGATTTTTGTTGTTGCGGGAAATTGGTTGAATGGTCAAATTCGATATAAATTTAAAGTACTATCCGATAACAAATCTGAAATCTCCTAACTCATTGATTGATTGATGTATTTCCTCTCCCTCTGCATAAGAACCGAATTTAGTAAAAATTTATGTGTAATATCAATATAAAACAAAAGTTGCCATTTCAGTTCAGCAAAGCGTATACTTAATATTAATTATGAACATCTTTCACAAAAACCATTCTAACACTTGTAGCTTTTAAGATATTTAACAAATATAAATTGAATTTTAAAGCTTACAATTACAACATTCGTTGGATGGGAAACAAAACAACGGCTGATTCATCATGAGGTTTGATTTATAATGTAAGATTAATCATATATATTTAAAAATGAAATTAACTTTTTTATTTTCAGTTAAAAGAACAATTCATGGCATTTAGTGTTTGAAAATGATATCATGTTGGTCACGACAACGTCTGAGGTACTCCAATTTATGAGAGACCTTAAAATTTAATGAATGTGAAAATGTGATTTGAATGAATTAATAAAAATATTACTAAAACTCCAATATTCGTCCAGGGTACCTTTAACATTTGTACTCTCAATGTGGAAATGTAGATCCAATCACACTCGCCTATATATGTCCAATTAAATGTACTTATGATGGCTACAAATGTTAGTAGTTTCACTTTCACACAGAAACAGTGGTTTATTAAGAGATTTTTTTCGATTTTATTTTCGTGGTACGCAAAAATTCCATAAACAATAATCACAATTCTACAAAGGCTAGTTCTTAACTGGCTTTTTTCGAAAGCATCTTTGTATGTATTCCCACAGAAGTAGTATCAAAATTTGTTTAAAAACGCGATTTCGAAAAAAACGGCAGTTAAGGCCTTTCAGAATTAAAATGAACAAAATATAGAAGTAATGAAAAATTTAATTAAATTCATTTAGTCATACGTGATGACGACATAAAGGACAATAACTTCTACATTTATCTATAGATTTTCATCAAATAAGCATTGTTTCCATCTTATGCGTCACCATTTGTCAGATATATGGGCTATCAATAAATAGGACAAAATATTTTTTTTTTCTATTTTTTTATCGTTTTTTTGTCAGCTGAAAAAGATTTTTTCGAAAATATTTTTTTTTTGAAAAAGACCAAACAATAAACTGCGTAAAAGTGAAATTAGCAACATTTGTAAAGGGTGATTTTTTAAGAGCTTGATAAATTTTTTAAAAAAAAAACGCATAAAATTTGCAAAATCTCATCGGTTCTTTATTTGAAACGTTAGATTGGTCCATGACATTTACTTTTTGAAGATAATTTCATTTAAATGTTGACCGCGGCTGCGTCTTAGGTGGTCCATTCGGAAAGTCCAATTTTGGGCAACTTTTTCGAGCATTTCGGCCGGAATAGCCCGAATTTCTTCGGAAATGTTGTCTTCCAAAGCTGGAATAGTTGCTGGCTTATTTCTGTAGACTTTAGACTTGACGTAGCCCCACAAAAAATAGTCTAAAGGCGTCAAATCGTATGATCTTGGTGGCCAACTTACCGGTCCATTTCTTGAGATGAATTGTTCTCCGAAGTTTTCCCTCAAAATGGCCATAGAATCGCGAGCTGTGTGGCATGTAGCGCCATCTTGTTGAAACCACATGTCAACCAAGTTCAGTTCTTCCATTTTTGGCAACAAAAAGTTTGTTAGCATCGAACGATAGCGATCGCCATTCACCGTAACGTTGCGTCCAACAGCATCTTTGAAAAAATACGGTCCAATGATTCCACCAGCGTACAAACCACACCAAACAGTGCATTTTTCGGGATGCATGGGCAGTTCTTGAACGGCTTCTGGTTGCTCTTCACTCCAAATGCGGCAATTTTGTTTATTTTCGTAGCCATTCAACCAGAAATGAGCCTCATCGCTGAACAAAATTTGTCGATAAAAAATTTCGAACCGAACACTGATTTTGGTAATAAAATTCAATGATTTGCAAGCGTTGCTCGTTAGTAAGTCTATTCATGATGAAATGTCAAAGCATACTGAGCATCTTTCTCTTTGACACCATGTCTGAAATCCCACGTGATCTGTCAAATACTAATGCATGAAAATCCTAACCTCAAAAAAATCACTCTTTAGTCATAAGTACATTTAATTGGACATATAGCGAGTGTTATGTGTCTTTTATTTTCAAAATATATTCCCCACTAACTATTCACATTTTGAAGATTTCCTCATAATTGTGTGAAGAATCAAATATGACAATACCATTCGCTCTCGCATGATCTTACACACTCATCAAATTTGATTTATATACGTGTTAATCATATTTAAATATGAATTAAATACAATTTAAGGATACAGAGGTACATATCGTAATGCATAATGAAGCCCATTTCATATTCATTTTGATGAATGATAGTCATCCATGATACAATCATCACAAATCCCAGACAAGCCAAACAAAATTCCACCAAAGTTGTAGAACTCTTTTTGGCCTTCAATATATATATTTCGGATGAGTGGCAGCGTAAAAAGGGTTTCCCCGCATATTAACAATACTAATGATATTATATTTGTGTTTTTTTGCTGGAATTATTTTACTTTCCTTTTTCATTGCAAGGCTGTGTGGGCTGTATGCCCGAAATACTTTGGGTATAATACGTGACGTGGCGTTTGTCCCTGTTGACGGCGTGGGATCAAGGATATACAGAAAGTGTTCAGGCGGTGGCAGCGAACAGTGGTTTTTGGCAGCATAAAAATATATAAATTTTTGACGAATTTCAAGTAAATTGCTTCTAGTTTAATGTAAAATGATCAAATGTTTTTCTTAATTCGCTGTAATATTTTAATAAATAAAGAAACCTCTTTGATTCTTTAAAATAAATTAAAACACCGATTTTCAAAAAATATGAAATTCTAGATAATAGGGTGGAGCTAAAATCAGGAATTTTGTAATAGATAATTTAAAAAATATCTGTTTCGTGGCAGGAGTAACGTGACCATCTATATTTGTCCAAAATGCGAGATATATGAATTCAAAAAGCGGGATTTTTGCATGATTTTGTAAAAACTGGGATTGTAACAATAATCGGCTATTTTATTGTATTATATATTCAACTAACTGGGTTTAGATAATATATTTTTTATTTTGATTTTCAAGCAAGCGTTGCTCGTTAGTAAGTCTATTCATGATGAAATGTCAAAGCATACTGAGCATCTTTCTCTTTGACACCATGTCTGAAATCCCACGTGATCTGTCAAATACTAATGCATGAAAATCCTAACCTCAAAAAAATCACTCTTTAGTCATAAGTACATTTAATTGGACATATAGCGAGTGTTATGTGTCTTTTATTTTCAAAATATATTCCCCACTAACTATTCACATTTTGAAGATTTCCTCATAATTGTGTGAAGAATCAAATATGACAATACCATTCGCTCTCGCATGATCTTACACACTCATCAAATTTGATTTATATACGTGTTAATCATATTTAAATATGAATTAAATACAATTTAAGGATACAGAGGTACATATCGTAATGCATAATGAAGCCCATTTCATATTCATTTTGATGAATGATAGTCATCCATGATACAATCATCACAAATCCCAGACAAGCCAAACAAAATTCCACCAAAGTTGTAGAACTCTTTTTGGCCTTCAATATATATATTTCGGATGAGTGGCAGCGTAAAAAGGGTTTCCCCGCATATTAACAATACTAATGATATTATATTTGTGTTTTTTTGCTGGAATTATTTTACTTTCCTTTTTCATTGCAAGGCTGTGTGGGCTGTATGCCCGAAATACTTTGGGTATAATACGTGACGTGGCGTTTGTCCCTGTTGACGGCGTGGGATCAAGGATATACAGAAAGTGTTTAGGCGGTGGCAGCGAACAGTGGTTTTTGGCAGCATAAAAATATATAAATTTTTGACGAATTTCAAGTAAATTGCTTCTAGTTTAATGTAAAATGATCAAATGTTTTTCTTAATTCGCTGTAATATTTTAATAAATAAAGAAACCTCTTTGATTCTTTAAAATAAATTAAAACACCGATTTTCAAAAAATATGAAATTCTAGATAATAGGGTGGAGCTAAAATCAGGAATTTTGTAATAGATAATTTAAAAAATATCTGTTTCGTGGCAGGAGTAACGTGACCATCTATATTTGTCCAAAATGCGAGATATATGAATTCAAAAAGCGGGATTTTTGCATGATTTTGTAAAAACTGGGATTGTAACAATAATCGGCTATTTTATTGTATTATATATTCAACTAACTGGGTTTAGATAATATATTTTTTATTTTGATTTTCCTTAAATTTTTATATAGGCTGGATTTAACAAATTGCATACTTTCAATTTTCCACATCTTGGAGGAAATTTAGAAAATAAGAAGTCGATTAACAAATTTCAATGTTCCATAATATGTTCAGGTACGGAGATCTTAGAAATCTAAATTTAATTCTCGATACATTCAACTAATTTCTATATGTACCCCAAATGTAGGTTAAGTTTTTGTCATTTTCAGGATGTTTTTTTATAGAATAACGCTTTTTCTTATTGCGATGAAAATCAATTTGCCATAATTACAGTCTTATACTAGTCTGAAAACGCTCATTTTTCATTTATTATAGAGCGTTTAAAAAACAAAAAATCATAACGTCCGTAAAAATGTGTGTTAAATAATAAATTTAAGGGCTTAAAATTAGACGAGAATTTTATTGATCTATATTTTCTTCATTGTAGAAAATTGCATGACTTGAATATTGAAATTGAATTTAATATTTTAAACTTTTGTCAGTTATTTTGGTTTAACACCGAAGATTGTGCTGAAGTCTTCAGCAGAACCCAAAATTAGCTACCCCATCTCGTCAGAACTTTCGCAACAAATGTATGTCTTTGACTTAAATCAGGGTTCATATTAGTACCAGCGGTCACATATGACAAATGAGAAGCGCTGATAAACAAAATATTCCACCAAACTAAGTCGACACACTAAAAATCTCACTTTGCCAATTCAATGTCATGCAAAACAAATACAAATATTGAAAAAATAATTTTATAAATAAATATACTATTTTTATTACTTCAAACCACGCTTATAAGACTGGGCTACTACCAATACTTTTACACTATATATATCGAAATAATACTTCAAGTCAATTCAAATATTCTTACATATATTTATATTTTCAAAAAAGCTTAAATATCGTAAATATTGGTAGATAGTGGTTGTTTCAGTTGGTTGTATTTCCTTTATATTTTAATTCCAAATGAACAAATTTTGAAACTCCATTATCTCACGTACATAGTGCAAATAACCTAACTTCATGATTCGACCAATTTTTGCCGTAAATGTAAAAAATACGAATTTGAACATAATCTTTTAGTTTGCGTGTCTATGCAGTCAGAGGAATGTATACAACGAATTCCATGATTCTAGCTGCGGCCATTTGGTTGGTACCATTTTTATCCCCTTAAGAGTACGACTTTCTAAAATCTCTTTATTTTACGTGTCTACGCAATTAGAGGGATGTACACACCGAATTTTATCATTCTAGCTGTAGTCGTTTAGTTGGTACTATTTTCAACCCTTTTTTCCATTTTAACCCCAAAAAGTATGAATTTCGAATAATCCGTTTATTTTTCGTGTCTACGCAATCAGAGAAATGTATATACTTAGTTTCATTATGCTAGGAGCAGCCGCCCTAGAAACAACTGCGATGAAATTGGGTCCTATCGGCCCATGGCTGGATATAGTCCTCACACAAATGTCTTCAAGAATTGACTTCATAGTGCTTTTGATTTTCAGTTGTAACCACTGTCAACGATTCGCTTGGTTTAGGATTTTTGTTTGGGCATTTTCCACTTTAACCTCATATTTGTAATCCTCGTTCACAGCAATACAAAAAGTATTGTGATGTGGCCTTGAAGGTTAAGGCTTTTATAGAGATACAAACGTGCAAGGATCTCACCTACTCCTTTTAAGGATATTTGCGCAGTTTCGGTACGTATTCACTTTAATTTCGTTATGGTATACGTTGGTGTGTCTGTAAACTTTGCAGATTCAATTTATTTTGTTAGCTTTACGTGGTGTTATTTACGTAGACAACTTTTGAAGAAGGCGAAAAAAGAAAAATAAATCAAAAACAAGGATTTGTTGACCCTGTCAAGAGGTGGGCTAAAAGTCCGCAGTTAATTTTTGTTCGCCCTCAGCTAAAGGTTAAATTTATGTGGCACTATTTTGTAAGCTCGGTAGCAATGAATGAGAAAAATTCAATTAATTTTCGACTTGCCATCTATTTCTGCATGCATGCATGTGTGCACATACCAAGCAAATTGACAAATTGACAGTTTACATCTATAAAACAAATTAACAATACTTTTAACGAATTCCCGAACACAGGACACAAACAACAACATGAACAACTAACCCAATAGTATGGAGGACATGACCAACTCCAACTCCAGCTCTAAACACAAATCATTCAAATCAAAGCTTTGCCTGTCACTGTTCAATGTCTTTTCATTTGCCCGTTGCACTCCTTCCAGGGCGTGTGCGATTGCGACTGTGTGTGTGTGCTTGTCATGCTGTCTCGTTATTCCGTCCATTGTCAATTGTCTTTATTGAACACTTTCGGACCGAGATGAATGTCCGCCTATCCAAATGACCAACAAACGAAATTGACAACACGGTAATACAATACAACAACAAACAAACAAACACTGAGAAGGACCGCTGCGAAAGGGCCAAAGAAAACCACAACAAACCAAAAGATATTTATAAGCCGGACGACCAGACGGCAACAAGACCAGCAACGGCAGACGGCAACAACATTTAGCCATTCATTCAGTGTCAGAGAAATGTCACTCATTCAAGGAATGAATGCAACTGTAGCAGCGCACAACAAAAAACAACTCCGTCTGAAGATGGAGTGTGTGCTGGAAGATGAAAAATAGACCCGCCATAGCGGAGCAGGAGAATATGCGAAGTAGTAAATTACAGGCGAACATTTGATGTACAGTAGTTTTTCTGGATTAGCAGGACACGGTTTGAATATTTCAAAACTTCCTGCAATGACGTATAACTTGGTATTAATTTTTATGTGATATGTAGTGAGAGCTGTATAAATCAAGAAGAAATGGGTGAGAGTTCCTGGAAATACGAGTACCTCTACCGAACGTCTTCATATCCCGGATAAGATCGTCAAATTGGGGGTCCCAAAATCGTCAAAATATTTTTTGAAAATCGACAAGAAATCGTAAATATGAAAATAGTATTTTCTCTATAGAATTTTCAGAGTATCGGGACAAGTAAGATTTAACTAAAACTCAGGTAATCTTCCCATGTGCAAAATAAGTACAACGTAATATTGAAATTAAGAAATAAATCTCTCGAACATGAATTTTCAGTCAACATTTTTTTGATTTCCGAAACTTAAAAATTAAATTTAAAAAGTTTCATTTTATGGCCTAATGATATGGACCTTCAAATCGTCAACGCTGAACATGAAAGTATCTGTTGAACCGTGACACAAATCCCATACTAAAACGTTGAATGAGAGAGAGACAATATAATTGGAAATCTTGCGTCAAACCAAATACACGACTTGTCCAACGAAAATAACATTATCCATGTCAAGAAAATTTCAATATCCACACCGCATAGGGGTTATATACCTATTTTTTAACTTAAGTCTATAGCTTTAGCACGGAAAGAGAAATATCAACGAAATTCCATATGTTTACAGCAGAGCTGATTTTCAGATGACTCATAAAATTGGGGGATTGTAGTGGGTATGGTGGCCACTGATAGACTCTCGAAAGTTGGTCACTTTGGCCATGTCAAATTTTGAAATGATTGTCAAAGGCACAATTATATATCGATATATTTGGCACAGTTGTAGGGTCCGTGAGTACCCACAAAAGTGTGTTTATGCATATTTTTATACCCTCACCTCCAGGATAGGGGTATACTAACTTTGTCATTCCGTTTGTAACACCTTGAAATATCGACCTGAGACCCTATAAAGTATATATATTCTTGATCGCCATAAAATTCTAAGACGATCTAGTCATGTCCGTCCGTCTGTTGAAAGCACGCTAGCATCTAAACGAAAGGAGCTAGGACGTCCAAATTTTCCATAAATGCGTCTTATAGTCGTAGATCGGTTGGGATTGAAACTGGGAGAAATCGACCCAAAGGGAAGATTTTTCCCCTCACAAGGACTAAAAATACCCAAAATAACCCTTATATTTTAGAGTATTCAAACATATTTCTTCAATATGTCTGCTTGTACTAACTTGACATTGGGTATGCGCATTCCCCCTATAACAAAAACGTGCATCATAAATTGATTTTTATTCGTAGGGGGTGAAATGGAGCAGAAAGGGATAAAAATTGTACATATTAAACGACAACAGCTAGAAACACGAAATTCGGTGTGTACATTCCTCTAATTGGGTAGATACATAATATAAAATTTATTTTTTCCAAATTCGTACTTTTGAGGGGTGAAATGGGAATAGAGGGATAAATATGGTACCAACCAAACGGCTGCATCTAGAATAATGAAATTCGGTGTACACTTTCCTCTTATTGTGTAGATACACAAAAAGAAGGGATTTTTCGAAATTCGTACTTTTAGGGTGTAAAATGAAAAAAGAGGATAAAAATCGTACCAACCAAATGACCGCAGTTAGAGTCATGAAATTCGGAGTATACATTCCTCTGACTGTGCAGACACGTAAAATAAAAGGTTTTTTTCCAAATTCATACTCTCATAGGATACAATAGGTACAGAGGGATGAAGATAGTACCAACTAAATGACTACAGCTAGAATGATGTAAGTACAGTGTATACATCCCTCTAATTGCGTAGACACGTAAAAAAGAGATTTTAGAAAGTCGTACTCTTAAGGGGGTAAAATAACAAAAAGGGGATAAAAATGGTACCAACCACATAGCCGCAGCTAAGTTCACAGAATTCGGTGTATACATTCCCCTGACTGATTAGATACGCAAAATAAAGATTTTTTTAATTTCTTACTTTTTACTTTTACGGAAAAAATTTGTTGAATCATGAAGTTAGGTTATTTTGCACTAAGTACGTGAGATAATGGATTGTACTTTTGGAATTAAAATAGAATGGAAATACAACCAAGCTTAAGCTTCTTGAAAATGAAAATATAAGAATATTTATTTTTTGAATTTACTTGAAGTATTATTTCGATATGTAAATGTATGGCTACCAGCCTTGCCTTATAAGCGTGGTTTGAAATAATAAAAATATTATATTTATTTATAAAATTATTTTTTTTCAATATTTGTATTTGTTTTGGTTTGGCTATATTAAATAAATTATATTTTCCTGCAATATTACTCCACTTCTACTTCTGGTGGAGGGTATAAAAAAGTTCGACCAGGCCAAACTTAACTCAGTTTTTAATTGTTTCATTTAGTACGGAAGCAAAGAAGGCCAGACCCACTTTTGGTAGACACCGTGTTTCGACAGTTATGAGCTTTTTCTTTTAGTGCGCCGCAATCACTGTTGGCAAAATTGCTTTTCCTTTAAAAAGTTACAGAACAAGTTCCAAAAATTAATTTCTTATAATATTCCACGTTTATATCTGTGGTTTTTATAAGTAATCGTTTACCTCGAAATGTCTCTATTCTGAGATTTTAATGCCAAAGTGTTTAATTACACCGTTACACTTGAACCAGATGAAATACGTCTGAAACTATAGGTATATTTGAGTTTATCGGTGTTTTCCGTTTTTCATTCCCTCATCCTTTTACCCCTTCAAAGGACTACAAAGTTTCAAAATTTTCAAACAAATATTTTAAATACTTATTCGCGTTTCCGTCATAAGGTCAAATTTTTAAATGTCATGCGTCTATATGTATTAATTTAGCATTATTTTATTTAGTTTATTCATGTTTTACTTTTTAAGAGGGAAAATTTAAAATGGTTGCTAATGCTAAATGAATACATATACAAACATGAAATTTGAAGTATTTTTAACAGATATTCTAATCTTTAATTTGACACTTATATCTGTATCGTAGGGAGCGAATGAGTATTTGAAATAATTATTTTAAACAAGTAAGGAAAGGCTAAAGTCGGGTGGGGCCGACTATATAATACCCTACACCACTCCCTGCGTATGTACCTCGCTTTGATTACTAAACCCAGGTATTTCATGGGAGCAATTTTATGTAGTTCATACGAATTATATAAATTATATGAATATAATTTATATGCTATAAATTCATCTTTAGTCAAATTTAACGAATATGGTAATTGATCCAATTGTCCGACAGACAAATACAAATTATACAGTAGTATACCAAAGTCATACCAAAGTATGGAAATATGGGCATCACCCAAACAATTCTCATTGCAATTCAATTCGGTAAAAAATTGAAATCGGGAAGGATTTTTGCATCCTGTAAATGTATGTGTTTGACAAAAAATGTTAAATCGGAAAGGACATTTGTATGGGGGTATATTGAAACCAGGAACGATGTGACGCGCTTTCACCATGTCTGTTTATTGGTGAAATATAATATGTAACATTTGGCCAAAATCGGTTAAACATTCGGGTGCAACATTTGTATGAGGGCTACATCTAAATCTGAACCGATCTTACCCACTTTCACCATCGGTTTTTTAGTTGGATTATAAAATGTTGTGCCAATTTTAAAGAAAATCGGGTACAATATGTGGATTTTAGAGCGGAAAAAGTCAAATCGGGAGCGACATTTGTATGGGGGCTATATCTAAATCTGAACCGATCACACCCACTTTCAGCATAGGTGTTTCTAGTTCGATTATAAAATGTTGTGCCAATTTTAAAGAAAATCGGGTACAATATGTGGTTTCTAAAGCGGAAAAAGTGAATTCGGGAGCGACATTTGTATGGGGGCTATATCTAAATCTGAACAGATCTTACCCAATTTTTGCATACGTGTTTCTAGTTGAATTATAAGATGTTCTGCAAAATTTAAAGAAAACCGGGTACAATATGTCGTTTCTAGAGCGGAAAATGTCAAATCGGGAGCGACATTTGTATGGGGGCTATATCTATATATGAACCGATCTTACCCAATTTTTGCATACGTGTTTCTAGTTGGATTATAAGATGTTCTGCAAAATTTAAAGAAAATTGGGTACAATATGTCGTTTCTAGAGCGGAAAATGTCAAATCGGGAGCGACATTTGTATGGGGGCTATATCTAAATCTGAACCGATCTTACCCAATTTTTGCATACGTGTTTCTAGTTGAATTATAAGATGTTCTGCAAAATTTAAAGAAAACCGGGTACAATATGTCGTTTCTAGAGCGGAAAATGTCAAATCGGGAGCGACATTTGTATGGGGGCTATATCTATATATGAACCGATCTTACCCAATTTTTGCATACGTGTTTCTAGTTGCATTATAAGATGTTCTGCCAAATTTAAAGAAAATCGGGTACAATATGTCGTTTCTAGAGCAGAAAATGTCAAATCGGGAGCGACAGTTGTATGGGGGCTATATCTATATCTGAACCGATTTCCTAAAAAAATAACTTCTGCCAAGTTTCATGACAATCGGACAACAATTGCGACCTGTAGAGTGCGAACAAGCTTAGATGGACAGCAGACGGACGGACGGACGGACAGACATCGTTAAATCGACTCAGCTGGTGATTCTAAGCCGATCGGTATACTTAAAGGTGGGTCTAGCTCGATTATTTCTTGGTGTTGCAAACATTTGGCGCGAAACTAACTTATAATACCCTAGACCACGAAGAACATAGACATAATGAGAAAATGAAAAATTAGAAACGCCTTTTAACTTCACTTTGCCTATAGTATCAGACATACATATATCATCCGGTTCAACTATTTGACGATGTTATACACTCAGAAAAATAGCATTCTTAAATCTGAGTAAAATCCATATTCCAATTTAGTTTAACAATTTTACTCCAGTTTAGGTAAAATTTACTTACGAGAAGGAAAATTAAATAGATATGAGAACACTTTCCTTATTTCAAAGCCGGAAAAAATAGTACATATACTCAAAATAGGGTAGTAAATTTACTTAAAAACATTTTATTGGATCTAGTAAATACTTCTTACAATTAAGTATACTCATACTTGTGCGGAAGAAAATTTACTAGCATTTAAGAAAGAAAATAATGCAGAATTTTTTTGTATGAAAAAGTTCCATTTAGGAAGTTTTTACTTAAAAATGTGTTTATCACTTCAAATAAAATAAATAAATGTAATTAAATTTATGCGATGTTCCTCATACATTCAAGTATAAATGAACTTATAAAAAATACTTCAGTTTGTTTAGAAAAATGCATGAATATTAGTAGTCTATAAAGCAATTCTCGTTCGTTAGTCGGGACTTTCTTCATAAGTACTTCAAATATTACTCTAAACAATCACTGCGAAGGCGCCTACCTAGCTTCCGCAGCAGTCATGGTGAAATATCTCAACTCTTTGTGGTATGAGTAAGATGAAACGTTTGAGAACTATACCATGTTGTCATTTTTCATACGAGTGTTGCATACTCTGAAGCGAAATAACTTATTTCAATTATCAGTATAGTCGTAGTCAGGGTGAATACAAATTTACTTGGTTTAAGGAAAAATTTCCCTCAGATTGAGAATAAATTTACTTGGCATGACTACAAATTTACTTAGTTTGAGTAACAATTTACTTGAATTGAGGAAAAAAATCGGAATATTTTCCTCAGTTTTAGTATAAATTTACTAGATTTGAGTAAAATTTTCCTCAGATTAAGTAAAGATTTACTTGATTTGAAGAAAAATGTTCCTCAGTTTAAGTAAATTTTACTTGCATTGAGGAAAAGTTGAACTGGAATCAAGTTAAAAGCATGTCTTATTTTCAAGGAAATGTTTGTACTTGATGTGAGAAATTATTGCCTTAGCGCTATACGAAGTTCAATTTTCCTCAGTTTTAGTACATATTTACTTAATCCGTGGCATACATTTTTCTAAGTGTACATGCTCAATCTATTCGCCATTGACATTTTTTGAAAATGAGCTAACTTAATACCATTTCCTGCATATAATAGTCAGGGAATTTTGGAAGAATTAAAATGACATTTTCCTGGTGGTACTTTCGATTAAGAAGAACCTTAACTCAATTTTAAATTTCAGTTCATATATCTAATAATGATATGTCTCTAAACGCAGGTTTTTACATTATCACCATACAGCGTAGGGTAAGACCTATCATTACAGCGACAGCTTTCTGATACCTCCCAAACAAATGACCAAATTCCTAGATTAAAATAATACCGGATATTTGGAATCAGTTGTATTTTGAGAGGATATGATCAACCTTACCCATGTAAAATTAAAACCTCTATCTAACACTTATTAATCAACTGTCCTTTGTGTGGAATACTGTCCGTGCTAATCTTGATTTGTATTTATTAGACAACGAGGTTTTAAGCGAATCCCATTTTTATACATATTTGCATAAAATATGCGAACACGAAATTGGTTATATCGATTATTTTTTCAATTTTTTAACATGAAAATCACTTGTGTGAAGTTGGAATTTGGCATAACAATCCTCTGTCTATTATTATATATCTAACGAAAAATATACATATTTTTTACAAAAATAAAATTTAAACATATTATTCTCAGAAAGACTGTACACACAGTCATTCTTCTGCGATAAACACATTTGCAATTTTTTTCTTTTCACACTTTTTCTATGCCCTCTAAATATTTCACAAGCCACAAAGCCTGCTCGTAACTTTTAAATCCATTATGTTACATGCATGGCGAACAGAATCCCTTTTTGATGTGCCAAACCAATTGTTTTAATTTATGCCACATTAGGTTCTAAAACAGAAAATTTAATGTTTTTGCAAGCAGCAGAGCATAACCAAATTTAGAAATCATCGGTATTATCACTAGGCGAGTGATATGGAACAACCATATACCGAGACTGCAGCTGGGTGGGAAGTAGGCTCTGGAACGAGATGCGACCGCACGCACAAACAAAAAGGAACGGACCCAAAACAGACCAGAGAAAATGAAATGAAACAACAAAAATGAAATTCATACTTGCCATCTGAACATTTGTACAATTGCGGAGTATAGAATTAACAAAATAAATGTACACGAGTATGTGTATTTGTCTGGTGTTTTTGCCACACAACGACCACATGCATTCGCCCATTCCAGCTGGCTGGCTGGCCGGCCACAGCAACATCATCAGCAAAAATATGGTGGCTATACATGGATCCACAATGATGGTATAACCCTAAAATGGTCAATAATTTGTAAACATACACACACGCACACAGAGACACAATAATCCTGGCATCGAGGCATGAAACAAATTTACAAACATCATGACTGCAGCTCTCGAGATACTAGAGAACTCGTACATGACCACGGTCAGGTAGATTTGTATCTGTTGTTTAATGTAACTCGTCTCATCTCATCGCATCTCCTATCTGCGATGTATCCTTTGTAATGTGCTGCCACTGCTGCTGCTGCATGTGAGCGATTGAAATGATTTCATATTTAAACCAACCATTCCATTCATTCAGGCCGCAACAATTGTTCAAATAGACACTAAACACTCAAACTCGCTCGCAAGTGCCCTCTCATTCCCTCCTGCCCCCGGCCAATGTCAATTCATGTTGCATTCAACCCAGCGTCCAGTGGTCACCATCACTATCTGATAGACTAACATGTGAGTAAAATGCTGAAGATTGCTTTCGCATGCACTCAGAGAAATGTGTAGCAGAAGAAGTAATTAAATGAAATTTAAAAGGCCTAAAAATGCATTCATTCTGGACTGGACTGGATGTATTGGAGTTTGTTACTTTATCCATTTTATGTTCTATTCTTACCATTTGGCAACATTTTCTAGTGCCTCATTTTTTCTGAGTGTACTTTATGTGTGTGTTTGCCTCAAATATCTTTTGTCGAATTGATTTTGAGTAATTTATGGATGTACATTTGAAACAGCTCTGCTTTGCCACCCGTTAAATGCGAAAAGGGAAAATATATTTGAATCAATAGTGGCACAGTGGCTGTGGCAGTGGCACTGACACCGACAGCTGCCAGTAAGAGTTGCAGTTGTATGCTTTTGTCAAAATGTTGTGAATGGTAAGAGTTAGGTATGTGGCAGGATGGTTTGGTTTGGTTATTGCGAGAAATTTGCATTTGCAATAATTCTCACTGTGACTTCTAAATGCGTATGTCCATGTCAAAGGAATTGTAATTATATTTAGCCTTTGGACATTATTATGGCCGAGAGGGATAATGCAAATAGACAGTGGTTTTATAGGAAAAAATTAAAAATATAACTTCGTTTAAATGGGTGAAATTGCACTTGAGTGTGCTTTAAAATGGGAAAACATATGTTGAGATTAAAGGGATCTAAAAAAACTATAGCACTCTCAAATGTATAGATTATTTTTTTCGAAATGTTCAATTTTATCCTTATTATACCACAAAAGAACCATTACACTATGCAAAAAAATTGTCGAAGGACATTTTCTGATGTATTTTGTCATCCCAACCTCAAAAATAATATTAATTTTTAAATTAAATTTATTAGATTTTAGCAGAAGATATGTTGAGAATTTAACTTTCTCATAGAAATTTTTGTTTTTATTTATTTTGCTGACACGAAAAAATCCATATAAAATAAAAAAGTCACATTTTCAAAGAAAGCAGTTTTATCGCAAGCGACAGTTTAAGAATTTAGGCAAAAACTGTCAGATAATGTAAGAGATATTTATAAATGTTTTGTATAAGTCTATCAATATATTGATGCAATAATAAGTGTATTTTTATACCCTCGGCCATAGAATGAAGTGTTCGTCTGTTGGTTAAAAGTACGATAGGTTACGAACGAACTAAGATGTTCGAAGTTCCCACATATTTGTTTTATATATTTTTTATCGATCCAAAAGAATAAACTTTACCCACAAGAACTGAAAGTAGCTCTAAATTATTGTCTTTTTGGAGAATACAAAGCTATATACATGGTTTTGTTATCATTTCCCTTCTATTGTGGGTAAACGTTAATATTTATTTTATCCAAATAGTGGCAAATTTGACAAAGAAACATAATATTTAGCTTAAAATAGTGATGAAAATTGGCATTTTGCCCATAATTCTATAGAGTTAAAGAGTACACAAGTAAAAACGGTGTTAAGATTTCCGGGCCGAACTTTATATACCCTCCACCATTGATTGCATTCAACAGAGGCTTTCGATTTTCGTAGAAAAGAAGTAATATTGCAGGAAGAAGATCCATTATTTCACGTACATCGTGCAAAATAACCTAACTCCATGATTCAACCAATTTTTGAAGTAAAAGTAAAAAGTTAAAATTTTGACAAATCTTTGTATTTTGCGTGTCTATCAGTCAGAGCAATGTATACACCGAATTCCATGATTCTAGCATAGGCCATTTGGTTGGTACCATGTTTATCCCCTTTACGTATTTTATCCCCTTAAGAGTACGACTTTCTAAAATCACTTTATTCTACGTGTCTACGCAATCAGAGAAATGTATACACCGAATTTCATTCTTCTAGATGCAACGGTTTGGTTTTTATCAATCTATTTCCAGTTTACCCCTTAAAAGTACGAATTTGGAAAAATAACTTTTATATTATGTATCTACTCAATTAAATGAATGTACACACCGAATTTCGTGTTTATAGCTGTTGTCGTTTGATAGGTACCATTTTTTCCCTTTTTACCCCAATTCACCCCCTACGAATAAGAATCACTTTATGGTGCACTTTTTGTTATAGGTGGAATGCGCATACTCAATATCAAATTTGGACGTCCTAGCTCCTTTCGTTTAGATGCTAGTGTGCTTTCAACAGACGAACGGGCATGACCAGATCGTCTTAGAATTTCATGACGATTAAGAATATATATACTTTATAGGGTATCAGGTCGATTTCAAGGTGTTACAAACGGAGTGACAAAGTTAGTATACCCCCATTCTGGAGTTGGAGGGTATAAAAACTTCAGTTTTCGTTAAGAACGTTAACATAACATAAATGATACCAGTTGATTCTATACACTCTACAATTGAATCATTTTGTTAAGGAAGAATAATTTGGGCCCCTTTAAATATGGATATTTTGTAGATAGTAGGCTGGACGAAATGAATATCAATTTAATTATTCGTTCAAAGAAAAATTCAATATCAATATTCCCTAAAAGCTTTTATATGAAATTTAACTATTAATCATAGGAATTCAAATGTGTTCAAAATAGTTTTTTTTTATTAACGACTTGAAGTACTTTTCTGTTCATTTTCCCTTTCTAAAAGTAGTATTATCTATTTTATTATGTTGTTTTAATATTTTTTTATAATAAAAAGTGTGTTTTACTAAAATTTCGAGGTTTAATCGAAAAAATTATATCGTAAGCGCCATAGTTTTTTCAGTATTTGTAGCCGCAAGTACAATATTTGTATCGCAAGCGCCGAAAGTACCGTATGATGTAAACAAATGATAAAGTTTTGATAATAATTCGTTGGGTGCGGCGGAATCAAAACATTTTGCATTAAAATATATTTTATTTTATTAAAATATTTCAAAATAATCAATAAAAACCTTCTCCTGTAAAATGTGTGTTTTGGCGCTTGCGATCATTCCGCGCTAAGGGCTCGATATCTTCTACATTTATCCAGAGGATTTTTCCGACAAAATTTTTTTCTCAATGTTTCACTCTGTGAAAGTGAAATTCGCAACATATGCGGATGTGATCGGACTTATATATCCAAAATGAGAGTACAAATATTAAAGATACCTTCGACGAGAATTGGAATTTTAGTACAAAAAAAACAAGCATTTAAAAATGTAATTTAAATGTAATGAATTTTTGTGTTAATTTTTTAAATCAATATGCCTCAAAAGAATCAGAAAGTAATTTTAGCTCGAGAGCGAGATGATAAAAGGTGAGCAATGCCTTAAGTCACTATACACACAAAACAATTTTTTCACACTCACAAGTAGGGTTTTCCAACAAGAGGTGTTATTTTTAATCACCCGGCATTTCGGTAGCTGTCACTTTTGAAGCTTTTATTCTTTGACATTTGACAAGTGGAAACTACGCCATTACTAAAAATGAAACGATACACGCTTCAACAACGCATTGAAATTATTAAAATTCATGAATGAAAATGATCCGGAATTCCATCGAAAAATCGTCTTGACTGATGAGGCCCATTTCCACCTCGGTGGCTATATCAAACAAGCAAAATTGTCGCATTTGGGGCTCGGAAAACACAAGAGTTATTGTCCATCCTCATCGTGTAACTGTTTGGTGCGGTTTATGATCCGGCGGGGTTATTGGACCTTACTTTTTCGAAAATGAGGTTGGATCAACAGTTACGGCGAATGGATAGCGCTATGGAGAAATGAGATATGATTTTTTATGATCGGAGTTGGATGGTATTGATCTGGGCAACGTTTACTTTCAACAAGACGGCGCTACGAAAGCAACGAAACCATTGCTTTTTTACGGGAAAAGTATCCGGGCCGTGTTATCTCTCGAAGAGGTGATTACAATTGGCCACCGAGATCTTGTGATTTAACACCTTGTGACTTCTTCCTTTGGGGCCACGTGAATGATAAGGTCTATGTCAACAGTCCAGCGTCGATTCAAGCCTTCAAAAATAGAATTCGTGAGGCTATCGAGGACATAGGGCAGGCACTTTGTGATTTGGTTATGGAAAATTTCATGAAAAGGATATGGTCTTGTAAGCGTGGTCGTGGTTGCCATTTGACTTATGTTGTTTTTCATTGTTAACCGTATACCTTTCTCTTTATTATGAAATAAACAACCGATCATTTATGGCATTTTTCTTTGAATACCAAAATAAAACCTCTTGCTGGAAAACATATGTACATATGTTGAAACTAGGTAGTCGCACCTTATCAAAAAAAATATATATAACACAATTAGATTCGGGCCCAGAAATCAGTATTATTTAGTTTGGAATTAGAAGAATACACACACAAAATTTCACGATTTTTATTTTTTTCGAACCTTGTGCACAAAACTGAAAATAAAATCTAAACCAAACGTGATAATGAGTTGGGTACTTATACTGTTGTTCGAAGTACCAATCTAAGTTTGTTTTTGTGAGAATACACGATTATTGAGTAAATTCGAGATTTACGAAGAGTGTCCTAAAGCACTCTTGAAGGTTAGAGGGTTAAGTTTTTTGGGAAATTAAAATTTGTTCGAGGTAGTTTAAGTCATTATGGGTGAGTTTGTTTCCCCATTAGGGTGAACTCACTCATTGAACTATTAGGCATACATCTTTGAAAATTGGAGTCATATCGTTCGTCGTTATTGGAAGCGGATTCACTCATGTCATGTCATGTCACTTGGCCATCATTTTTAAGAACAAACAAACAAATTTTTAATTTTAGGCGCTTTCTGCAGCCGCAACTTTATTTTCGACTCGGTCTAATGTACATAGCAGGAGACTATGCCACACATATTTTGATTTATGTATAGTACTATGATTTTTGTTTTAAAAAAATTTCGGTTTCGAGTGTTAATATACGAAATATATTTTAAGTGACATTATCACATAATTTTAGATTAGAATTGCCACAATGATGCTTCTGCATTCCAGGACTCCCTGCTGATTACAATAAACCAAATCGCTTTAAACCACCCATTGCCTTAAAAACTGAAAGTTGACTCTTTGCTGGTTGCTATTGTAGTCTCTTGTTGAGTTTAACCCCTTCAAATCCTCCCCCCACACACTTACTTTACATCCATCCGAATTAGATAAACCGCCCGCTGTTGGCAAATTTCAACTCTGTTTGTGAAACAAAACACATCCAATTTTCCCTCTTTCGGGCAAAAATGCAAAAATTTACATTTGCAATTTGATGGTTAAAAATTAGCTGACATTGAATATTTTTCTGTTGGTTGTGGCAAAAATGGATGCGAGAACATCATCATCATCGCCGTCAGTGGCATTAGATGACGGTGGGATCAGGTCAGAGTTCAGGTGTAATTTTTGTAAGATTAGATATTAATTTTATTTTCATGGACATAATGCAAAAGTCCACTTTTATATTCAAAAGCTCTAAAAAGGACAAAAACCCAGCAAAAACTTGGTAATGACACCTCATTATTTTTAGCATTACCTAGTAATGACAGCTCGTTACGCCCTGCACTATTTTGAAGTATAAAATAATTACTACCTTATAATGGTTTAAATAAGTAGTTATTGGTAAGTTAAATTTCATAGAACTTCAGATTTTAAAAATTAATTGTCTACATTTTGGTGGTGAGTCAGAGAATAGCAGTGCTGTTGTTATCGCACAAAAATTGATTCCAAATTATTGGAGTAGCATTTGTATTTGATTACAAAGGCAATTCTAAGTAGGGGTGTTTTCATCACTTATAAAGCCCATTATTTATAATACATTATTTGGCTAGTTATCAATAATGACTTATTTTGTATCTTCCTGAGGCCACTTATTTTGCAACTCGTTAAGAAGTACTAATTTATTGACTCTCCGAAAGCGTGCGTGGAATTACTTGTTTCTCAAGTTTTTGTAAGTGTGCGTGGAAGTACTTATTTGTTTAAATCCCTTTATAAAAATAATTTGAAACGGATCCGAAAAATAAGTAGTGAAGGTTTTGCCTCATTCTCCGCATTACTTGGTGATGAGAGTTTTGCTGGGAAGAAATTGTCATAATTTTAACGAAGGACGACCTAAAGGATAAACCTGTGAGGTAGAATTAATGCCAAGGGTAGAAGATTATCTTCCCTTATCCATGGAAATTTGTGTTGGCCAAATTTGTATTAACTTTCCGCGCCAAAAATCAAACTCTTGCCGGCACCCCTCGTCAACTAAAAGGCAGAAGTGCGGTTATGTTAATTTTCGCCAGTTGTTTGTTTGTTTCAATTCCATGCTGGAGCTCTTTGAGGGTACAAAATTGATAGTGATGCTAATGATTTATATATCGTCGCCATAAAAGGTTTGACATGTTCCCTTTTTATTACCCGACACACGATGTAGCAACCATCCTGGCAACCAGCAGCAGCAATGGCAACAACAACAATCTTTTGTTGGTTGTTAACTTAATTTCATTAATGTTTACTTAATATTTTTTGGTCTTTTGATGTTTCCTAAATGAATTTAAATAACTTTATGAAACGATGAACGACATCAGGGTGGGCGGGAACTCTGGTGACGTTAAGTGGCAGACTGATGGCAAATGACTGATGGATGATGGTGGTGTGCTTGGGGTGGCGGACGTCTGTGAAAGTGAGAGTTTGACTGTGAGTCCTCCTTGGCGATGAACATGAAGTAATGGCAATGAACGACGAATTACTTTAAGAATTTTCATTTTGTGAGGATTTTCTAATTAAAAAGTTATTTGGAGTAAGCATTAAATATTTTAACAGCTTCTCCCTTGAAATTATAATTCAATAATGTCACAATGAGGTTGTGTTAACACTCTGGTGTTGATTTAAGGGGGGGGGGGGGGGGGTGAATGATGTCACTCAAAACAATGAGGAATACAAAAGAATTGTTGTTGTGTCGGGTGGAAGATGATTGACACGTCATAATATGGAGGCAGAGTTGAAGGAAGCTAAATATACGATTCTCCGTACGTACGGAACAACAATTGTTAGTTTAGATAGACAAAGAATTTTATTTCTTTTGATATAAATGTGAAGGTATTTTGCTCACGGTCACATATTAATTGAGGGATACCATGAAAAACCAAAAAAAGAATTTTCCCGATTTTGGTGAAAATTCTTGAACGTTTTTAGTATTGTAAGATTTATGTCAGACGATTATTTTTTTAAATATTGAAATTTGTGTCAACAGTGTTCTTTAAAGTTTTGCATATTGTACGCAATGAGGTTTACTTGACCAGGCGTAATTTTTGTTCTGCACAAAATATTAGGCATTTTTTTAGGAGAATTGTTGGGTTTCAGCACACACAGAAAATCAAATAGAAATTAAGTTTTTTTTTTAATTTAAATAAAATATGTAGAAATTATTTTTTTAAATCTCTGTGTTCTAAATACTCTGTACATTTCAGTAGTTCAGTAATATAAGGACATTTATTTTATAAAAAATCTTTTTATACCCTCCACCTCCAGGATGGGGGTATATTCACTTTGTCATTCCGTTTGTAACACCTTAAAATATTCATCGGAGACCCCATAAAGTATATATATTCTGGGTCGTGGTAAAATTCTAAGACGATATAGCCATGTCCGTCTGTCTGTCTGTTGAAAGCACGATAGCGGCCGAGCGAAATGAGCTAGGAGGTTCAAATTTTTCCTAAATGTGTCTTATGGTTGTAGATCGGTTGGGATTGAAAGTGGGCAAATCGGCCCAGAGGGAAAATTTTTTCCCTCACAAGGACTGAAAATACCCCTAATATTTAGAGTATTTCAGCCTGTTTTTTTGAACATATTAGCTTGTAAAGGGTGATTTTTTAAGAGCTTGATAACTTTTTTTTTAAAAAAACGCATAAAATTTGCAAAATCTCATCGGTTCTTTATTTGAAACGTTAGATTGGTCCATGACATTTACTTTTTGAAGATAATTTCATTTAAATGTTGACCGCGGCTGCGTCTTAGGTGGTCCATCCGCTTAGTCCAATTTTGGCATTTCCACGTTTTTGAGTAACAGAGACCCAATTGGTGCGAACGGCGACGAATCGAAAATTGGTGGTCATCATTAACACTGGCCGATACAGCTGCGATATTTTCTTCAGTTCGCACTCTACGTAAGCGTGTTGGTGGTTTAATGTCCAACAATGTAAATTTGGTGCGAAATTTAGTCACAATAGCCCGAATAGCCCGAATAGCCGCTTCAGTGGGTCGATTAAACTGACCATAAAATGGAAGCGCGCAATGAACTTTCTTAACAGAGCACGCATTTTGATAATAAAATTCAATAATTTGCAAGCGTTGTTCGTTTGTAAGACGATTCATGATGAAATGTCAAAGCATACTGAGCATCTTTCTCTTTGACACCATGTCTGAAATCCCACGTGATCTGTCAAATACTAATGCATGAAAATCCTAACCTCAAAAAAATCACTCTTTATTTACTTGATATTTGCAATGCGCATTCCCTTTATAGCATAAAAGGGCACCATAGAGTGATTTTTATTTGTAGGGGGCGAAATAGGACAAAAAGGGATAAAGATGGTACCTATCAAACGACAACAGATAAAAACACGAAATTTGGCGTGTGCATTCCTCTAATAGAGTAGATACATAATATAAAAGTATTTTTAGAGTTAAATGGGGATAGAGGGATACAAATAGTACCAACCTAACGACTGCACCTAAAATAATGAAATTCGATGTATACATTCCCCTGATTGCGTAGACACGTAAAATAAAAGAACTTTCCAAAATTCGTACTTTTTGGGGTTCAAATGGAAAAAGGGGATAAAAATTGTACCTACCAAATGACCGCAGCTAAAATCATAAATTTCGAAGTATACATTCCTCTGACTGCGTAGACACGAAAAAAACCTTTTTTTCCAAATTCGTACTTTCAAGGGATACAATGGCTACAGGGGATACAATAGTACCAACTAAACGAATACAGCTAGAATGATGAAATTCGGTGTGTACATTAGGGCGTACCTCAAAAAAAAAGTTCGCCGTACACCTTCAAATATGAAGTATTATTGAAAGGTAGTTTCAAAAAAAATTTTTTTATTTTTTTATGCCGAACGTAGGGGTCGCGCTTTTACATTTTTCTATATAACTTCTGCATTTATAAACAGATTTTAAAGTGTGATACATCGATGTTTTTATCTCGACGAGGCCGATTTTTTTGTCTTTGAAGTCATTGAGCTCAAGCACCCCCTTCTGGTACTTACCCATCATATCTCAGTTGCTACTACCCTAATGTACCACTCTAATATCAGAAAATTAAAGCTCGCATAAAATCATGAAACTCTTCCTAAGGAAGTATGTCGATTTTCCCAGCAGAAAAAGTGTTAAACTAGTTTTTTTCTTATTTTACCGAGAGCATTGCATGTATTTATAAGTTGTTCTTTCTATCTTCGATGTTTACAGTCGGTTGTCAAAGTGTAATACATATATTGGTGTTTTTGGCCCATGCGTTGCTCATCGGTGACCGCCATAGCTGATTCATGCACAACATGAGCAAAACTACTTTGTCACATTGTTTCCCTATTGCAAATCGTTTTACCTGTGAAGTAACGGTCTATATTTTATTGTAACAATAGAAGAAATTAGTTCAGTAATAAGGCGTTGGTGGCTCAACAAAGCATTATTAAATATTTAAATTTCCATTATACAACGATAAAAAAACTAAAAAAATGTCTTTTACGATCAGTGCATTAAACAACACTATGTTACCGACTAAGTACGATGTTATTAATTATTTCTTGTATCTGCGGCATAACACTAATCCCAATAGAAAATTGAGTGCTTTTAAACAAGAAGCTTTCAGAAGCATTACCCTTTTATGGGAGCGGGCAGGCATTCCAATTATATCGGTATCAGGTGTTCGTAAACGGTTGGATAAACTTCTAGACGATTACTATAAATTGGTTAAAAGTCCATTGAAATGCAATGTAAATGAGTGGAATAAATTGTTCTCAATTTCGCGTTGTAAGTGTGGCATAGAAAGAAATGTTCCATGCAGTTGCACCGCCTCTGATAAAATCCCAGACGATGCGAAAGACTTTTTCATCGATCAATGGGGTCCACGGCTGATGACTTTGGATAATGTTTATCATATGATGTCGATGAAAAATTGCGGTGTTCAAACGTGCTCAATTGTTGCACCATCAAAAGCGATATATACCGAGTTCAACAGTATTGGGTATCAACCAGGCAGCGATGAAGAGCTAGAATTTGAAGAAAATGTTGGCGATTCCTCAGAGAAGATTAAAACAACATTTACGGTGGCGGACATTTCTTTGCGTAATTTTAGTTCGGCTTTGGATCGCAGCGATACTTCAGTTCGCTACGGTGCCTTGCTTGCGACCATGTTAATAAAAGATTTAAAATTGTCTATTGCCGCAAAAGCCAAAGAAGAGTTATCTGCAGAAACAGCCGAAAATATATGTCAGTTCTTTGAAGGGCTTATCATCAATAAAAATAAAATATTTCGAGAACGTGTGAAGTTCCGTAAGGAAGCAAAAGCGGCGGCCAAATGCCATCAATTATAAAAGTGTATCTCTTTCGATGGCAAGAAAGAGCCAACTTTGAAAAAAGTAACCGAGGCAAATGTGACGCGAAATATTGTTTTAAATGAAGAACACATCACCATTGTAAAAGAGCCTGATTCCAAATTCATTGGTTATGCTACGCCCACTGATAGCTCTGCTTTGGGGATCCAGAGGAGCATCGTGGATTACTTGAGTCGTGAAAACTTCAATTTGGATGACTTAGTTGCCATAAGTTGCGATGGAACTGCTACCAACACTGGGTACAAAAGTGGAGTCATTGTGAGAATGGAACGCCATTTACAGAGACCGCTGCAGTGGTTCGTGTGCCTTTTCCACTTCAACGAGTTACCATTTAATGCGCTGTTAAGATCATTGCTTGGAAAACAGAAAGGACCTGGAATCTGGCCCGGAAGTATCGGAGAAGGCATTCAAAATTGCATACACTACCCTGTAAGTTTAATATATTAATAGTGTTTCGTGTCCGTGTGTTCCGTATACTTTACTTGTGAGCATTTTATTAATTAATAATTCGCATATTTTGTTGCTTATTCCGTTTGGTCAGGTCAAACAAAATTTCGAACGCATTACAATGGGAGAAATGCCAGCGAACATAGATGGGTGGAATATTCGAGGCGACCAGCTTTACTTGTATCGTATGGTTCGAGCCGTTCATACCGGAGAATGCGATGAAAAATTAGCCAGCGAGAAGCCCGGCGCTATTTGCAAAGCGCGCTGGCTAACAACAGCCTCTCGAATTCTGCGCTTTTATATGACGTGTACGCAACCCTCGATGGTGTTGAGAAAACTGGCTCAGTTCGTTGTGAAAGTGTATGCACCATTCTGGTTTCTTGTAAAAAGCCAACCACTGGCAATTCACGGAAGTCGGAATGTTTTCCTTTATATATGTTGGATTCGTCAGTTGCCAAAAGATATTCAAGAGGTCATCCGTCCGTTCATTGAAAATAACGGATATTTTTTTCATCCTGAAAATATTTTGTTATCGATGATAACAGACCCAGATCAACTAGTGCGTTCAGATGCCTATGATAAGATTTTATCAGCCCGCAATGAAGCCACGGGAAGCATTCGACAAATGTTCGGTCCACCAGTTCATAATTTTATCAATTTTGATAGTGACTCATATTTCAATATGATCGATTGGAAACAATTTGAATTGACTGAGCCGCCATGCTTGCAGTTTTTTTCGCAAGAACAGTTAGAAGCATTCCAATTTTCAGAAGAAATTATCGATTTACCAGGTTAGCACAAGAAAAACTTAATTTGATTGCTTTCTTTGCTGAACTCATTTATTTTCACAGATTATCCATGCCATTCTCAAAACACCGAGCGTTTTGTTCATGTTGTGCATGAATCAGCTATGGCGGTCACCGATGAGCAACGCATGGGCCACATCTTTTCTAAACTTGAGAGCCGCCAAAAATACACCCAACTTGAATCGCGTCGAAATATGGTTGATTAAAATTTTAATTGTACCTTAATTTTTATATTTATTGTTCTAAGAATTGAAATATGATGCGTAAATAGTAGAAGGGGGTTGTTGAGGTCAACGACTTTAAAAACTGAAAACCTGTTATGTGCGGGACAAAAACACCAATATATGTATTACACTTTGACAACCGACTGTAAACATCGAAGATAGAAAGAACAACTTATAAATACATGCAATGCTCTCGGTAAAATAAGAAAAAAAATAGTTTAACACTTTTTCTGCTGGGAAAATCGACATACTTCGTTAGGAAGAGTTTCATGATTTTATGCGAGCTTTAATTTTCTGATATTAGAGTGGTACATTAGGGTAGTAGCAACTGAGATATGATGGGTAAGTACCAGAACGGGGTGCTTGAGCTCAATGACTTCAAAGACAAAAAAATCGTCGAGACAAAAACATCGATGTATCACACTTTAAAATCCGTTTATAAATGCAGAAGTTATATAGAAAAATGTAAAAGCGCGACCCCTACGTTCGGCATAAAAAAATAAAAAAATTTTTTTTGAAACTACCTTTCAATAATACTTCATATTCGAAGGTGTACGGCGAACTTTTTTTTTTTTACTTGTAACCTGGTACGCTCTAGTGTACATCCCTCTAATTATGTAGATACGTAAAATAAACAGAGTATACTCTTGAGGGGGCAAAATTGGAAAAAGGGGATAAAAATGGTACCAACAAAATGACCGCTGATAGAATCATGGAATTCGGTGTATACATTCCTCTGACTGCATAGCCACGTAAACTATTTTTTACAAATTCGAACTTTATTTTGTTGCTTTTACGATAAAAGAATCATGGTAGAATCATGAAGTTGTCTTGTACTGCGTACGTGAGAGATAAGGTATTTTCAAAATTTATACTTTTGAAATTAAAATAGGATGGAAATACAACCAGCCAAACGACTGTAGCTGAAAATACGCTCTCTATCCCCCAATATTTAGGGTATTTATGATTGCTCCCTTATATTTACTTTATGAATTGAAGTATTATTTCCTTTATATATACATAGTATACAAATATTGGTAGCCTTGGCTAATTAATTAAATTTCTGATTTTCATACATTTGAAATTTGTTGCGGACATTCCTCTTGTAGCTTGGAATCACCACAAAGTAAATAAAAGTTTAAGCTTGGGAAATGGGACAAAAAGGGATAAAATATAGTACCAATGATACGACAACAGCTAGAATCATGAAATTCGGTGTGTACGTCCCAATAATTCGTAGACACGTAAAATAGAGAGATTTTTCGAAATTCATACTTTTTTTTAGGGATATAATTAAAAAAGAGGGATAAAAATGAGACCTACCAAACTGTTGAAATCATGAAATTCGGTTTATACATTCTGACTATGAAGACGCGAAAAAAAGGTTTTTTTTTTCGAAATTTGTACATTTGGTCGGGGAATGGGGCGAATCTGGCGATATGGGGAAATCTTTAAAATTTATACTTTTCTTATCACTTTGTCTGTATCTGATGCCTCTTTCTAATGGCGACTGACAATCGCCTTATATTTAGGCATGTTCACTTTCACAATTACAGCATTTTTTTTATATATATAGTAGACGATTTTAAACAGTGCGCATAAGTATACATTATAGTTTGAAATAGTAATCAAATATAGTAATGTGCATAAACATATCACAATTTTCATAATATGATACTGTACTTCTATGTAAAGTCGACATCCTTTAATCTGCTGGTAATACTGTGGAATGCACTCCGTGGTGGAGGGTATATAAGATTCGGCCCGGCCGAACTTAACGCCTTCTTAATTGTTTTATTTCTACTTGATTTTTTTTTGGTGCAAAAAAAAACAAAAATTCTCCTGCAAACAAATTGTCTCAATGTCTAAAAAGTTATTACTCGTTAAGAAAACTCCATTGCCGCAGTTTTCAATATTTGAAAAAAAATCGTCTAACATAATATCTTGCTATGCCACGTTCATCAAATTTTATCAAAATCGGAAGACTTTCGAATTTTTTCGTTGACTTTACATGGAATTCCTAAATTTATTTTAAAAATACACGTCTGTCCAATTTTTGATAATAGTTTTACAAATTGTTGAAGATTGGCCATATGATCGATGCGTACATGGCAATGCTGTATTATCCACATATAGATGGCGATATGGTTACTTAAATGATTGTAAAATCGTTAGTTTTTGTACTCCGTACGAAGCAGCAATACTTGCTGAATAATATAAAATTAAATATTGGAAAAACTAATTTGTTTAGTGTTTAAATAGATTGTCACCTCTAGATGTTATTACTCGTTAAGAAATCCCCATTGCCGAAGTTTTCAATATTTAAAAAATTGTCTAACATAATATCTTGCAATGCCACGTTCATCAAATTTTATCAAAATCGGAAGACTTTCGAATTTTTTGAATTTACATGGATTTCCTCAATTTATTTTAAAAATACACGTCTGTCCAATTTTTGATAATAGTTTTACAAATTGTTGAAGATTGGTCGTACATGGCAATGCTGTGGTTACTTAAATGGTTGTAAAATCGGTAGTTTTTGTACTCCGTACGAAGCAGTAATAAAACAATAATATAAAATAAAATATTGGAAAAACTAATTTGTTTAGTGTTTAAATAGATTGTCTCCTCTAGATTCCTAAATCCCACACATCCTTAAAGGGAATTTGACCTCGAATGGCTTTGTGAATGTCATCTTAGGAGTGCTTTAGTCAGTGTGCGATGAAGTTTTTGAAGTTGAACAATGCGGACATTTCCGTATATTCTGTAGCCTCCATATAAATGGGATCTTGACATTTAACAGAAGTAGTAGACCATATTTTCAAATAGCCCCTCGATTTTTCATTACTACCGTGTAGGGAGTAGGGAGTGTATGGTATTATATAGTCAGCCCTACCCAACTTCAGCCTTTCTTACTCGGTTTCGTATAACCAGCTAATTTGTTATCCATTGATACACCTTTCTACATACGGTTATAACTTACTTGCGAATAGTAGTGTAAAAAACTCACCTGAAAGAAAAAGGAAAAAAATAAAAATATTTTAATGACAAGAAATGATTATTATAAGATTAAAATATTTATGGGAAATAAATCTACACTCTACGATACCAAATTTTCCCCCTAGAATAACAGCCCATATACAATACTTAAGGGAATATGAATCCAAAACCGCGAAAATATTCTAAAAATTTAATTTTTAAAACAAATGAGAGGTGGATTCTTTTTAAAAACTAAATTTACATTCTGATTTTTGTTGTTTCTCAGCATTTTCGTCAGATTTTATGTAGAAGAAAAGCAAATTCGCTTTTTTTTAAACGGAGGTAAAAAATAAATCCCATATTTTTTCCGACTTTTTTATCGCTCAGTTTTGCTATTCATGGAAATAGAATATAAATATAAATTTGTATTATCTGCTTAGTAATCAATGTAAATTGACAAACATCCTTTGACGTTGTCGACTCCTATGTGGAGTAGAGGAAAATCGATAATTATTCACTCTTACTCTCGTCCTGCAACATGTGCGAATATGCAAATATGTCTGCCCATGTGGCACGAACTCACTGCGAGTGTGTAAGTGCCATATCACCCCGACCCATGGATACCACCACCACTGCCCACTGCACAACAGTTGCACACATTGTTTAGAGGAATGTGTTGTGTTGCAACAACGAAAGCTTTTGAAACGGATAATGAAATTTTCAAATGCAAAATTTAATTACACTTTTGACACATGGTCATGATGGGCAAATAACAACACAACACAACAGAACTCAAACCAAGGCAACAACAACAATGGCAATAAACGCTCACGCCATTCCCATTAAAGGCAATTGCAGTAGTACTCTAGTCTCTGTGAATAAAATACATAAACAAACAAACTATTATCCTTGTTGTACAGCCATCGGCCAGGGAGTTGCGATCGAGAATTCATACATTGTGATGGATGTAGCAGTTGAGTTGTGGCCAGGATGGGCCATTTAAAATTTTAAATTTGAACTACCGATTACTTTGACTTGATAAGATAATATGACCTTATATAAATTTTTGTTTTATTTTCAGATTTATATTTGACATTTGCAAAATAGGACGCTATACCCTCAAACAATATTGGGAAATATTAAAAACTTACTTCCAAAGTAGTGAGTCTTTAGCGCCAACTGTAAGAAATTTACGTGGAAAATTTTAGAGAAGAGATCGACCTTCAGCTCATCCTCATGAAGCTAATTTTCATCTCGGTGGCTATGTCAATAAACAAAATTGTCACATATGGGGTTTCAGAGTACCCACACATCACTATTGAGAAGACAATACATCCACAACGAGTCGCTGTTTGATGTGGATTTTGGCCATGTATGTGAAATGGCCAAATACAACTATCCAATCGCAAAATATTGGGTGGATAAAATTTATATCACAGATAGCTCTGGGCGTGCCCTATCCGATCAGATGTCTCTAAAATTCATACAATCTTGAATTTTGTAGATGGACATTTTTGAGTGCTCCGAGTTCAGAAAAGTGGGCCCACCAACACCAAATAGAAAATATTGGGTGAATAAAATTTATAGCACAGATAGCCCAGGACGTGTCCTATTCGAATTTGGCCCCCACATATTTCAGATGTCTATAAAATTTATACAGTCTTGAATTTTGTAGATGGACATTTTGAGTGCTCCGAGTTTAGAAAAGTGGGCCGACCGAAACCAAACAGAAAATATTGGGTGAATAAAATTTATATCACAGACAGCCCTGGGCGTGTCCTACCCGAATTTGGCCCCACATATTTCAGATGTCTCTAGAATTCATACATCCTTGAATTTTGTATATGGACATTTTTGAGCCCACCGAGCTAAAAATACTGAGCCCACCGAAACCAAACGGAAAATATTGGGTGAATAAAAATTATAGCATAGATAGCCCTGGGCGTGCCCTATCTGAAGTTTGCCCCCACATATTTCAGATGTCTCTAAAATTTGGCCTGTACTGAAATATTGTGTTGATCGGATGAGGTACTGCCGAGCCAGTCGTGGGGTCATATGAATGATATTGTGTTCCATTATTAAATGACAAAGTTCAACCTTTCCATTAAAACCAGAAATTTGAAAAAATATTCAGTATTTTTTTGTAGCCGATTCTAATTTAATATTTTAAATGGCCCTTTAATTAGGGTGCCTATAAAAATTTTCTATTTTTGTTGTTTGTATGTATTGTTGGTCTGTTATGTTGTATGTCTTGTCATTTATTTTGGTTTAAGACCAAAGGTTGTGCTGAAGTCTTCAGCAGAACCCAAAATTAGCAAAAAGGCAAAGTGAGACCTTTATTGTTGCAGCTAAAAGTTGACTGCGCAGTTTCGATGGGCGCTACCCCATCTCGTCAGAACTTTCGCAACGAATGTATGTCTTTGACTTAAATCAGGGTTCATATTAGTACCAGCGGTCACATACGACAAATGAGAAGCACTGATAAAGAAAATATTCCACCGAACTAAGTCGACACACTAAAAAATCTCACTTTGCCAATTCAATGTTATGCATGTGCTCGCATCGCTCGCAACAATGCAAAGGTTGTTGTAGTACGGTATGTCCCGTCTTCACTGTACCTCGTGTGTATTGTTGTTGTTTGTATGTATTGTTGGTCTGTTATGTTGTATGTGTTGTCATTTATTTTGGTTTAAGACCAAAGGTTGTGCTGAAGTCTTCAGCAGAACCCAAAATTAGCAAAAAGGCAACGTAAGACTTTTATTGTTGCAGCTAATTTTCTATTTTTTTCGAAAATGTTATCATTTGAAAGTATCCTTTTAAGGGACAACTAGATGAGGAAATGAATAAATGAAGACGCCAATCAGCTTCATTTTTCCTATAGTTTCAAGTGTAATATGGACTGTCGGACGGTTTTATAGATGACTTCTTAGTCGTTCAGGACGAATTCGTCTTTTGGAACCCGATCTTTAAATTTCAGTTATGCATCAGTGCTCTTACATGAGGTATGAGGGAAATTGCAACTCTTGGTGTTTCATATTCATTGTCAGCAGCCATAACGACGTAACAACTATATAATACACCACAAAGCTGTTAATTTAGCATGGGGCATTGCATTAACGAAGATGCCAGCCAGTTATCATTGCTATGTGTGTGTGCATTGACATGTGTTTATCTGCGTACATATATATAAATACATATGCATATGATTAAATGTATCCTTCTATATACCCATATAAAGGGTGATTTTTTAAGAGCTTGATAACTTTTTTTTTTTAAAAAACGCATAAAATTTGCAAAATCTCATCGGTTCTTTATTTGAAACGTTAGATTGGTCCATGACATTTACTTTTTGAAGATAATTTCATTTAAATGTTGACCGCGGCTGCGTCTTAGGTGGTCCATCCGCTTAGTCCAATTTTGGCATTTCCACGTTTTTGAGTAACAGAGACCCAATTGGTGCGAACGGCGACGAATCGAAAATTGGTGGTCATCATTAACACTGGCCGATACAGCTGCGATATTTTCTTCAGTTCGCACTCTACGTAAGCGTGTTGGTGGTTTAATGTCCAACAATGTAAATTTGGTGCGAAATTTAGTCACAATAGCCCGAATAGCCGCTTCAGTGGGTCGATTAAACTGACCATAAAATGGAAGCGCGCAATGAACTTTCTTAACAGAGCACGCATTTTGATAATAAAATTCAATAATTTGCAAGCGTTGTTCGTATGTAAGACGATTCATGATGAAATGTCAAAGCATACTGAGCATCTTTCTCTTTGACACCATGTCTGAAATCCCACGTGATCTGTCAAATACTAATGCATGAAAATCCTAACCTCAAAAAAATCACTCTTTATAAATCGTGTGTCAAAATTGAATATGCTAAACCTGAATAAATAGAAATTTTTATAGAAAACATAGGTTTCTAAATCGAAGCTTTAAATTTGTTATCGATTCATAATGTTCACAGTATAGGATTTAATCACAGATTAGGATTAATCACACAATATAGGATTAATCACAGAATAATATAGCTTGACATATAGCTTAGACACAACAAAACTAGATTACCACGGCATGCTAGCGAGAACTGTCCACTGTTATTGGGTGACCAGTGGCTTTTTCACAGAAGAATAATTCGTGAAAATCACGTTGTAGATGCATTTATTTCTCTACAAAAACTGGTAGATTTTCCGAGCCGCAAATTCTAATATTGTTACGATAATTAATCAATAATAAAATGTTTGCTTAAAATTGTTCTCTCGCGTTGACCTCACATACAGTTTTTGTACGCAAAAACTAATTTACCTCGTAATTGTTGCTAAATTCAAGTCTTGTGTGAATTGAAAATTGGGATACCCTTTATATGTGCGTAATTTTTACATAAGTTAATTTCACTGGTTTTTCATGACAGCTAAAATTAAAAAAAACACGCATGCATGAATGGCAATTTAAATTGCATTTTATAAAAATATAATTAAAAACATTTCTTTCGAAATGCTAATTACATTATTCATGATACTTTGTACTGAAATTGACCGAGGGAAGGGGTTTATTAAATTAATTAACTAAGGCTGAGAGACTTGTCTCGTTGAATAAAAAATGTTTATGTCTTTATTTTAAACTTGCAGTGTAAATATCTTTAGATTTTTTCGCATTTGCATTTGAAATAAACTTAATTTTTAAAAATAAAGTTTATTTATTTATTAAATTCAAGTCTATGGAAATAACATTTTCCTTACAGACTAAGCTTAAAAACTAAAAATATATTAAATCTAAATAATTAGCTAACGTATCACTAATATCAAGGTTGAAATTGGAGATATCATTGAACTCCCTTAATGCTCGCGTGGTGGGTTCATGCAGAGAATAATTTGTTCTATGAATAGGTATACAAAAAACATTAAAATGACGTAAAGGTCGAGGCGGAACATGGAAATTAAAAAGCTCAAGCAAACCCGGGCAGTCAATATGACCAGCCACTAACTTATAAATAAAGAGCAATGATGTTGTAATCCTTCTATTCCCAAGAGTTTTTAGATGTATTAACCTACATTTATCCTCATATGAGGGATGGGGATGAAAAAAGTTAATAGATCTGAGAGCAAAATTAATAAACTTTTTCTGAATTCTTTCGATCATATTGCCAAAAATATCCCAAATCGATGGAGCGATTTTCAGGACGTTATATCAATTTACAGTTCACTTTTAATAAATCATTTGTCATATCTGACGTAATAACTAAATTTGATTAATATAAGTTCGTATCTATGTCCGCCTAAAAAAGTGGGAAAGGGATATTGGTAAGGGAGCTACGTCACAGTGATCCACACTCACTCTAGTTTGGATCAATATCGCTTGTGACATGTGGAGTAGAGTAAGTTTTTTAGATGTTTTTAGATTACAACAATTATCAAATTGTTTGAATACGTTGTTTACAATCACGTTTACCTAACCGTCTGTCCAATCATAACAGGATCGCAACACGGATTTATGAAAAATCGTTCGACTGTTTCTAATCTCACTACTTTCGTTAATCATTGCATTTCCAGCTTTGAAAATGGTTATCAAGTTGATGTTTTTTATGTAGATTTTTGCAAAGCTTTTGATGAAGATTAACACAAATTTGGATTCCATGTATCTCTTATCAAATGGATAGATTCATATCTCATAAATAGACTTTGTTTTGTGTCTGTTGACGGGTTTAAATCTTATATGTACGTAGCTTCCTCTGGGGTCCCTCAGGGTAGCATTTTAGGTCCTTTATTTTTTATTTTATTTGAAAATGATGTAGCTAGTTGCTTTCATTTTGCTAAATATTTAATTTATGCGTATGATATTAAAATATTTTTAGATATTTCAGATTCTGCAGATATTGCATTTCTTCAGGAAGATTTGAATAGGGTGTTCCATTGGTGTGAACAAAATAATCTTCCTTTGAATATGTCTAAATGTTATCACCTTCCATTTGCTAGACGTACTAGAATGATTGAATCGCAAAAAAGTCAACATAAAATATTTTTTTTCAAAATTTGTTTTGATACAAATATTTATATTGTAGTTGGCGACAAAGTGAAAATATAATTTTTTATTTAAAAAAAAAAATAAATCTCCTTATAGAGGCCGGGTTTGATGTTGAAAAGTCGCTGCGAAAGCCACTTGAAAAGACTTTTGACATGGTCGAAATCATGATCGTGGTAGTCTGCAGCCAAGTAATAAATGTCACCATGCCATTTGTAAATAAATTTGCATTCTATTAAATATAGAAGCAAAATGGTCTTGAGCCAGGACAATATCCCAGTTCAAATCAAAAAAAAATAAATTTTTATTAACGTTTTTGATATCGCAGCTTGTTATCCCGGCTTGAAGAAAAACAGCCTTATTTTTCAGTTATTATTGAAAAAGGTATGGCAAATATATTCAAAGAATCAATAAAGAAATATGTAAGCCGTTTATTGAAAATTTTTTCATATTCACTCGATAAAAGGAATATTGACTAAAAATATAACTTTTTTCGGGGATGTTATATTTATAGTCGCGCAATCTTACCATCACACCACGACCGGTATACGGATAATTAAGTTAAAGTTGAATATAAGGCGAGGACGCGCATGTCATTGCGATTTTGTCAATTCCATGAAATTCTGGCACTTTCAAAATAATTTAAAATTAAATGTGTAATTAGAAAATGTTATTTTTTGGCTAAAGTTTTAGTAAAATTTTAAAACTGAGTGCTATTTTTGGAGTTTCTAATTTTGACTAAACTTTTTAACAATTCAAATAAATGTTTGTTTGAATAATTTTAAATTCGGCAAGTCTGATTATTGACGAACCCATTGATACGAAAATCGCTAAAGATTATTCATATTTTTTCACAGACCACAAATTTCGATTATAAAACTCAATGAAATGTATCGTATTCTCGTATGACGAAACGGTGTGGTCGTGAAAAAGGTTGAACACTAGACAATTGTCATGAAAAGCCAAATTCCGCAATTCCCATAGTTCCTAGGAAAAGCATAGAGCCGTAAGTCCCAACATATTACTAACATTTTAGGGTCACAAAGAAATTACCCCCATCACAATGGTGTTGCTGTGATATTAAATATCTCCAATTGTTGACTAATCTTTATTTGCAATTAAACCCAGCAACACAACACTTATCGAAACAAATCAATTACATTCCAATTTTGTCTTACAACAACTCACTCCTAAATAGTCTGCTGCCAGTGATTTAGCTAAAATGTTGCCATGGTAAACCGTAATTACAATTAATTCTGCCTATAGAAACGACAACGAAGTGAACTAATACCAACCCCATACACTGTCGACAGATAAAATGCAAAGAGGCGTAAGTAGAATTTTCTAATTTTAAGATAAGCCAAGGTGGATGTTACTTCTTGGAAGATCTTATAACAACAAAATTAATATTTTCTATCACAGATGTATAGTATTTAGTGGAGAAGGAAATTTTCCTAAATCTTTGATTGAATTAGAATTTTTTGATATTTGTTTATGTTTGCACTTCAGCTAACGACAAATTCATATACATGTATAGTAGCGTCGTAAATCAAAACAGAAATATCAGTCAAGTACCTTAAAACATTATCTAAAATGACACATGTAAGACATGTGTAACACTCCACTCCACCATTGCGTCTACCGATTGCGGCAGACAAGAGTCCGGTACCATTACCACTAATCACCGGCCGCACAGCCATAGCCTGGTTACAAGACGACGACGACGTCGATGATGACGACGTTTGTTGTAATGGCCAGTCCGTCCGTCTACTACGTACAACATTCTTGTCATTTGTTGTTTGCCCTTGTTGCAGTTCTTGTAAATAAACAATTCTCTACATTCGGAGCAACAACACCGGTCTTAATCTGAATAACAAGGAACAAAAATTCATACCAATGAACTGCAGCAAAGGGTCTGGAGAGGGGGATATGATACAACGACGAAGAAAAAACTTTGATTTAAATCAAGGTCTACAGATAAAACAAGCATACCGACCGACCGACCCACCAACCGACCGATTGTGCGTTTGTGCTGAAGTCATGGTACGCACAGTGTATAGAAATAGAATAAATTCACCACTGTAAAACTATTACGGAAAAATAAAAAAATATTTAAAAGACAAGAACTCAATAAGGGGTCACCTACAAGAATATTTAAAACTTTAAATTAGAATCGCCTATAAAAAGTACTGATTACTTCTTCAAATTTCTGGTTTTATTGGAAAGATTGAACTATGTCATTTAATAATGGAACACAATATCATTCATATGACTACCACGACTGGCTCGGCAGTACCTCATCCGATCAACCCAATTTTTCAGTACAGCCCAAAATCCACACCAAACAAAAAAATGGTCACGTGTGGGTTCTCTGAACCCCATATACGGCAATTTTGCTTATTGACATAGCCAACGAGATGAAAATGAGCTTCATCTGAAAACACGTAAATTTCTTACAGTTTGCGTTAAAGACTTTTAAAAGTAAGTTTTTAATATTTCCCAATCGAACGTATAGCGTCCCATTTTGCAAATGTCTAACATAAAAATAAAAATAAAAATAAAAATAAAAATAAAAATAAAAATAAAAATAAAAATAAAAATAAAAATAAAAATAAAAATAAAAATAAAAATAAAAATAAAAATAAAAATAAAAATAAAAATAAAAATAAAAATAAAAATAAAAATAAAAATAAAAATAAAAATAAAAATAAAAATAAAAATAAAAATAAAAATAAAAATAAAAATAAAAATAAAAATAAAAATAAAAATAAAAATAAAAATAAAAATAAAAATAAAAATAAAAATAAAAATAAAAATAAAAATAAAAATAAAAATAAAAATAAAAATAAAAATAAAAATAAAAATAAAAATAAAAATAAAAATAAAAATAAAAATAAAAATAAAAATAAAAATAAAAATAAAAATAAAAATAAAAATAAAAATAAAAATAAAAATAAAAATAAAAATAAAAATAAAAATAAAAATAAAAATAAAAATAAAAATAAAAATAAAAATAAAAATAAAAATAAAAATAAAAATAAAAATAAAAATAAAAATAAAAATAAAAATAAAAATAAAAATAAAAATAAAAATAAAAATAAAAATAAAAATAAAAATAAAAATAAAAATAAAAATAAAAATAAAAATAAAAATAAAAATAAAAATAAAAATAAAAATAAAAATAAAAATAAAAATAAAAATAAAAATAAAAATAAAAATAAAAATAAAAATAAAAATAAAAATAAAAATAAAAATAAAAATAAAAATAAAAATAAAAATAAAAATAAAAATAAAAATAAAAATAAAAATAAAAATAAAAATAAAAATAAAAATAAAAATAAAAATAAAAATAAAAATAAAAATAAAAATAAAAATAAAAATAAAAATAAAAATAAAAATAAAAATAAAAATAAAAATAAAAATAAAAATAAAAATAAAAATAAAAATAAAAATAAAAATAAAAATAAAAATAAAAATAAAAATAAAAATAAAAATAAAAATAAAAATAAAAATAAAAATAAAAATAAAAATAAAAATAAAAATAAAAATAAAAATAAAAATAAAAATAAAAATAAAAATAAAAATAAAAATAAAAATAAAAATAAAAATAAAAATAAAAATAAAAATAAAAATAAAAATAAAAATAAAAATAAAAATAAAAATAAAAATAAAAATAAAAATAAAAATAAAAATAAAAATAAAAATAAAAATAAAAATAAAAATAAAAATAAAAATAAAAATAAAAATAAAAATAAAAATAAAAATAAAAATAAAAATAAAAATAAAAATAAAAATAAAAATAAAAATAAAAATAAAAATAAAAATAAAAATAAAAATAAAAATAAAAATAAAAATAAAAATAAAAATAAAAATAAAAATAAAAATAAAAATAAAAAAATAAAAGTAAAAAAATAAATATAAATATAAATATAAAAGTGGATGTTGTTATTCTACCGTTCAAAGACAAAGTAATTTTATATGGTCCCCCTGTAATTTGGAAGATTTTACGGGAAATATTTTTTTCTATGAAAATATCATAATTTTCATGTTTAATTTTGTTTCCTAGGTTGTTTGCAAAAAATATGAGTTCTTCATTCCCATAATCTAATGAAGTTTTACGAAAATTCTCTGAGCCAAAGAAAATATTTTTATTCCGACATTTCGAGAGAATATCCCATTTGAAACTTTTTACACAAAAACAGCTAACCACTGTGCCAACTACACTACACTACACATACTATGTCCCAGTCCATCCATCCGTTGTAATGTATGAGTTCGGTGTAGTTCATGTGTTGATTTTTTGCATTTGCCTTTAAGCTGTCACTCGCTGCAGGATGTCAACAAAGCTCAACCAACGACAGACGACTGCAACAATATAAAATACTATTAACATTGATATAAATTGCTTCCAACATATTCGTCTCCGTTCTGTGCGCTCTGGTCAGATCTACAGCAAAGTCATAGTGTCCCCCTCCCTTTTAAAACATTGGTAGTTGGCCGTTAACGTTATCTGCGTGCAGAACGTGTAGGTAGCTAGGACAACATCAGTCCTAGTTTAATTCCTTTCCTTCCTTTACTGTGTTTAAGTTGAAACTTTGAAAAAAAAATGTTGAAGGGAAAAATCACTACCAAATATTGTTGACCCTTTCTTTCTATTTCGATTTTTTGTTGCATCTACGAATGCCTAGCGTTGTGGATTTTGCGTCCATCTGTCTACTTGCAGTTGTTGTGTTGGAAGCTAAAAACTAAATCCGATTTGTAGTTGCAGTAGTTCTATTTGGCCATAGAGCGAAGAAGGGTATGAAGTATTGGAATGTTGAAATTTTAAACACATATTAGAGAAATTTAGATTTCAAATTGATAAAAGGCACCAATGACCACTGTATATTTTAGATGGGGGACCATACAAAAATGTCGACATTCTAAATTCTAAGGATAATTTTTTTAAATTTTTCATATAACACTGTCCGACAGTCCATATAATACTTAATCTAAATGATATACATCCGAAACTATGGGTGAAATAGAGTTAATTGGCGATATTAGATTATAATTTTCTCATACTGTTGGCCATTAAAAGAACTACAAATTTCCAAAGGATACAATTTTTCAAAATTTAGTAGTCATATGATCATATTTCAATGGCAAAGTTGAGCAACGACAAGCTAATATTTTATATCTGGAGACAACAAGTTCCACATCAAATCAAAGTCTCGAATATGAAATTTATTCTAAGAACTGAGACAAATTTATTTTAGTTAGTTTGTCTCTGAGACAAATCTCTGCGAGGAAGTTTGTCTCTGAGACAAACCTCTGTGAGGAAGTTTATCTCTGAGACAAATCTCTGTGAGGAAGTTTGTCTCCGAGACACAATTCTTCTCCGAGACAGAATTTCTTTGTGAAGTTTGTCTTCGGAACAGAATTTCTTCAGGAAGTTTGTCTCCGAAGCAGAATTCCATTAGGAAGATTGTCTCCGAAGCAGAATTCCTTTAGGAAGTTTGTCCCCGAGACAGAATTCCTTTAGGAAGATTGTCTCCGAAGCAGAATTCCTTTTGGAAGATTGTCTCCGAGGCAGAATTCCTTCAGGAAGTTTGTCGCCAAGGCAGAATTCCTTTAGGATGCTTGTCTACGAAGCAGTTTGTCAGTTTTGTCCTTCAGGAAGTTTGTCTCCGAGACTGAATTCCTTCAGTAAGTTTGTCTCCGAGACAGAATTTATTTCGGAAGTTTGTATCCGAGACAGAATTCCTTCAGGAAGTTTGTCTCCGAGACTGAATTCCTTCAGTAAGTTTGTCTCCGAGACAGAATTTATTTCGGAAGTTTGTATCCGAGACAGAATTCCTTCAGGAAGTTTGTCTCCGAGACAGAATTCCTTTAGGAACTTTATCTATGAGAAAAAATCCATCAAGAAGATTATCTCTGAGCCTGCAACTTTGTCTTTGAGACAATTTTCTTTTAGGAACTTTGTCTCCGAAACAGAATTCCTTTAGGAACTTTGTCTCCGAGACAGAATTCCTTTAGGAAGTTTATTTCCGAGACAGAATTCCTTAAGGTAGTTAATACTTATTCGCACCCTATGATACCAGTATAAATGTCAAATTAAAGAAGAGAATATGTGCTAAAAATATCTAAATTAAGTATTAACAACCATTAAAAATGTAAGGGGTAAACTTGAAATAGATGTTAATGCTTAACTAATGCAGATAGAATCATGTCATTCGAAGTATTTTTAATAGATATTCTCCTCTTTAAGTTGACACTAATACCACTATCATAGATTGCGAAGAAGTACATAAAAAATTGTATCCTTTGGAACATTGTAGTCCTGTGAAGGGGCAACAGGATTAGGAAATCAAAAACTAAAACCGCTAAGAAATTCCATTTTGTATATAGTTACCATACGTATATCATATCTGGTTGAAGTCTAACAACTTTTTTTTAAATTGCCGTAAGGTGTAATCAGGAATAATTACAATTCCGATTGTTGTCGGAATCAGAATTAAAATTGACGTTAAGGAAAACACTATACAATTTTATTACCTGGCGCATAGTTTTGCAGCTATTTAAGAAGTTGTGGCAAGTGTTTTTTATTCAGAAATTTATAGACAAAACATTTTTAAAATATCACGAAAATCTTAAAATGACAAAAAAGTTGTTGATTTAGAATCGTTTCTTTATAAAATCCGGAATGAAATTCCAAGTTTTAAAATAAATCTTCATGTGTAAAAATCTAGGGTCTATGACAAATACCAACAAAGTCGTCAACCGTATCCATGCCATCGATCATATTCAGGCTGACCTATGTGCCAGAGTTAATAAAAGTGGACATTTCGAATGTGCATCACACACCGAAGTCGGTCATTGAAGCTGACCATTTTAGCGATGGCATATTCCCACAAATTCTTAACATAACATCTCAAATATATCTAACCCCGCCCTAATCGATTGCATGGAGCGTATATCATTTTACTCTGTATACATAATCCAAAGTATTATTTTATAATATTTCTTTTGTTCAAAAAGGTTTAGGATATTTTTTATAAACATTGAATATTCAATGTGTTCTTTAACGGATATCGTTTTTATGTAAAGAAACTAAAACCAGAAGTTTTTTGGTAAACTAATCAGGCACATTTGAATAATGGCTGACCGTGCTGTAGTAATTCACTAACTGATATATCCAGTTTCATCTCAATGATGCTGGTGACTATTATGAGAACAAATTCTCTCGCCTGCACTATGTTCGTATCGATATCACAGTTTAGCGCGAACAGATCATTGATTGAGGAAAGAATATCTTTTTGGAATGTAACGGAAAGACAATAGACAGTGTAGAAATATCAGACGGTATAGTTTCGAAGGGTATACTGCAACAGGTTACAGCTGAATGTGATCCATATTGAAGTGTAATTGTCACACGCCCTCTGTGTGAGCAATTTATCTTGATAAGCAGCCGATGAACATGCATGTGTCGCTAAAATAGCCGACGGGAAAAAAAACCAATATCGACGAGTTCGAAGGAGATTCTGTCGAAGGATATACAGTCGATGTAGATTCTGTCGACGGGTATACAGTCGTCGGAGATTGTGCCAACGGGAATACGGTCGAAGGAGATTCTGTCTATGGAGATTCTGTCAACGGGTATACAGTCGATGGAGATTCTGTCGACGGGTATACAGTCGTCGGAGATCCTGACGACGGGTATACAGTCGATGGATATTCTGTCGAAGAGCATAAGTCGATGGATACACAATCTACGAGAATACGGTCGAAGAAATTTCTGTCGACGGGTATACACTCATCGGAGTTTCTTTCGACGGAGATCCGGACGAAGGGTATACAGTCGATGGAGATTCTGCCGAAGGGTATACAGTCGATGGAGATTCTATCGACGGGAATACGGTCGAAGGAGATTCTGCCGTCGTGAAAAAAGTCGACGAAGATTCTGTCGACGGGTATAAAGTCCATGGAGATTCTGTCGACGGAGATTCTGTCGAAGAGTATGTCGTCGACGGGTATACAGTCAACGTATTAGTGATAATGCTGTCGTAGAATTCCAAAGCCTAATCGTGAGAGCAATGTAACTGGACAAATACCCGACGGGTATGTAGTCGATGGGAAAACAGCCGTCGGGTTTACAGTAGACAGTTGGCGATGAAAGTGATCAATGTTTATGCATAATTGTCGCACTTCCTCTATAAAAGTACTGTTTAATTGAACAAACAGTCGATGGGATTATAATTGACGAATTTAAAGTCAAGAGGTTACAGTCGATAGAAATACACCCGACGGGCGTCTTGGCTTAATTGAAACACTTCCTCTATATACGTGCTATGACTGGACAAAAAGCCGATGGCTTTACAGTCGATGAGTTTATTATTGACGAATTTACAGTCGACAGAATAATATCAACGGGCGTATTGGCTATGAAACTGTGGAATATGTTGAAACGTAATTGTCATTCCATCTCATTATGAGTGACTAGACCAATAGCCGACGCCTTCAAAGTCGATGGGTATACGACCGGCGGGTTTTTAGTTTGATTTGAATTTTCAGTCGACGCGATTACAGACAACAGGCGTATGGGCGATGAAACTGTAAAGTATGATCCATGTTAAAGCGTATTTGTCACACATCCTCTGTATGTGGCCTCTGCTTGGACAAACACCAGACGGCTTTAGAGTCAGTCAATGGGTATACATCCCATGGGTTTATAATTTGTGAATTAACAGTCGCCGAGGTTACAGTCGATCGGAACACGACCGACTAGCGTCTTGGCGGTGAAAGTGTGGAATATGAACCATGTTGACGCGTAAATGACAGACTTCAGACAGATTTTCACTTTGACTTGATGGATATATAACTTATGGGTTTATAATTGTCGAATTTACAGCCGACGGATATATATCTGACGGACGTCTTGGCGACGAACGTTTGGAATATGATCCATTTTGAAGCGTAATTGACACAATTCCTCTATATGAACGCTGTGACTAGACAAACAGCCGACGACTTTACGGTCGATAGGTTTACAATTGGCGAATTTAGAGTCGACGAGGATATAGTCGATGGGAATACAGCCGACAAGCGTCTTGGCGATGAACTGTGAAATGTGATTCATGTTGAAGTGTAATTGTCATACTTCTACCATATGAGTGGTGCGACTGGAGAATTAGCCGACGGCTTTACAGTCGATGGGTCAACAATCGATTGGTTTATAATTGGAGAATCTAGAGTCGACGGGGGTGTTGTCGATGGAGCTATGGAATGGTTTTAACACTTCCTCTATATGAGTGTTGTAACTGAACAAATAGCCGACGGCTTTTCAGTCGATGGTTATGCGACCGGTGGGTTTATAATTGACAACTTTGAAGTCGCGAATTTACTGCCGACAGGCGTATTTGTCACACATCCTCTATATGAGTCCTCTGCTCAGACAAAAAGCCGGCGGTCTTAGAGTCAATGGACATACAACCGATGGGCTTACAATTGGTGAATTTTAAATCGCCTTGGCGGTGAACTGTGAAGTAAGATCCATGTTGATGGGTAATTGTCAGACTTCAGACTGAGTGTGACTCAACAAACAGCCGACGGCTTTACACACGATGGGTGTTTACACACGGTAGGTTTATAATTGGCGAATTTACAGTCGACGGATATACAGCTGACGGACGTCTTGGCGATTAAATTTTGGAATATGGCAAATTTTGAAGCGAAATTGTCATACTTGCTCCATATGAGTACTGTGACTAGACAAACAGCCGACAGCTTTACGGCCGATAGCTATACAACCGATAGCTTTACAATTGTCGAATTTAGAGTAGACGAAGATATAGTCGATGGGAATACAGCCGACGAGTGTCTTGGCGATGCACTAAGGAATATGATCCATGTTGAAATGCAATTGTTGCACTTCCTCTATATAAGTGTTGTGACTGGACAATTAGCCGACGGCTTTACAGTCCATGAGTACACAACTGATTGGTGTGTATTGGTGATATTAGCGATGGAGCCGAGGAATATTTTTAAGCATAGTTGTCACACTTCCGCTATATGAGTGTTGTGACTGGACAAACAGCCTTTGGATGAGATTTACAGTCGATGAATGGGTAAACAGCCGACGGGTATACAGTCACTGATGTCCAATCTAATCCATGTTGAAGGTGTTTGTGCTGAGCTTAGTATCCTTTTTTACATGTTTTTGATTCACAAAATTGAAATAACCGGTTTGGTAATAATCCTCAAAACAAAACAAATTAATTCGTTTTTATTATTTCAAAAAAACTACCAAGAAAAAGTAGAGTTTAATTGAGTACTTTCACACACTTCCCGACACAACGATCATTTATTGTAAAGCAAATAAAAGGCTTTATTTGTTTAATTCCTTCCATACGTTTTCATTATTCGATGGGAACATACACCATATTTAGGGGGTTGAACGATTAAACAAACGTCCATCATTTCACATAAATTCAATTGTAAAGATTTCTCACGTCACGGGTGCCGAAGGGCCTGGTCGTAAAACGCCAATTAACCCAAATAAGTGGAACAGAATTAAATATGACCGTATAAATCGTAATGCTAAGTACCACAAACACACACACAATTGAATATTTGCAATTAAAAACTACCCCCGTCCGAATAATAGGGTAAATGTAGGGACCTTACTTTGGCTGTTGTTATTGTTTTACACTTTTCACTTATTAAACTGTAACCTCAATCAATTTTTGATCAGTATTTTTTGTTGTTGTTGCTTTTTTCGTTGACCAGTACGAGCTGGTGTTTCAATAACAACATTTGTCAAATGTATCAAAATTTTAATTGAACGTTAAACGATGAGATCGGTATCGGACCGTCGCGATTTTAATAAATTATTCACATACGCGTTGAAACACACACAGAAAAGCACGTCCTACTTCATCGCCCGTCAAATCTAAACTGTCGTCGGTCGTCCTCGCTGATTGATTATACACGTTCACACATACTTAAGTGCTTGGTTGGGCTTTGCACAGAGCAGCAGCCGTAGCCGCAGCAGCACCAGCAGCATGCGAAGAACATCCCTCTCCGTGTGTACGCTAACCGCCCTTCACATTCGTACACACAATTCGTCCGTCCGTCCGTCCGCCCATCCGACAGAGTTCTTATGCCTCCAATCTGACTGACATTCGATGTCGAGCGAGCGATTCAAGTTGAACGTGATGATTATGCGATTTTTGCCGTGAACGTTAACAATTCTTGGAAAAAGAGAGTAAACACAATGACTGTGATTTCTTTTTGAATAAAAATTTAAGGCAAAACATATTTTATTGCGGGCAACTACACTGAAAGAAAACACGCTTTGTTGTGTCAATGAAACGATATCGCTAGAAATAAGTATTTATAATAGGAGAGTGGCACAAGCCATGCAATATGCAGACGAAATATAGCTGGTTACATTCTCCCCCATTACAAGTATTTTATTATAAATCCTCATTTTATTATCAATATCATTGAATGTTTAATGTCTAGCACATTCGACATCGAATTGCGACTTTATAGACCATGTATAGACACCAGAGTACATTACGTTCATCATATATAGGGGGCTATATCAAATCATCTTCAGAATTCATAGGTAACACACGATCCGGTTGCATTATGTGGCGTACTAAGAAGTCAAATGAGGAGGGACATGGTCCACTTGTATAGCACTTTTTTTGTGTGAAATATAATGTAAGATTAGAAAACTGAAAGACTTCTAGACATGTAAAAGGTTACATCTGAAAGGAAATTTGTATGTAGGCTATATATAAATCAGAACCGATTTACAATAATTGAGATCTGCACTTAGATTATATGAGTAAATAGACAGATGGAAGGACAGGTGTCCGCTCATAGACCAACTCTTCAAGAAATTGTGGACAATTGACGATAATGGATGAGTCACTTAGCCAAGATTTACTGGCTTTTTCCGAATAGGGTCGAGTGAGTACAATTGATTGAAAGACATGTAAGATTCAGTTCTCCTTCGTGGCTCTCAAGCAATTCACTGATTGCATTGTGACGTCGAAGTGATGTTCAAGCGTCTACGCTCTTTTAAGATCTGTAATAAAGGCTCCACACCCTCTGATCATCTTAATATCTACCCTAACTATACCATGCCTAAGCTGTTGTACTACATTTGTAAACTGAAAATAATACACGACCAGAAATGATGAAAGCTATATAAACTTCAAAATAAAAAATTATCCACAGTTTTCAAAATTTTAAACAGGTTTGATTTCAATTTTGGATGTAATGTAGACAAGGTAGGTCTCAATGGAAATTCTTCAATTTAAGCTAATAAGAAAACGATGAAGTAGGACAAGATCGCCTATATGATCCCTACGGAAAATAGGTGGAAATTGTTAAAAACGTACTTATCCTAGCATAATTCGATAGAGTTTTATCACAGAACTGGTCCCAATGTGTGAATAAATTGTCAATTAACTGCTCATAAGAATATATAATAATCCACATGTACTATACATATGAAGTCTATTTAAATGAAAGAATTGTAAATTTTATATGATATATGATCGCATATTTATAAAAGTAGAAGCTAAATCCGGAAAAACGTTGTCTTGATGTTGCCAAGAGAACGGTCCCGTAATCGAAAAATATTGGCTAATCTCTTTAAATATTTACCATATTCTGTGAAATAATATCAGAGAGATCTTCGTCTCCGTATTATGACAGCTCCGATGAAATTAAAAAAATCTCTGCCAACTTTCACAACAATTTAGTCTTTTACGGTATAGTTCAAATCATGTCCTGTTTTAGACTGGTTATTTAGAACAGACAGCGGACATGTCCAAGACAATATTTGGGTTAGAACCAGGACATACCCACAACTGACCAATCCTAAGACTTATCCTGGGAGTGTTCATTTTCCCGTAGTGATATCTTCTACCATTTTCATCCTCATTACAAGGTTTTGAGTACAAAGACTTGATCTCTTAAATTGCATTGAATATTTTGGAAATGTCAGAAAACCGAAGTTTTTATTAACCTTCTTCCAAATATAATTTATTGACCTTCTTCCAAATATGATTTATGTTGCAGTTTACTTTGTGTCGATCAGTGGTAAAAACATTATGGGAAATGCGATCAAAATAATTTAAAATATGTGGCTTTTGAGCGGCAAGGGATCTGGAAGCCATTTATATGGACGCTATATCAAATCATCGACCGATTTGGTCGATGTGAAGGCGACAATATTTCTATTGCTTCTAGAGCTTCCAATCAAATTGGGAGCAACCTATATAAAAACAAGATCCACCCATGGCCGATAGGAATCGTTAAGTATACTTAGCTGGCGATTATAATCCGATCGGTATACTTAAATTTGAACCAGCTCTAGTATTTTTTGGTGAATCATTTAGTATGGAACTAATTTACTAGTGTATTAAGACACACTATAATTTTTCTAATCATGTTTATTTAATTATGTTTATTTCAGTATATATAATATAATTTATATATAATTTTCAAAGAAACCAAAAACCTCTCTATTTGCTGACATAAACCAAAAATAAATGTAAATTTACCCAAATGTAAAAAAGAAAAATCGAAAAAAAAAATAAATTTCATATGAATATCGTCCACAAATTTCAGTATTTTTTAATAAATATGAAATACTGCCCATAAAATCCCGAGGTTTTTTTTTTGTAATTTTTCATAATTTTTTTATGCGTTGGCACGGCAGAAGTATTGCTGCACACATACTCACATATGGACATATTCCAATAAAGGTCTACCAAAAAAATGAAATCAGACCGCACTAATAGCTTTGAACTTTATTTTTTCCTTATTTCGACATCTTTTTTATTATGAAACTTGAAGTTAACTTGTTCTCTTTTATTTTTATTAATAGTTGAGGTGTTATAAAGAAAATTACTATTTTTTTTACTACGAGTGGAAATATTTGTCGCGTCCGTTTTGTCCCGTCCGTATTTCTGCTGTACCTGATTAAAAAATCTAAGAAATAATTCTCATATTTCATAAATCTACGAACATATATGGAAAATCAAAGTTCTCAAAAAATCGCTGAACTTTGTATATTTGTATAAGACCTTCAAAAGTATTTCTGTTTTTGTCGCGTCCGTTTCCTTGTGAAAATGTTTATAATTTTGTACTAATTTGTACTAAATCCTGACGATATATTTTTAAAATGTAGTACTCTTTAAGCGCTTTAGAACGCTAAAAAGGCTGATGGACTTTTTCAGTTCCTTTCTTGTTTTTGGCGTAGTTTAAGGCGTGCGAATGTCCGGGCCACTGGGAGATGCCCATATGCAACTCAATGAGATGCTTGTAAAGTGCCATGTGTACTTTACTACTTAGTGCGATTTTTGACTGATATTTATAAGTTATTTGCGCTTCTCATTCGTTTGTGAGAATCATTTACTTAAAGGGACCGGGTATATTGTTAAATAGTCACTGCGAATCCAACCGACGAAGGCTTTTGCAGACAAGAAATAATTATAGTATAGCCAAGAAATAAAACTAAGAACAGAACTGGCTAATAGATGCTACATCGGACTAAGCAAGCAGTTTAAGAACAAAGCCACCTCTCGACAGACAAAAATCACTCTGTACAAGACACTGATACTACCTGAATTGTTATATGGTTCTGAAGCATGGGTACTTGCGTAAGTAGATGATGGAGTATTCGTGAGAAAAATTCTTCGTAAAATCTATGGACCAATCTGCGTTGACGGAGAATATCGTTGTCGTGTGAACCACGAGCTGTATGAGCTATATTCACGCATCGACATAGTTAAGTGTATTGAACTACAGCGATTACGTTGGCTAGATCATGTCCTGAGAATGAGTGAAGATGCTCCGGGTAAAAAGTCATTTGAAGATGATGAAGAAGATCTTTCCGATGGAAAGATCAAGTGAAAGATCATCTCGAAACATGGTATCACAAATTGGAGAATAAGCGGAGAAGATCAAAGCGCTTGGAAATCTATTCTACGTTCTGTAATAGCCGATTATGTAAGTAAGTGTGTAGCCAAGTAATAAATGTCACCATATCATTTGTAAATAAATTTGGATTCTAAAAAATATAGATGTAAAATGGTTTTGATGTATTTTTACTAGTCCTGTCACAGGATATAGTCAAAATTGTGTAGCTTCAGGCCTTCACTGAAAAATGAAAATTTTAAAAAATGTGTTGTTTTCAAATATGCATGAAAAACTTTTCGATTTTACAACAAGAATGGAAGAATTTTGGGACAAAAAATAATTTTGTTACTGATGGATATCTTTTTTATTCTAAGAATAAAACAAATATTAGAATGATATGTTCTGGAACTAGTCCTCTTGGGCCAATTCTAACCATATGCAATCAGCAAAGATCGGCAATTGTAGAAAAAAAATAACTGAAAAGGGCAGACAGACAATCTATTTACATAAGAGTAAGTATGCTGTAGTTAGGGAATATAAATTAGTAATTCGAAATTGCACTTACACACATATAATAGTGGCACTTTCTATTAGCGCTTGACAATTAAGCCATTAAGGCTAAAAACAATGCTAAATATTAGACAAATCATTCCATTTGTGAATGCAGCACGACCCAGTTTATTGTAGACGTTCCGTATTAAAAAAACATTTACGCATTTAGGATGAACGAAGGTTTAATCAGAACAAATCGTTGTTTTCTCAGGATTAAAAGCAAAACAATGGCACTTGAAATATTCGGAATTTCAATTGCTACCACCGAACGAGAGAAGAACAATAACTGTTGAACTTTGAGGAGAGCACACAGCGGGAGTGGAAGACACAATTGATGAGGCACAATTGTATGCACACACACACACACACATCTGAACGTCTATCAATATGGTGGTACTTAATAATGAGAGAATCAAACAGGGATGCTTAAATTGTATTCTTCAATTAATCTCCGCTCTTTTGGCACATTTTAACACTCTAAGGGCGGCGAGGATCAATTTGGATAAGTCCAACTTGAAAGAAATTTTTGATAAATTTTGCAAAATCCTGCTACAAGGATTGCATAACGAAAACTGCAAAACTGGGACCTACCAAAAGGGTGGGCCATTTAAAATTTTAATTTTGAACTACCGATTACTTTGAATAACATTAATTTTTATTTTCAGGTTTATGTTTGACTTTTGCTACATGGGACGCTGCACAGTGGAATATTTTCATCAAGCTGCGGCAAAAATAGAAGGAATAGAGCAAGGACCTTGAAATTTCGCACATACCACTTATATCCTCAAATTAGATCAAAAACAATGTTTTGTTGAAATCCGCCCACAACCACGCCTACCTCCCATGTAAGTTAAAATAAAAAAACGCCATAAATTTCTTATTTTGATATATATGTTAAAACAAATCATTACGGGTGATTTCGTTTGAGTCCACAATTAAATGAAAAATTTCAATGCCACGTCCAACAACAAAATAAAAATTTTAGTATTTACGATTTTTGAAATTTTTGATAAAAATTATTTTAGTATTCGATTATTTTTCGATGACAAACGGCTATTATAGCTTTTTAAATAACTTAAGATTAATATAGGCCCAATATTTACATGCGCCCGCATGTCATGAAACCTTACATCCCTAAAGTATGCTTTAAATAAATTTTCCTAAATACATTAACAGAGAACAACGAAGAAAGTATTGATTCATTTTTGGTTTACAAGGATTTACCATTTCAGGAATAAAATCGATGTTGGCAGCTATAAGCATGCCAAAAAAATGAATAAATAAGACAATAGATTAACAATATTTGTAAATGCCAAGGCATCGGTAGGCCTCGCGTATATAGTTTTATACTGTAGAAAATTGCCAATACTGAATAAATACAACCTTCAGGTAAACCTCTGTCTGAAAAGGAAAGCATAAACTTAAATACACTTTTTTAAATGCAAAATAACACCTCAAGAGCTCCAATTTTCTACGAACAAAACGATCACTACGATACATGGTTTCCGAGATACATCGCAATGAAATAACATCTATTATTATGAAATTTTCAACTGTTTTAGCATTTATGAACTTTAAATGCATCCACAGCTAAATTTAGCCGTGATATCGGCAAAATCTTCTAAAATATGCTTAATAGGAATGCTTTTTTGCAAAACTGAATCAATAAAGCCAATATTTGGGCACATGCAATTTAGGAGTTTTTGCTGCTGATAATACAATATTAAAAAACGTACTTCGAAAGTAGTGAGTCTTTAACGAAAACTGTAAGAAATTTACGTGGAAATTGTTCGGCCTTCTGTTCAGCCTTCACGAAGCTCATTTTCATCTCGGTGGCTAGGCCAATAAACAAAATTGCCGCATATGGGGTTCAGAGCACCCACACTTGACTATTGATGATAATGCATCCACAACGAGTCACTTTTATGGGTGGATTTTGTGCTATGCTGAAAAATTGGTTTGATCGGATGAGGTACTGCCGAGCCATTCGTGGTTGTCATATGAATGATATTGTATTCCATTATTAAATGACAAAGTTCAACTTTACCAATAAAACAAGAAAATTTAAAAAATAATCAGTACTTTTTTATAGCCGATTCTATAGGGTTTTCCAACAAGAGGAGAATCACCCGGTATCTCGGTAGCTGTCACTTTTGAAGCTTTTATTTGGCAAGTAGAAACTACGCCATTACTAAAAATGGAACCATACACGCTTCAACAACGCACTGAAATTATAAAAAATCATGAATGAAAATGATTCGGAATTCCATCGAAAAATCATCTTGACTGATCAGGCCCATTTCCACCTCGGTGGCTACGTCAACAAGCAAAATTGTCGCATCTGGGGCTCGGAAAACCCAAGAGTTATTGTTGAGAAGCCGCTCCATCCTCATCGTGTGACTGTTTGGTGCGGTTTGTGGTCCGGCTGTGTCATTGGACCTTACTTTTTCGAAAATGAGGTTCGATCAACAGTTACGGTGAATGGGTTGCGCTATCGAGAGATGATTAATGATTTTTTATGGTCAGAGTTGGATGGTATTGATCTGGACAACGTTTACTTTCAACAAGACGGCGCTACGTGCCACACAAGCAACAAAACCATTGCTCTTTTACGGGAAAAGTTTCCGGACAGTGTTATCTCTCGAAGAGGTGATCACAATTGGCCACCGATATCTTGTGATTTCTTTCTTTGGGGCCACGTGAAAGATAAGGTCTACGCCAACAGCCCAGCGTCGATTCAAGACCTCAAAGATAGAATTCGTGAGGCTATCGAGGACGTAGGGCAGCCACTTTGCGATTTGGTTATGGAAAATTTCATGAAAAGGATATGGTCCTGTAAGCGTGGTCGTGGTGGCCATTTGGCTGATGTTGTTTTTCATTATTAACGACATACCTTCCTCTTTATTATGAAAAAAACATCTCAAAAAAATGGCATTTTTCTTTGAATACCATAATAACACCTCTTGTTGGAAAACCCTGAAATTTAAAATTTTAAATGGCCCACCCTAAATATCAATCTAGACGAATGCTACGAAAATGGTTTTTATTCTCTAATCGGCTTCATGATGCTGCCTTCATAGAATATAGTTCCGATTTAAAAAATAAAAAATCGTATTTATAGCATTTACTTACGACTAGGGTTTGTTTATACAACATTTTTAATTTTTTTTGTGGGGAAATGATGGAAAAGGAATGAAAAGGAGATATGTAAAATTTTCTACTGAATTCCCGCGGGATTCACGTACGAATTTCCCGGGATGCGAGAAATGGAAAATGTGCGAATTCCCGGGAATTTTCCCGCGGGAAATCCCGGGATGCAAACCCTACTTACGACCTAAATTATTCAATAACATTGTCTCATTTAGGACAGCAATATTGATATTTGCCCTTTCTATATAACTAAGCAATATTTTGGTCCCCGAGAATAATAATAATGTCTTCTCTTTTAGAAACAAATTAAGTAAGTAAATAGAAATCTAGATTTTTACTACTTAAATTATCCTCTAAACAATTGTTTTGATAACAATATGATTGAAAACATAAAAAAAATCCCCTTTCTTTTCTATTTCTATTGTCTATACATTTTAATTTTCCCTATTCTATCATGCCCAACATAAAACACCCTTCGTTCGTCTACCAGTTACGTGTTTGTTTGCAAATGAAACCAGGCATAGCCGGCTTAAATAATTGCATTTTGTTTTTAGCCTGACATAAACATGCATTTTAAGGATGTCGTTGTTGATATTTCTGTCTGTCCACCTCGTCGTACGTACGTTACGTAGTTAGTTGGCAAATATTTTTGTGTGGGTTTTCCAGATTTTTTTTCTAAATGTAAATTCAACGCGGACGGAGGAGTGGTGTGAGAGAGACAGTCACTAGGAGTATGATTTTATTATTACTTGCATATTCATTTGTTTATCGTTGAGAATATGTGTTGTCATAAATTAATTTTTAAAAAGCAAACACCACTGTCGTTCATTTGTTTATGATAATTATGCTACATAAAGTTTTCATGAGAATATATTTTTTCCCGTGGCAAATGTATGTGAAAACATTTATAGTTGTATATGCGAGAGAGAGAGGTCATGTTGTTAAAAAATTTGGTATTTTTGTTGTTTTACGGGAATATTTGGTGTTGATATATTCAATACCACAACGAGGAATAGGGTAAATGCACATAATAATGCAAGTATCTTAGATAGAACAAAGGGGGCTTATTTTAATCAGTGAACTGAGAGCGATATCATTTTGTACTCACTGGAAGAGACCTGCTATTTATAACCGGTTCTGATTGCCTAATGCATGGAGAAAATCTTTGAGTGCGGATGAAGTCCTTTACTCTGTATAGCTATATTTGGACATATCTCATGGCCGAAGGCTGGCCATGCTGAAAACCTTTATTCTGCGAGCCTTTGGGCACATCTTGGATGAAAAAATCATTACGCCCTAACTTTTATCCTGCAAGGCCGGCTTTGGACATACCCCAAAGGAAAAACTCTTAAAGCCATACATAAGAAACAGTTGCTCTGCGTCGCCGGATTGTAAAATATCCCATATGATATATTTTTGGGCGAATTTTCATATTAAAAATTACTCAAATTTTTGGACGTATTTTCATATGAAAAATAAATTTTTTTAATTTTTGATTTGCTTAATTTTTCATTTTCCGTTTTGGGACTTTTTTGGCCCAATATTTGTTTTGGGCTATTTTTTATTCATTTTTTTGGACCTCACATGAGATATATCTTTGGGCGAGTTTTTATTTTTCATTTGGAAATTGACCAACTTTTTCTTTATTTTTGATTTGGTTTATTACACCCTCCACCTCCAGGATGAGGGTATACTAACTTTGTCATTCCGTTTGTAACACTTTGAAATATCGACCTGCGACCATATAAAGTATATATATTCTTGATCGTCATAAAATTCTAAGACGATATAGCCATGTCCGTCCGTCCGTCTGTCCGTCTGTTGAAAGCACGCTACCATATAAACGAAAGGAGCTACAACGTTCAAATTTTCCACAAATGCGACTTATAGTCGTAGATCGGTTGGGATTGAAATGGGGCGAAATTCGCCCAAAGGGAAAAATTTTTCCCTCACAAGGACTAAAAATACCCATAATAATCCCTCATGTTTTAGCGTATTTAAGCATGTTTTTTGAATATTTCTGTTTATATTTGCTTGATATTTGGTATGCGCAGCCCCATATAGCAAAAACGTGCACCATAATGAGATTCTTATTTGTAGGGGGTGAAATAGGGCAAAAAGGGAAAAACATGGTACATATTAAACGACAACAGCTAGAACACGAAATTCGGTGTGTACATTCCTCTAATAGAGTAGATGCATAATATAATAGTATAAAAGTAAAAGAAATTCGGTGTATACATTCCTCTGATTGCTTAGATAAGTAAAATAAACTGATTTTTCGAAATTCGTACTTTTTGGGGTTAAAATGAAAAAGGGGATAAAAATAGTACCAATCAAATGATCGCAGCTAGAGTCATGAAATTCGGAGTATACATTCTTCTGACTGCGAAGACACGGAAAATAGACGAATTTTTCGAAATTAGTACTTCAAGGGATAAAATGGTACAGAGGGATAAAAATAGTACCAACTAAACGACTACAACTAGAATGATAAAATTCTAATTGCGTAGAAACGTCAAGGGGGTAAAAGTGGTACCAACCAAATGGAATCATGGAATTCGGTGTATACATTCCTCTGACTGCATAGACACGCAAAATAAAAAGTTTTTTTCCCAATTCGTACTTTTTCTTTTACGGCAAAAATTGGTTGAATCATGAAGTTAGGTTATTTTGCACTATGTACGTCTGATAATGGATTTTCAAAATTTGTACTTTTGGAATTCAAATAGAATGGAAATACAACCAACTGTAGCACCCACTATCTACCAATATTTATGGCTTTGAAAATATAAATAGAAGAATAATTATTTTTTGAATTGATGTATTGGTAGCCTTATAAGCGTGGTTTGAAATAATTAAAATATTATATTTATTTATAAAATTACTTTGTCAATATTTGTATTTGTTTTGGTTTGGATATATTAAAAAAAATTTATTTTCCTGTAATATTACTGCACTTCTACGAAAACCGACAACCTCTGTGGAATGCAATCCATGGTGGAGGGTATATAAAGTTCGGCCCGGCCGAACTTAACGCCGTTTTTACTTGTTTTTCATTTATTTTTGGGGATCTTTCATTTTGAGTTTTGGGCCATTTTTTGTGCCAATTTTTGTTTTAAGCTATTTTTTATTTATTTTTGGCCCCCAGATGATATATATTTTTCATATTAAAAAATTTCTGCGATTTTTATTTTTATGAAAAGCGATATTTTTTTGGACGTTTCTTATTTGGATGATTTTGCATTTATTTTTGGGTATAATTTAAAATTTTTCCCTATGGGTCATCATTATTTTTTTGGCCCATTTCTCATTATTTTATTTTGTGCAATTTTTTCATTTTATTTTGCTTTGAAAAGGGATGCCGTCGTTGAATAAAGTCAGATGGTCCTGATGTCTAAAACCCGGTTTATACTGAAAACCAAGTTTCTGGTTTAACCGAAAATTCAATGGTTCTAGATCGAAAAACCAGTATAACCAATGTCTGTTCTGTGGCACTTCTTCCAAAGGACGAATTGATCTGACACAAAGAAATCGTCAAAATTGAAGACATGATTCTGTGGGTTTCTAAAAGACATGGGATTTCATTGTTTTAGATTTTGGTTCCTCTTAATGTTGGTTGTACAAAAATGATTTACGTTTATTTTTAGCAGCACTTTCTCTTCGAGATCAGATGAAAGAATAACTCTTTACAACAAAAAATTTGTATCTGTATGCCTTGAGTCACTGTGATTCATACAATCACAATCAATTTCAATATAATAATAACCTCTAATTTTTGAGTGTTTAATGTTTTTTGTCAAATCGGGTGATTGAACAATATTGCGTTAAATATTAATTTTTTTATTGTGATTTTTTACGAATGCATAATGACTTTCCTATTCTGTTATTATTTTCTAGGCATCCACTAAGAATATTTTAAATTTGAACTACCGATTACTTTGACTGAAGAAAGTTTTGACATTTGCAAAATGGGACAATATACACTCGAACAAAATTGGGAAATATTAAAAACTTACTTCCAAAGTAGTGAGTCTTTAACGCAAACTGTAAGAATTTGCGTGGAAAATTTCCGAGAAGAGATCGGCCTCCAGTTCAAACTTCATGAAGCACATTTTCATCTCGGTGGCTATGTCAATAAGCAAAATTGTCGCATGTGGGGTTTAGAGAACCCACACGTGGCTATTGAGAAGTCAATATCAATTTGTTTTTTCCCAATAATAATTTGTTTCAATATCAATTTGTTTATTCTCAATTTCAATTTCATTTCTGAATTAAAATTCTCATTTTCTCAATTTCAAATTTAATTTCTCATTTTTAAATATTATTATTTTATTTGCATTTTTATTTTCTGAATTTCAATTTGCATTTGTCATTCTGAATTTGTATTTTCTCAATTTTAACTTTAATTTTCTCAATTTCAACCCGCTTTTGGTTGTAGCAAAAAATTTTGTTCGTCCTTCTTCATCGCGATCAGGTGGAAAAATAACACTAACAAAAAATAAAAGTTTGATTTAAACTGGGATATTGTCCTGACTCAAGACCATTTTGTATCTATATTTTAGAGAGAGAATGCAAATTTATTTACAAATACTTCTATCTCAATCGCAACTGTTCTGCAACTATTAGACACATTTATGGCAGATTAGCACCTCCTAGATCATTTCGTCGGAAAACAGACATACTTACATTGCTAGATAGTCTTAGAATTTTATCACGACCCAGAATATGTGGACTTTATGGGATGTCCGATGAATATTTAAAGGTGTTGCAAAAGGAGGCATAAAATGAATATGAATGAACACTCCATCCTAATGTGAAGGATATAAACAGGATTGTTTGTAATTCTAATTTGATTTCGAGAACAAAATACATTAGAACATGTTTCTTGCAGTCTTTCGCCAAAATGGTTGTAAGTAGTATTTTGAAAATGTCACCCATCTACATTTAGAGGAATAATGAGCAGTTCAGTATAGTTCAAATAGTTCAGTATTTTGACAGCCATCTGATTTTTTATTTATTTGTTCATAATTTTGCTTGTTTATGCTGTCAGTGTGCTGATAGTGGCGCATTTGAAAATACGTAATTCTCTTAAAATAATTATGTTGTTCAAACGATGTCAATGCTCTTGAAATTTGCAATTGTTATTTTTTGAATGTTTCACCGGACCCCACCCAACGCCTAAGTTGTATGTATATACATTAGGGTGGGCCTTGGCGTTGGAATATATTCAAAATGCCAATTGTTCGCAGCCTCCCAATTTTCATCTATTCACAATTAAAAGGGTTTTGTACAGGATAAATGGAGCAAGTGCTAGGGAACCTACAATTACACCGAATGCAAGTGGAAGAAATACAATTTAAATATTTTTGTTGAATTTATAGCTTTTGGAGAAATCAAATGTTCACATTTATCCTTGTTTTTGAGAACAAAAATAATTTCAAAAACCTACGTACATATCGAAGAGGATATTGCGACATTTTATCATTTTGTAGAAATTCAGCAAAATATTATTTTGTCCCACATCATATTTTTAATCATTTTGAAGAAATATTAGCGATATTGACAAAAATAAATATTTTTTTTTCATATTTCTTATCAATGTTTGTATAATAAAAATGAAAATTGTTTTTTTTTTATTAAAAAGCCGTGGAAAGATTATTAAATACTTGAAAAATACTTAATACTTGAAAATGAATTCGAGTGCTCCAAAGCAAGTAAGTAGAAGAGAAACTGCAAGCAAAATGGCACAAGTTTTTCCAATAAATGAAAGAATCTATGAAGCAAAAAGTCAGCATTCCAGTAACAAACGTCCATATACTGAAGATGCAAGTCTTGCCATACGTCAGGATCATTTGGAAGAGGTAAACGCTTCTTTATCGGAAGAGCTGTTAATTAGAACTGATAATATCAAAAGTCCATTAGAGAAGTCCAATTGGTTATCTTGTGATAACCAATTTTTATCACCCTGGCGATATTTTAAATTCAAATATAAAAACTACGGATACTCATATTTTTTTCTTCTTGGAGATTTTCTGGTACAATCAGGGTATTATCTTCCAGGCGATAATTTAGTGCTGAATGATACTTCGTGGAATTATTCATTTTTATTTAAATTCAAATATAAAAACTACGGATACTTGAATTTTAGCCCTTTTGGTGTTTAGCAGGTGCTATCCAATTATTATCCTCCAGGAGATGGTTTAGCGATATCATTCAGCACTTCGTAGAATTATAAATTTTGTTTAAATTCAAGTATAAAAACTACGGATACTAATACTTTTTTGTCTTTCTGGTGGTTATCTATCCAATTTTTATCATCCAGGCAATATTTTAGCGAAATCATTCAGTACTTCGTAGAATTATTAATTTTGTTAAAATTCAAATATAAAAAGTATAGACACTTGTTTTCTGTCTTCTTGGTGGTTATCGGGTGCTATCCAATTTGTATCTTCCAGGCGATACTTTAGCGAAATCATTCAGTACTTTGTAGAATTATAAATTTTGTTTAAATTCGAATATAGAAACTGCTGATAATTGTATTTTTGTCTTATTGGCGCTATCCAATTATTATCTTCCAGGAGATAGTTTAGCAATATCATCTAGATTTCTTCCAAATGATATTCTGGCATTATCGCCGGTATAACATCTTTAAGAATTGCTTCAGGGCGATACCCCTGACCAAACAAACTACTCGAATTGAGATTACTTAGGAAATATGAATATGGTATGGTTGCAGCAGTATTATTTTCCTTTTAGGCAATACGATTCGGAACTGATTTCTCATTACTTTGGCAAAGGTCTAACTGTATTTTTATTAGTTACTTAAATAAAAGGAGTACAAGTTAAAAAAAAATATTGTAAAAGCCGGTAGAATTTATTTACCCAATTGTTATAACATTTCACACAGTTCGTTTCTCCTAACTTGACAAATTACTGCCCACCACCCTAGTAAACAATTGACGTAGATGCTGTTATAAGTATTTCGATCTTAGAAGCCAAAGACTTTCCAGCAATTTGCTGATACTGCTATTTTGAAAAATAAAATTGAATGGAAATAAGATAACATTTTGAACTTTAAGAAAACACACGTTTTCGTGAGCTTTAAAGAACCAGCTACGCGTGCCACATTCAGTGCTCGAAACAATCTCATAACACACGGTACTAAAAAGCCTAAAATTGTTTATGCACAACAAGGGAAATGTTGAGAACATTTGTACTATCCCACCTAATATTATGGGTTGCTCAAGGATTGCCAACATCGTCTGAGAACCTGAGGAAAGAGCAAAGCTCGTCAGCTTTGCGTAACGACAAATCAAAGAGAATACTCAAATATATGAATGAATCTGCTGATCCTTGCGAAAGTTTCTTCGATTTTGCCTGTGGCAATTGGAAAACTCATCACCCGGCTAACAAAAGCGTACAGCTTACCAAGTCGTTGGATATGGCCTTTGAGGAGTTTGACCGAAAGATGTACCAGCTGTTAAACACCGAAGACGACAGGGATACTGAAGCTATACTCAAAGTGAAAAGCTATTATCAGACCTGCCTGAGCTTTACCTGCTTAAAGCCGCCAGACTATAGAGAAAAATTCAAGGAAATTATACAAGAGTTCGGGCAAATGCCCGCCTTGGAAGGTGACAACTGGCAGGAGCAGGATTTCGATTGGCTAAAGACGGTAGCAGAGATTTACCACAAATACGGCATCCGAATCATATTGGGCTATTCCATGCAATTTACCAACCAACACAATCAGACTGTGCACAATTTAAGTCTGACATGTAGCGGCTTGCAGAAAACTAATGCGGAAAAGGAATTGGACAAAATAACAATTTTGGGGAAATTAGTGATGTTTCTAGGACTTGATTGGCACACGGCCAAGGAGACGACCGCGGATCTAACGGCCTTTGCAGCAGAATGCCAACGGAATGACTCCAGAGCAGGGAAGGCGATTGAGGCAATGTCCATCGAGGCCATGCACCATAAATATTTACCCCATTTCGATATAAAGAAATTCTTTAACATATCCTATGGTGCCATACCGAGCGGCACAATAAAAGAGGCCGACTGTAAAGTAGACATTGCCACCATCATAGATGCGGTGCAAAAGACTCCCAAAAAGGTGGTGGCCAACTATATATTCTATCATCTGCTGGTACCCTTCATGTCGACCCACTCCAAAGAAAAAGCGCAACGTGAAAAGGAATGCATCAGGGAAACGATGACACACTTCCCACAAATGGGCAGTTTCATGTATTATCGTGCAAATGATTTGCACAAAAGCGCAAAGGATCTGGACAGTATGTGGCACAATGTCAAAGCAACGTTGCAAACGATGCTAAAGACCAGCCAACTCAGTTGGTTCGATAATGTTACTCGGCAATATGCCTTGGATAAATTACTTGCCATGCAAATGTTGGTGCCCTTATTCGAAGAAAACAACTTCGATGAGGACTATCGCCAGCTGACAGTCAGCCAACATGACTACCTAGAAAATCGAAAGTCCGTGATGGCCTTCAACGCTGCCCGGGCAAGGGCACCGCCAGCCCAGCTCACAGACCGAGCCTTGTCCTTGTATACCGCCAAGTATTCATTTCCGTCAAATACCGTCATAATACCCGTGCCTCTGGTGGCAGCCGACTTCCTGTGGTCACCCCTATACCCGAAATCCATAAACTATGCCTATTTGGGTTTTGTCATGGCCCATGAGGCGTTCCATGGCTTCAGTGCTGGCGGTCGCAAGTACAACAACTTGGGCAACTGGAGCGTGGCCGTTGAAACGGAATACAATGAACGTCGCCAATGCTTGTATGACCAATATCACAATTACATATTTGGTGGTGATCATCTGCCGCAGGATTACTCCCAAATGGAGAATGCCGCCGATAATGGTGGCATTGTGCTGGCCTACAACGCCTATCGCAGATGGTATGAGGACAGTGCTCGCACCCCGGAAGAGCTGGCCTTGGAAACATTTCCCCATCTAAACTATACCAACAGGCAATTGTTCTTCATCAATTATGCTCAAGTCTGGTGTGCCGACACCTATGAGGGATATCGTTCCACAGTGGCGGCCGATAAGCACTCGCCGGCAGAATTTCGCACTTTCGTGCCTTTAACGAATTTTCCAGAATTCGCGAAAGTATTTAAATGTCCCAAAGGCTCTGCCATGAATCCCCTCAAACAGTGTTCGATTTTCTGATGAAAGTTGGGTGGTGGCCGACCTTAGTTTAATGTACTTAAAATAGAAAGTGTTAGCATGTAATTCTCATTAGATTGGTGATATTAATGAAAATAAAATAAAATATATTTTTTAAAAACATTTTAATACTGTGTTAGAGTACGGCTTTATTGTGTTTCTATTTTGCAACTAGGGTTCTCGATCAGGGTAATTTTCGCAATTTTAATTTTCCTAATCCCGGTAATTTTGCAAGGAATCCCACAAAAATTATGCAAACTATTTTAGGTATTTATTCTGATATTTTTCAATTGTTTGCTCTTCCGGTAAAATTAATAATGCCAAGCAAGTGGATAAAAAGGGTAGGATAAGTATTTTTTGACGGTGTTTTTATTTCATATCATTATTTTGAAGAAATATTGGCGCTATTGAAAAAAATAAATATTTGCTTTTATATTTTGTATTAATGTTTGTACGATAATTAAGGAAAATTGTTTATTTTATTAAAAATCACTGTTCATATTTTTAACTGCCTCAAACGCAACGCTCTAAGGCAAGCTAGAAAAAGATAAGCTGTTAGAAAAATGGCACAATTTTTCCAATAAATGAAAGAAACAATGAAGCAAGTAATCAGCATGCCAATAACAAATGTACATATCCTGAAGATGCGAGTCTTGCCGCATATTAGGACCATTTGGAAGAGGTAAACGCTTTTGCATCGGCAGAACTGTTGATTAGAACTGATAATAGAATAAAGGCCATTAGAAAAGTCAACATTTTCTTATCTGGAGATACCCAATTTTTATCTTCCAGGCGATATTTTAGTGATAGCGCTTCGTAGAATTACAAATTTTGTTTCAAATTCAAATATAAAAACTACGGAAAATTGTATTTTTTGTCTTTTTGGGGGTTATTTGGCAATATCAAATTTGTATCTTCCAGACGATATTTTAGTGATATCATTCAGTACTTCTTTGAATTACAAATTTTGCTTAAATTCAAATATAAAAACCACCGAAAGTTTTATATTTGTCTAATTGGTGGTTAGCTGGTGCTATCAAATTTTAGTCTTCCAGGCAATATTTTCAAACATTTCATGTAATCATTAATTTTGATTGTATTAAAATATGGAAAATTGTATCTTTGTCTTATTGGTGGTTATCTTGTGCTATCCAATTTTATCTTCGTAGCGATATTTTGGCGATATCATCAAGCGCTTCATGTAATAATAAATTTTGATTGTATTAAAATATGAAAAATATTAAATAATAATAAATCTGCCGGTAAAATCAATAATGCCAATCAACTTGATAAAAAAATGGTCATGTCTTCAAATATCATCATATAATGGCAGCCAGGCGGACGGAAAGATTTTTCAAACAAATTGTGCTGACCACACCTACCGTATGGTTGGGCCTAGAAAGTTATATACAAACACTTATTTTGATGATCTGATGCTCACAAAGAACTCCTCAAGCAAATGGTAGAATTTGTAGTTGACCACCACCTTTTTGGGAGTTTCCAACACCCTCCACCACAGGATGTGGGTATACTATCTTTGTCGATCTAGCCATCTCCGTCCGTTCGTCCAGAGTACGTCTGATAGTTGTAGGTAGGTTGGGGTTGAAAGTGGGCGTAATCGGTACAGAGAAAAAATTTTTTCCCTACAAGGACAGGAAATACCCCTAATATTTCGAGTAGATAAACAATTTTTAATATGTATAGCCGCTAATATTTTCCTGATATTTGGAATGCGCATTCCCCGTATAGCTATTCTTATTTATTGGGGGTGAAATGGGGCAAAAAGGAATGGTACCTTTCGAAAGACAATAGCTAGATTCCTCTAATTGAGCACACACGTAAAAATTTTTTTTTTTTATCAAATTCGTACCTATAAGGCGGTAAAATAAAAGGAATATAAGTGATAAAAATGGTACCAACAGAACAGCATCAGCTAGAATAATGAAATTCGGTGGATACTTTCCTCAGACTACGTAGCAAACTAAAATTTCTTTTTTTTCAAAATTCGTACTTAATGGGAACATAGGGATAAAATGGTACCAACCAAACGGCTATAGCTGGAGTACTGATTTCTACTTTGTAGTTACTTGATATGTAATAAGTTTAATCCTTGCATAGCGTGAATGTGCACCATAAAATGATCTATGCATTAAGCGAGTGAAATGGGGAAAAAGGGATTAAATTGGTACCAGTTGGGCTATAGCTAGAATATCGAAATTAGGTTTGAAGAATTCCTGAAGAGCAAAATCATGGAAATTTTCGAAATTAGTACTTTCATGGGGCAAAGGAGAGAAAGGGGGATAAAATTGGTACCAATCAAACCGCTGCAGCTAGAATAATGTTTATATAGCTTTTGGTTGTGTAGACTGTAGATGCAATAAACGTACTTTAGGGACAAAAAGGGATAAAATTGGTGCCGGCCAAACGGCTGTAGCTAGAATCATAAAAATTTGCGTGTATATTCCTTTGATTGTGTAGACGCACAACTTAAAGGATTTCTTGAAAATATGTACTTTTAGGTAAAACTGAGCGAAAGGGGATAAAAATGGTACAAATCAAGCGGCTGTAGCTATAATCATGAAATTCTATTTAAAGGGTCATTTTTTAAAAGCTATAGGAAAGTTTTTCAAAAATAAAAAAAACACACATAAAATTCAGAAAAATCAGAAAAATGCATGAAATCTTTATTTGAATCGGTAGAACGGTCCATATAATTTAATGTTTGAAGATTTTTTCATGCTAATGTTGACCTTGACTGCGCCTCAAATGGTCCATCCGCTTAGTCCGATTTTGGCATTTCCACGTTTTTGAGTAACAGAGGCCCAATTGCTGCGAACGGCGACGAATCGATAATTGATGGTCATCATTAACACTGGCCGATACAGCTGCGATATTTTCTTCAGTTCGCACTCTACGTAAGCGTGTTGGTGGTTTAATGTCCAACAATGTAAATTTGGTGCGAAATTTAGTCACAATAGCCCGAATAGCCGCTTCAGTGGGTCTATTAAACTGACCATAAAATGGAAGCGCGCGATGAACTTTCTTAACGGAGCACGCATTTTGAAAATGCAATAATTTGCAAGCGTTGTTCGTTTGTATGACGATTCATGGTTAAATTATAGACCAAACTTAAGATGTTTGACAGTGAAACAAAACACGAAACGTGCGTCAGCTGTTTAAACCAGTGTTGCCAAAAAGATAATAGCTAAAAAATCGCCCTTTTTATATTCCTATGACTTAGTAGACGCGCAAATTAAAAGGCTTTTTCCACATTCGCCAAAGCGGGGCAAAAATAAAAGTGATGTTATATAAAAGTGATGTCAAGCAAACTGCTGTATCTAGAATCGTAAAATTAGGTGTGTTAATATTCCATTGTGAACGCGAAAGATAATGGCTAAAAATGGAATGGATTCTGTAAGTGGCCGTGGTATTTAAAATTAATTAATTAGTTTAAATTCAAAATTATAATATGCAACATCACAATTTATTTAACAAATATCGCTTTTAGCAAACAAACGTGAAGTCGACAGCATCTAATCTGCCGGTGGTGGTGGGTATTTAAGTTTCGGCCCGGCCGAACTTAGTCTTTTTACTTGTTTTTTTCATAACCTTGATTAATGTTTCCGCAAAACTATGTATTGCTAAAACCGCTATGTCAATTTATGTTGCAAGTCCTTGACAGTGGTTTCTACATTAATCTGGCCATCATCAAAGCAAGAAGCTTCACGTAAATTAGCCTCAAAATCAACAATTTCATTGGCAACCGACAGGCATTTAAACTTCGAGTCCAAGAAACCGTTGAAGGTGCCTCATTATTATTTGCGGATTTCTTACGATTTGGCAAATCGAGCAGCTTGCAAACTGAACTCATGCGATAATGCTGGCAATCCACGAAAATAGAAGAAGGATACAAGGCGTTATCATTTTGCAGATTTATTTATTTTAAAACCGTTTCGTTTGAAATTAAATCTATGACTGAAATTTCAGACCTCAAATACGTACAACAATTTTGCAGTATTCTTATTTTCTGTGTTCGAATGGGAAATAGGAGATAATCTTGTTATTCGCCTGCTTTCGTTCGTTTTTAGGTCAAATGGTTACCGCATATTTTTTGCTGATAACCGAATTTATTTGAAAGAAATATGACGTCTTTCCCTACTAACAGATAAGTCGCCTGTTTTTAGAGGTCCCATGTTGCAGTGACGAGTACGGTCGGTATCAAATTTGTCCGATCTAGCAAAGCTATTAACAAATGTGCTCAGTTTGCTTGTCTTTTTCACAAAATCAATTTTGGAGTGAAGAAAATCCATGGGAGGTTTACGAGGCATCGTTGTAGTCATCAGAATTTATACTTGATTTGCGTCAATTGTGTAAACAGACAGTCAATTGGTTCGTTGGACTTTTAACCGCATGGTGGTTCGTTTCAATATTGCATTTTCTGTTTTGTATTAGCCAACATTTTTGGAAGTCCAACTAATAAATTGGATTTTCTTTTTTTTTTTTTGGTATTCACGCAAGTGTAGATCTATAACTCACCCGAATATTTGGCAGAATGTTTCATAATTTTTTACATTTTGAAGAACATACCTGCAAATGGAAGAAGCATGGAGAATATTAGAAAACATTGTATACAATATGTATTAGGATTATTAAAATTTCTTAATGGTCAAAAAGATATACAAAATAATAAATACATTACGAAGGACATTTTGTGTTTGACAATGGAATGGAGCAGAACCACGTTCAACTGTAAAGTACATACAGGCATTGCATATATTTCATATCTTGTGTGGATATAAGTCAGCAGTGGCGCCGTATATATATTTACTTTTTTGCTAATTTACATGAGTGATTCGATGTAAAGCGGTACAATTTGTTACCTCGAATGCTCGGATTGTTTCGAATATACGTAACTCATGTATTTCTTTACCAATTTTAAATTGAGCTGGTCGTCGTTTTCAAAGTTTAAAAAAATCTTAATATCATTTACCTTTAATAATGTTGTTTAGAGTGCTTACAATTAGTCGAAAGCCTAGAACAAAGGGGTTATACCACATATTTTTTATTTCTTAGTTTTTTATTATTATACCTTTTATTTTTTATTTTCTATTCTATTTCCAATTTCTCGTGGCGATTGAACACGAAAGCATCTTTTCGGTAAAAACCTTGTCTTTCTAGAAAGGCTGATGCTTGATGCACACCTAAAAATAAGACAGCTGAGTATAAACGTCGAATTAATGTCGTATTTGTGGGAAATCTGCGCCACTGTCTCGAGTCGTCATGTCAATGTTTTTTTTAGACATCCTTGCTTTCATTGATGTTTGTTTGGGTGATGGGGAGGGTAGTGCGGGGGATCGAAATAAGTCAAGCGGCATTTTTCAAAAAATTACAGACGCTTTATAGAATAGGAAATTGTAGACAACAGACATTGTGTTGTGATCTCGTATGTGCAAAAAATGCTAAGAAAAATAAGTAAAAGGAAATCTACAGAGAAATTTCCTTGGAAAAAGAGGTCAGTCCAAAGATTAGGTGGACTCGAAGACAATGGCGGATGTGGGGGAAATTTTCTAAAGGGAATTAGGTATTTATATTGTGGTGGGATTTTTCTAAAGAAGAGAAAATGTTGGATTTTTTGCTATAGAAACCGTAGAGTTCATAGATGGCTATCGTCAAACTTGTGACCTACTTTTTGACCAAATCAGGGCAACAAATCTGTAGACATGAAGCTATTAATTACACACACACACACCTGACCTGTCAGAGCAGGCATTTGTCCGAACTCGTTCACAATTTCTTTCAATTTGTCCGTGCAATCGCTCCTCTTTAGTGTAGCCATGCCTAAGCAAGATCCATACAAGTCTTTGGCTTTACGTTCAACTTCGGTGTCCATCTCGTCGACCGTGATCAGCAATTGGATTAAATTAGGATCGAAGTCTTAGCCATTTTTTTTTATTTCTCATTTTTTAATTTTTAATTTTTATTTTTTATTTTTTTTATATTTTTTATATTTTTTATATTTTTTATATTTTTTATTTTTTTTATTTTTTTTTTCATTTTTTATTTTTTATTTTTTTTTTATTTTTTATTTTTTATTTTTTATTTTTTATTTTTTATTTTTTATTTTTTATTTTTTATTTTTTATTTTTTATTTTTTATTTTTTATTTTTTATTTTTTATTTTTTATTTTTTATTTTTTATTTTTTATTTTTTATTTTTTATTTTTTATTTTTTATTTTTTATTTTTTATTTTTTATTTTTTATTTTTTATTTTTTATTTTTTATTTTTTATTTTTTATTTTTTATTTTTTATTTTTTATTTTTTATTTTTTATTTTTTATTTTTTATTTTTTATTTTTTATTTTTTATTTTTTATTTTTTATTTTTTATTTTTTATTTTTTATTTTTTATTTTTTATTTTTTATTTTTTATTTTTTATTTTTTATTTTTTATTTTTTATTTTTTATTTTTTATTTTTTATTTTTTATTTTTTATTTTTTATTTTTTATTTTTTATTTTTTATTTTTTATTTTTTATTTTTTATTTTTTATTTTTTATTTTTTATTTTTTATTTTTTATTTTTTATTTTTTATTTTTTATTTTTTATTTTTTATTTTTTATTTTTTATTTTTTATTTTTTATTTTTTTATTTTTTTTACATAAATATAGAAACACCAGTAGCTTGATTTATTTAATTTTAACATTTTATTAACATTTGGAATTTTATAATATGTAATTTAGGAAAGAAAAACCTAGAGGCTAATCTTCAGCTTGATAAACAAATCAAAAGAATTTTGGACCTTAATAGCCTTATATTCGGGATCGTTTACATTAGCTCACATTTTTCCACTGGATTCATTTTACTGCCTCTGGGACAATTGAACTCTTTCGAAAATTCGCCAAAATTCATTAAGGGCAACACAGCGCGGAATCCGTACGGAACATTTTCTCTGCCATTCACATGTTCTGCTCCATGATGATCGGAGCACCACAGTTGGGCGTAATTAATGAAAAACTGTTGTTTATTGTTGTAACTTAAATTGGGGAGCGTTTCCAATTCGAGCTCTTCCTTGGTGCGTCCACCATCTTCGATCCATCTCCGCCAGGTCTCGTAAGCCAATATCAAGCCGGTATTATCTGCGGAATTTTCCAGTTGAGTTTCGTCATCAGTGTCGAGTATGCCAGCGATTGCGTAGTTTTGGTATTCGTCGTATAAACATTTGATACGTTTGGTATATGCCTTCCAAGCATCCGGTGCCACATCGATGGGCACACCATCCAAGTCGTTAAGGCGATCTTGACTGGAGAAACCGTGCATTAATTCACGAGACAACACAAATCCCCAACGGGCAAAATTAAAGGAATTTGGATACAAGGACGACCAAAAATTATCATTTGGTAGAATAAAAGCCGGTACTGTTACGGTCTTATGATAGGTATCGGACGTCGGTATGCTGGCAAGTTCCTGATTTAACGCAAAGCTATCTCCCTGCGGGGGCTCCTCACTGGCGCGGAAAGCCTTCATGGCTCTCATATTCTCCAGAAAGTCCTGCTTGTTAACAATTAAGCTGGCATATTTGCCATCAACATTTATTTTTTGATACGATATTAGACTCCATGCTTCCAAATTCTCTAATTCATGTTTCCGAAAATCGTCATCGATCCAACTGGGCCTGTTCTCATCATTAATAATTATGCGCAAGCTGGCCTCTAATTGCTGCCACATGTGCCTTAGATCTTGCTCCCTCTCTTCCAAGTGGTATGAACGATATACCATGTCAATGAGAAATCTTCCAAACTCAGACTTCATAAAATCCAAACACTCATTCTCCAGTTCGCTTGTGCTGTCGGGAATGCTCACAAAGAAGTCCTCCAGCAAATGGTAGAATATATAGTTGGCCACCACCTTTTTGGGAGTATTTTTCATAATCTCGATTAATCTGTCAACGTAGCCATCAGGACTATAGGTTACATTAGCGGGTATATATCCGTATGTTATCTGAAATAGTTTCTTCACATCCAAATCGGGAGTATATAATTGGTGCAAGTCCTCGACGGGGATTTCCACGTCACTCCCGGTCTCATCAAAGGCAGCGGCTTCAAGTAATTTAGCCTCAAAATCGACGATTTCTTTGCCAACTTGTTGAGCCATTTCAGCTTCAAGTTGCAGAAACTGGTGCAACGTCTTCACTATTTTAGATTGTTCGTATTTTTCGCGATGCAACGCCATGAAATTGTTCCCGTACAATTTGTGACTTTGTAGAAAGGCAACGGATTCATCAGTTCCCTGATTAAAAATAACACCGACGAGAATAAGTTTAATGTGGTATTTGTGGGAAATCTGTGCCACTGTCTCCAGCCAATCAAAGTCGCTCTCCTGCCATGCATCACCTGCCAGCGCGGGCATTTGTCCGAATTCGTTCACAATTCCTTTCAATTTGTCCATGTAGTCGTTCTTCTTCAGTGTAGGCAAGCCTAAGCAAGATCCATAGAAGTCTTTGGCTTTGCGTTCATCTTCGGTGTCCATCTCGTCGACCGTGGTCAGAAGTTCTTTTAAGTAAGGATCGAAGTTCTTGGCCATTTCGTAGGAAATTGTATGGGGCACACTGACACTAGCCGGATGGTGAGTTTTCCACTTTCCACAGGCGAACTCGTAGAAGTTCTCACAAGGATCGGCGGATTCATTCATATATTTGAGGATTTTCTCTGACCTGGCAAAGCGAACAGCTGCCAAACTGGACTCATGCGATATGGCTGGCAATCCGCGAACACTCCACACAAACAGAAGAGTTAGGATAAGGCGCGTTATCATTTTGCAGAATTATTTATTTTAAAACCGTGTCGTTTGAAATTAATTCTATTACTGACCAGACAAACCACTATGTAGCCCATTAAATACACAAAATTGAACAGCGATTTCATTTAGTTTCTTTGCGAATGTATGGCCATTATCTCCCTGCCACATCCGTCAGCATTCGGACTTAGGTCAAATGGCCATCGCAGATAGTTGAATTTATGTGTTACTTTTATTTGCAACAAATAAATCTAAAAAAACAAGCTACCGATGTCTGGTTCTACTAACACATAGATGTTGGGTGGTTCCTATTTTGAGGTTCTATATTCCGATAACGATTAAGCGTGCACAAATGGACACTTGATCATGTATGCAACGCATGACCATCATTAGATCCGTACTCTCGAAATATCAGAGTGGACCTTTCAGTATCTCATGTATAGACCGCATGACCATCATTAGAGCCGTACTCTCGAAATATCAGAGTGTACCTTTCAGTATCTCTGTAGAGATACTCGTGTGCATTTTTTATTCTTAAACAAAGCGAAAATTGGATAAATAAGATGTTTAATGTTTATAGAAGATTACAAATCTGGATCTTCAAAATAATCCAAATAGTGAGACTAAAGGCCTCTATTGTCGATAGACATTTGAATTATATAATATTATATATACATATGTACTCGTAGTACATATAATACCGCAGACATTTACAGATTTCTCAGATACGTTATCCTAACACGGATGTCCAAAAGCGTAAGCAACGCATCCATATCCTAAAACAAAAGTCCTTTGACAAATAACCTAAAATTCTATCAATTATTTTCTTTCCTCTTCCTTATCACGTACAGAATTTTTCAATTACGTCTGTATTCGAAAAATAAATGCTGATTTTTCCTTTTTTTCTAAACTGAATAGAACAACAAAAACAATTAGTCCTTCTAAAACTCCATGGGAGGATGAAGATACAAACCACCTTCCATCAAAGATGGTACTGCCTGCAAGTTAAGAGTCTGAAAAACAATAGGCCAAGATGATGGGTTTCCCCAACAAACTGGTCTTTAATTAAAAAATTGATTTGTTTGCCCTCTTTTGACATTGAGCGGAGTGGAGTGAAGTAAAGTGGATTGTTATCGTTGCCGCTGAGAACAGCCCAAGAAAAAGGGTTCAAACCAAATCGAATTTTTAATAATTGAATGAAAACAAAAATGGAAAGAAAAACGTCTTCGTTCAAACTTTCGCAAAACAAACAAACATATGCTACCTATCAAGATATTGGTCTGTGGAGTTCAACAGAGGAGGATGGTGAAAGAGGATGGAGGTATATAAAGTCAAGCAATATCACAAACAAAGTGTGTGGAATAATTCAATTCATAAGAGGTTGCAGCGACAGGAACAATCTTAAGAAGCAGCACTATACTTTTTGTCCTAGACTTCCAAATTCATTTTAACTTCCAAATAGGATATAATTTATATAGGATGGGATATTTAAAATTTTAAATTTGAACTACCCATTACTTTGAAAGTTCAATTCATTCAATGAAAGTTCATTTTTATTTTCAGGTTTATGTTTGGCATTTGCATACTTGTTTAGTCCTTGTGAGGGAACATTTTTTCCCTTTGGGCCGATTTCGCCCTGTTTCAATCCCAACCGATCTACGACTATAAGACGCATTTATTAAATTTGGACGTCCTAGCTACTTTTGTGTAGATGCTAGCATGCTTTCAACAGACGGATGGACGGACATGGCTAGATCGTCTTAGAATTCTATGACGATCAATAATATATACTGACAAATATATGACAAAGTTAGTACACACCCATCCTGGAGGTGGATGGTATAAAAATATATTTTCAGACGATTTTTAAAAAATACACCCATGTACGTTTTTAATTAAGTCGAAAGCAGATCATATTATTGTTAAATATCAATTCATTAATATTTTCTGTATTAAAATTCACAAAAAACATCACAAGCACTAACAACAAAAAATTGTGGAAACATTGATATAACCAGAGATCTAATGTCTGACCTTAACAGATTATCATATGATCGTATGATTTCTATTTCGTAATGGAGGATTTGCTGAAGTTATGTGCATCAGTATTCTTTGCATCTCAACATATAAAATAATCATAATGTATTTTATTTTGCGCATCAGCAAATAAGCTATGTTGACCGACCTTCGAAAACATCGAAAGTTGGCAAAAAAAAAATGGAAAATAATGATGACACTTCTAAATGATGAAATTTCACGCAGATTTATTTGAACTTTAGGTATAACAGACTGTGCCCAGCGGACACATTAAATTGGTTGCCTCGAGGAAAACTATAGTGGATTGGTCCTCGGGAATAGCCCCAAGACCTAACCAAATGTTTATAAATTACAAAATCTCTTCTATAAATTGAAAACTTCGACTAGAAGGGAATCAATTATTCAATAATATATAACATGGGATATGTTATATATTATTCAACAACAATATTGATTATAGAGCGAAATAGAGCAAACGAAAAAATAAATGAAATGAGCGTTGCCACTGCAGATATATTGCTGGGTATAGAGACCTGTATATATAGAGTGGGCCATTTAAAATTTTAAATTTGAACTGCCGAATACTTTGACTTTGATAGGTAGATTTAAATTCATTTTTATTTTCAGGTTTATGTTTGACATTTGTAAAATGTGACGCTGCGGCAAAGTTAGAAGGATTAGAGCTAGGACCTTGAAATTTGGCACACACCCCTTATATCCTCAAATTAGATCAAAAACAATTTTTTGTTTTAATCCGCCCACAACCACGCCTACCTTTCATGTAGTTGGAATGAAAAAGCGTCATTCTTATATTAATATATATGTTAATACAAATCATTACCAGTGACTTCGTTTGAGTCCACAATTAAATGAAAATTGTCAGTGCCACGCCCAACGCCAAAATCAAAATTTTAGTATTTTACGATTTTTTAAATTTTTGATAAAAATTATTTTATTTTTTAGTCGATGACAAACGGCTATTATAGCTTTTTAAATAACTTAAGATGAGCATAGGTCCAATATTTACACGCGCTCGCAAGTAGTAAAACCTTACATCCCTAAAGTATGCTTTAAATATTTTTTTCCAAAGTACGTTAACAGAGAAAAACGAAGAAAGTATTGCTTCATGTTTGGCTTAGAAGGTTTTACCATTTCAGTAATTAATTCGATGTTCGCAACTAAAAGCAGAATTTTCTTTTTAAAATGAATAAATAAGACAATAGTTTAACAATATTTGTAAATGCCGAGGCAACGGTCGGCCACGCGAATATAGTTTTATGCTGTACAAAAGTAACAATACTAAATAAATGCAACCTTCAGATAAACCACTGTCTGAAAATGAAATCGAAAAAATAATTACACATTTTTAAATGCAAAAGAAAACTTCAGAAGCTCCTGATTTCTACGAACCAAATGACTTTTCAATGCGATACATGGTTTCCGAGATACATCCCAATACAATAATCTCTATAATGATGCATTTTTCAACTATTTTAGAATTTATTAACTTTAATTGCATCCACAGCTAAATTTAGCCGCGATATTGACCAAATCCTTTGGAATATGCTTAACTGGAATGTTCATTGCAAAATTCAATCAGTAAAGTCGAGATTTGGGCACATGGAAATTGGTAGTTTTTGCGCTGATAATACACTGTGCGCCGTACGCTCGAACAAAATAGGGAAATATCAAAAACTTACTTCCCAAGTAGTGAGTCATTAACGCAAATCGTAAGAAATTTACGTGAGAATTTTTCGAGAACACATCGGCCTTCAGTGTAGCCTCATTATAGCTCATTTTCATCTCGTTGGCTATGTCAATAACAAAATTGGCGCATATCGGGGTCAAAGAACCCACACGTGATTGTTTGGTGTGGATTTTAGGTTGTACTGAGAAATTAGGTTGATCGGATGGGGTACTGCCGAGCCAGTTGTGGCCAGTCATATGAATGATATTGATTTCCATTATTAAATAAGAAAGTTCAACCTTTCCAATAAAAACCGAAATTTGAAAAATAATCAGAACTTTTTTTATATCCGATTATAATTTAAAATTTTAAATGACCGACCCAATACACATACTTACTTACATATGCAACTCAATGAGATGCTTTCCAATAAAAACCGAAATTTGAAAAATAATCAGAACTTTTTATATCCGATTCCAATAAAAATTTTAAATGGCCCACCCAATACCCATACACTTACTTACATATGCAACTCAATGAGATGTTTGTAAGGTGGCATGTGTGCTTTATTACTTGGTGCGACTTTTTAAAGCGGATATTCGGCAAGTGAGTTGTGCTTCTCATTCGTTTGTGAGAATCATTTACTTAAAGAGGCCAGATATGTCGTTGAAAAGTCGCTGCGAAGCCACCTGATGAAGACAGGCCAGAAATTATGATAGTGGTTGTGTAAGCCAAGTAATAAATGTCACCATGTCGTTTGTAAATAAATTGGTATTCCAAAAAATACGGATGCAAAATGGTGTAGAACCAGGGCAATATCCCAGTTCAAATCAAATATTGATTAAATACCGAAATAAAACGAAAGAAGAAATTGAAATATTTGCATTCTTCTGAAAATAAGTTGATATATTTTGGATGTAAAGTTTGTCATTTTATCGTTGCTTAATTAAAAACACTCCAATTGTTCCCTTTAAGATATCTTTTTGGCGTTCTTCTGTCCCATTTACCTCTCGTACTTCCACAGTACATATGCCATTACTTTCACGATGTTTATTCAAAGAGATGAGCGAAATGGGAATAACAAACAAGCACAGAAGTGTCTTGTGCAAACATTTAATCATGTGGTCGGTCAGTTATCTTTATTTCCAAAATGGCAACACATTTCCCTTCCAAGACGTTCAACCACTGTTACACAGTGGTTGGTGGGTTCATGTAAGAGAAATAATGGAAAAATATTAAAAAAAAAATACCAAAATACCACTTTTGGATTGCAATTCCATGATAGAAAGAAAATATGAAAATATTATTAAAGAAAATAATAGTAGTCTGTGGGACATATGATGTTGACCACCCGAACCACTGTGTGCCTTGCATCGACCATTTTCCATTTTCACCACTCCCACTCAATGTGTCATTTGCCGGACAAACGTCTGGCTATCCAGAGGAAAATTACTTTTAAGAATTCCCAAAAAACGAGCAGAGACATATATGCCGGGGTATGTGTTTATTTGCCAACTTTACAAGAGGGTGTCTTCTTTGTGAAGGTCCATTCTGTCACTTTCCAATATTTATTAAGAACTTATCGATTCTTGGCTACCATCTTTGGGGTAGACAGGAAGAAGAGACATGGCGAGTATAACCAAAAGATTTTGCCTGTATTCAGCTGACCATCTTTCTACCGTAAATGTCTGTAGAAATAACATATTGTTCCTTTCCTTTCTTTTTTAAACTGTCTTTGATGGAATATACAGACAATTGAGTAGTTGAAATGCCAATGAGCCTAAAAATCAAATTATTTATTACAGTAAATTAGAGAAAAAATGTATTCTTTGTGTTAACGAAGACCCTTCATTGGTTCAATTTTAATGACAAACAATTTTAATCACAAAAAATAATTAATCAAGTCGATTTAAAATTGATTTATTTTGAGTCTCAATGAAATTAATATATTAAATTATTTAATTAACATTTTAATTCATTCAATTAATATTATAATTCGAATAAACAAAACGAATGTGTCAATAAACGAACCCTTTCGTAGCTATACTTATATCTATAAATAACATGTAAATCATATTCTGATGCATTTTTGCTTTCTAAACTCGATAACGATATTAAAAACTTCTTTTATTGTACTTTTTTATTTTTTTACTAAAATATCAATTTTCGGCGAAGCTACCTTAAACATTTGTACTCCCATTTTGACAATATAAGTCCGACAACACCTGGTTATGTGTCCATTTAAATTAAATTTTACTTAAAAGTAGTTAGATTCGTTTGCTTTCTACCAACCCATATATGTGGGAGGAGGGTTATTTGTCGTATTTTGGTTATCCTCCTCCGTGTGTCCTTGTTGATCCGACATTTAACGGGCGAGTGTTATTGACATTTTACAGGTATTTGTGCGTTTATGCAGAAAATTGCGTTTGTCATTTTGTTGACTGGCCAACACAAAATACGAAAAGCATTTTTCATTTTCACTGTTAGCGAGATGTTGTCCAAAATGACCACCCCATTCAGTTATTGCTGGGCGCTCATGAAAATAGAAAAATCGCACACCACACACCAAAATGCGGTTGTGTCTGCTGCAGAGACATTTTCTGCACGCTTTTGCCTTGGCCGCGGTTGGTGGTGTTTGTGGTGGCGGTAGTGGTGGTTGATGGACTTTCGAAATCTCTGACACGTTAAAATTATTTAACCAAACGTCGTATTGTTATCCTTGTTATTGCCTTCTAAGTGCGGTCAACAACCACCAAATGTCGGCTTCAAATATAAGAAAATGTTTGTGGGGTGTGCAATTATTGTGGACGACAGAGCAGCATTAATTTATTTCAACAAAGAAATAAGTAAATGTTTATACAGGAGGAGAGGAGGGTGTTGAGCTCAAAAATAAAAGATAAGTTACAAATTCTCTTTTCATGGAAATAATACCAACACCTAGTCTAGTTTTCTGCGAAGTAGGATTTCATATTTTCCCTGGATTTTCTTCGACCAAATAATGGTGTTTATTTTTAATAAAGTGCACAGCACAAAAAATAACACATATTCCACTAAGTTTGCTATGTTTGCAGACTTTTTTAAATAAAAATATATGATCTCTCCTCCAGTTATGGGTTCAGTACTGAAATCAGTTGTGGCCTAGATATTACCTGGAAATAAGAAAATCAACTCGCTGAGTTATTTCTATGGTATGTAACACCGTCCGACAGTCCATATTACACTCGAACAACATAAAATACGTCTGAAACTACAGGCAAAATGGAGTTAATTGACGTTTTCAGTTCATTTTTCTCATTCTGTTGTCCCTTAAAAGAACTACAAAGTCTCAATGGATAACATTTTTAATTTTTGAAAGAATAATAATAGAACAGAATAATGACTCCAGCAAAAACATTTTGAGTTCCAAATCGATTTTTTCAATTAATTCTGTATCTTCTGAATGGAAGATTACTTGCAAAATTCAGGAACTATAGTTGGTATGAGGTCCAAATTTGGTCTCCTCGACAATGTCAAATTTCGATTATGAACCAAGAGCAAAGATATTTGGCACAGTTTGTAGGGCATCTAACCGATTAAATTTTATTCGATTAATCGAATAATTCTGTTCAAATATTTTTTCAAATAATGAAAAAAATCATCATTTTCCAATGACGAATAATTCGAATAAGTTGCAACAAATAATCGATTAAACGATATTATATATTTTGCATTATACATAAATATACATTGCAAATAAATAAATTAATTTAGAATAATACATATATTGTCTTCATTTGACGTTGTTATATAGTTAACGAAAGAAATTTGGGCAGGTTTGGAAAGGTCCATCAATGATCTAAGCAGTTAGCTTTATTAAATTATTATTATAAAATATTATTAGAAAATAAAACATGCATTTCTTATTAAATTCGAATTTTGAAATTATAATCTGTTGGTTTCATCGGTTAAAAAAATGTGTTATTGCATTATTTGACGGCCACATAAACCAACCAATACATCGGCTAAATACAATACAATTTTATTAATAACATTTGTATATATAGACTATACAAATTTTTAAAAATATTCTTTATAAATATTGTTTCATCTTAATTTTTAATTTCAAATTTAAAACTACTCTGTTCTTTGAATAAAATTAGATATGTCAGAATCGTTCGTGTGATATAAGAGTATATATATAATGGGTGATTTTTTAAGAGCTTGATAACTTTTTTTTAAAAAAAAACGCATAAAATTTGCAAAATCTCATCGGTTCTTTATTTGAAACGTTAGATTGGTCCATGACATTTACTTTTTGAAGATAATTTCATTTAAATGTTGACCGCGGCTGCGTCTTAGGTGGTCCATTCGGAAAGTCCAATTTTGGGCAACTTTTTCGAGCATTTCGGCCGGAATAGCCCGAATTTCTTCGGAAATGTTGTCTTCCAAAGCTGGAATAGTTGCTGGCTTATTTCTGTAGACTTTAGACTTGACGTAGCCCCACAAAAAATAGTCTAAAGGCGTCAAATCGCATGATCTTGGTGGCCAACTTACCGGTCCATTTCTTGAGATGAATTGTTCTCCGAAGTTTTCCCTCAAAATGGCCATAGAATCGCGAGCTGTGTGGCATGTAGCGCCATCTTGTTGAAACCACATGTCAACCAAGTTCAGTTCTTCCATTTTGGGCAAAAAAAAAGTTGGATATCATCTCACGGTAGCGCTCACCATTCACAGTTACGTTACGATTCGCATCATCTTTGAAGAAGTACGGTCCAATGATGCCACCAGCCCATAAACCGCACCAAACTGTGACTTTTTCTGGATGCATTGGTAGCTCTTGCAATGCTTCTGGCTGATATTCACTCCAAAATCGACAATTCTGCCTAGTTACGTACCCATTGAGCCAAAAATGAGCTTCGTCGCTGAACACAATTTCTTTCTTTCTGAACTTTCTTAACAGAGCACGCATTTTGATAATAAAATTCAATGATTTGCAAGCGTTGCTCGTTAGTAAGTCTATTCATGATGAAATGTCAAAGCATACTGAGCATCTTTCTCTTTGACACCATGTCTGAAATCCCACGTGATCTGTCAAATACTAATGCATGAAAATCCTAACCTCAAAAAAATCACTCTTTACCTGGACTCTTATAGACATTTTTGCAGACTTTATTTCGAACTCCGTTATTGAAACTTATGATTGACATCATTGTAAATCATTAAAGAAAATACTGACTCACGTTGAATTAAATTTTTCTTGTCATTTAGCTTTAATTAATTATGATATATTAAGCTGGACAATTGTTCGATTAATCGAATAATTACACTAGTCAACAGTCAAAATATACTCGGGATGCGATAATTTTTTCTGTGTAGATAACCTTGACATGAGCTCGAAAAACGCAATAAAATTTTTTTTTTTCGTTTGGTTTTTGTTTTATTTTTTTTTTTTTAATTTTAAAAATTTTTTTTTGGTTAATTTGTTTCGTCCGGCATAACTCGGGAACCACTAGCCCGATTTAATTGAATTAAATTTTAAAAAATTTAAAATTACAATTCCCTTAATCTGTTCATATATTGTTTTCCTATACAAGCAACAGTTTCCAAGTTAAAAATGAATATATAAAGGAAAAAACTTATTTTTTGCCTAAAGATTTAAATTTTTTTTTTTAAATCCATAAAAAATCCAAAATGAAAAAAAATGTCAAATCTTATTACTTTTACGTAAAGTCACATAACCTATGAGCAAAATGAGACAAAGATCATGAAAATCGATGCACGCGTTTCGCTTTTATTCGCAATTGAGTAAAGGTATGAATTTCAAAAATTTGCTCGACATATGCACAACTTTGTCTATGGTAAGGTTTTTTCTTTTTTTTGATTCTCAGAATTAACAAAACGGAATAAACAAAGGGTTATTTAATTTTTATGATTGCGTAAGCAAAGTAATAAACGCTAATAAATGTGCGTGAACAATTAAAAGGAAAAAAGGAAAGGGGACTTTTTTAATTATTTGGGTTTTCCGTTGGCTACCTGTATGATTTTTTTACAGAAATGCAACCCACATTTAAGGGTGGTCATTATTCGGAAAATTTAAGACTCACACATGGTGAAACAGGTATGTAGCCACCGTAAAAAAATATACACCCATTTATAAGTACCTGTCAGTAAAATACTAAACAATACACAGTATAAATAGGTCTTCATTGATCGATTTTACTCATTCAACAAGTGTCGACGAACGCGATAGTTAAAATGAGCAAACGTTCGCGAGGATTTGAATGCAATACCAATCCAAGTAATTTTTGTTACATGTGCGGAGAATACGTTTCTGAAAAAAACAAGCGTTGTTTTTCACCTAAATTGAGAGATTCATTTGAAGAGAGCTTCAATTTAAAGGTCTCAAACATAGATGAGCGGTGGACACCAAGTGCTCTATGTCCAAGGTGCTACGTACGTGTATATTTCACGTTGTCGCTGCCGGGGATGAAGTTAACTCTTTCTGTCCAACTCCTCCTGGTGTAATGATGTTGACGATCGCGGCTGTCCCAAAGGCAGAGAAAACAACAGTACTTTGTGAATCGACCTTGTAATCCACAAAGGATACCGATAACCTTAAGGTCGGCACAAACTTTCCAATCGTGCCTCTCATAGCTAAGGCACTTTAGTAGATTGTCCATGACTTCGTATGTTTCCTTGGTGTCAACGGCATGAGCAATTGGAATCGAAGGTTTCTCGTTGCCGTTGTGCAGTAAAATTGCTTTAAGGCTCTGCTTGTTGCTGTCGATGAAAAGACGCCACTCTCCTGGATCGTAAGAGTACACCAGTTCACCAAATAATCCGGGAATGTCCTTACAAAAACAGATGTTGTCTTTTTTTGTGTAGTACCTTGCGTATGGTTCATGACGCTTCCTGTAGATTGTTGTCACCACACCAGGAGCCAAGAAACCGAACTGTTGCATGCGCGATGCATGCAACTCTGCATCTTCCTTGGAGAGTTTCAATTCTCTAACCCAATCGTTCAGTTCTGCTTGGGAACATAAGCGTTGACCTCCATGCAATGTATATGTTGACTCGCATTCTGATGTGGTTTCTACTGTCTCCGGATCTGATGTTGGATGTATCGCCTCATTATTAGATGCCCATCTTGAAACGGACGGTTGCGGGTCCACTGGTTCTTCGGAAAATGGCACTGGAAAATTCACTGTTGAAACAGCAGCGTAAGTCCATCGTATATTTTTTCCCACGCCTGTTTTTTGCTAAGACAGAAGTAGCAATCTGTTACATGGCAAAGCGGAGCTCTCCAAAGCATTGGCATGATGATTCTCGGCTGTCGTCTGAAAGAATTTCAATAATAAGTTATAAAGGGTGATTTTTTAAGAGCTTGATAACTTTTTTTAAAAAAAAACGCATAAAATTTGCAAAATCTCATCGGTTCTTTATTTGAAACGTTAGATTGGTCCATGACATTTACTTTTTGAAGATAATTTCATTTAAATGTTGACCGCGGCTGCGTCTTAGGTGGTCCATCCGCTTAGTCCAATTTTGGCATTTCCACGTTTTTGAGTAACAGAGACCCAATTGGTGCGAACGGCGACGAATCGAAAATTGGTGGTCATCATTAACACTGGCCGATACAGCTGCGATATTTTCTTCAGTTCGCACTCTACGTAAGCGTGTTGGTGGTTTAATGTCCAACAATGTAAATTTGGTGCGAAATTTAGTCACAATAGCCCGAATAGCCGCTTCAGTGGGTCGATTAAACTGACCATAAAATGGAAGCGCGCAATGAACTTTCTTAACAGAGCACGCATTTTGATAATAAAATTCAATAATTTGCAAGCGTTGTTCGTTTGTAAGACGATTCATGATGAAATGTCAAAGCATACTGAGCATCTTTCTCTTTGACACCATGTCTGAAATCCCACGTGATCTGTCAAATACTAATGCATGAAAATCCTAACCTCAAAAAAATCACTCTTTATATGTTCTTGAATTTCGTAATCTACACTTACCTTGAGTCAGCTAGCTGTACGTAGCACCTTGGACATAGAGCACTTGGTGTCCACCGCTCATCTATGTTTGAGACCTTTAAATTGAAGCTCTCTTCAAATGAATCTCTCAATTTAGGTGAAAAACAACGCTTGTTTTTTTCAGAAACGTATTCTCCGCACATGTAACAAAAATTACTTGGATTGGTATTGCATTCAAATCCTCGCGAACGTTTGCTCATTTTAACTATCGCGTTCGTCGACACTTGTTGAATGAGTAAAATCGATCAATGAAGACCTATTTATACTGTGTATTGTTTAGTATTTTACTGACAGGTACTTATAAATGGGTGTATATTTTTTTACGGTGGCTACATACCTGTTTCACCATGTGTGAGTCTTAAATTTTCCGAATAATGACCACCCTTAAATGTGGGTTGCATTTCTGTAAAAAAATCATACAGGTAGCCAACGGAAAACCCAAATAATTAAAAAAGTCCCCTTTCCTTTTTTCCTTTTAATTGTTCACGCACATTTATTAGCGTTTATTACTTTGCTTACGCAATCATAAAAATTAAATAACCCTTTGTTTATTCCGTTTTGTTAATTCTGAGAATCAAAAAAAAAGAAAAAACCTTACCATAGACAAAGTTGTGCATATGTCGAGCAAATTTTTGAAATTCATACCTTTACTCAATTGCGAATAAAAGCGAAACGCGTGCATCGATTTTCATGATCTTTGTCTCATTTTGCTCATAGGTTATGTGACTTTACGTAAAAGTAATAAGATTTGACATTTTTTTCATTTTGGATTTTTTATGGATTTAAAAAAAAAATAAATCTTTAGGCAAAAAATAAGTTTTTTCCTTTATATATTCATTTTTAACTTGGAAACTGTTGCTTGTATAGGAAAACAATATATGAACAGATTAAGGGAATTGGAATTTTAAATTTTTTAAAATTTAATTCAATTAAATCGGGCTAGTGGTTCCCGAGTTATGCCGGACGAAACAAATTAACCAAAAAAAAATTTTAAAATTTAAAAAAAAAATAAAACAAAAACCAAACGAAAAAAAAAAATTTTATTGCGTTTTTCGAGCTCATGTCAAGGTTATCTACACAGAAAAAATTATCGCATCCGGAGTACATGAAATTTTTTTCATTTTGTTGAGTAGTGCCACCAATATTAGTGGATTAATCGAAAATTCTATCTTTTCAAATAAACGATTAATTGAATAATGTAAAAGTTCGAATAATTGGATACCCTACATGCAGGCCCGTGCGCAGGATTTTCCCCTGGGGGGGGTGGTTTCATCTACACTCATAAAAAATTAACCCTATAATGCATTAAAATGAACTAAAATTTAGGAAACCAAGTACATGTTTACTAAATATAAGTACAATTTTGCTGAAATTTTCCTAAAACTAAATAAATTTTTACTAAATATTAGAAACATTTTGCTGAAAATTTCCTAAAACTAAGTAAATGTTTACTCAAATCAAGATAATATTTACTCAAACTGATGACAATTTTGCTGATTTTTTTCCTCAAAACGAGGAAATTTTTACTTAAACTGAGGAAGATTTTATTTTATACAAGGAAAAAAGGTGAAATTAAAATAAGCTCAATTTAACCAAAAAAATCAAACAAATAGTTTTGCTTCAGAGTATGCAAAACTGATACAAAAAATGACAGCATGAGATATTTCTCAAGAGTTTGATGATACCTCTGCCATAAGGAGTTGAGCTATTACTCCATGATTGTTGCGAAGGCAAGATAGGTATTGAGAAATAAGTCTCTGCAAACGAACGAGAATTGCTTCTTAGATTAATATTCAAGAATTTTTTAAACAATTTCAAATGTTTTTTATAAGTTCATTAATACCTAAATGTATGAAGAACTCGGCATAAATTTCCTAAATGGATTTTTTTCCATATCATCTATATGAATGGTGATGTAAGATTGCAGAAACTGATGTTATGCCAAAAAACAGCTGTAATAGCAGAAAAGTGTCTGCTGATAGGCAGCAGACAATCGCTGCTTTTATTAACAGACTTGTTCTCTAAGTGTAGAACTTTTTTTTAAATAGTTGCTTGAAATTACATACATACATATCGAGGCTATGAACAAAAACATAACTTTTCAGGAGAGCGAAAAAACTGATTAATATTTTGCTATTCTCAATATAATAAAAAGTTACGCCGGTGTTTCTAAATATACTTTTCACAATTTTTGACTTTACAGCCAACATTTTTCCTATTTTAGCTTCATAACTGGGGAATCAAAATGCTATTAACGCAAAGTGATGGAATTTGATAGTACGATATGCCCTAAATCTAGAATAATGTTTTAAACAAAATCGTTGTAGCGAATTATAACCTTTATTTTATTTATTTCTATTATTTTATTTATTTTATTATTTTTATGTTCATAGCCACTTATGCAATCACAAACTAACGTGCCAGGGGATATCCAAATCAAAAAATTTAAAAAAGGGGTTTAGAAAAAATCTTTTCCAAATTTATATGACAGATGACATCCAAATCTGAGAATAATTTGGCATCAAAAACTCATTTTCGAGAAAATGGTTCATAGCCACTTTTAGATATAAGCCCTCGATATATATTTTGAAGAAATATTACACAAAAAACGATCAAATTCCTCGGCGATTTTTTTGGATAAATTGGATATGCTTCTTGACGAAGTATGGATCTAAATAGGATGTCTAAAGTGTTTTGGAGTTTTTAATTTATATAGGACATGAGTAACAGGATGTTTATTCAAAATCTTTATACGCATATTCCGATTAAATAAAAAGTATTTGGAAATGTTTCTTAATTTTTATAATCTTAAATACACAATTAAAAGTTCATATGATATAGCTCTAGTCGAATGTCAAGAAGTGGTATCGGTTAATAAAAATGAAAATTTTCCGAACAATTTGGTGTCCATTAGCGAAATTAGCACTACACAATCTTGAAATTGGCACAATTCGTTTAGTTTGTTTGTATTTTTCATAACCGAAATTCAAGAAAGTGTCCACGATTTTTTATGTATTTTTCGTGTTTTCATGATTTTACTACAAAATTACAATTTCAGACAAGTTATTTTAAAAAGACATTAAAAATTCTATATTTTATTGCTTCAGAAAGTCTAGAAGGTTTTAAAAAGTATATGTTCGAAACCTCTCTGGGGAGTTTGAACCCCCAGAACATCCCCCTCCCCCTGCGCACGGTTTATGGTATATCGAAAAAGAAGAAACAAATCATATTTTTGGCCGAAGTTGGTTTCGTATTTTTAACAATCTAATAACACTGTCAAGCAAATTCAGACATTTTGCTTGGAATAGCGACCCAGTAATTCAGAAAAGACATGTTGAGTAGATCAATTTTGTAGAATAAACATATAGTCCAGTTGGTCTGAGTTTCTTTTTGCAGTGTGTCACAGTTTTAATTTTTTAATCGAAGAGAGCATTATACTAAGTGAAAAATGTTGTAAGTTAATATCTGAGAGAATTCGTATTGTCAGAACTATATTGTGGAATTTTATGAGGATCATGTTTGTGCAAGATCTTAACCCTCTACCTCTTCTCTTTATGGGTCCACTTTTCAGGAAAATCAAAAGAGTTCTTCCGAAAAGGACAATCAAGGATTAAAATATTCTACGAAAAAAATCATTGGGGTCACCAAAGACACTAAACATGTAAATACATGCCTAAGTAGCAAAATTACACTTCAACTTATACAAAAAACAAATACTAGGGTTAAAATTCGCCCATATTTTTTGGAGTATCGACAAAAAACCTGGGTATTTCGGTGGAGGTTGTTTAACAAAAAATACAAATTGAATATATTTGCAAAATTTTCACTTTCTTTTTTGCAATTTTTTCTATCCAACGGTTCCGTCAGATTTTTTTATTTTTGTGTATTTAGAACGAATGTCGCGGTTGCATTTGCATTTATTTCAACTTTCAACTGCTTTTCTGAAACTCTTCTGTCACAAATATTCCCTTTTCAGTCGACAACCACATGCTAAAAAATATTTTGGTATTTTCTATATGAGTTACGCGGTTATAAAATATATATTGAAAATTTTCAATATAAACAAATATATATTTGCAAAAATTCTCCAAATGCAAAGCACCGATTAAGCCTCCACATACTAGAGATGGGCGCGGGAGTGATTATTGGCTCACGTTCACTCACGCTCACGAAGGAAAAAAATTATCACGCACGAAGATTTTTTCGTTTCTCACGTTCACGCACGCTCACGTGAGTAAAATAAATGCTCACGATCACGCGTTATTCGCGCATAAATCACATGATTCAAGTAAATCACGCAAACAATTTCCACAAAGAAAATAATATGAGTGATTCTACGTAAAGTGACACTTGTTTCGGTAAAATTTCAAAACCAATTTATGATTAAAAAAACACCGATAAACATTTGAAATGTTTATACTTCTCATAATACATTTCGTTAATTATAATTCAAAAAAAAAAAGAAAATGACAACAGTAGGTCTGAGCATTTCCTTTTCCAGATATAGACTGGTGTCGAAACAGGATTTCTGGAAAATGTCACGAATAAAGGAATGTAATGGAAGAACACAACTGAATTCAAGAAAATAAGTAAAACCTCAAGATTTTCTTCAAAGTTCTCCAATATTTAAAATGCTAAGACATATTTATATTTGCATTATTTTTCGCTTAACCTGACGTTTTCAATTGGCAGTATAGTAAAAATTGCAGTTAATGAATATGGGTGATTCCACGTAAAGTGCCCCTTTTTTCGGCAAATTTTCAAAATCAATTTATGATTTAAAAAAACACCCATTAACTTTCGTAATGTTTATACTTCTCATAATACATATTTTTGATTATATTTCAAAAAAATAATGATAACAACAGGTGATCATTTCCTTTTCCAGAAAAGTCAAAATATCACGCCCGTTACAATTTAAATATCCTATATTTCCTATATTCATAAAGTGATTTCGGCAATGTATACTTTAGAAGAAAGTGTCTGAACTACTGCTTTGATTAGCAAAAATGAATAAAGGCATGTAACGAAAGAACTTTACCGAATTCAAGAAAATAAGTAAAACCTCAAGATTTTCTTCAAGGCTAAGGTCACACCCGTGACGCTCTTGTTTGTTGTATATCTCCAATATTTAAAACGCTAAGGCATATTTATATTTGCAATAATATTCCGTTTAACCTTACGTTTTCAATTGGCAGCATAGTCAATGAATATGGGAGATATTTAAACATATTTATGAAAAAGTGTCACACCCGATCCAATGGAATCACCCATATACATGATCCCCTTCATTTCCTATTATAAATCGAAATGAGCAACGCCGAAAATTATATTATTAAAATCACTCTACGTTTGCGATGTTAAGACTAACATTCATATTTTTAAATTAGTTTAAACAATTGCAATGTTATATATCGTATAGTTTAACGCAAAATAAGTTAAAAAATCGTTTTAGTTTGTTTTCTCTTTGGATTTTATGTCAGTATAAAATCCAATTAGAAAACAAAGCACTTATGTGATTTTTTTAATTCAGCTGACACTAAGGGGATGTCCCATATAAATGCAGTGCAATGTTGGCACAGCGAATGCTTGCTTAAACAATAAAACAAGTAAGGAAAGACTAAAGTCGGGCGGGGCCGACTATCACTTTCTATCTGAATACGTGTCCTGAAGGACAAAAGTGATTCGTTATTAATTGCCTCTTACATATTAGTAAAGTTCTTCTGACCTATCCAAAATGGTATAACTTTTTTATAAAAAGTGTATTTTTCTGCATCATAATTATAAACAGATTTTCCTCCCACACTGAAAACGACGCAAACCATCTTAACAGCCAAGATTTATGGAATTTCATTGCCAACAAACAACAAATGCTACCACCTAAACAATATTAACATTATTAATAAAAGTTGGGGAAGTTTCCCGAGTAAAATGAAAGATTGGTTCGTTTTATGTGTTCTCCCAAAATATTTCGCTTTTATCATTGTCCGTCGTGAGCTGGACGCCTTCAAAATAACCTCTATAAGTCAGTTTTTTTCTTGAATAAAATTCACGGTTAGAATTTTTTTACGATGCAAATTACCCCATATTTCAGTTTTTACATCACATTTTGACATTGTTTGATAAGGCTCGGACCAGATTTTAATTTCTAGCGTTTTTTTCTCAATACCATTCTCATCGTGAATTCTTTTCAAGAAAAACCTGATTTATGGAGATCACGAACGGACAATGATAAAAGCGAAATACTTTTTTTAGTCTGAAACATCAACAACAATTTTTCCTTCTTCACAAAAGAAGCCACTCTAATGTTTATACGGTAGACTCTGAAAAAAAAAGTCAACTCAGCTAGTACCCAATGTTTCACATTCCACTACAATTATTACAAGAATTAATTTCCTCAATAAATTGTTCGGTCATTACCTTGCAAACGTATCATGTATGCTTCATTAAATAATTCCCAAAGCCTACAAATATGCTTGTGAAAATGCCCGGCCACAGTTCAACCCCCTTTCAAATTGCTCTTCTAACCACATACCACGTACTTGGCACAGCATGTGTCCTTGTAGCTTATTATGCGAACCACCAGACAGAGTTTATTATGCGGTATTGTGCATCAACTGTGAATAGTTTGTCCAACAAATCCACTTAAATGGAGACAGACATCCGGAATGCTCAGGCGAATATGAGAGTAAAAAAATGTATGAGAAAAAGCACTTAACCCCCCAACATATGCTACGAAATGGTCAGAGTTATAGCAACCCCTTGGAAGAATGCAATACAAAATCTGACACTGGGCCATTTATTATAATTAGATAAACTAAAATCGGTAGTGGGTGATTTAAAAATTTGCAAAGTCTTCAAAAATTATATGGAGATTTTAATATTGCTCCCGGCGTTGCGAATTGTGAAACAGCAGGGTTTCCTTTCGACTTTTATATGGCTCATGTTTATTCAGGAGGATTTCCGGGCGCGCGCTTGAGAGCCGTTTTGGTTAAACATAGAAATCACTTAAATTTGGAAGGATATCCGCAACAAATATACAACATAAAAAATATGCCATTGTGTTAAGAAAAAATCGAAAGTTGACTGGGATTATCTTAAAAAGTGGTTTGGCATTATAGAAATATACATTTAAAATATCACATTTAATTTTTGAACCCTATGCGGAGGAAAACCTGCACGAAGGTGGGGTTGAATATTTTAATATACAATTTAACAAATTTCAATTTCCCTGCATACTCAGCTAGTTTTAAATATCTTAAAAATATCTAGAGACAAATAATATTATTCATTTTTGCCATGCATCCTCAAAGAAACTCTTCATGGTAATCATCCATCCGAAAACTATGCCACAAATTTCCTTCAACAAAACCCCCAAAAGTATACTTCAAACACATCATTACGATTCCTATTTACCATAAATGGACTGTCAAAGCAAATAATCGAGACAAGTCCGTAGAGACCATCCTTTAACAGACACCGTCTCACAGAGTAAGACGAACCGTATAAGAAGAACAAGTCAAGTCAACTGTCTTTTGAGTTTCTTACACCAGCCGTAACTAAAAGTTATTGAAGCATACTTTAAGGCAAATAATCAAAAGAAAAGTATCACATGCATAGACAACGAATGAAAATAAATTGACCAAAGCGGAAAGGAGCAAGGAGCTGAACAACATACACAAAAGAATTGGACACACAACTTACAAAGTGGCAAGCATTTTCACAGCATAAGGCAAGGTATTTGAATAGTTTCTTTAAAAAAGCAAAACACTTGCGCGTCCGCATCCCCTCACCCAAAAGGGTGAGAAAATGAAACAAAATTTCTAAAGTTGCAGCTAATTCTTTTAAATGGTGAACACCAAATGCGCATACAACGCACAAAGTGTAAATATTTTCTAGAGACCATTCACCACACTCAGTTTTTCACTTTGGTCGTGTTTTTTTTTCCTGTCGGAGTGCGGAATGTTTGTTTGCGCAAAAAAACGATAAAAAATAGAAATGAACAACTATCTAAAATTGAAATCGTGTACAACACAAAGTTCCCTCGAAAAGTACAGAGAAATTGAATGCAATGCTTGACTTGAAGTAGGGGTAAAAATAGAAAAAAATATCGCAAAAAGAAAATTCACAAATTCACAGCCATACTCTGGCATTGTCGTAATACAAAAAGTCACGTTCAATTGCAGTAAAAGCTGGTCCTTTCTCTCTGTTAGTCCCTCGAAAAGGAGGATGCAAATATAGTTGGATATGTATTTGTATAAATGCTATCGATGTACACAGCATTCGAGTTAAACAAAATCGTGAAGTGATAAAAAATCCGAAAAGTATACTTTGTTTCCAGAACGAAATATAAAAGGGCGGAAAGAATGTTTTACTTTGTAAATAGATGAAGAAGAAGAAGATACAAAATACGTCGGAAAGAGTACTGAGTAGAAATGGGTGTGGAATGCATTCCACAGCCAATCACAGTTTCATCACGAAAAAATATTTATTATTATTTATTCAAATAGTGATAGAAGTTAAATATTTACAATCAACTTAATCGAAGATTTAAGATATTATAAATAGACAGATTTTATTTCCAATTAATAAATTAATAAATTAATAAATTAATAAATTAATAAATTAATAAATTAATAAATTAATAAATTAATAAATTAATAAATTAATAAATTAATAAATTAATAAATTAATAAATTAATAAATTAATAAATTAATAAATTAATAAATTAATAAATTAATAAATTAATAAATTAATAAATTAATAAATTAATAAATTAATAAATTAATAAATTAATAAATTAATAAATTAATAAATTAATAAATTAATAAATTAATAAATTAATAAATTAATAAATTAATAAATTAATAAATTAATAAATTAATAAATTAATAAATTAATAAATTAATAAATTAATAAATTAATAAATTAATAAATTAATAAATTAATAAATTAATAAATTAATAAATTAATAAATTAATAAATTAATAAATTAATAAATTAATAAATTAATAAATTAATAAATTAATAAATTAATAAATTAATAAATTAATAAATTAATAAATTAATAAATTAATAAATTAATAAATTAATAAATTAATAAATTAATAAATTAATAAATTAATAAATTAATAAATTAATAAATTAATAAATTAATAAATTAATAAATTAATAAATTAATAAATTAATAAATTAATAAATTAATAAATTAATAAATTAATAAATTAATAAATTAATAAATTAATAAATTAATAAATTAATAAATTAATAAATTAATAAAATAATAAATTAATAAATTAATAAATTAATAAATTAATAAATTAATAAATTAATAAATTAATAAATTAATAAATTAATAAATTAATAAATTAATAAATTAATAAATTAATAAATTAATAAATTAATAAATTAATAAATTAATAAATTAATAAATTAATAAATTAATAAATTAATAAATTAATAAATTAATAAATTAATAAATTAATAAATTAATAAATTAATAAATTAATAAATTAATAAATTAATAAATTAATAAATTAATAAATTAATAAATTAATAAATTAATAAATTAATAAATTAATAAATTAATAAATTAATAAATTAATAAATTAATAAATTAATAAATTAATAAATTAATAAATTAATAAATTAATAAATTAATAAATTAATAAATTAATAAATTAATAAATTAATAAATTAATAAATTAATAAATTAATAAATTAATAAATTAATAAATTAATAAATTAATAAATTAATAAATTAATAAATTAATAAATTAATAAATTAATAAATTAATAAATTAATAAATTAATAAATTAATAAATTAATAAATTAATAAATTAATAAATTAATAAATTAATAAATTAATAAATTAATAAATTAATAAATTAATAAATTAATAAATTAATAAATTAATAAATTAATAAATTAATAAATTAATAAATTAATAAATTAATAAATTAATAAATTAATAAATTAATAAATTAATAAATTAATAAATTAATAAATTAATAAATTAATAAATTAATAAATTAATAAATTAATAAATTAATAAATTAATAAATTAATAAATTAATAAATTAATAAATTAATAAATTAATAAATTAATAAATTAATAAATTAATAAATTAATAAATTAATAAATTAATAAATTAATAAATTAATAAATTAATAAATTAATAAATTAATAAATTAATAAATTAATAAATTAATAAATTAATAAATTAATAAATTAATAAATTAATAAATTAATAAATTAATAAATTAATAAATTAATAAATTAATAAATTAATAAATTAATAAATTAATAAATTAATAAATTAATAAATTAATAAATTAATAAATTAATAAATTAATAAATTAATAAATTAATAAATTAATAAATTAATAAATTAATAAATTAATAAATTAATAAATTAATAAATTAATAAATTAATAAATTAATAAATTAATAAATTAATAAATTAATAAATTAATAAATTAATAAATTAATAAATTAATAAATTAATAAATTAATAAATTAATAAATTAATAAATTAATAAATTAATAAATTAATAAATTAATAAATTAATAAATTAATAAATTAATAAATTAATAAATTAATAAATTAATAAATTAATAAATTAATAAATTAATAAATTAATAAATTAATAAATTAATAAATTAATAAATTAATAAATTAATAAATTAATAAATTAATAAATTAATAAATTAATAAATTAATAAATTAATAAATTAATAAATTAATAAATTAATAAATTAATAAATTAATAAATTAATAAATTAATAAATTAATAAATTAATAAATTAATAAATTAATAAATTAATAAATTAATAAATTAATAAATTAATAAATTAATAAATTAATAAATTAATAAATTAATAAATTAATAAATTAATAAATTAATAAATTAATAAATTAATAAATTAATAAATTAATAAATTAATAAATTAATAAATTAATAAATTAATAAATTAATAAATTAATAAATTAATAAATTAATAAATTAATAAATTAATAAATTAATAAATTAATAAATTAATAAATTAATAAATTAATAAATTAATAAATTAATAAATTAATAAATTAATAAATTAATAAATTAATAAATTAATAAATTAATAAATTAATAAATTAATAAATTAATAAATTAATAAATTAATAAATTAATAAATTAATAAATTAATAAATTAATAAATTAATAAATTAATAAATTAATAAATTAATAAATTAATAAATTAATAAATTAATAAATTAATAAATTAATAAATTAATAAATTAATAAATTAATAAATTAATAAATTAATAAATTAATAAATTAATAAATTAATAAATTAATAAATTAATAAATTAATAAATTAATAAATTAATAAATTAATAAATTAATAAATTAATAAATTAATAAATTAATAAATTAATAAATTAATAAATTAATAAATTAATAAATTAATAAATTAATAAATTAATAAATTAATAAATTAATAAATTAATAAATTAATAAATTAATTAAATGGGGTAAGACCCCATTCAAAATAGCAACATAAAACACACCCTATATTATAACATTTCTTAGAACTATACTAATTTTCGAAATATGTTTTAGAAACCATAGGCCCATTTCTGCTAGTGTTCTTGCCGCTCACATTCTATTTATCCGGCCTTATTGAGACCAATATTTGTTTTAGTGCTCACATTAAAACCAAATATAGCTGATGTTTGTTATTCCCAAGCAGCATTTCAATTAAAATTCCTTTCACCCTAAACAAATAACATCCTTTCGTTCACCACCAAGTGCCAACTATTGTTTTCTGTATTTATATACTCGCCTTTGTTTGCGAATAGCTCAAGTGTTAGCCAAATAAAAGCGGAAATACATTTAAAAACAATCACAAGTGTTTTTCCATGTTTAAGTGTTCTTCCTCTCCCTCCCCCTGCCACCACCAAGTTCTTCCATTGCTATGAATTGTTGGCCAACAAAGGAAGTTTTGGCTAGTTGCTGTGCTGATGTCTAGAGCAAAATTTGTTACGCTCAATTTATTGTCTAAATAAAGTTATATTTCTTCAGATGTACTGCAATGTAAATTTAAGCTGGCAGTTGTTGGTTTATTAAATACCCCAAAAAGCCCAAAAGGCATCATGTGTTGTTCATGTGTTTAAGAGCGTTGAATGGGAATTTAATGTAGACAAGTAATGTAGCTTCCGTTAATAGTGTCAAAAACCCCAAAAAGTAGTTCATGGTATATATTTCCCAGTGCGCCTGAAGGTAGACAATACATTTTTGGCTTGCATGGAAAATTAAGAAATTAAACAAACATTTACTGTACTAATAAATGCAAATGCCTAAAGACATGCTAAATGTTTTGTACAAACATAATAAGGGCTGCCGAAAGTTAACAAGCAGTATACTATTTCGAATAATCCTAAAATTAAAATGTAATAAGAAACCGCTACCAAAGTTTATTATAAACAAGTTTGGGCAAGTTTTAGACCATTGATATTAATATGGTCATTTATGGTAGTAATAAAATCCTAAGTCAGTGACCTGTGTGTATTATCAGCGGCAAAAACTCCCAAATTTCATGCGTCCAAATCTCGACTTTACTGATTGAATTTTGTAAAGAACATTCCTATTAAGCATATATTAAAAATATGTCAAAGATCATGCTTCTATCTGTATTAGTTCAGCATTAAAATCTATTTCAAGTTGACCCCTTAGATTTATTCATATCTTGCTGTTTAATAGACAAAACTTTAAATGGTTGTTAATACTAAACTAATACATATAGAAGCTTGTAATTTAAAGTATTTTTATCACATATTCTCGTATTTAATTTGGCACTAACACCGGTGTCATAGGGTGCGAATAAGTATTAAAAATAATTTTTGAAAAATTGTATACTTTGGAAATATGTAGATCTTTTATGATGAGAAAATGAAAAACTAAAAACGCCAATTAACTGTATTTCATCTATTTTTGGTTCAAGTGCAATATGGGCTGTCGGACAGTGTTGCAATACATAAATAAATTATTAATGAATAAAGATATATCGGCTAAGAAGTAACAACTTAGTCCTGAAAGTATACTTGTGATATGATTTTCGAGTGAGCCTAAAAGTATACCTCAGTTCTTGATGATAACACAATTTATATATCGGCATATTATAATACATAAACAAATTATAGAATAATATATATATAGGGTGGGCCATTTAAAATTTTAAATTCGTACTACCGATTACTTCGACTTTGAACATTCATTTTTATTTTCAGGTGTATGTTTGACATTTCTTAACTTGGACGCTATACACTCGAACAAAATTGGGCAATATTAAAAACTTACTTCCAAAGTAGTGAGTCTTTAATGCAAACTGTAAGAGTACCTCCCAATGAACATTCCTATGAAGCATATTCTAAAAGATTTGGCCAATATCGCGACTAACTTATGCTGTGGATACATTTAAAGTTCATAAATGCTAAAATAGTTGAAAATTTCATCATAATATAGGTTTTTTTAGGATGTATCACGGAAAGCATGTATCGTATTGAAATTTCGTTTAGTTCGTAGAAAATAGTAGCTTTTGCTTTCTTCTCAGACAGTGGTTTACCCGAAGGTTGTATTTATTTAGTATTTTTATTTTCTACAGTAGTTTTATAATCGCGAGGCCGACCGATGCCACGACATTTACAAATATTCTTAAACTATTGTCTTATTTATTCATCATTCATCGATTTAATTACTGAAATGGTAAAACATTCTATGTCTAAAATGTAGCAATACTTTCTTCGTTGTTCTCTGTTAATGTATTTAGGATAAATTATTTAAAGCATACTTTAGGGATGTGAGGTTTTACGGCATGCGAGCGCATGTAAACATTGGACCGATATTAATCTTAAGTTATTTATAAAACTTTAATAGCCGTTTATCATCGATTAAAAAATAAAATAATTTTTATGAAAATTTTCGAAAATCGGAAACAAGTAAAATTTTTATTTTGGCGTTGGGCGTGGCACTGAAAATTTTCATTTAATTGTGGACTCAAATGAAAGCACTGGTAAAGATTTGTATTAACATATATATTAAAATTTATGACGTTTTTTCATTTGAACTTACATGGGAGGTATGTGTGGCACAGTGGGATTTTTTGTGCAATAAGTCATTTTTTCGACACATAAAATTTAAAAATGTAATGATGCAGTTTTGTAGAACATTGATTCAGTATGAAGAATCCATAAATTGTATCCCAAAAGAACGTTTATTTGCTTTTGAAATAATGAAGTAAAGTCACATGTATTGAAAACTGTTTACGAACTTCTATTGTGTTTGTTCGTAAGGTAATTTTATTGCTCTGATTTAAATAGTGTTTTTTTTTCAAATATAATATTTTCTGTTTATTTAAAAAAAAATATATATAAAGTTCGCTCATATGGTTTACAAGATATGATAGAATAAAATTTGTTATATAATGTGCCGTGATTGCAAACTTCCTTGGAAGAAAAAAAGGTTGCTCGATCGTGCTAGGTGCTCCCGCTATAATAAAATGAAATGTAAGACTCCATACTATCAATTAAAATTAAAAAAAAGTAGAAATAATTAATAATCTTTTATAAAATCATAAAATTTGTCTCCAAATTCATGAAATTTTTAATTTTAAAAATTGCTAGGTGCTCCTGCTATAATAAAATGAAAGGTAATACTATCAATTAAAATTAAAAAAAGTTTAAATAATTAATAATCTTTTATAAAATCATAAAATTGTCTCCAAATTCATGAAAATTACAAAAAGATATAGAAAAATAGTTGCAACAAATACAGATGTTTTTCATCGACGTCTAGTATCGTCACATCCTTTTATAAGTAGCATTAGATGTTGATGATGTAGTTACAGAAATTATAGATGATGAATACAAGTCTATATTTAAATGCATGTACTGACATTTATTTATAAAATAATTACTTTTGTTAACGAAACAAAATGTTTTGGGAAAAAATATAATGTGTGATATGTGGGAGGTGAGCGGTGGGCGTTAATTGAGGTAATAAAAGGTTCTGTGCCAAAAGTTTGGGCTAAAAATAAATTTGGGTTCTATGGGCGGTGGCCGTGGCCAATTTGGATGAAACTTTATTTTATTCTTAATTGAGGTAATAAAATGTTCTATGCCAAATTTCAAAAAGTTTGGGCCAAAAATAAATTTGAGTTCTATGGGCGTTGGGTGGTGGGCGTGTCCAATTTTGATGAAACTTTATTTTATTCTTAATTGAGGTAATAAAAGGCTCTGTGCTAAATTTCAGAAAGTTTGGGCCAAAAATAAATTTTAAGTTCTATGGGCGATGGGTACTGGGCGTGGCCAATTTTGATGAAACTTTATATTTTTCTCAATTGAGCTAACCAAAGGCTCAGAGCAAAATTTCAACATTCTACGAGCACTCCTTATATTTTTTGCCAAACTTTGTATGAACAAATCCCTCTGTGCGTGGTTGTGGGCGGATTTAAACAAAAAATTGGTTTTGATCTAATTTGAGGATATAAGGGATGTGTGCAAAAGTTCAAGGTCCTAGCTCTATTCCTTCTAATTTTTGCCGCAGGTTGTATGAAAATATTCCACAGTGCGCCGTGGAGAATATGATGGGATAACCATTAGATTAGATTCAAAAATTTATATATTTGACACACTCATTTTATAGAAATAATTAGATTAGATTCAAAAATTTATATATTTGACACAGCCATTTTATAGAAATAATTGTAACCAATTAAAAAAATTCTACTTTAAATCAAACATTTTCTTCACTTAAGTATTTGGATGTGGTGGTACAAGCGATTATTTTTCAGGCTGTACTTAATGCCAATTTTGCTGCTCTTATTTCAATGATGATATTTCAATGATGTCTGTCCGCAGAACAGCCAATGAAAATATAATGAAATTCTAGAAATACTCATAATGTGACTATTATAATGCCCATTGTCTCATCGAATATGACAAAAGTCCATTTAACATTAAATAAGTATTCCTTACTCGAAATCATATTGCCCATTAGATTTCTCCTAAAGTAGGCAATTTAATTTAATGATTATGTCTCCTAAAAGTATGCAAGCACATTTTGTTTTATTTCAGTACCTCTGACAGCCAAGACGTATGCAACTAATATAACTGGTCGGTCTGCCGTGAATTTTAATATCCTGATTTTGTTATATTTGTCCCTAAAGTAGGCTATTGATTTTAATGCGTTTTTTGTGTGATCCAAAAGGGTTGTCAACAGTTTTATAGGTTTAAATCGTCGAGGGATTTAAAAGTTAAAGCATTTTCTTAACCTTTTTAATATTTAATTTCGAATACATAATTTAAACAGCAGATACAGACATCACAGACAGTACTCTGCTTAAGGCAATTAAATTACAAAACAAAACAATTACAAACACATGAAATACACAGTAAAACCTGTATTTAATGAAATGAAATGAATGTATTTAATGAATTACACAGTAAAACATGTATTTAAAAAACCATGGGTTGTTTAAAACTTAGCTTAAAAATAAATCCAAGTATATAAAAATTCAGTAAATAGAAATATGATTTTATAATATTTTAGTATGTTGCGTTTACACTAAAATAACATAAAATATGCCAAAAAATTGAAGAAAAATCCGTCCAACTATTCCATGAAAGAGAGGTTTCTCATAAATAAAAAAATCGGATTTAAAAGCATCCGAAAATTTTATGTGTGTTTTTCTCGAAAAAATTGTCAAATTAACCCATAAAGAGGAGAGCTAGAGGGTTAAGATCTTCTACAAAAGTGTTTTCCATAAAATTCCACAAAATAGTTCTGACGATAAGAATTCTCTCAGACATTAACTTACAACACTTTTCTCACTTAGTATTTATAATACTCAGTTCGAAAAGAAACTCAGACCAGCTGGACTATAAGTTTATTCTGCAAAAATGGTCTACTCAGCATGTCCTTGTAGAATTATAGGGTCGCTATTCTGTTCCGATCAAAAATTCTTAATTTATTAGACTGTTTTATTAGCATTCTTTAAGGCTTCATAAATATTGTAATATGCCTCCCAGTTTTGGGCTGACAATAGAACAGATGTGTCAAAGATATAAGAAAAATATTATGAGTGAAAAAATACATTTTCCAATTTAAATTAAAATTAAACATACCAAAAATATTGGAATGAGAATACGACTATGTTTGTGCAATCAACTCACTTTGCACAACCTGCCCACCACATCGTTTTGTAATCCTTAAAGTATGCTTTAGCAAATCCTCATTTCATCTCGTTTTGCTACCTAATCCCTAATTTGTTTCTATAATCACTTTAAAGAAGATCACCACCCCAGCCTCCCTAGAAATATTCGTTTTTCTGACATTCATTAAATTCATTTCCATTCACAGTCCCCCTCTTATTTATGCAACATTTATTTCTCGCATTTATTCATCTTGGCTGCCCTCCATCCACATTCATATTTTTTTCAACGTTTTCAACCCTGATTCAATAATGACGGCGGCAGCTCATGATATTGACATGACTATCTCGTGGTGTCTGTTTGAAGTGCTCCAAGGACCAACACCTCAAATAAAAAGATGCTCTCATTTAAATAATACATAATATCAAAGTTCAAAAGGAGCGGAGCGAAGCAAGCACATTATCCTAACAAGTTTAGCAGTAGACTTTAAAATTAACAACTCAATAGCAGTGGAGAGTGTGAAGTGCGTTCGCTGAAGAAAGCCATGAATAAAGCAATGAGACTGAACCAGTTGCGGCGATAAAAAACACCGGGGCAGACAGGCATCGTCACCATCGCAGTTTGAGGAGCGCCACTTATGATACTAATCAAGCGGAAATTTATAATGAGAATCAAAGCAAACACCATAAAGAGGGAAAATATAGTTGGAGTTTGTTGTAAATATCAAATGAGGAAATATAGGCAAATTTTTGCAATTTTTGGGGGAAATTGGAAAAACTGAAAGGTAGGAAATAATTAAATATTTTATACAAATGCAATTCCTTTTTTGGGCTACATTAAAATTATCCCATGGATATGCCTTAAAGTTTATGGTTTATTGATAACCTTGTTCCTCTTGACGAGAATTATCTGATACGTCAGATTCCGACTGACCATCTGTGGTGGTATGGGAATAATTCCAATTATCTTTATCCATTAGGTTTTAACGGTTCCATCGAAAGAGATTTAATGTTTCCACTTGACCTGGCACAAATATGAAAACGCAGAGAAGTCAACTCGGCAGAATATTTAGGATCTACATAAAAATCTGAGCGGATTTCCTGCATATCCTAGTTACCTACACCAGAATAATTTGTGGTATTATATAGAACACAAATATTGAATCAAAAATATTTGTATATGTATTATACCAGAAAATGGTCTTCCAAATTCTAGGTAAAATCAATACTCCAATTTAGTTATTAAAACGTATAGGATAGCCTTTCTTGGTCAAAAAACATTTTTTGGGAATTTTCGACAAAATGGAATAATAAATGCAGTCGGCACTGAGCGAAAAAGGACAATAGCGATCTTATTGACATTATAAGAGCATGTATAATTTGTATATTTTAATTTTAGTATAAAAACTATAAAAAAAACAAGGATAAACCGAATTTTATATACCCCACACTGAGAGAACATAGAGCAGTATAATTTGGTTTTTGGGACATGATTCCAGCTTCCACATTTATAAAATAATTTTAAAAAAATTATCAAATTTTAGTTTTTCGTTTGTATTTTTTGGTATGTAATCAATATTTGATTTGAACTGGGATATTGTCCTGGCTCAAGACCATTTTGCATCTATATTTAATAGAATGCAAATTTATTTACAAATGGCATGGTGACATTTATTTCAAGTCATAGTGGCAGCTACAAGAGGGTGAGTGACAATATCGATTTTATTGCAGGTGAATGCAACGTATATAAAAGCATTGTCGAATTTCAAATTTCACAATATTCCGATCATCCGTATATAAGTTATTATATTTTTATAAAAAATATAAGTATTTAAAATTTTTTTTGATAAATGTCATTTTAAGGAGCAACAGGATGAGGAAATTGAAAGCTGAATACGAGTTTCAGATGCATATCACCCTTCTCAAGTGTAATATGGACTGTCGGGCGGTGAAATCAACACAAATATTCTTTTGATAATTTAAGGAAAGTAGGAAAATTCTAATTTTCATCAGAAGTACCTTTATTATTTGTACTCTCATTTTGGAAATATAAGTCCGATCTCGCACGGTTTTTTTTAAGTTAAGTTAATTTTTGGGGCCATCATAATTACTTAAATTGTATGGGACATTCCACGGCAAATCGGACAGTTCAAAAAAATATTTTTGATTTCCCCCATTTTTTACATTTTTTAGTACCCAATAAAAAACATCCCCTGGCATACTTTGATTTTTTTTCTGATTACTCGTTAAAAAGATATAGCTTTTTTACAAATCGTTAAATAGTAGTTCATTTTTCAGTTTTTTGCTCATAACTTCGTCAATAATGGTCCGAATTGGATATTCTTTTTTTAGTATTTTTGTTTTTTGAAGTACTTTTCAGAAAAGATATTGAAAAAATTTTCACAATGTTTTTGTATACAAATTTTGATTTTTTAAATGAAAACTTTATTTTTTAATTGTTTGTACTCTTCGATTTTCTCGAATTTTTTTTATTTAAACATCTATTTATTCTGTAAATTTTTAGGCTTGGTTGAGAGTGGGACTATAACAATTACTATGTTTTTTCATTTCTTGAAAATTTGGAAAACCAAAATTAAAATATATAAACTTTATTTTTTTAATTGTTTGTACTCTTCGATTTTCTCGAAAAAAAAAAAATTATACAGAGTGATCGCCAAAAAAAATTAAAGAAAGTAGATTTTTTTGAAAACAAGTATTTTAATGGAAGAAAATATTATATCTGCCAGCATGAAAATATTTAAACGTCTATTTACTCTGCACATTTTGAAGCTTGGTTGAAAGTGGGGCTATAGAAATTACTATGTTTTTTAATTTCTTGAAAATTTGGAAACACGAAAAAAAATAAAAAACATAGTAATTTCTATAGGCCCACATTCAACCAAGCTTCAAAATGTACGGAGTAAATAGATGTTTAAATATTATTTTTTTCGAGAAAATCGAAAATCAATAACATCATTAGATGGAATGCTGGCAGAAATAATATTTTCTATGGGATTTTTCGTGCCAGAAATAAAATACTTGTTTTCAAAAAAATCTACTTTCTTTAAATTTTTTGGCGATCACTCTAAAGAAATAAAGTTCACAAACTTTCTGCCTTAAATTGAATATAGAATCGGGCAGGAGGTACGTAAGACTAAAATTGGTAAAAAATTTAATAGCTTTTTATTGTACAAATTGGTAAAAATTTAAGTTATTAATTTATAAATATATATAAAGGTATTAGGGCATGAAGTTTGGGAAAATGTTTAAATCGATTCCTTAACTCCTTTCGAGAGTTATCATGTACATCAGCCAGACAGACAGACGTGGGTCAAACAACTGAGAAAGTTGTGAAGCGGATTTGGTCCAAACATACTTAGGGTCTTAAATCACTCCTTCAATGCGTTACATTTTTCTTCTGTCCCAAACGATATATACCCTTCAACTCTGTATAGTGAGGGTATAAAAGGAGACAGTCTAGGAGTAGTTTGTACTCTCTCGTGGACCAGTCTAGAACTATTTCCGAAATTGTCCGCTTCTCTGTAGGATGGTAGTAGTTTTGCGTGTATGTCTTATGCATAATCGAGTAAGAGTCTATCCCCAATAAAACACGATGGTGGCGGCCGCCCTTGGTTTTGCAACTGTTCCTTGTGTAAATGGAAAATCGTCCGCCGAGGTGGCTAACAACGGCGACTTTTCTTCTGCCCATAAGAAATTTACATGAAATCAAGAACGGTCGCTCCAGCGTGTTCTATAGGTTTAGACTCAAAATTTCTTTTAATATTGATTTTTTTTCAAAAAAAAAAATATTTTTTCATAAAAAATGTTTTTTAATCAAAAAAAATACAGAAATTTATTAAAAAATAAACAAGTAAGGAAAGGATATGTCGGACAGGATCGACCCTCCATTTCCCACGCCATTGCAATTCAATTCGCTGAGAATTTTGGATGTATTTTATGGGGTGGGCAATGTAACATTTTAAATTTGAGCCGATTACTTTGACTTTGAAATGTCGGATAACACTCATTTTTATTTGCATTTTCATGTTATGTTTGACATTTGCATTTGGACGCTGTACGCTACAACAAAATTGGGAAATATTAAAAACTTACTTCCAAAGTAGTGAGTCTTTAACGCAAACGGTAAGAAATGTACGTGGAAAATTTTCATGTTTTCAGATGAAGCTCATTTTCATCACGGTGGCTATGTCAATAAGCAAAATTGCTGCATGTGGGGTTCACACGTAATTATTCAGAAGCCAATGCATCCACAATTTCTGCTTTATATGTACTTGAAATTTGTTGCGTACATTCGTCTTGTAGCGTAAAAGCAGCAAAAAGTAAATATGTATATGTTTTAGCGGGCGAAATGGAACAAAAAAATAAAAATGGTACCAATGATACGACAATAGCTTTAAACATGAAATTTGGAATGTACATCCCTCTAATTGCGTAGATACGTAAAATAGAGGGATTTTTCAAAGTTCGTACTTTTAAGGAATTCAATTGGAAAAGAGGAAATGAAAAGGATTTTTTCGAAATTTGTACTTTTAGGCGGAAAATGCGACGAATGGGGATAAAAATGGTACCAACCAAACGGCTGCAGCTATAATAACGAAATTCGGTGTATACATTTCTTTGACTGCGTAGACACGAAAAATTAAGAAATCTTTCGATATTCGTACCTTCAGGATATAAATGGGATAACATTTATCAACAATTAAACGACTGTAACTAAAAACGTAGACGCGGAATTTTTCTAAATTCATACTTTTAAGGTCAAAATGGAAAAAGGAGTTAAACTGGTACCAATCAAACGACTGTAGCAAAAAGCATGAAATTAGGTATATTCCACTCTGTAACATATTGGATATTGAATATTAGAACTTTTCCTATAACAATGGTACGGACATATAGGCTGTAGCTGGAATCAAGAAATTGCAAATGAGGGAAATCGGGCTTGAGGGAAATTGTATCTACATAATAATATTTAGGGCAAAATTTTGAAAATTGCTGCCTAATGTTCTCTTTTTGATTTCACTTGAATTTTTATATATATTTATAGTAGAGGACTATTTATGATATTATAATAAGAAGTACCACAACTTTCCTAATACGCCTTTTTACTTGTAAAAAATGCAAACGAAAAAACTAAAAAAAAATTACTTTAAAAAAAAAACGGATTTTTTTTTATTATTGAAATGTTAAAAAACTATATCGAAATTTATTTTAGCAAAAAAAAAACAATGTTGAAACTTGCTCTTTCAAAAAAATACTGAAATAATTTTTTGACTACATCACAAGTTTAGTTTTTTTTTTCAGCAAAAGCAGCAGCTATGTTCTAAGTACTCTGACAATTTCAGAGTGGTTTTTTATTATTTAACTCCTACTCCTCTACCAAATGCGTTCACTAAATTTCATCAAAAGCAGGAGACCTTCAAAAATTCTCGTTGGTTTTATATTGAATTCCTCTTTTGTTGTCCCAGACTAGTGTTGGGATGTGGATTGGAAATTAAGTATACATATATGTGAGAAATTTAGTCAATTTGGCCTTTAATACGTTTTTAAGCTACTATAACCTTGAAATATCATTTTGAAATCTTAAAAATTTCTAATATCATTTAGCTCGAAAGCTGGAAATAATACTGAAATAATTTTTTGACTACATCACAAGTTTAGTTTTTTTTTTCAGCAAAAGCAGCAGCTATGTTCTAAATACTCTGACAATTTCAGAGTGGTTTTTTATTATTTAACTCCTACTCCTCTACCAAATGCGTTCACTAAATTTCATCAAAAGCAGGAGACCTTCAAAAATTCTCGTTGGTTTTATATTGAATTCCTCTTTTGTTGTCCCAGACTAGTGTTGGGATGTGGATTGGAAATTAAGTATACATATATGTGAGAAATTTAGTCAATTTGGCCTTTAATACGTTTTTAAGCTACTATAACCTTGAAATATCATTTTGAAATCTTAAAAATTTCTAATATCATTTAGCTCGAAAGCTGGAAATAATATAAAAAGTATGGTTAAATATATTTTAATTAGAATTGTTTAACAGAAGTAGTTTCGGATATACTGAGACATACAGAAAACGATATCTAGTTTAATTTAATTTAACAATAACATTTAAACAATCACACCATGAATTGAAGTCAAATATAGCTGGTCACTTTTACGTGCTCGCTTTAGACAGGCATCAGAACGTGTTGCCATTTCAACAACATAGGATTTCTAAAGTGCTTTTGCTGGAAGGACTCATTTTCGATATGCGCATTTTCATTTTAAGAAAAAGAAAACTGAATTTTTACAATTTCTCTCGTTGCCACACACAGGCAAAAAGAAAAACAAAAGCGAAAACATCACGTGCCAAATGCTATTTTCTTATTTCAGTTTTCCACATGAATGAATTCATGAAATTTCCGTTTCTCCACCTCTGCCCACCTTCCATTTAACTTGAACCGAACTGAACTGTTTTTACAGTGATTTTCAGTTTGTTTGGCTTTGCCAGGGGTTTGTCGTTGTCAGGAACATCTCTTTAGATTTAAGTAAGTGTTCATTATTTTATATATGTTTACAGTTTCCGGTGTTTTCTCGCAACTACCGGCCGGCCAGTGTTGAGCTGCATACCAACAAGAGATGTTGTTGGCGAATTTTATGTATTTCCATGATCTTTCTTTCCTCGCGGGCGAGGGTGTAGCGTGGAAGTTTTCACAACCTTTTTCACTTAGATTAAGTCCTTATCAGCCTGACTCTATTTGACTTTTTCTCCACGCCTCGTACACGTGAGTGTAAATATTTCCTTTTCTCGCTATTTGTTTTATTACACGCTCCATTGAAATTCTACTTCAATTTGCGTGATAATTTGAAACCGTAGTCCTATTGTTCATCCTTATAGTAGTTATTGTGCCTCGGTTCATACTCAAACTCATACCCATGAAATGGGCATTATATCCTATATCCTGTATCCTGTATTTTCATATAGTTTATGGGGATGAGATTGTTTTATCAATGCTGTATGCGTGTGTGGAAGTGGCAATGGTTGAGTGCTAACGTGTTGACAATTTGACATTTAGTCATGATTAGTTGTTGTCCAGATTGTATTCATAGACTTGATCATAGACTACGACTGGTTTGTACGACAGGCTCTTTTATGGGTTGGGGGTGATTTTAATACAGCCAAAGCATTAGTATCTCTCCATGTTGTATTTAAGTCCATCTTATCTTTAATAATCACATATTTTAGTCATGTCCTCCCCCGCAATGGTTTTAATTTCAAGTCAATTGCCTAAAATAATGTTAAATTGTTTCAGGCATTTACATAAATTAAGTTTGATTTCTCAGGACATTTTGTCGATTGGCTGCGCTGAGTGGCAAGTTTGTAAATTGGCATTGACTTGTTTTTGTAAGATTTAGGTTTCGTCTTACACTTGTCGAGAGTAAATTAATTTTAGGGAAAGTAGAATTGGAAATCTAATTAGTTTCCATTATTTGCGTTTTATTCTTCGTAAAAAAGACCAAGACTAATTTGAAATGAAATTTGTTGTCAGTTTGTTGAGTGTAGTTTGGGAAGGAAGTTGTTGCCATAGGGGTTAAAATCCAGAAAACTATGTTTTCCCTTTGAAACTATTCGTCATTTAGTTAGTTTCTAACGTACATGTCCAATAAAATACAGCAAAAAAAGATTTTTCCAAATAAAAAAGACAATAGAGATAAAATCGAATCATTCATATGGCGCTAGCAAGAAGCATGAACTTGAATATGTGGGGAATAAAGGATAAACGGATTTTTCGGAATTCTTAATGTCAACTTGAGACAAGAGAAAAGGTACAACTTAAGCAAAATAAATAGCGCACATTTTAGGAAAAATTCCATTATTCAAACATATTTTCCATACATTGAGAAAATGGTATGCAACATTTTATAATTATAAAACAGAAATATACAGTTTTTAAAAAGCAGTTTGGGAAGAGCAGAATAAGAGGTTTAAGAATGATTTTTACAAAATCGGTCGACGTTTCTTTGTCTTCCACAACGATTTTTACTGAGTAAGAAGTCACCATCAGAGTCTATAAATGAATGGCAATTTAGCAATTCAGAACAAATTTTTAATACCATTTAATGCCAGTAAAGACACTGAAGTTTTGATTACCGATAGTTTATACTCATTGGAACTTTTCCAAGCAAATGATATTAGAAATGATATTAATAGAATATTAGATTTGATTTTTATAAACAATGATTTAAAATTTTTAAATTTGAAATTAAATAATGTGATGTGCCACTTACTTGTGATTCCATACATCACAAAGCCATTGTAATGGATTTTTCATTTTACAATTACGACAGAACTCAACTCTGAAATCCAGTATGATTATAAAAAATCAAATTTTATGGCAATTAATTCATTTTTTGATTCCATTGATTGGAAGACTATTTTTAGTGTGGTTGATGATTTGGAAGACATTTTTTCAACTTTTAGGCAGCTGGTAATAGGCTACTTATATGTATGTTCTATTAAAAAAAACAGGAACGTCATTACAAGTTGCCTTGGTATAATAAGAGGCTAATGCATTTAAAAAATCTTAGAACAAAGGCGCATAAAAACTTCAAAAAAAACAAACTCAGCTTCTGATAAAGCCCTGTTTGATTTGAAATGTTAAGAGTTTGATTTTCTTTCAAACTTTTCATTTAAAACTATCTACATAATATTGAACACGTTATTAGACTAAACTCTATATCCTTTTGGAGATTTTATAATATGAAAAATAAGTCAAATGGACTTCCGAATTGTATGGAGTATGAAGGGGAATCTTTTAATGAGTCGGATTCTATTTGCAATGCTTTTGCCAAGTTCTTTTCTTCAGTTTACGGCACGAATCCCGAATATAATACTCATAATTTTCCTCGTTTACATGAACTACTAAAAATGATTTTTAGGGGTATTTTCAGGAAAGTGTAACTCACAGACGGCTTGATCTAGGAGCGAAATATTTTGCAAATCATCATTGAACTTCATCCAAACTTTATTTTCGTGGGGTGACTGGAAATTGTTTTTCCATTTGTATGGACCGCGACCCAGCCTAGTGTTTATATGTGTCCTTTTAAGCGACTGTGTGAGTTTTGAAATTGGTGAAATGATGCGTTCTATTTTTTACGATTTTTTGTTTTGCAAAATAAACCAGAATTTCAGTGAAAATCATCACAATGATAATTTTTTTCATAAGTGTTTCATAGTTTATAAACACAAAGTAAAAAAACGAACCAAAAATTCAAGGAAAAATAGGAAATGAAAAAAAAATATTTTTTTTTTCTGAAAATGGAAAAAAATATTTTTTCCAGAACATATTTTGTCTTTGATTTTTTCAATGTTTTTATGCCTTTTGTTAGTGATCTATTGAAAAAAATTGTCATTCTGATGATTTTTGTCAACACTGGTTTAAACAGCTGACGCACGTTTCGTGTTTTGTTTCACTGTCAAACATCTTCAGTTTGATCTATAATTTAACCATGAATCGTCATCGAAAAAGAAACGTATAATTTACGAAATAACACAGATAAATGAGTATCAAAGGGTTTACAATATTGCATATCAGTATTTCTTCAAGCCTAGGCAGAGTTGGTCATTTAAAATTTTAAGTAAGAAACGGCCATAAAAAAGTGTTGATTACTTTTTCAAATTTCTGGTTTTATTGGAAAGGATAAACTATCATTTAACAATGGAACACAATATCATTCATATGACTGACACGGCAGTACCTCATCCCCTCAACCCAATTTTTCAATACATTTTCGATTGTTCCGGCTCGAATCTCTTCAATGGCAACTTCGATTTAATTTTTCAACGCTTCAATTGTCTCTGGATGGTTTGGTACAATGATGCCGCCAGCCCAAAATGCACACCAAACAGTGACCCGTTGTGGATGCATGGGCTTCCCAGTAGACACGTGTTGGTTCTGTGAACCCCATATGCGGCAATTTTGCTTATTGACATAGCCACCGAGATGAAAATGAGCTTCATCTGAAAACACGATTTTGCGGTAAAATTCTTCATCTCCTGCCAAACAATCTTAAGCCCGCTGGGTGAAGCGAAAACGCATCGGATGGTAATTCCATGCCAAATTTACATCACTGGCTTGGATTGCTTCGACATTTTGTGCGTGTGAAAAAAATATTCTATATTTCAAGAAAAATATAAAAAATCACGAGATATGACCAATTTAATATATAGATGAAATTGCGATTTTCCCCTAAAGGTGTGTTCATTCAATCGCCTGTAAGTCCTGAAATACTTGATCTATTTTAAACGTAATTTCAATTACTTTAAGAATGGTGAAGAGGTATGTTATCGCCTCATCAGCTATATAAGAGGTGTAATTATTTTATTTTAATTTACATATGAGATTTTGCTCGGGTACATTATTCTGATCTCAGATCATTCCACACTTAATGCAAAAACCCAAAGTATTAGTAGAATTGTGCAGTTAGACAGAAATACGTTCCAACATTTTCTACTCTTTATTGGTATCTGCTAAAATTTAGATCTACATCTAACAAATGATTACTTTGCAAATATGAGACAGTGTAATCTCTCTGAAACACATAATAAATCATCAAAGTCTGCTCTAGAAAATCTCTTTGACTATTTACAGTTTTTTGTATTTATTTTTACCAACTGCACAACAAAGACAAAGCAAACTGACAGTATGTCAGATCTGGGCTGAGAGCAAAGAAAAAAATTAAAACAAATGCAACACAAAAATATTGTCTATTTTGCGGATGTCAGCACCAAATAAATCATAGTATATTTCTAAGCTAAAACAATAACATTCTGGTTGTCTTGTCAAACTCCTCTCATCTCTCGGAAAATATGCTCTGATGACTTTAATGAAATGTATAGCATACTTTTCAGCAATCCATATTTAAACGTTCAACTTAAAAAATACAATACATACACACACAAAAGCAGAAGCAATTCAGTGCAGTGAAAGAGGAGAAAGAGCGGCAGGGAAAAATGGAATAAGGATGGGATACACTGAGAAAAAGATGAAGTCGAAATTTAATAATTTTTAGTTTAAAAAAATCATTAAATCCCAATGTGGATGTGTTCTTATAAAAAAAACTCATTAAAAACAAGAGAAGTTTGGATAAACTTGAAACTTAGTTTTGCAAACGTTTCACAAATTTCTAAAAAAATATATTTTATTACAAGAAAATAATTCAGAAAATTCATAGTTAGATGGAAAATTGGAAATTCAGATTTATTTCGGAATAAAATATTTTCAAGTCCTTGAAAAAATCATTAAATTTGATGAATTTTTCAAACTAAAGATTATAGATTATAGATCTAATTGTATTATATTTAATTTACATTTATCCGGTACTGATCGGACTTCTACTCCCCAATATAGTGCAAATATTTAAGGTACCTTGAAATTGAAACTAAAAAATATCTGAAAGTTCAAAAATATGATCGGTTCCGATTAGATTTATTTCTGTGGCACATTTCTCACAGTGTAGCCAAGCCGAAGCACTGAAGTGTGCAACAAAAAAGTGCAATAATGCAACTCTATAATTCTTTGCACAAGAGCCAAGCAAGAACTGCGCAAATGCAATCTGACGTAGTGCAGAAAGCCAACAAACGAGACGGCGAAGAGTATGAGAATAAATATGTGGGGAAGATATGAAAGGGGATTCCAAAAAAAAAAAGAGTGATAGCGGAAAGGGGGCACAAAATCCCCATATAACAGAGCACAGCACAGACGCTAAAGAAGAGCATGTAAATCGTGTAAAAGGCATGAGAAAATTATAACAATACAGCCAAATAAACATCCTGAAAGTATGCTAAACATAAATAAAACAGAAGCTGTACTACTATGCTACTCACTTGTATGTATTCATCATCCACATCCTCATAATCACCATCCTATCCTCATCGTGTTTCTTTCTCTGTTCATACATTTAAATAAACATTTTTATTTAGATTATAACAAACAGGAGTGACGGCTGCTCCACCTCGAGGGGAGGGAGAGGGGGAAGAGGATCTCACACATATCCATGCAGAAAATCCACACAAAGTGTGCCTGGTATTGTTACGATAAAAATAAGGAAGTATTTCTTTCTTTCTTTCTGTTTGGATTTCAGGATGTCTGTATATTCAGTGCTTTATTGTATTTTTTCTGGAACAGATTTTCTTCTTTATTTCTTTTGATGTTTTATGTTATCTGGGGTTTCCTTCAGCCATGCACTCACTCTCTCTCTCTCTCGCCACCCCAGCAGACGAGTATATGAAATCCCGAAAAATCACATAAACCCAAGTCTTACAGTTTAGTGATATGGAAAATCCACAAGCGGTAATACTATGGAAATATGTATTTCAATCGTTGCAAAAACGTTTTGCTGAAGACCGAAATTAAAGAAATCAAAAGCAAACAAATGTGTATTGTACAATTTATGGGTAGCATTTTCTGAGGAATTTATTATTTTTCGCACAAATATTGAAATTATGCATGAGATATGGGAAAATGTTTTTATATTTAGATCCGCCAGAATTCAATTCAGTGTAGAGTTGGGCAGTTTTAGTTCTTAGATTATGTACTACTTAATTAGGTGTTTGCACAGTTGAAAATGTAGTCAGTCACCTTTTAACAAAAATAAGCGACAATTTGTTCATCATGTTCATACATTAGTTCATTGTTATTAGCATCTATTTGAATATCGATCAGAGACTCTATAAAGCATATATACTCTTGATTCTAATTGATTTGACCTAATTGAACATGATCTTTTAAATTCTACAAAAACATGAATTCATAGTTGCAACTGTCAGTGTAACATCGACATGTAGCAGGCTGCATGAAAATAATATTTTACACGACTTGGGTTTTAACAAACTATATTTCTTGGAATTTTTTCCATTAAACTAAAGCAAAGGTTCGGTAAAGTGAATAATTCTCGAAAGAAAATTGTTCGATATCATTTATAGAGAATGAGATGACAAAATTTGTTTTTGAAAAGAGAAATGTTTTGAACAGAGACCGTACGCCATGACTAACAATTCTCGAAGCAAGATTGTACCAGAAAATTATGGAGAATTGTTTGCAAAATATATCTAGGCAAATTAAAATAAAGCAGGAATCACCTTAATTGCTAATTAGAGTATTATATTGCAAAGTCCATAATATGCCTAAAGTACTTAATAGATTACACTAGTTTACAACCAATCGTCTGCGTAAGCGTTGTTTTCTTCGCGACGTTTGTAGCCATCACAACTACCTTATTTTAATGTGTAATCGGGAAGGATTGAACCTTTAAATCCAAGATAATAGTTACCTTCGACAAATATTGGGCCCAAGATCAGATTATATTTTTGGAAAGAGAACCTCAAAAAGAGAAGAGAACCTCAGAAAAACTTGGTCTACATCTTATCGATAGCTCGCTTAGACATCGAGTTATCGGATCGGAGGTTAAAGTTTGGAAAAATTGAAGGTATTGATTTTTGACCTTATACTCTTATTTGTTTATGTTATGGTTCGGCTCAAGGTCCTTGATAATTAAAAAGGCGTGGTGTTCTTTTTAAATTTCGTTCGTTAGTCATCTTCAGGTGATCTAACAAAAACGCATATTATTCTGAAATTTTTAAAAAAACAATAACAAAACATTAATATTTACATTTAAATTTAAGAAATACAAAATATACGGCTATCTACTGTGAAAGTTTATTACCAACTAGTTCTTATTTCGTCCATGTTTTTTTTTATAATGTACATTTGAGGATTAACACCTTATAAATACACTAGAAATACCTGTGGCGAAAGCGGGTTAGATCGGTTCAGATTTAGATATAGTCCCCATACAAAATTAAGTTTTTCCGGTTTAGAAATGGCATATTGTACCCGATTTTCTTTAAAATTGGCACAACATCTTATAATCCAACTAGAAACACCTATGCAGAAATTGATAAGATCGGTTCAGATTTAGATATAGTCCCCATACAAATGTCGCTCCCTATTTCAGTTTTTCCGCTTTAGAAACCACATATTGTACCCGATTTTCTTTAAAATTGTCACAACATCTTATAATCCAACTAGAAACACCTATGCGGAAATTGGGTAAGATCGCTTCAGATTTAGATATAGCTCCCATAAAAAAGTCGCTCCCGATTTTACATTTTTCGCTCTAGAAACCACATATTCTACCCGATTTTCTTTAAATTTGGTACAACATCCTATAATCCAACTAGAAACACCTATGTAGAAATTGGGTAAGATCGTTTCTGATTTAGATATAGCCCTCATACAAATGTTGCTCCCGAATGTTTAACCGATTTTGGCCAAACTTTACATATTATATTTTACTAATAAACATACATGGTGAAAGCGGGTCACATCGTTCCAGGTTTTAATATACCCCTATACAAATGTCCTTTCCAACTTAACATTTTTTGTCAAACACATACATTTACAGGATGCAAAAATCCTTCCCGATTTCACTTTTTTAACGAATTGAATTGTAATGAGATAGATCGTCAAAATTTGGTTTATGTCCAATCAAAATTTCAAAAGAACATAACACCTATTTAATTATCAAGGACATTGAGCCGAACCATAACATAAACAGTTCGGAAAAATCACATGCGAATATTTGATTATTTGAGATTCTACCCAGCAAACCAAGCGTTCAGAAATCGGTCCGACAGTCGCGTAAATCTTCAAATTTCGGATCTGATGTCTGACCGACATCGTTACGAAAAACGTATGGAGGGGTTGACACGAAGCCGGACCGACGTGGCTGAGGTAAATCATTTTGCCGACACGTCGTACCGATGTCTGTCCGACTTCTGAACCAAACACGGGGGGAAATTCAACGTGTCATACCGACTTCTGATCGACATCTGGTGTAAGGTCTGAAGAAATTCTGATGTTTCTGTCGACGTGTCGTACCGACTTCTGAAGTAATGTCTGAAGATATTCCGATGTTTTTGCCGACGTGTCGTACCGACATCGGACCGACTTCTGATGTAATATCTGAAGTATTGTTTATCATTTCACAGCTCTTGTGATTATATGATTATATATATTCACGGGAAATTAAATAAAATATACATTTACAAAATCAGAGAAACACGGTTGGGGAGATGATAAACCTATTTTTCTGATTTTTGTATTGGCTTCGTTCTGCTATATTATCGAATTTAGTGGGTCTCTTGTTTTATAATCGTTCTCATGTCCGGGAATTATTTCCCTTTTTGGATCGGATGAGAAAATTTTCAGCTGAAGAAATTCTAATTTATGATGAAAATTCCGAATTCTTCGACGTGTCGGTACGAATATGTCTGGGTACCCAGCTAACCAAATGATCCAACTTTGGCTGATGTCCGACATGTCTGCACATTCTCTGAACTCTTCACACATATTCGTACCGACTTCGTACAGAAGTTTTTACTTGGTATTTGCTTTACAGTTTTTATATTCATTTGTTGATTGAAGAGTAGTAGGTCTAGTAGTTCAGTGAATGTGTTGCGCGTTCGGCAGCATGAATGTGCTGGGTTCGATTCCCGGCCGGCGCATATGCAAAAATGCAACATCAACAAATTGTCATTTTCTACACTTAAAAATTTTCTCATCCGAACTAAAACGGGAAATAATTCCCGGGCATGAGAACGACGAAAACAAAGAGTCCCGCAAAAATTCGATAATATACCAGAGAACGAAGCCAAAAAATCAGAGTTTAGGTTTATCATCTTCCCAACCCTGTTTCTCTGTTTTTTGTGAATGTTTACTTTATTGAATTCCACGTGAAAGTATAAAAAATCATATAATAATTCACAGAAGCCGTGAAGTAATATTCAGACATTAATTCAGTAGTCGGTCCGATATCGGTACGACTAGGAAACATCAGATTTTTTTCTGACTTTACATCAGATACGCATCGAATTTTCCTTCAGAATTTACCCCGAATTTGGATCAGAAGTCAGTCAGATATCGACACTGATATCCGACTTCGTGTCAATCATTCCAAACGTTTTTCGTAACGATTTCGGTCCGACTTCGAATCCGAAAGCGTAAGATTTATCCGACTGTCGGTCCTATGTCAAGCCGATTTCTGAACGTTTGGTTTGCTGGGTACATATGAGTCATTCCACGTCAAACTGTACGGTTCTTGATCACGAAAGCTGCGATTGTTTTGAAAGCTTGTGTATGTATGTATGTATTCTTCTCATAAAAATATTGCAGACGTATTTTTGGAAAAAAAAATTTAAAATTTTCTTTCACGAGTTATGACCAATTCAACAGTGGAAAACATACTACTTTTTTCAAAAGGTGTGTTAATTCAATCGCCTGTAACTCCTGAAAGACTTTACCGATTTGAATGTGTTATACCTTGTTTTGAAGGTAATTTCAATTACTTTTAAAATATTGAGGTGTTGTTATACAGCTGTGTTAGATTTTTAAAAAGGTCGAAATCATGATCGTGGTAGTCTGCAGCCAAGTAATAAATGTCACCATGTCATTTGTAAATAAATTTGCATTCTATTAAATATAGATGCAAAATGGTCTTGAGCCAGGACAATATCCCAGTTCAAATCAAATATTGATTACAGACCAAAAAAAAATACAAACGAAAAAACTAAAAAAAAGTTTTTGCAATTTTAATTCTTTTATTTTGATTTTCGAAATGATTACACCAATCCATTTTGTTGAAATTTTAAACTAGTCTATTTTAAGCGACTGCTTGTTATATATGATTTTATATTCATATTTTTATTCGTTTCAAAATTTTACTATAAATAACTTCTGGACAAGGAATGGTTCCTGAATATACTAGGTCATAATAGAGCAAAGGGGCGTGATACCGCCCACACAAACTATATTTTAAAACTATCAATTAGTACTCATTTATCCTCAAAAGCATATGAATGAGGGGAATAGGAAAGAATGAACCCGCGCAACACAGGGTAAAAGAGCTTGTATGTATATAAAAATGAATCGGTATGTTTTTATAGCAGCCTAAACCACTGAACCGATCGTCTTAAACTTTTCACCTGGAGTGGTGAATTTTTTTTATGAATGCATCCAGCATCAATGTGCGTAGTTGTGTACAAAATTGGCGGTATCAGAGAAGTGGGCGTGGCACCTCCAAACGGAGTTAAAACCTATTATCATATATTTTCAGCTGTATGACACCGAGAGTTCTGAAATTTTGTGTGAGTAGATCCAGTATAAATGTACGTAATTGTTCAAAGATGGACGGCATAGTTTGCGACCAATGACTTTGATCAATAAGAGCGAATTCAAACGTAAGAACATAACTTCAGTTGGTCAAAAGGAGTGGACGCTTTGATTTTAATTTCGTAAAATTACATTTTTTCTTTGGAATTTCTTGGGACAATAGTACAGAAAGGTTACAAAAAAGAAATATACATTCGTCAAAAGCCGATTATATTCAAGCCAAGAAAACGGTGATTGTATTCAATTTGATTTTTGACCTTTCTTCCGGTATTGGGCGTAAACTAAAGATCTGATCGTCAATTTTCGCCATGTAACATCTGCATTTCTGTAGCATCTGTGGGAGTTACCTTGATTGTAATTGGTACATATATTACGAGAAAAAATATTTTCGTTTATAGTGCTCTATTGAAATACTCCCTTCTTGTCAAAAGCTCGACAGAAATTCTACAGCAAACATTTTGAATTTCTCGAAAAAGGGAAAAATGACCCACAAAGAGAGGAGCTAGAAGGTTGAGATCTACCACAAAACTGATCGCCATACAATTCCACAATATAGGTCTGACAATAAGAATTCTCTAAGACATTGACTTGCCACATTTTTTCAGTTAGTAAAATGCTCCCAATGAACAAAAATTAAAACTTTGGCCCACAGTTTATTCTACAAAAATGATCTACTAGTATGCCTTTTCAGAATTATAGTTTCGCTATTCTGTTCCGAAAATGATGTTGGACTATGTTATTATAGCCAAAAATACTACAATTGGGGGAATATAATGCATTTAATTATTTTTATGAATTATTTTGATTTGAGCCAGATCCATATTCCAATCTGGCTTAAGACTACTTTTCATCTATAGAATATTTTATAGAGTGCAAGTTTACAAATTGCATGGTGACATTTATTACTTGGCTGCACACTACCCCTATCATGGTTTCTGGATGATGACGACCTACTTTATGTGGGCCTGCAGCGACTTTTCAACTAAATAACTAGACTTGTTAAATAAATAATTCACCCAAACGAATGCGAACCACAGCGTGGACCCGCAGCGACTGCTCAACTAAATATCTAGACTTATTAAGTAAATGATTCATCCAAACGAATGCGAACCACAACTCACTTTCCGTTTAAAAAATCGCACCAAGTAATAAAGCACACATGCCACCTTACAAAAATCTCATTGAGTAGCATATGTATGTATTTGTTATACACTCCACGAGAGTATTATGTCTTTGTGCATTTGTTTGTAACACCCAAAAGGAAACGAGATAGACCCATTGTTAATTATACCGATCATCTTAGAATCACTTTCTGAGTCGATTTAGCAATGTCCGTCTGTCTGTCCGTCCGTCCGTCCATCTATTCTTGTAATCACGATACAGGTCGCAATTGTAGACAGAACCAAATGATACTTTGCACAACGATGTTTTTCGGGATAAGGACGAACGCTATTTAATTTGAAGAAAATAGGTTCAAATGTGTTAGATCGGTTCAGATTTATATATAGCTCCCATACAAATTTCTCTCCCGATTTGACTTTTTCCGCTCTAGAGACCACATAATGTATCAGATTGTCTTCAGATTTGGTAAAACATCTTATATTCCCACTAGAAACTCCCATGGTGAATATCGGACAGATCGGTTCAGATTTAGATATAGCCCCCATACAAATGTCGTTCCCGATTTGACATTTTCCTCTGTAGAAACCACATATTGTACTCGATTGTCTTTAAATTTCGCACAACATCTTATAATCTAACTAAACAAAACTATGGTGAAAGTGGGTAAGATCGGTTCAGATTTAAATATAACCCAAATTCAAATGTTGCTCCCATAAGTTTAACCGATTTTGGCCAAACTATACATTTTATATTTCACCTATTTCGTTCCAGGTTTCAATATATCCTCATACAAATGTCCTTTCCGATATAAAATTTTTTGTCAAACACATACATTTACAGGATACAAAAAACCTTCCCGTTTTCACTTTTTCACCGAATTGAATTGTATTCGGATTGAAAGTGGAGTGTATCATAGAGTCGGCCCCGCCCGACTGTAGCCTTTCCTTACTGGTTTTTTGTCTGTATTCTATATTTGATTTGAATATTGATATTGGATATATTGTTATGGATATTTTTTACAATGATGAACTTTATCGCGGAAGTATTGTAAATTAATCCTAACCCAAGCGACTAACGCTGCATTTCAGAACTTGCTAGACTAGTTGCTAGTGTTCCGAAAAACCACCACTATTGTTAGCTACAGGCATAAAAGCTGTAATATAATTTTTCTTACAGAATTTAATATTTTCTGGTCATTACTTTACGTTAAAGATAGCTTTCGTGGTTCCTCACGGTTCTTCACTCTATTTTCACAAACTTCCGACATTTGCAGCGAAACCACTCAAAACAAACAGGTACTCAGACAAGTACTTAAGACAATTTTGTAATTAACATTTTCAAGAATATACACTCCAATAAGTATGCAACATTTTCTTATGAGTGAAGAGTATTTATTTGTATAAACAGAGTACACAGTAATTACAAACATTGTTAAGACGAAATTGCATTTTTAAATTTTTACCAAGATGTAAAAAAGACGAACAACGACAATAATAAAGAGAACTAGATGGAAAGGGGAAATTCACAAAAGGGATACTAAGTGAAGCATACTTTAAGGACAACATAAATTCGGTAAAGAACATTTATAACAATATTAATATGAAGGGAATATTTTGAGGGCAAAAAACGAAATAAAGAAATACATGGATATTAATAAAGGGCTATTTATATATATCTCAATAAAAAAGAAAATAAATTATAATAATCTTCTGCACAAAAGCGTCATTTTATACATTTATACAAATATTTCTTTCAATTGTTGGCAGTAATTGCGGCTTGAATAACTAAATTAAGTTGTAATGTTGAAATTATCGGTGGCACGTTCGAACATTTCGAGTGGATGTTACCAAAGAAGCTACAGAAAAATGCAGTTCATATTTTTTGCTTCTGAGGAATGAAAGTATACGTTCAGCTGTTGGGTAATTTCAGGGTATACTTTTAGGATGAACGAGAAGAGGAAAAACTTTATAAATTGTATACCATTAATTACAGTGTTATACTACACACAGAGATACGATTGCAGCAAACATATTTGAAGAGTACCATATTATAGTTGGGGAATCATAGTATGGTTATAATATATCATTATGATTATATCATGTCATAATTTGAACCATAATATGGTGTTCTTCAAATATCTCTGCAGCAATTATATTAATGCTAATCTTATCTGCTCTGTGTGTAACTGATGTATACCGAAGGAGGTGAATCAAGGACCTTGTATTGTAGCAATCCTAAATGAATTAAAGTCTTAATGAAAAACTTACAAAACTTCTTTGTTTATATTATTGATTTTTTATGCTTCATGCAATGCAAATGCTTTCCCAAAATTACCCAAAGAACACATTGAAATTTACTTTTCAACCAAGAAAGCGACCAAAAGGATACACCAGCAAAAATGAAACGATAAACCGCTTATAACAATAAATAAAGCATTGCCATCTCCGTGGCGGAGAGAGAAAGAGCGAGCGAGTCATGTCTCTACACTCAACTCACTATTTCACCGAGGAACTGGAAGTGGCAGCAGCAGCGTAAGAAGAATAAAAAATCCATGAAACAGAGAAAGAGAGGAGGAAGTTGCGTGGAATGGGAATAATGGTCAAAAGGTGGCTAGGAAAGTGCCAGTGCATGCAGGAGTTAGAGTGGCAACATGCGCTGCGCTGAGTGCTGCAGCCGAGGGTCTGATGTGATGATATGTCAATGCCTTTTAGCGAAAAATACGACGAGGACAATGACAAATAGGCGGGGTGGCATGGCAGGTTGCTCGTGGAGAGTTCGACGTATTTGTTTTTTACAGTTTTTTTGCCCATTGTTCGGTTAATGTTTTTTTAACATAAGCGTGCCTTTTTTGTCATCTTTTTATTTCCGGGATTGTAAGAAATCAATTTTTCTTCTTCTGCTGGCTTTGTTTTACAAACGATGGCGACAAAGGGTGAATAACTGAACATTCATTCATGGTTTTACTGAAATCGCCTTTTTTGCTGTCTTTCGTTTGCGAAAGAACAAACAAAAGATTCTGGACTTTTTTTATCCGTGGACAAAATATCAAGTCAAGTGCAACAGAAATGGAACATTGCGAGAATGTGGAGATGAAACATAATACCCACTAAAAAAAGATTCTTCATGGAAGTTATAGGAAAGAGAAGAATAGGATGAAGTCGGTATGATCAGTGGGTTAGTAAAATAATGCAAAACTTCAAAATTTATGACAAAATGTTGTACACATTTTTAAATTTTTTTAAATAAAAGAAGTTAATTTAAGAATTTAGGTGAAGAAACTTCAAAACATACTAGCAAAGTGTATTGTCGAAACTGTGCGAAATATGATTTTAGGACAAGACGAGTTTTCAATTCCGCATCTACGCAAATAATTGAATAGCCAGACGTAACGAAAATGGTTTTAGTTCCAAATTTATTTCGAATATTTAATATGTAAGTAATAATAGCAAATATGTTTGTTAAAGCAACTGATTTTTTTCTACTGACAAATGAAAATCAATTTCGTGCATGAAACACATCCACTTTTCCACTTTTTCAATAGATCTTTATAACAGATTCAGCTGGCTGTCCATTATTCTTTGAAATTTAATAATGGAAGGAATAATGCGATTTACCTGCGCTTAGAAAGAGAGAGGCATTTCTAGCTTAAGTGCTAATTTGGGCTGAAAAATAAGTAGGTGATTTTCAAAACCCGGCGCGGTCTATGAGGCCTTGTATAATCCATTACCATATCACGACAACGGACTATTTTCTGCCTGAAATAGAATTTGAACTCTGTATAAAATTCTAGACTTCATTGTGTTATTTAGAGTAAAGCATTCGGCGTCAAAGGTGGGAAAAGGGATAAAAATACACAAAACGTCCCAAAACTGTCTCGGAACCCCCCTAGAGGAGTTAAGTGTAAATATATAATTCAATTATAATTCAACGACGCTGCAGAGAGAGGAGTTCAATTAACCTCAATTAATTAATGGGAACAAATTTTATATATTTTTATTTTTGTTTGGGAGACCCCTGTAAAAGTAGGGGGTAGGGAATGTTCGGGTAAAATGTTGGGGGCGAGTCATAATACATCCCCACTAGGATAGGCTCAGGGGAATTATAAAAATAAAAAAATGTTGAGGATGGAAAATTAACATTTAACGTCTCTAGGGGAATGGGGGCTATATCTAAATCTGGACGATTTGCTTCAAATTAAATAGCGCTTGTCCTTGAGCGTCTTGGACAAACGCTATTTAATTTAAAGCTTACTTACTTGTGCCAATTTTTTTAGGATCGGACAGCAATTGCGAGTTGTACTTTTATTAAAAGAATAGATGGACGGACAGACAGACGAACGTTGCTAAATCGACTCAGAAAGTGATTCTAAGCCGATCTGTATAATAAACGATCTCATTTCCTTTTGGGTGTAACAAACAAATGCACAAAGACATAATACCTAAGTGAAGGGTTTAAATATAAAAATACCAATTTTATGGGGTCAATGTTCGAAGATGGAGAGTAGGTATGTTCTGAGAAAATGTTGGAGCTGAAAAATATTGGGGGTTGTATGTATGTATGACTATTTAACTCCTTGAGGCAGTTAGAGCGGTGGAAGCATATTTTATAAAAATTTGTTTTTGTATGGGACCCGTAAGGAATGGGATATGGGGTAGGTGTGTTTGGAAAAATTGTTGAAGGGAGAAAAATAATGGGGGTAGGTCTTACATTTAATGTCTCAACACCCGGGTAGTTTTGGGCCTATATTTCTTAAACAAATATCAATAAAAAATTCGTATGGTGACCATCTTAAGGGTTGAAGATAGAGTGTAGGTATGTTCTGAAAATATGCAGTGGGCCCTAATTATAATGATTATAAACTAATGTTTATCGAATGTATGAAAATACGGCCCAAAAAAGGGAAAAAGTCTCTAATGTTTCGCGTAATTGTTCTCTGAGTAAAATTTGGACCTTTATTTTACTCTTTCATTTATTTTCATTCTAAAGATTGGGGTGTAATTTCCAAAGAGATATCGCAATTCGTATGTGAAAAACAGCACGCAAATAGGACCCACAATATGTGGGATTTCGATTGTTTCAAAACACTTTTGCTTTTTCGATTCTTGGAAAAAAGTTTTGAAATTGGTTTTTTCTAAATAAATTCTTTAAATCTTGATTTTAATTTGAAATGGAATAGTAGGGAAAATGCATTGGGTCTGCATGGCAGGGTGAAATTTCAAAGCGAAATTTTGTCGTTACCGTGTTAGGTATTGTAAGACAGAAAACTGCGGCAACCCTGTAACGTTGAAGTTTAGCATATTTTAAAAAACGAAGATTACTCACCCGGTCACAAATTTGGTACCCCTACAGATCTTGAGACATTTTTATGCAGGACATAAAATAATATTTGAAAATTTTTATACTTTGAAACTTTGTAATACTGTGAAGGGTAAACACGGTAAGGAAATGGAAAACTAAAAATGCTAATAAATCTAATAAATATGGATTGTCGGACGGTGTATTCAATATTTTAAATTTCCGTTTCGACATATTTATAGGAGGTTATGTTTTATTTAACGAACGCTTGCAACATGGGGTTTGAAAAAATCTTGAAAGTCAAAAAAAGAAAAAATGGAAAAAAACACGACACAGAAATATTCTGGTAAGAACTGCCACTAACAGAGCTAAATTAATTGAAAAAAATCTTACTAATAGAGGTCCAAAATGAGAGTAAAATCCCACTCGTGGAGGTAAACGAATAGTTAGTTTTTTATACTACATACATGCTATCAAATGCATAATGTTTTATGATAGGTTTTACATTTTATGAATTATTCTGTAATATGCTAACAACGTAATCACATCGTATTATTTCCGATTTCATAATTTGGAACTTAGTTTCCTTTTTTATTACTGTTATTAAATAGCTCTACAAAATAATTTCTGTATATGCATTTATTTAATTTATTATATACATTATCTAAGATCTTTACATACTGCAATATTGTTGATTATTTTTTTTTTAAATCATAAATCAAAATATGCTACTTATAGAGATAAATTCCGAAAAATTCAATAAAGAGTTTTTTGTGTGTCTGAAGCATGCAGGGACCATCAAAAATGTCCCACTAATAGAGGATTCCCACTTGTTTAGGTTTTGAAAAAATCTCATTTTTATTATATTTGTATACCATCCACCTCCAGGATGGGGGTGTACTAACTTTGTGATTCCATTTGTAACACCTTGAAATATTCTTGATCGTCATAAAATTCTAAGCCATGTCCGTCCGTATGTTCAAAGCTGGCATCTAAAGTTTTTCACATAAATGCGTCGTAGATTGGTTGGGACTGAAACTGGGCGAATCGGCCCAAAAGGGAATTTTTTTTCACTCACAAGGACGAAAAACGGCAACAGCTAGAAACACGAAGTTTGATGTGCACATTCCTCTAATTGAGTAGATACATAATATAAAAGGATTTTTCGAAATTCGTAGCTTAAAATGAAAAAGGGATAAAAATATTACCAATCAAATGACAGCAGCTAGAGTCAAGAAATTCGGAATATACGTTCTTCTGACTGCGTAGACACGAAAAGGTTTCTTCCAAATTCGTACTTTCAGGGGATACTGTCAGAGTACAGAGGGATAAAAATAGTAGCAACTAAACGATTAGAGCTAGAATGATGAAATTCGGTGTGTACATTCCTCTTATTGCGTAGACACGTAAAATAAAGAAATTTTAGAAAGTCGTACTCCTAAGGGGGTAAAATAGGAAAAAGGGGATAACATTATTACCAACCAAATGGTCGCAGTTAGAATCATAGAATTCGGTGTAGATATTCCTGTGACTGTACAGACAGCAAAATAAAAAGATTTTTTCAAATTTGTACTTTTTACTTTTACGACAAAAATTGGTTGAATCAGAAGTTAGATTATTTTGCACTTTGTACGTGAGATAATGGATTTTCAAAGATTGTACTTTTGGAATTAAAATAGAACGGAAATACACCCAACTGTATCTACCAATATTTATGGCTTTTTTGAAATTAAAAATATAACAATATTTTTTTTTTGAATTGACTTGAAGTATTAATTCAATGTACATAGTGTAGCCTTGCCTTGTAAGCGTGGTTTAAAATAATAAAAATATTATCTTTATTTATAAAATTATTTTTTCAATATTTGTATTTGTTTTGGTTTGGCTATATTAAAAAAAACTATATATATTTCGTGTAATATTACTGCACTTCTACGAAAATCAACATCCTCTGTGGAATGCAATCCATGGTGGAGGGTATATAAAGTTCGGCCCGGCCGAAATCAACGCCGTTTTTACTTGTTATAATTTTTCCAAACTGTGGCTACACCTTTGTTCTAAATATAATAACACTGTGAAATAAATTACGATTTTTGACTGCAACGGAATAGCAAATCTATAATTCTGAAAGGGCATGTTGAGTAGATCATTTTTGTAGAATAAACGTATAGTCCAGCTGGTCTGAGTTTCTTTTAACAGTGTGTTAAAATTTCAATTTTTTTTGGTCGAAGGGGGCATTATACTAAGTAAACAAATTTTGTAAGTTAATGTCTGAGAGAATTCTACTTGTTAGAACACTACTGTTGAATTTTATGTGTATCATCTTTGTGAAAGACCTTAACTCTCTAGTTCCTCTCTTTATGGGTCAATTTGAACCTTAACTCTCTAGTTCCTCTCTTTATGGGTCAATTTGAACCTTTTTCGGGAAAATCAAATAAGTCCTTCCAAAAAGGACATTTAAGGATTAAAACGTTCACGCTTAAATAAATAAAACTACACGCCAACTAATACAAAGAAACTAATAAGGTTAAAATTCGGCCATGTTTTTTGGAAGATCGATCTTTTTCGACAAAAAATATGGATATTTCGGTAAAGCACGAAAACAAAAAGCAAAAATTGGATATTTTTGCAAAATTTTCATTTCCGCGGGAGATATGGCTAAAATGATTTGTATGTCTCATATGTTTGTTTTGTGATTTTCTCGCGATCTATCCAAGACAGATGCAGATGATTTTCTGAATGTGTATTAAAAACCAATGTCGCTTGTAACGTAGCCAGTTGCGACATACTGCAATTGTTGCAAAAATCCATAATTCCCAGTTGGAATTGCATTTATTTCGACTTTCTCTATCTGTGAAACAATTCCATCGCTAATATTCCTATTTAGTCAGCAATCATGTGCCAAAAATATTTTTGGTATTCTCGATATAAAAATACATCGAATAGAATTAAAAATTATTAAAATTCCTAAACCATAACATATTTGCAGATAATTAATTTGGGGTTTCGGTTTCATTTTTTATATTTTCCCCACTTTTCTCAACACCCTCCAAAGTATTTACATATGGCATATGTACCTACACAAATAGAAACAAATAGGTATTACCCCACCCAGTCAAAAAGTCGAAAAGTCACTAACATATCCTCGAAAACACTTTGAGGGGGAGGTGATATATGTGGATTTTGCAGCATTTGCCGTTTAAAGATTTCAAATATCAAATCAACTAATTTGTTGATCCTGGCATATCAAAGCAACACAAAAATGTACGTCGGTACACAATTCGTAAATGCGAATGTAAATATTGACGTGAAAAGCTTTTAGTGAAATTGAGTACTGTGACAACGTCGTTTGTTTTTTCCTTTTCCAAAACCATACGATATGGCTCGATTTGACAAGGGGGGGGGGCGAGGCTGATGGCCTGCCTCGAAATATTGGTGCAAAGCACTACGTTATTGCAATAATTTATGCGTTTTAGTGTGGCTCATACACAGGGCGTCTGCAAGGCGCAAATATTGACTCGATAACAAAAGTATTTGACAACTTTCATTTGCATTAAATTTAGTTTGGTTTGGGGCGACAAAGCATGTCGCTTGAAGTGTAAAATAAATTCTAATTTTTTAGGGAGAAGAATGAAAAAGAAAAATAACTATTGAACAATGGCGTCGGTTAGTTGATGGGGATATGAAAATATTTAAAAAATGCAGAATTGATTAATGACTTGTCAGGTATTGAATGATGCCTATAAGTATACTTTACTTTATGTTACTTTTTATGATCCCTGAAGTACGGCTTAAATTGTTACTGCGTATAAAGCTCCATAATATCGTTTTTCGTATTATTGCCTAGACGGAAACTGGTGGCAAATCCATGTAATAGGTTAAAGTATAATTGAATTAAGAACTATGACATCAGCGCCTATTTATTTATATATTAATATTAATGATCCCTAACATATACTACTCTTTTCTGTATGCCTTTGGAATTGTCAAATATTTGCTGTGTTTTCCAACAACCCTCCTCGACATAGACATTTTTTTGGGATAAACATAATTCTTCGTTAAGCAGCCGCAAATATTCTAACAGCAAACACAAATATCCTCGAATTCCCCAAAAGATTACACAAAATTTTCCGCCATCATCTTTTGGCTTCATGCTCAAATGTAACTGACACCACACCTCGCATATTCGCCCCTTGCTAATATGCAATAGTTATTGTTCTCTGCGCACTGCAGCCCAGAGATATGCTACAAGAAATATAATTTAAAAAAGAAACAGCGCAAAACTTACCTTTATTAAATAACTCCGTGGGTTGTGCATGTAATTGCTGGCAATCTAGAAAACGTCGCTGATGCAAACATGTCAGGGACGATGAAGGTGTTGCTGAGGGTATTGTTGCTGTATCCATGGGTGGTGGCGCCGTTGCACCAGATGGCACCGTTGTTGCCGATGCTGGGGACGCAGTAGACGTTGTCGACGTCGTCGTCGCCGCCGCCAAACCATTTGGCGAACTTAAGGCGGGTAATGATGACGCTGATGCTGATGACGGTGACGCTGACGAGTTGGTAGTTGGTTGGTTGGTGGAGGAGTTAAAGCCATTATTATTATTTTGGTATACTGTCGCACTAGTTAGCGGTGTGTTAGGAACCTGCAACGGAGAAAGACGGTAGAACAAACAATAATGAATACTGAATGAATTTTGTACTTTGTTTTCGTCGTCTTGTGAGGAATTTTCAATGAATGGAAAATTAGTTATTATTCAAGAGCTTTGCATAACCAGGGGGTGTGGAAATGTTAACGTTCGACTTGAATTATGCCCTCAGTGAATACACAATGAGGAGGGGAGAGAAAATTAAGAAAATGATATTTAAGTCAAAAAACGCTAAACCCCTCTCGTTAATTAAATCTTAATTTTAAAAGTCAGTACATCGTCTGTCAGTAGGTGGAGAAAATGAAGCATATTTTAAGGGTTGGATTTATTTATGATATGGGGAGCTAATTGTTATTTCATTTGTGGTATACATTTAGGGTTGACATTTGAAAAAAACACTGCAAGTATCAGGAATTCAAATAGTTTGCCAAACATTTAATTATGTCGGTTTTAGGCATTAAATGCACAATTATTAGGCTTGTTGTCAGATTTTAGATGAGAGGGAAAGTTATTCGTCTGTCGAAATATATATATGAACAACGTTGAAAATTTATAGATTGAAATACTGTATATCGACATGTCATGACATTGTAGACTACATTGAACAATAATCCAATGATTGTTTATGTAGATGTCTTAAAAGTGATTTAAGCGTGTTTGCTCTTTTTGAAATTCAAAACAATGCCTAGAGATACTAGTTGACGCTCCAGTGACCAGCCTTTTTGCATTTTCCGCAAAAAGTTACAACGCCTTTTGTTTTTGATAACTCTGATGCGTTTTTCCAAATACATTCCAAGAGAAAGGAAAACTGATTTGATATGCTCTATACATGCGAGGAGAGCTCTAAAACTACCCAATCTGACTAATAGCTGGATGCACTTTTAAAACAATAACTGCTGTGAAATGTGGCAGCAACATTTTTTTGTTTAAATTATAAATACTTAAAACTATCTGTAAAGAAAAACCAAACGGCGCTGTGTACGTTTTGTTTGTGTTTTCTTTACAATGTGGCGGACAATCAAAATTCTATATATATATACCCGACATCTGAAAAACCTATATATCTCCGATCTCAAACGGAATTTTTTGGCAACTATTCTCCATACCAAGGGCTAAATAATTGCCTTTGGAATACCCGATTCATGTATTCTAGTTTTCGAGATATCGGACAATCAAAATTCTCTATATATACACCCGATATCTGAAAACTATATATCTCTGATCTCAAACGGAATTTGGACCAACTCTTTTTTGGAAAATATTCTACTTATCAATGGCTAAATAATTGCCTTTGGAATACCCGATTCATGTATTCTAGTTTTCGAGATATCGGACAATCAAAATTCTATATATATACCCGACATCTGAAAAACCTATATATCTCCGATCTCAAACGGAATTTGGACCAGGACTTTTTTGGAAAATATTCTACTTACCAAGGGCTAAATAATTGCCTTTGGAATACCCGATTCATGTATTCTAGTTTTCGAGATATCGGCTCTTCAATGTCACAACAATACATGGGCTAAAATGGCCTATTTTGTACAGTTTTTGGACTTTTGACTGATCCGATGCATTCAAAGAATTGGAACGGAAAATATAGTTAGAAAATAATTACATAATTCCTTTTATTTTTATTATTTTTAGTGTTTTTATTAAAAAAAAATATTTTTTAAATACGTTCCACAAGCTAAATTGGTTTGTGTCTTGGTGTGGGACGTTTTTAACTTACGAATTTATCTTCACACCCTTCATATCTTTTGGGATTGTCGCAAAAATATCCAAATTGTATTTTTTGCTTACCGTGGTCCACCGAAATACACACATTTTTTTGTCGATCTTCCAAAAAATATGAATGAATTTAAACAAAAGTAATTATACCCTCCACTAGGGTATAATGTCTTTGTGCATTTGTTTCTACCACCCAAAAGGACACGAGATAAACCCATCGCTTATTATACAGATCGGCTTAGAATCACTTTTTGAATGGATTTAGCAATGTCCGTCTGTCCGTTCGTCTGATTTTTTCCGCTCAAGAAACAAGATATTTTGACCGATTTTCTTCGAATTTGGCACAGTACGTTGTAATTGAACTGGAAACATCTGTGGTGAAAGTGAGTAAAATCGTTTCAGATTTATATATAGCTCCAATACAAATTTCGCTCCAGATTTGATATTTTCCCATAAAATATTTGCTCTCGATTTGATTTTTTCCGTTCTAGAGACCACATATTTTGCCCGATTTTCTACAAATTTGATAAGATCTGTTCAGATTTAGATATAGCTCCCAGACAAATTTCGCTCTCGATTTGATTTTTCCGCTCTGTAAGCCATACATTTTAAATTTGGGCCTTGCGTGTATTTTGTGACCCCATTGAAATTTTTCGGGACATTTTTTCGTAGAACATTTCAGTTCTGAAATGTCCTTTTTGAAATTATTTTCTTTGATTTTCTCGAATGGGTCATTGACCCATGAAGAGAGAAGATAGAAGGTTAAGATCTTTCACAATAAAGTTCTGACAATAAGAATTCTCGCAAACATTATCTTACAACATTTTTTCACTTAATATAACACTCCCTTCGACCAAAAAATGATAACTTTGACCCACTATAAAGAAACTCAGACAAGCTGGACTATAAGTTTATTCTGCAAAAATGGTCTACCCAGCATGGCCTTTCAGTTCCAAAAAACATGTTGGACGTTGGCGTTAATAAAATGAAAATATCAATGAAAAATTGAGAATTTTTAGACATAATTAATATGTGTTCCAATTAGTATGATAGTGGTCTAAGTCACACTGTATCCGTTTTGAGGTATGCAATGGTTTGTGTTTGAGTCTCTTGAAACATATTTTTGCACCGAAACACAAATTTTTGTCTTAGAGTATCCTATCGATATTTTATAAAAAAAAATCGACAACGTGAGTACATCTAAGGGAACCATTACTTTCAGATGATCACTTTCATTCTTCTCAAAATTAAACAAAAAATATTTTATTTCAATTCGAAAAAGTAATATTTCCTTACCAAAAATGAAGGAAAGCACAAAATATTTTATTAAAAAAAATTAAAAATATATATAAATTGTTCGTCTAGAAACTTTATTGCAATTATTATTTACTTTTCAAATAATTTCATTTATATGTTCAAATTATATGAATCACTTAAAGTGGACATTATGAATAAGAAAATGTGTGTTTACATCTCCACATATAGTGTGACTTAGAACACTTTCAAACTAAAACGAAAGACAGTTTTGATGTGCATAAAATGAGAAATGTCATTGTAATGGTACATTTTTTATAAATGTCAAAAGGAAAATTTATAAAATATCTATTTTTTGCTAGACCACTATCATACTAACTGGCACATATATTGTTAACAACTTTTAATTTAATGAATATGAATTTTATTTGAGAATTATGTTTAAATGGTGATATATTGGTCTGGGACTCATAAACAACTAAGACATGTCGTAATGGGAATTTGTTTGTAGTGTTGAAGATATAAATTCCCATAAATAATAACAGGTGATTCATCGTGAGGATTTTCAATAGTCTTTTTTGGCTGCTTTCATTTCATTTTTTTAGTATTGTTTCGCAAGTCATCATGGAAAGACTAACACCACAACAGCGTCTCCAAATTGTTCAGCTGTATTACGAAAAACAGCGTTCTGTGAGAAAGAAGACCGTGACGAATCGATTCGTCGTCGTTCGCAGCGGTTTGGCTTCTCGTATTCGGCCACTTGTCGTATTTCTCGTAAGGATATCGACCTTAAAGCTTGCCAGAATTGAAGTCAGACGTTAAATTGGCATGCTATGTTTGCTATGCTCGAACGAGTCGCTCAAAATACACCACCCCAGCAAAAACTTGGTAATGACACCTAATTATTTTTAGCATTACCTAGTAATGACAGCTCGTTACGACCTGTATTATTTTGAAGTATGAAATAATTACTTCCTTATAATGGTTTAAATAAGTAGTTATTGGTAAGTTAAATTTCATAGAACTACAGATTTTAAAAATTAATTTTCTAAATTTTTGTGGTGAGTCAGATAATAGCAGTGCTGTTGATATCGCAGCTTAGTTATACAGGCTTAAAGATAAACAGCCCTAAATTCTGTATTCAGATTGCTAACTGTATTCAGATTGCTAACAGTCGATAATTTCATAAAAATGTTGACTTCAACACTTATTAAGCCCATTATTTATAATAAAGGGTGTTTTTTATTGAGGTATAGAACTTCGAATTGAAATAAAACACAAGAAAATCGTTTTAATGTCCATCAATTTGGCTTTATTGGAAGGATAATTTTATGCCATTAATGTTTAAATATGATTTCGGGCATGTGGCCGCCGCGGCTGGCTCGAATATAGCCAATTCTACAGGTCCAATTTTCAACCACGCCACGAATGTTGGCTTCCAAGTCCCCTAACGTTTCTGGTTTGTTGGCGTAGACGAGCGACTTCACATATCCCCAAAGAAAATAATCCAATGGTGTCAAATCACACGATCTTGGTGGCCAATTGACACGTCCATTCCGCGAAATTATGCGCTCATCGAATTAATTGCTCTGATGGACGACTATGTCGACCATAAAATGGACGGAGCTTGCGGTGAACTTCGCGAACTGAACCATTACTTTCGAAATAAATTTGCACGATTTGCAAGCGTTGTTCTTTTGTCAACCTGTTCATGATGAAATGGCAAACCAAACTAAATATTAATCACTTGACAGCTGACAAAATGGCCGCCAGTTAAAAAAGTGATACCAACTTAAAGTTCTATACCCCAATAAAAAACACCCTTTACATTATTTGGCTAGTTATCAATAATGACTTATTTTGTATCTTCCTGAGGCCACTTATTTTACAACTCGTTTAGAAGTACTTATTTATTAGTAACTTTTTCTCAAGTTTTTGTAAACGTGTGTGGAAGTACTTATTTTTTTACAATCCCTTTATAAAAATAATTAGAAACGGATCCGAAAAATAAGTAGTGAAGGTTTTTGGTTTTGCCTTATTACCCACATACTTGGTAATGAGAGTTTTTGCTGGGATCTCAGACGTAGTCGTGGTCAACATTTATATAGTATAATTTTCAAACAAACCGTTAACTGAAACACCTTGGAAGAAAATATTGAGCGAACGCCAGCGTCGACGTCCCTCATTGCTTGAAGAAGTGGTCGAGATTGATCGAAGTTGTATACATGTTCAAGATGTACTCAAACACTACTGGTATAAAATTATCTTTCCAACAAATTCAATTTTCAGTATGAAATTATGTAAACCCTCAATTCGATTTTAATTTAAAGTTCGACACATCTAAAGAAAACACCCTTTACAATCGAATTAAATCGAATTACACAACAGTTATCTCCACAAATCGCATGCTATATTTCTTTTGAAAATTGCTCTTTTATTGGGATTGTTAAAGTAAACAGTGATTATCAATTCAAAAATCACCAATCACTTAGCAAACGTTTCAAAAATACTAGGATGATCCCATCATTTTATCAAAGGTCGTCACGCCATGGTGACACCGCTCGTGAAAGGTCGTTAATGATGTGGCAACCACTGCCTCTGCCACTAATCAAAGTAAAGTAACTACTTAATGCATTTCTCTGCTCTTTTTATAAGTTCCAAGAAAAGTTTGAACTCAACCAAAAAAAAGAACTGAAATAACGTGACGTGTCCTAGAAACAAAAAGGAGGTGAACAGAAACCATCAAAATCACATAATTTCAAATGCCACAAAACTGTTGCGGCCCGGGCCGGGCTAATGAGATGTGGGAGGGAACGTTCTTCCCTCCCAAGTTAAATAGTTTTATTGCTAAACAAAAATATTTTTCACTTCGACCAGAATGCAACGACAACAACAACAACAAGGGTAACGTGGTGTGGTGTGGTGGTGGCTGGCATTGACGTCGTTGTGTGAACTCGTCGACTGGTCTGGCGGTTGTTTCCATTTGAAAGCTTTTGCTGCTTTCCTTTAATGAATATTTAGTGCTTCGCAAAAAGAACAAGAACCAGAACGAGAACAAGTACGAGTGCAGGAGGAAGTGCTGGTGCTGGTTAAGAGCTTCAAATGAACGCCCGTTGGGACGGACAGCTAGAGTTTGTTGTCGTTGTTTTTTTTTTTTGGAAAGACTGCCACACCATCAGCCACTTCAAATACCGGCTGGTTGATGGTGGGTGTGCGTGTGTGTGTGAGTGAGTGCCTTGAAAGCAATTTCAAATTGCATTTAGGTCGAATTGTCGTTCGTCTCTCTGTGCCTGTGTGTGTCTGTGTTTTGGCATTTGCAAATTTCATTCTCAATGAATGGTATGTGGTTAAAGTCGTGACGTGTTGCCATTTCTACCTTTCTTTTCAGCCAACACAGTCAACACGACAACAAACTCCTCCATATTTGTTTTTCTGCTACTTCTTCTTCTTTTTCTATTCCAAGCCAAAAGTGTTTTATTGTTTGAAAATTGCATTTCTCTGCAGTCAGCTGCGTTGCACAGTGTTACGTAAAAAGAAACGAAAATATGATAAATCAGAAAATCCAAAAAGAAAAGTACTCTAGCTCGAAGAAGTAACAGAAGTGGTCCTTAAAAGACGAAATTATGGCGATCTTTCTTTCCACTTTCCCTTCGTTTTCGTACCACTGTACCTGGCTTGTTGGCCGATTGTGAGTGCATTGGTGTTCTAAAAGAAAGTAAGTGTCGGTTGATTGCTTAAAGTTTTGGTCTTTTTGCCACTTTTCGGATAATGTCTGGGAGTGGAAATGGATTTCGGTGTTGTTGCACTCCACTCCACTCCAGCAACGTCGCCGCCACTAAATTTTCTTTTGTTTCGCTCATTGAACGCTCAATTTCAGTCTTCAGTCGCGACTGAGCATTATTAGTGATTTTTATCTTTAAGTGGAAATTGTTAGTTTCACCCCCGCCCCCCAACCATTCCACCGGTCTCTTGGCCATCGTTGTGGTTCTCGTTTGCTTTGGTTATTTATGAAAAGTTTGTGGTTCAAGTCATGAAAGCCAATCCAAATCAACCCACAATAAATGCTATATTTTTTTAGTTTGACCTTTTTCAATGACATTTGGCAAACAAAAAGAAAATAATTTTAAGAGAAAATAAGCTGTGGAGGGAGCGGAGCGGTATAAAATGAGACAACTGTGTGTGTATGTGGAAAGGTGGAGGCTGGGGGTGCTTTGGTAACACACACACACTATGCCGAGAACCTTGCTATGACCTTTGTTTGTTTGGCGCGATAAGAGACAATGCAAATTATATGTTTGTTTGCTTTTAGGGAGACCCCTCAAAGTATACTATATTTTTTTATTTAAATGAGTGCCAGAGTGTGTGCTACGACCATCGTTTATTTTAATAAAGTGAAATTTTAATAAAAATCCAAACAAATGGAAAACTCAAGTTATATTAAAAAGACAGCAGGGCATGTGACATTTAAATTTTATATTTTATGGTTGTCTTTATGTTAAGAAAGGTTTTTATTCTATCCAGAAATTCATCATTCTTTTCAGGTTAAAATGTTACTTTGGACCTTTATGTTTTTTCCATATCATATGGCCTTTTGCTATAGTTATTGAAGATAATATCGGTCAAGAGGGCTACGCGCAGTAGAGGAAAACACGAATGGCAATGTCTAGATCGATTAAAATGATTTGAGATGTCCACGTATATAAAGATACTCTTGATGTAGACGCTACTAAGTGACTGACTAAATTAGACTAACATCAGATGTAAGATGGTGGTTTCAGAACTGAAATAGTGTAAATCGGCAGTACATATAAGTACATACGGTCCATATAATTTAATATTTGAAGATTATTTCATGCAAATGCTGACATTGACCATCCGCTTAGTCCAATTTTGGCATTTCCACGTTTTTGAGTAACAGAGGCCCAATTGCTGCGAACGGCGACGAATCGATAATTGATGGTCATCATTAACACTGGCCGATACAGCTGCGATATTTTCTTCAGTTCGCATTCTACGTAAGCGTGTTGGTGGTTTAATGTCCAACAATGTAAATTTGGTGCGAAGTTTAGTCACAATAGCCCGAATAACCGCTTCATTTTGATAATAAAATTCAATAATTTGCAAGCGTTGTTCGTTTGTAAGACGATTCATGGTTAAATTATAGACCAAACTGAAGATGTTTGACAGTGAAACAAAACACGAAACGTGCGTCAGCTGTTTAAACCAGTGTTGCCAAAAAGATAATAGCTAAAAAATCACCCTTTAGATATAGTACAGTATACATCACAGAAAGTGTTTTTAATTGAAATATAACATGATACGGGAAATTTGTTCAAGATCCAATGTAAAATTTTGAGACCTTCGAGGACCATAATTTTTTGGTCGATCGAATATGGCTTTGTTTAATTACACTAGTCAACAGTCAAAATGTACTCGGGATGCGATAATTTTTTCTGTGTAGATAACCTTGACATGAGCTCGAAAAACGCAATAAAATTTTTTTTTTTCGTTTGGTTTTTTTTTTATTATTTTTTTTTTAAATTTAAAAAATTTTTTTTTGGTTAATTTGTTTCGTCCGGCATAACTCGGGAACCACTAGCCCGATTTAATTGAATTAAATTTTAAAAAATTTAAAATTACAATTCCCTTAATCTGTTCATATATTGTTTTCCTATACAAGCAACAGTTTCCAAGTTAAAAATGAATATATAAAGGAAAAAACTTATTTTTGCCTAAAGATTTATTTTTTTTTTTTTTTAAATCCATAAAAAATCCAAAATGAAAAAAAATGTCAAATCTTATTACTTTTACGTAAAGTCACATAACCTATGAGCAAAATGAGACAAAGATCATGAAAATCGATGCACGCGTTTCGCTTTTATTCGCAATTGAGTAAAGGTATGAATTTCAAAAATTTGCTCGACATATGCACAACTTTGTCTATGGTAAGGTTTTTTCTTTTTTTTTGATTCTCAGAATTAACAAAACGGAATAAACAAAGGGTTATTTAATTTTTATGATTGCGTAAGCAAAGTAATAAACGCTAATAAATGTGCGTGAACAATTAAAAGGAAAAAAGGAAAGGGGACTTTAATTATTTGGGTTTTCCGTTGGCTACCTGTATTATTTTTTTACAGAAATGCAACCCACATTTAAGGGTGGTCATTATTCGGAAAATTTAAGACTCACACATGGTGAAACAGGTATGTAGCCACCGTAAAAAAATATACACCCATTTATAAGTACCCGTCAGTAAAATACTAAACAATACACAGTATAAATAGGTCTTCATTGATCGATTTTACTCATTCAACAAGTGTCGACGAACGCGATAGTTAAAATGAGCAAACGTTCGCGAGGATTTGAATGCAATACCAATCCAAGTAATTTTTGTTACATGTGCGCCATGCTCGTCACTCACATCGCCCAGGTTGTCCGGAAAGAAGTCCAAGTGCGAGTGTAGAAAATGTATCTTAAGCGACATATTTGCTCTAATTTTTTTTATAATTTTGGAGTAGTTGTTCGACGATCTCTCTGTAATTTGAGCTTTTGTTGTTTCCAAGAAATCCGGAAACAATTTGCCGAAATGAGTTCCAAGCTGCAGCTTCATTTGGTGATAAAATGTGCTCAAACTGTTGGTCTTGCAACAACTTTTTAATTTGCGGACCGTCGAAAACGCCTTCCTTAATCTTTGCCGATGAAAGGTGAGGAAAAATGGTTTTTAAATAGGCGAACGCTTCGCCATCTTTGTTGATAGCTTTCACGAAGTTTTTTATGAGTCCGAGCTTTATGTGAAGAGGTGGGAGAAAAACATTTTCCTTTTTTATGAGTGGTGTATATTTCACGTTGTCGCTGCCGGGGATGAAGTTAACTCTTTCTGTCCAACTCCTCCTGGTGTAATGATGTTGACGATCGCGGCTGTCCCAAAGGCAGAGAAAACAACAGTACTTTGTGAATCCACCTTGTAATCCACAAAGGATACCGATAACCTTAAGGTCGGCACAAACTTTCCAATCGTGCCTCTCATAGTTAAGGCACCTTAGTAGATTGTCCATGACTTCGTATGTTTCCTTGGTGTCAACGGCATGAGCTATTGGAATCGAAGGTTTCTCGTTGCCGTTGTGCAGTAAAATTGCTTTAAGGCTCTGCTTGTTGCTGTCGATGAAAAGACGCCACTCTCCTGGATCGTAAGAGTACCCGAGTTCACCAAATAATCCGGGAATGTCCTTACAAAAACAGATGTTGTCTTTTTTTGTGTAGTACCTTGCGTATAGTTCATGACGCTTCCTGTAGATTGTTGTCACCACACCAGGAGCCAAGAAACCGAACTGTTGCATGCAACTCTGCATCTTCCTTGGAGAGTTTCAATTCTCTAACCCAATCGTTCAGTTCTGCTTGGGAACATAAGCGTTGACCTCCATGCAATGTATATGTTGACTCGCATTCTGATGTGGTTTCTACTGTCTCCGGATCTGATGTTGGATGTATCGCCTCATTATTAGATGCCCATCTTGAAACGGACGGTTGCGGGTCCACTGGTTCTTCGGAAAATGGCACTGGAAAATTCACTGTTGAAACAGCAGCGTAAGTCCATCGTATATTTTTTCCCACGCCTGTTTTTTTGCTAAGACAGAAGTAGCAATCTGTTACATGGCAAAGCGGAGCTCTCCAAAGCATTGGCATGATGATTCTCGGCTGTCGTCTGAAAGAATTTCAATAATAAGTTATATATGTTCTTGAATTTCGTAATCTACACTTACCTTGAGTCAGCTAGCTGTACGTAGCACCTTGGACATAGAGCACTTGGTGTCCACCGCTCATCTATGTTTGAGACCTTTAAATTGAAGCTCTCTTCAAATGAATCTCTCAATTTAGGTGAAAAACAACGCTTGTTTTTTTTTTTCAGAAACGTATTCTCCGCACATGTAACAAAAATTACTTGGATTGGTATTGCATTCAAATCCTCGCGAACGTTTGCTCATTTTAACTATCGCGTTCGTCGACACTTGTTGAATGAGTAAAATCGATCAATGAAGACCTATTTATACTGTGTATTGTTTAGTATTTTACTGACAGGTACTTATAAATGGGTGTATATTTTTTACGGTGGCCTGTTTCACCATGTGTGAGTCTTAAATTTTCCGAATAATGACCACCCTTAAATGTGGGTTGCATTTCTGCAAAAAAATCATACAGGTAGCCAACGGAAAACCCAAATAATTAAAAAAGTCCCCTTTCCTTTTTTCCTTTTAATTGTTCACGCACATTTATTAGCGTTTATTACTTTGCTTACGCAATCATAAAAATTAAATAACCCTTTGTTTATTCCGTTTTGTTAATTCTGAGAATCAAAAAAAAAGAAAAAACCTTACCATAGACAAAGTTGTGCATATGTCGAGCAAATTTTTGAAATTCATACCTTTACTCAATTGCGAATAAAAGCGAAACGCGTGCATCGATTTTCATGATCTTTGTCTCATTTTGCTCATAGGTTATGTGACGTTACGTAAAAGTAATAAGATTTGACATTTTTTTTCATTTTGGATTTTTTATGGATTTAAAAAAAAAAAATTTAAATCTTTAGGCAAAAAATAAGTTTTTTTCCTTTATATATTCATTTTTAACTTGGAAACTGTTGCTTGTATAGGAAAACAATATATGAACAGATTAAGGGAATTATAATTTTAAATTTTTTAAAATTTAATTCAATTAAATCGGGCTAGTGGTTCCCGAGTTATGCCGGACGAAACAAATTAACCAAAAAAAAATTTTTTAAATTTTTGAAATTCATACCTTTACTCAATTGCGAATAAAAGCGAAACGCGTGCATCGATTTTCATGATCTTTGTCTCATTTTGCTCATAGGTTATGTGACTTTACGTAAAAGTAATAAGATTTGACATTTTTTTTCATTTTGGATTTTTTATGGATTTTTAAAAAAAAAAATTAAATCTTTAGGCAAAAAATAAGTTTTTTCCTTTATATATTCATTTTTAACTTGGAAACTGTTGCTTGTATAGGAAAACAATATATGAACAGATTAAGGGAATTGTAATTTTAAATTTTTTAAAATTTAATTCAATTAAATCGGGCTAGTGGTTCCCGAGTTATGCCGGACGAAACAAATTAACCAAAAAAAATTTTTTAAAATTTAAAAAAAAAATAATAAAAAAAAAACCAAACGAAAAAAAAAATTTTTATTGCGTTTTTCGAGCTCATGTAAAGGTTATCTACACAGAAAAAATTATCGCATCCGGAGTACATGAAATTTTTTTCAATTTGTTGAGTAGTGTTATTGATTGTTCTTGGGCTAATGTCGATCAGTGTTTGATTTAAATAAATATATTTCGTATCATTTTACTTCTCAAAGTTTAGTTGGTTGTTTTTTTCCAAATTCAGCAGGAGAAAAATTGATACTCCCTGAAAAATTTAAGGCCCAAACCCCTTCCTTGCGCCCATTTTGTAATATTTATACACTCCACGAGAGTATTATGTCTTTGTGCATTTGTTTGTAACACCTAAAAGAAAGCTAGATAGACCCATTGTTAATAATACCGATTGACTTAGAATCACTTTTTGAATCGATTTAGCCATTTCCGTCTATCTGTCCTTGTAATCACGATGCAGGTCGCAATTATTGTCCGATTCTAAAGAATCTTGACACAAACGATTCTTGCACGTCGAGGACGGACGCTATTTAATTTGATGCAATTCGGTTCAGATTTAGATATGGCTCCCATACAAATATTGCTCCCGAATTGACTTTTTCTACTCTAGAAGCCTCATAATTAAAGCGATTTTGATAAAATTTTGCACAACGCCTTATATAAGCAGAGCTGTTAAATTTCGATTACGATTAGTAATCAATTACATTATTTTTTAAAAAGAATCGTAATGATTATATAATCCACTATTCAACAATTTCTGATTACTAATTGATTACGATTACAAATAATCAAAAAATAATCAGGATTACTTGCGATTATCGTTACCTTTCGGTTTTAGCTGGCAAAAGAACGAGAACAGAAAAAATGAAAACTGACATATATTGAAAAGTCAAAAGTTTTGACAAACAGACTACTATGACTCTCATACCGATTTCGCGAGAATCAAAAGTAATCACAAAAAATCAAAAGTAATCAAATGTAATCTAAAATAGTCAAAAGTAATCTTTTAAAGTAGTCGAACTCATTTTTGATTATTTTTGATTATTTTTCAGTAGTCGCAAGTAATCCTGATTATTTTTTGATTACTTGTAATCGTAATCAATTACTAATCGTATAAAACTGAATGTAATCGTATTGTAATCATTACTTCTACTTTAAAAAAAAAGTAATCTAATTACTAATGATTACGATTACTAATCATTACTTAACAGCTCTGTATCTAAGTTAGAAACATCTGTGGTGAAAATGAGTCAAATCGGTTAAGATTTAGATATAGCTCCCATACGCCCTATTTGACTCTTTTCACTGTAGGATACCACATATTTTAACAGATTTTCTTCAAAATTGGCAAAACATCTTATATTTCAACCAGAGCTGTTAAATTTCGATTACGATTAGTAATCAATTACATTACTTTTTAAAAAGAATCGTAATGATTATATAATCCACTATTCAACAATTTCTGATTACTAATTGATTACGATTACAAATAATCAAAAAATAATCAGGATTACTTGCGATTACTGAAAAATAATCAAATAATAATCAAATCAAAACTAACATATATTGAAAAGTCAAAAGTTTTGACAAACAGACTACTATGACTCTCATACCGATTTCGCGAGAATCAAAAGTAATCACAAAAAATCAAAAGTAATCAAAAGTAATCTAAAATAGTCAAAAGTAATCTTTTAAAGTAGTCGAACTCATTTTTGATTACTTTTGATTATTTTTCAGTAATCGCAAGAAATCCTGATTATTTTTTGATTACTTGTAATCGTAATCAATTACTAATCGTAAAAAACTGAATGTAATCGTATTGTAATCATTACTTCTACTTAAAAAAAAAAGTAATCTAATTACTAATGATTACGATTACTAATCATTACTTAACAGCTCTGATTTCAACTAGAAACATATGCGGTGAAAATGAGTTAGATCGGTTCAGATTTATATATAGATCCCATACAAATTTCGCTCCCAATTGGAGTTTTTCCGCTCTAGATACCACATATTTTAACAGATTGTCTTCAAATTTGGCAAAACATTTTATATTTCAACTAGAAACAACGATGGTAAAAATGGCTCAGATCGGTTCAGATTTATATATAGGCCCCACACAAATTTTACCCCTGATTTCACTTTTTCAACCCTATAAACCACATATTTTAACAGATCTCCATCAAATCTTGCAAAATATCTTATATTTCAACTAGAAATACCCATGGTGAAATGGGTCAGATCGGTTCAGATTTACATATAGCTCACACACAAATTTCGCTCCCGGCTTGACTTTTTCCGCCCCAGAAACCACGTATTTTCACCGAATTTCTTCAAGTTTCTACACTTGAACTGGAAGCATATATTGTGAAAGTGGGTCACTTCATTCCATGTTTGGATATAGCCTCGATACAAATATTCTTCTCGATTTGACAAATTGGGTCAGGTCATATTAGCCTATGATTAGGAAACATACAAAAATCCTTCCCGTTTTCACTTTCGGATAGAAAGTGGAGTGTATCATATAGTCGGTTCCGTCCGACTTTAGCCTTTCCATACTTGTCTTTATTTGCAATTTATTTATTTAATGTAAATTATTAATGGTTACTCATAAATCGGAATTTGTGGCACATTTAAAAATTTCGTTGTCTACTTTGTATTCTTCTCTTGCATACCGCCTGTCATTTCGCATACATATCCTCTTATGGCCTAGCATTTGAATCGTCTATCGAATTTCAATTAAAATGTTGCACTAATTAGTAAAGCTTGAGTCATTAATAAAGCACTATTGCGGTCTGCCGGTGTTGGTTGCATATTCAAATCAGTTTAATTTGATTGCAAAACTAACCGGTTGAGAATTTCAAAAACAAAACAAAAATGAACAGAAAAAGGCAATTAAACAACAGCGGATAACTAATGCAACACCTTGATGACATTTTTAGCGTTCACGCAAAGAAATCACCAAAGCGAGGCTGAATTAAAATTAAATGTGGCGCCACCTATCAATAAATTCATTTCGCAAAATAACAAATTGCCATTACGTGCTAAGTTAACACAATTACACTTTGCGGCAGTGGAAGGCAGATTAAAACAGAAGATTACGGACTTTTTTTGTGCTCAAATATGTTAATGCAACAAGTGCCAGGGCAAGTGATGTTGGATTAAGGTGGCCGCATATAAGGATAGTTGATATTATTCAAAAAAGTAGTGAAATTTAAATAAAGATAAGTGATTATTTTAAAATTCGATAACAAATGTATTAAAAATTAAAAATAATCTTAAATTGAAAAATTGTACATAAAATCTGGTCACTCTTTCCATTGCAAATGTGGAATACCGCCACTCCTTGTTTTGCATTCCCAAGTTGAAGGAGGAAATCATATTTTTTTGCATTCTCAATGATATGCATTGTTAATAGATTCGTTGACAGCGGATAAAAGTGGTAATTATTACTAAACTTGTTGAAATGTTGCCATAAATTATTCGAAATATCGTAGAGAGATCACAAAATATTTCAATAAAATAACCTGAATTCTCTGCAATAAAATATTTAATGATTAATATGATATGCCATAATTGGCATAGATTTTTACGCTGTGATTGCTAAACACAAAGGGGGATTTCATTGAGAGAGATATTATTTGAAATATTCAAGTATTCAGATATCCTGAACACTGAACGAAAAGTTAGAGATGTGCCAGCAAATTATATATTCTTCATTGAATGATTTGTTCGTTCATGTTAAGGGTTGTGTTGTACAATCCATAGCTAAAGTGGTTAAGAATACAAATAGGGAATTATATGGGAGCTATATGAGTCATTATATGTCAAGCGGTAGGATTCTTGATCTCGATAGCTTGTTTTTTTAATTGATGTATGCATTCTTCTCATATTCATATTTTTGGAGAAAAATAAAACAAATGTTTTCCACGTGTTATGACCCAATTAATAGTGGAGAAATTACGACATTCTCAAAGGGGTGTTTGCATTCAATCGCCTGTAACTCTTGAAACATTTTTCCAATTTTTATCTTATATACCTTGTTTTGAAGGTAATTTCAATTACTTTTAAGACATTGAAATGATACGTAGTTGTTAGTTTAAAATTTTTACAATTTTATTTCTTTTTTATTTGAATTTCAGAATGATTAAAATTATTGATTTTTTTTTTGAAATTTTAAAGTGGCTTTGTTAGTGGCGACATAAATTTACGATTTTTTAAAAATATTTTTTTTTTTGCAAAATCCACCAAAAATTTCAGCGAAAAGTCATCAAAATGTATTTTTTTCAAAAAAAGAATAGATACAACAATCCAAGCGATCTTGATCAAAAATATCTAAATTTGAAACAACAAAAAATTTTTCATCCGAGACCTAAAAATTTATTTTTGTGTATGATTCATTAGTTCAACATGAAGATTTTTTTGGATTATATAATTTTACTAAAATTCAAATTTTCGAAAAAAAATATTTTTTTCGTAATTTGCCGGACATGAAAAAATCATAAAAAATGTCGGACCAAATATTTTTTAATGGCTGAAACTCTAACGATGTCGTTTTTAGGACTGTATGAATTTGGAAGTGGTGAAATGATGGATTCCATTTTTTAAGATTTTTTTTAAAAATATTTTTTGCAAAATCCCCCAAAAATTTCAGTGAAAAGTCATCAGAATGTTATTATTATTTTTTCTTTAAATATGTATAAAATATTTTTATGAGAAGAATGCATACAATAATTCTCAAAACATCCAAGATACAGAGTTAACAAATAGATAAATCTTAACCTATTTTCTTATCCTTCAATAGGGACAAAAAATAAAAATGTTGTATCCAAGACCTAAAAATTTATATTTGTGTGCATAATGATTCATAAAATCAAAACGAAATTTTTCTGGGTATATTTTTTAAATGTTTTAAATGTTTACTAAAATTTCAATTTTCGAAAAAAAAAGATTTTTTTCGAAATTTGTTGGATATGAAAAAAATAGAAAAAAATCAGTAGCTTCGATTATAAATTCTACTGTTTCTCATTATGAATTTATATTTTCTCATTGTGACAATATATTTTCTGAATATGAATTTATATTTTCTGAGTATGAATTTATATTTTCTCATTATCAATTTGGATTTTCTCATTTTGACTTTATAAAGGGTGGTTAAATTGTAAGGACCGATGTTGAATGGGCTGGCGACATCATCGGGCCGAATTTTTCCAAAATGAGGCAGGTCACGCAGCTGCTGTCAATGGTCTTCGCTATCGTGAGATGATAACGAACTTTTTATGGCCCGAATTGGAAGATATGGATGTGGCCGATATGTGGTTTCAACAGGACGGTTCCACTTGCCACACAGCTAACGAAACAATGGCTCTTTTGCGCCATATGATAATATGATTTGACACCGTTGGACTTCTTTCTTTGGGGTTATTTGAAAGAAAAGTCGATGTACGTCGATAAGCCAGCAACAATTCGAGAGGTAAAGTATGAGATAATTCGGCACACTAACGGCATAGAACCTCAATTATACATCAGCGTCAGTGCGCCTAGGTCGCGGCGGTCATTTGTCCGATATTTAGTTCCATACATAATTGAACCATACCATTATTATCATAATAAAAAGAAATGACAATAATTTCCTGAATAATTTGTATTTTATTCAAAATCAACACCAACCCAACATCGGCCCTGAAAATTTAACCACCCTCATTATGAATTTAAATTTCTCAACTTCAGTTTATATGTTCCTATTATGAATTTACATTTCTCATTATGAATTTACATATTCTGATTATAAATTACATTTTCTCATTATAAACTTGAAAATATGTAGACGCAAAAGAATAAAAAAAATATTTTTACAAAGTAGAAAATATTATTTTTACAATTAGATGGCTGGACAAGTTGAAGAAAATCTATGGCTAACTGTAGAAGTTATAGATCTTCTTGTAGAAGTACATATGACTGGTTTTTTTAAATTCCCTTGCTTCTGCAATAAGTGCCAGAACTTCTACATTGTCCATACATTTTATTCAAATAGTCCTAGTTTCTTTTTTAAGATCCCAACTATTGTAAAATAAAATATTCTATTATCCAATTTGTAAAACAGTTATTCGAGCTATTTAAAAATTTAAAAAATCATAATTTTTTAACCCGTGCTTATAAGCAATATTGCGAGTTTCTTCTATAAAATCTTTAAAATCAAATATTTTTCAAAGTAAATATTTTTTATTTTTGTGTACATATGTAACAAATATTATTCGAAAGAGAAACTTCCAATTTAATAGCTATGATATACGTAGGAAGTCGAAAATAAATGTGAAGTCTAAAATATATCAATTATTATGGTGACATTTATTACTTGGCTGCAGACTACCACGATCATGATTTCGACCAAGTCAAAAGTCTTTTTCTAAATTTGCATTCTATTAAATATAGAAGCAAAATGGTCTTGAGCCAGGACAATATCCCAGTTCAAATCAAATATTGATTACAGACCAAAAAAATGCAAACGAAAAAACTAAAACAAATGAGCGTTGGCACGGCAGAAGTATTGCTGGGTAACTATACCTGCATATACACATACTTACATATGCAACTCAATGAGATGCTTGTAAGATGGCATGTATGCTTTATTACTTGGTGCGATTTTTTAAACGCAAATTCGGCAAGTGAGTTGTGATTCTCGTTCGTTTGTGAGAATCATCTCCTTATAGAGGCCGGGTTTGATGTTGAAAAGTCGCTGCGAAGCCACTTGAAAAGACTTTTGACATGGTCGAAATCATGATCGTGGTAGTCTGCAGCCAAGTAATAAATGTCACCATGCCGTTTGTAAATAAATTTGCATTCTATTAAATACAGAAGCAAAATGGTCTTGAGCCAGGACAATATCCCAGTTCAAATCAAATATTGATTACAGACCAAAAAATGCAAACGAAAAAACTAAAAATTTGTGCGATTTTTTAAATGCAAATTCGGCAAGTGAGTTGTGCTTCTCGTTCGTTTGTGAGAATCATCTCCTTATAGAGGCCGGGTTTGATGTTGAAAAGTCGCGGCGAAGTCACTTGAAAAGACATTTGACATGGTCGAAACCATGATCGTGGTAGTCTGCAGCCAAGTAATAAATGTCACCATGCCATTTGTAAATAAATTTGCATTCTATTAAATATAGATGCAAAATGGTCCTGAGTCAGGACAATATCCCGGTTTAAATCAAATATTGATTAAAAAAACAAAAACAATTAGAATTTTAGTAAAAAAAAATATGCATACAAATTGTTTATGCTGATTTTACGAATCAGTATGGCCCAATGCACACACACAAAATTAATTTCTTAGATCTCGGACATAATTTTTGCATAGTGTAATCATTTATAAATTCTAATCACGTCATTGCAATTACACCCTTTTTGGGTGGAGGGGAGAATAATTTAATTAATTATAATGTTTGCAGTTTGTTTTCCATAAAAATGTAACATGAATGTTAATAATAAAAATGTGGTCAAATAAAACGCCATAAAATGTTAATTTCAACACACACACACAGATGCATGCATAATTATGTCTGTCTAGATTGGCACGACCGGCAGTCCGTCCGTCCATCCATCTGTGCCTTTTAACTATCTATCGTTGTGCGTTGATATATGACGTGTTTTTTATCTTGTTAAAATATTCACTTTATCTGTTTAAGACCACATTCACATTATGCAGCCGAGAGTACACACAGAACTTTGATAACTATTCACACATGATAAATTAATAAACAAGGTCATTAAATATTAGCCATATTATGGCTGGGTACAACTAAGTAACTAAGTAGTTGACAGAGCATAGACAGACAGTGAGTATGTCGGCATGGGTACCGCCATCAGACAAGTCTACATTACATATGGTTATCTATTAGTTGGGGCTCGAACGTGACCGACATAAACTAAAACGCTATAACAAGAACATATGGGTATGTGAGTGGAGACAGACAAGAGGGAGGGAGGTCTGTAAATATGTATCATTACACTAAAGTGGTTTGAATAATCAGAAAAGCTACGCTGAGAAAAGAACCAAATCAGAGGGGTAATTGGAAAATCTGTAGTACATACATTTAATGATGGCAGGTATTTTTTAAACTGACTTATGTGACTAAATTTGAAAGGCAGCGAATATCGCACTGGTATGTTTAACCGGAGAACAAAAAGCGATCTTCAGACTGAAGACAATGCACATGACATCGGGAATGCCTAAAAAATCAGTTTGTATTTTCTGCACCTAAAGGTCGAATATAAAAATTCAAAGATATCAATGCGAAAATCTTTTGTTCTATAGGGTGTCTCAACATTCAGGCCAATTTTTAAATTTTTTTCGATTGAATGATTCACATGGCCTTGTCGACTCATATACAAATTCCCGTGGATCATTTTCAGCGCCGTCTTCCATAATTTAATTCCATTGATTTACTGGTGGATTTCCAGAAGTGGTCTTGTAAGCGTAAGGGCCGAAATAAAAATTTACAATTAATGGTAATTTCGAATCAGAATCATATTAGCCATCCCCAGAATATTCAGTATGGGAATAATTAAAAATGTCCTATATTTTAATTAAACGGTTAAAAAATTTTGATGTGGGAAAAGCATTTTGTTTTATATGTTTTTGTGCCAAAGAGCCTCGGGAGCAAAGTGGAACTAAGTTAAGATTTCTTAGGTGGGTATTTTCCGTCCAAATGAATATCATTATTTTCTCTAGCATACACGATGAAAAAAAGTCATCTTAAAATATAAAGACTATATAAATAAAAATATAATAAAAAATTTAAACAAACCAACAGATTACTATATAAAGGGTGATTTTTTAGATATTATCTTTTTAGCAACACTGATTTAAATAGCTGACGCACGTTTTGTGATGTGTCTCTGTCAAACATCTTCAGTTTGGTCTATAATTTAACTATCTTACAAACGAACAACGCTTACTAATTATTGAATTTTATTATCAAAATGCGTACTCTGTTAGGAAAGTCCATCGCGCGCTTCCATTTTATGGTCAGTTTAATCGATCCACTGAAGCGGCTATTCGGGCTATTGTGACTATATTTCGCACCATATTTACATTGTTGGACATTAAACCACCAACACGCTTACGTAGAGTGCGAACTGAAGAAAATATCGCAGCTGTATCGGCCAGTGTTAATGATGACCATCAATTATCGATTCGTCGCCGTTCGCAGTTATTGGGCCTCTGTTAATCAAAAACGTGGAAATGCCAAAATTGGACTAAGAGGATTGACCATTTCAGGCGTAGTCAAGGTCAACATTTGCATGAAATAATCTTCAAACGTTAAATTATATGGACCGTACTATCGATTCAAATAAAGATTTCATGCATTTTTCTGAATTTTATGTGTTTTTTGTGTGATTTTAAAAAATCACCCTTTAGCTACAATACTTTGGTTGGTACAATTTTTATCCCTTTTTGTCCCACTCACTCCTAATAAGTACAAATTTCGAAAAATCCAATTTTACTTCGGTTTTATATGGTCGGAGGAATTTACATACCAAATTTCACGATTCTAGGTGTAATACTTTATTTGGAACCATTTTTATCCCTTTTTGTCCCGCTGGCCCTTTAAAGTACAAATTTCGAAAAATCCAATTTTACTTCGCTTTTATATGGTCAGAGGAATTTACATATCAAATTTCACGATTCTAGGTGTTATACTATAGTAGGTACCATTTTTATCCCTTTTGTCTCGCACGCCCCTAAAAGTACAAATTTCGAAAATCTAATTTTACTTCGCTTTTATATGGTCAGAGGAATTTACATACCAAATTTCACGATTCGCCCTCTAATAGTACAAATTTCGAAAAATCCCATTTTACTTCGCTTTTATATGGTCAAAGGAATTTATATACCAAATTTCACGATTCTAGGTGTAATACTTTAGTTGGTAACATTTTTATCCAGCTCGCCCCTTAAAAGTACAAATTTCGAAAAATCCAATTTTACTTCGCTTTTATGTGGTCAGAAGAATTTATACACCAAATTTCACGATTCTAGGTGTAATACTTTAGTTGGTACCATTTTTATCCCTTTCTGTCCCGCACGCTCTTTAAAAGTACAATTTTCGAAAAAATCCAATTTTACTTCGGTTTTATATGGTCAGAGGAATTTGCATACCAAATTTCACGATTATAGGTGTAATACTTTAGGTGGTACCACTTTTATCCCTTTTTGTCCCGCTCCCCCCTTATAAGTACAAATTTCGAAAAAATCAATTTATATTGCAATTCTACGTTGTCAGAGAAATGTAAATACCGATTTTCACGATTCTAGCTGCAATTCTTAAATTGGTACCATTTTTATCCCTTTTTGTCTCTTTCCTCCCTTAAAAGTACAAATTTCGAAAAATCCCAATTTGTAGCTCGCCTGCATGGTCATAGCAAGGAACACACCGAATTTCATGTTTCTAGCTACTACCGTTTGGTCAGGACGAAGGTTCGATGTTTATTCCTTTTTGTCCCATTTTACCCACTAAAAGTACGAATTTCGTAAAACCCTTTCTTAGTCGACGTCTGCGTCATATTTGGAAACTACCCTGAAAATTTCATGACCCTGGCTTCAGCGGTTTGGTCTGGGTGATGGTCAATGATAAGTCAGTCAGTCAGTAACGCAACTCTTTTATATAAATATATAGATGTGTATATGCAGGTATAGTTACCCAGCAATACTTCTGTCGTGCCAACGCTCGTTTGTTTTAGTGTTTTCGTATGTATTTTTTTTGGTCTGTAATCAATATTTGATTTGAACTGGGATATTGTCCTGGCTCAAGACAATTTTGCATCTATATTTAATAGAATGCAAATTTATTTACAAATGGCATGGCGGTGAAAAATTTATATACAGGGTTTTCCTACAAGAGGTGTTATATTGGTATTCAAAGAAAAATGCCATTTTTTGAGATAAATGATCGTATGTTTATTTCATAAACAACAACACATCAGCCAAATGGCCACTACGACCACGCTTACAGGACCATATCCTTTTCATTAAAATTTCCATAACCAAAACGCAAAGTAGCTGTCCTATGTCCTCGATAGCCTCACGAATTTTACCTTTGAGGTCTTTAATCGACGCTGGGCTGTTGGTGTAGACCTTATCTTTCTCGTGGCACCAAATGAAGAAGTCGCAAGGTGTTAAATAACAGGATCTCGGTGGGCAATTGTGAACACCTCTTCGAGAGATAACACGGTCCGGAAACTTTTCCCGTAAAAGAGCAATGCTTTCGTTGCTTCCAGATCAATACCATCCAATTACGACCATAAAAAATCATTAATCATCTCTCGATAGCGCAATCCCTTCACCGTATCTATTGATCCAATTTTTTTTTTTTTCAAAAATACTTGTACAATATTTTTATGAGAAGAATACATACACAACCTTTCAAAACAATCGCATCTATCGAGGTTAACAACCGTACCGCTTGATATGGAATGGCTCGTTAATAAATGGATAAATAAATAAATAAAGAAGGATGCAGCATTGTTTAAAAACAAATGTACTATAAAGTGCTTCCCCATTCACCACATTCTGTAGATTTAGCCTCCTGTGATTACTTTCTGTTCACAGATTTGAAAATATGATTTGATAGAAATGATAAATTTACTATCCAAATTTACCAATAATAAAATTAAAGGAACCCTAGGCTAAGTGTATTGAACTAGAGGAATACTATGTTTGGAAATAAAATTAGTAACATACCGAGCCGTATTTTCCATCGCTAATAACAATTAATTAACTTAGATTCTAGTCTAGAAGTATACCCATATATACATAGTCATAAATACTCTTTTTTTCATCCGAGATAACTCACCGGTTAATTTGTCAATGTAACATCTATTTAACCTTCCAACTTTAACTGGTCAAGACTTATTATATCTTACCGCAATAGGAGTGAACGGAAGTAATATCTAGGTTAACTCTGATGCTCTTGACTGAAAAATTCTTTTGGATATTTTCACTTCATTATGTTCTCAAGTTTGTTTCCCCCTTTTCTTTCCATTTAACATTAAAGTGTTTGTGATTTAATTAATGTCGGCTATTATCGCGGCACTTAAATAATCTATTATGCATATATATATATGCATTCTTCGAGACACTCAACACTGGAATTGTTAATCCAATCAATGTGTCATTAATTTCGAATACCTGGTTAAGATTAACGACTCTTTTTATGGTTTGCCAATCAGGCAGTCAGATTTATGCAGAACTAGTTTCGATTAGCGTTTATGGCCGTTTAACAATATCAAATAGTAAAATTACAAATAGCAGAGTGATATACGATAGCCTGATTTTGTTGATTGGCATTAAAGAGATTATATATACTAGGAACAAAATTAAGACATAAATACATATACACATTCAAATTTAAAATGTGACCATTTAAAATTAAATTAAATTAATTAATGGAATAATAATAAAAAAGAAAGCTTTGCATAAGATCAAATTTTACAGTAGGAAGCCGAGTAATTTCTTCAGGATCTTGTAGGCCAAAATCAAATTCATTCAAGAGTCATTTTGAACAAGCAATGAAATATAAACCCAGTATGTGGCAACATTACTATAATTTTAATTTAATAATTAATATTAAACCAATTTTGATATACAAATGAGTTGAATCTAATAGTTGAGACAATTCCCATCTTTATTTTTCGCATTTAATTCAAACCTCATTTTAAAGTCCTCCTTTTCATCCTTTTGTTCAACTAACCAAACAAGTGGTTAGCGAAACGGTTTGTAAAGGATTTTAATAACTCCTTAGAATTTCATTATTCTTAGAAAACGCCCGTAAACACATAATTTTCTATCTCTCTCTCTGCCATCTCAGCATTATCATCTCCGACATCAACTTTATTTAAAAGAACATTAATTAAATTTCATTAGATTTTCGAACACAACAGCCATCGAAGCAAGCAACACGACGCCATCAAACGACAACGAAAAGGAGCATAAATCATTTTTAAAGGAAAATTCACTGGCGTCCTCTCGTCGAGGAAAAGTGCATAAAAGACTGAGGGAAAGAGAACGAATGGGAGGCAAACAACCGCAGAAATTCACTTATAACAGCATCAACATTGAGACAAAGACAATCGTTGTATTCTTCTGCATTATAATGATAACAAACAGGGAAGATGAAGAGCTACTACTACGACGTGGTGGTATATAGGAATAGGAATATACAAACCTCCACCGGCCCAACCACCAACCTTATGTACTTGGGGATATGCATATGGGGAGTTATATATGCACACACATATGTACAATGTATATATGCATCAGACAGATTCAAGTGCGTTGCAGACACAGAGTATATTTGTCTGAGGAAATGCATGCAATTCCACAGATGGCTAACTGCGAGAACTCGCTGCGTCGTGGTGGGGAAATATAGCCAGTCAGGCATACAGCCAGCCAGCCAGGGAAAAAGGTAGTAAATCATAACTCAACGCAGTAAAAACAAAAATGTCTTATAAAATGCATAAAACAAGATATGTAGATACGTAAGTAGTTAGTAGATGTATGAAAAGAGTGCTGTCCAGCAGAGTGATGGGATGTTACAAAATATTATCTTAACTGGGATTAAATATGTTGAAGTGTTATTGGTTCATGCCAAATAAGAAAGCCCCTTTAAAGATTTACAATCGTAGTGTTCAGCAAAAATTAGTTATGGATGGAGGTTTATGTAAATGAGATTCAACATAAAGATAAACACTGCACAAATAAACACAATTCCCTTTTTCGATTGGGTGTTTTAATAAAGGGTGATTTAATATGAGGTTTTAATTTACTCTCCCTTAGCTCATGAAAATAACAACTTTACAAATTTATCACAGTCCAATATAAACCAATCTCATCAAAAATATTTTATTCCCTCTACATAAGATGTAGTGTATATTCGATTTGTCGTACCATTTGCAAAACCTTGGAATATTCATCGGAGATCTTATAATGTAGATATAGGGATTCTATTCTAAAATGCATGCGCCCGTCTGTCTTCTGAAAACCTGCTAGCTTCCGAATGAAATGAGTTAGTGGGTTTAAGCTTCTCATACAGATCGGTTGGGATTGAAAATTGACAAAATCTAGCAACAGTGAAATTTAATGACTGAAATTTTTATACACTCCACGAGAGTATTATATCTTTGTGCATTTGTTTGTAACACCCAAAAGGAAACGAGATAGACTCACCGTTTATTATACAGATCGGCTTACAATCACTTTCTGAGTCGATTTAGCAATGTCCGTCCGTCCGTCCGTCCGTCTGTCCATCTATTCTTGTAATCACGATACAGGTCGCAATTGTAGCAAAAACCAAATGAAACTTTGCACAACGAAGTTTTTCGGTACAACGACGAACGCTATTTAATTTGAAGAAAATCGGTTCAGATTTAGATATAGCCCCCATACGAATTTCACTCCCGATTTGACTCTTTTCACTCTAGATAACACATATTTTAACAGATTTTCTTCAAAATAGCCAAAACATCTTATAGTTCAACTACAAACATCTGTGGTAAAAATGTGTTAGCTCCCATACAAATTTCGCTCCCGATTTGACTTTTTCCGCTCTAGAGACCACTCACTTCACTTGATTTGCTTCAAATTACCTTGAATTACCTTATAATTCTACTAGAAACATCTGTGTCGAAAATTGATTAAATCGGTTCAGATTTAGATATAGCTCCCATACAAATTTCGCTCCCGATTTTACTTTTTCCGCTCTAGAAACCACACATTGTATCAGATTGTCTTCAGAATTGGCAAAACATCTTATATTTCCACTAGAAACAACCATGGTGAATATAGATCAGATCGGTTCAGATTTATATATAGCTCCCATACAAATTTCGCTCCCGATTTGACTTTTTCCGCTCTAGAAACTACATATTGTATCAGATTGTCTTCAGATTTGGCACAACATCTTCTATTTAAACTAGGAACAACTATGGTGAATATAGATCAGATCGGTTCAGATTTATATATAGCTCCCACACAAATTTCACTCCCGATTTCACTTTTAGGAAACATACAAAAATTCTTCCCGTTTTCACTTTTTTACCGAGTTGAATTGTTTTTGGATAGAAAGTGGACTGTATCATATATTCGGCCCCGCCCGACTTTAGCATTTCCTTACTTGTTTGTAAATGTTTACTTTTATATTCACTCTAAACTTGGTACATACACTCCTTTTATAGCGTGATCGCACTCCAAAAAGGGAAAAAAATGGTACGAATCATACATATCACAAGAACTAGAAACATGAAATTTTAATTTGGAAGACAAACAACAAAATTCGAAGGTATAAAATGAGAAAAAACGCAGCCAGAGTCATGAAATATTGTGAATACTGTATACATCTGACTATACAGATGCTTAAAACGGTTTTTATTAAAATTTGTACGCTTATGGTGGAAATGGAATAAAGGGATAAAAATGGTGCCAACCAAATGGCTGTAGCCGGAGTCATTAAATATATTGTGTGGGTAAAAAATTACCCCTAATAATTAATTTATACCAAAATATCATAGTTATACAGAGAGTACAATTTCCAGTCACCTCCCGAAAAAAAATATATAGTTTGGATTGTTTAATGATGATTTAAAAAAAAATACTTCGCTCCTGAAAACAAACATGTTTTCCCCGTGTATGTTTTTTTATGTTGAATTTTTGTCCAATTTTTTTGAGTTAATGGACCGTTGAAATCAGTTTAAATATAAATTTTGATTATTGTTTTAGAGTAACTTAGTGGTCGAATTATGAGACATTTATATTATTTTTTGGGGGTTTTCATAGTGACAACTGAAAACTTTTTCGTATTTGATGGTAGCATTTTATAAAAAATAAATAGCACTTTTCGAGTGATGCCTAAATGATGAACATCGGAAGGAATTTGACGCCCATTTTTTGTAAAAAGAGTTTGCAAATTTTGGCTCTAAAATCCATTTTTTTCATTAAATTATTTCACAAAAATAGATTCAGTAACATCATTTTGCTTACGATACTCATCATTTAGGCATATTGTACAATATCAGGTGACTTACAGAAATTATGGGCCAAGATGAGTTTACCAAAATTTACAAAATGATCAGTGAAAAATAAAGTGGAAAACTTAATTCAACTTTATCGATAACATTCACGCAAGCAAAAACAAATTGTGTTAATTTTAATTAAATTTTTAATACAACTAACGAAGAGGCAGATTTAAAGTTTGAACATTTAGATTTCCAATTAAAGGAAATTGATTCTCAATCGATATCAAGTTATGAATTTGAAGACAACTATTCCTCATCAGAATCTGATAATTATAAATGTCCAGCACGACTAATACGGAATCCACAATCTACAGATCCAGCTGTGGGTCTTGTCAACAAAGTTAATATTAGTAAAGGGTGATTTTTTAAAAGTTATAGGAAAGTTTTTCAAAAAAAAACACATAAAAATCAGAAAAATGTATGAAATCTTTATTTGAATCGACGGTACAGTCCATATAATTTAATGCTTGAAGATTATTTCATGCAAATGTTGACCTTGACTGCGCCCCAAATGGTCCATCCGCTTAGTCAAATTTTGGCATACTCTTTCCAACATTTCGGCCGGTATCTCACGAATAAATGCTGCAATGTTGTCTTCCAATGCGTCAATTGAAGCGGGCTTGTCTCTATAGACATGAGCTTTAACATAGCTCCACAAAAATAGTCTAAAGGCGTTAAAAAAAAGGCACGATCTAGGCGGGCAATTGACCGGTCCCGAACGTGAAATAAAATGTTCACCGAACTCGCCTCTCAATAAGTCCATTGTTGCGCGTGCCACACAGCATGTGGAACCGTCTTGTTGAAACCACATGTCATGCAAGTCAAGCTCTTGCATTTTGGGCAAAAAAAAGTTGGATATCATCTCACGGTAGCGCTCACCATTCACAGTTACGTTACGGTTCGCATCATCTTTGAAGAAGTACGGTCCAATGATGCCACCAGCCCATAAACCGCACCAAAATGTGACTTTTTCTGGATGCATTTGTAGCTCTTGCAATGCTTCTGGCTGATATTCACTCCAAAATCGACATTTCTGCCTATTTACGTACCCATTGAGCCAAAAATGAGCTTCGTCGCTGAACACAATTTTTGGGTAAATGAACTTTCTTAACAGAGCACGCATTTTGATAATAAAATTCAATAATTTGCAAGCGTTGTTCGTTTGTAAGACGATTCATGGTTAAATTATAGACCAAACTGAAGATGTTTGACAGTGAAAAAAAAACACGAAACGTGCGTCAGCTGTTTAAACCAGTGTTGCCAAAAAGATAATAGCTAAAAAATCACCCTTTACAAGAAAAACAGCCAAAATTTCTGAGGATTTGGCGCCATCTGGAGTTTAAATTTCCACAGATTCATAACTAGCCATATATTTATAAGGCAGTTATGAAATCAGTCCGATAAAAATATGATTTAAGAAAAAAACCGTTTAAAGAAAAAAAAATTGAAGGCAAAAAATTAATAGTAAAGAAGACCAGGTGCTAGTTTCAAAAAATGAAAGTAAAGACATCTACCTACCTAGTTTTAGATGATGGAAAATGCATGGAAATGCATCAGCTATTTAAAAAACACATGTTTTCCCTTATAAAATTTAAAGCTATTTTGCCAGTCAGCAATGGACGATGAAATTCGAGGGTCATCCTTGCACTTTTAGCATTTATACTAATACCAAACTATCAGTCAGAGTTATACAAAATTTTTGAGTTTATTTGCGTTCAATGGTACGAATGATAACTTTCAACATTTAAACCAGTCATTAGGAAGATTCGAAAACGCCAAGTAATGGTTTCTTAAACATTGGATACAATACGATTCATTAATCAGCAAATGAGCATTTTGCAAATCTACACGTACTTTTAATTTACAATTTTTATCCTATAATCTATATATATAAAAGAGTTGCGTTACTGACTGACTGACTGACTGACTGACTGACTGACTGACTGACTGACTTATCATTGACCAGCCCCCAGACCAAACGGCTGAAGCCAGGGTCATGAAATTTTCAGGGTAGTTCCCAAATATGACGTAGACGTCGACTAAGAAAGGGTTTTACGAAATTCGTACTTTTAGGGGATAAAATGGCCCAAAAAGGGATAAACATCGAACCTTCGTCCTGACTAAACGGCAGTAGCTATAAACATGAAATTCGGTGAGTTCCTTGCAATGACCATGCAGACGAGCTACAAATAGGGATTTTTCGAAATTCGTACTTTTAAGGGACGACCGGGACAAAAAGGGATAAAAATGGTACCAACTAAAGTATTACAGCTAGAAACGTGAAATTTGGTATGTAAATTCCTCTGACCATATAGAAACGAAGTAAAATTGGATTTTTCGAAATTTGTACTTATAAGGGACGAGCGGGACAAAAAGGGATAAAAATGGTACCAACTAAAGTATTACAACTAGAATCGTGAAATTTGGTATGTAAATTCCTCTGACCATATAGAAACGAAGTAAAATTGGATTTTTAGAAATTTGTACTTTTAAGGGGCGAGCGGGACAAAAAGGGATAAAAATGGTACCAACTAAAGTATTACAGCTAGAAACGTGAAATTTGGTATGTCAATTCCTCTCACCATATAGAAACGAAGTAAAATTGGATTTTTCGAAATTTGTACTTATAAGGGACGAGCGGGACAAAAAGGGATAAAAATGGTACCAACTAAAGTATTACTGCTAGAAACGTGAAATTTGGTATATGGTACGTGAAATTTGGATAAGAATGGTACCAACTAAAGTATTACAGCTAGAAACGTGAAATTTGGTATGTAAATTCCTCTGACCATATAGAAACGAAGTAAAATTGGATTTTTCGAAATTTGTACTTTTAAAGAACGATCGGGACAAAAAGGGATAAAAATGGTACCAACTAAAGTGTTACAGCTAGAAACGTGAAATTTGGTATATGGTACGTGAAATTTGGATAAGAATGGTACCAACTAAAGTATTACAGCTAGAAACGTGAAATTTGGTATGTAAATTCCTCTGACCATATAGAAACGAAGTAAAATTGGATTTTTCGAAATTTGTACTTTTAAAGAACGATCGGGACAAAAAGGGATAAAAATGGTACCAACTAAAGTGTTACAGCTAGAAACGTGAAATTTGGTATGTAAATTCCTCTGACCATATAGAAACGAAGTAAAATTGGATTTTTCGAAATTTGTACTTATAAGGGACGAGCGGGACAGAAAGGGATAAAAATGGTACCAACTAAAGTATTACAGCTAGAAACGTGAAATTTGGTATATGGTACGTGAAATTTGGATAAGAATGGTACCAACTAAAGTATTACAGCTAGAAACGTGAAATTTGGTATGTAAATTCCTCTGACCATATAGAAACGAAGTAAAATTGGATTTTTCGAAATTTGTACTTATAAGGGACGAGCGGGACAAAAAGGGATAAAAATGGTACCAACTAAAGTATTACAGCTAGAAACGTGAAATTTGGTATGTAAATTCCTCTGACCATATAGAAACGAAGTAAAATTGGATTTTTCGAAATTTGTACTTATAAGGGACGAGCGGGGCAAAAAGGGATAAAAATGGTACCAACTAAAGTATTACAGATAGAAACGTGAAATTTGGTATGTAAATTCCTCTGATCATATAGAAACGAAGTAAAATTGGATTTTTCGAAATTTGTACTTATAAGGGACGAGCGGGACAAAAAGGGATAAAAATGGTACCAACTAAAGTATTACAGCTAGAAACGTGAAATTTGGTATGTAAATTCCTCTGACCATATAGAAACGAAGTAAAATTGGATTTTTAGAAATTTGTACTTTTAAGGGGCGAGCGGGACAAAAAGGGATAAAAATGGTACCAACTAAAGTATTACAGCTAGAAACGTGAAATTTGGTATGTCAATTCCTCTCACCATATAGAAACGAAGTAAAATTGGATTTTTCGAAATTTGTACTTATAAGGGACGAGCGGGACAAAAAGGGAAAAAATGGTACCAACTAAAGTATTACTGCTAGAAACGTGAAATTTGGTATATGGTACGTGAAATTTGGATAAGAATGGTACCAACTAAAGTATTACAGCTAGAAACGTGAAATTTGGTATGTAAATTCCTCTGACCATATAGAAACGAAGTAAAATTGGATTTTTCTAAATTTGTACTTTTAAGGGATGAGCGGGACAAAAAGGGATAAAAATGGTACCAACTAAAGTGTTACAGCTAGAAACGTGAAATTTGGTATGTAAATTCCTCTGACCATATAGAAACGAAGTAAAATTGGATTTTTCGAAATTTGTACTTATAAGGGACGAGCGGGACAAAAAGGGATAAAAATGGTACCAACTAAAGTATTACAGCTAGAAACGTGAAATTTGGTATGTAAATTCTTCTGACCATATGGAAACGAAGTAAAATTGGATTTTTCGAAATTTGTACTTTTAAGGGACGAGCGGGACAAAAAGGGATAAAAATGGTACAAACTAAAGTATTACAGCTAGAAACGTGAAATTTGGTATGTAAATTCCACTGACCATATAGAAACGAAGTAAACTTGGATTTTTCGAAATTTGTACTTCTAAGGGGTGCGCGGGACGAAAAGGGATAAAAATGCTGTACAATCCTGTGTTACCAAATAAAGTACATATTTTTAGGGGAGCAAAAACACATGTTACCTATATTGATTTTTCAAAATGTGTACTTTTTGGGAAAGAGGTGCAAAAAGTTATAAACTGGCTGGCTGAATCTAGAAACATGAGATCGAGGATATAAATGGTTGTAATTTTTTGTTCAAAACTTAGTAGAAAACTATACATACGAAGTAGTTCAGCTAAAATAGTGCATATCGACCAGCACATTCATTTGACTGTGTGTGAGTGTTAGCTAATAGGAGCTTACCAAATTACTATTTTAGATTTATCTATATCCACCAAAAACGTCGACTAAGAAAGGGTTTTACGAAATTCGTACTTTTAGGGGATAAAATGGCCCAAAAAGGGATAAACATCGAACCTTCGTCCTGACTAAACGGCAGTAGCTATAAACATGAAATTCGGTGAGTTCCTTGCAATGACCATGCAGACGAGCTACAAATAGGGATTTTTCGAAATTCGTACTTTTAAGGGACGACCGGGACAAAAAGGGATAAAAATGGTACCAACTAAAGTATTACAGCTAGAAACGTGAAATTTGGTATGTAAATTCCTCTGACCATATAGAAACGAAGTAAAATTGGATTTTTCGAAATTTGTACTTATAAGGGACGAGCGGGACAAAAAGGGATAAAAATGGTACCAACTAAAGTATTACAACTAGAATCGTGAAATTTGGTATGTAAATTCCTCTGACCATATAGAAACGAAGTAAAATTGGATTTTTAGAAATTTGTACTTTTAAGGGGCGAGCGGGACAAAAAGGGATAAAAATGGTACCAACTAAAGTATTACAGCTAGAAACGTGAAATTTGGTATGTCAATTCCTCTCACCATATAGAAACGAAGTAAAATTGGATTTTTCGAAATTTGTACTTATAAGGGACGAGCGGGACAAAAAGGGATAAAAATGGTACCAACTAAAGTATTACTGCTAGAAACGTGAAATTTGGTATATGGTACGTGAAATTTGGATAAGAATGGTACCAACTAAAGTATTACAGCTAGAAACGTGAAATTTGGTATGTAAATTCCTCTGACCATATAGAAACGAAGTAAAATTGGATTTTTCGAAATTTGTACTTTTAAAGAACGATCGGGACAAAAAGGGATAAAAATGGTACCAACTAAAGTGTTACAGCTAGAAACGTGAAATTTGGTATATGGTACGTGAAATTTGGATAAGAATGGTACCAACTAAAGTATTACAGCTAGAAACGTGAAATTTGGTATGTAAATTCCTCTGACCATATAGAAACGAAGTAAAATTGGATTTTTCGAAATTTGTACTTTTAAAGAACGATCGGGACAAAAAGGGATAAAAATGGTACCAACTAAAGTGTTACAGCTAGAAACGTGAAATTTGGTATGTAAATTCCTCTGACCATATAGAAACGAAGTAAAATTGGATTTTTCGAAATTTGTACTTATAAGGGACGAGCGGGACAGAAAGGGATAAAAATGGTACCAACTAAAGTATTACAGCTAGAAACGTGAAATTTGGTATATGGTACGTGAAATTTGGATAAGAATGGTACCAACTAAAGTATTACAGCTAGAAACGTGAAATTTGGTATGTAAATTCCTCTGACCATATAGAAACGAAGTAAAATTGGATTTTTCGAAATTTGTACTTATAAGGGACGAGCGGGACAAAAAGGGATAAAAATGGTACCAACTAAAGTATTACAGCTAGAAACGTGAAATTTGGTATGTAAATTCCTCTGACCATATAGAAACGAAGTAAAATTGGATTTTTCGAAATTTGTACTTATAAGGGACGAGCGGGGCAAAAAGGGATAAAAATGGTACCAACTAAAGTATTACAGATAGAAACGTGAAATTTGGTATGTAAATTCCTCTGATCATATAGAAACGAAGTAAAATTGGATTTTTCGAAATTTGTACTTATAAGGGACGAGCGGGACAAAAAGGGATAAAAATGGTACCAACTAAAGTATTACAGCTAGAAACGTGAAATTTGGTATGTAAATTCCTCTGACCATATAGAAACGAAGTAAAATTGGATTTTTAGAAATTTGTACTTTTAAGGGGCGAGCGGGACAAAAAGGGATAAAAATGGTACCAACTAAAGTATTACAGCTAGAAACGTGAAATTTGGTATGTCAATTCCTCTCACCATATAGAAACGAAGTAAAATTGGATTTTTCGAAATTTGTACTTATAAGGGACGAGCGGGACAAAAAGGGAAAAAATGGTACCAACTAAAGTATTACTGCTAGAAACGTGAAATTTGGTATATGGTACGTGAAATTTGGATAAGAATGGTACCAACTAAAGTATTACAGCTAGAAACGTGAAATTTGGTATGTAAATTCCTCTGACCATATAGAAACGAAGTAAAATTGGATTTTTCTAAATTTGTACTTTTAAGGGATGAGCGGGACAAAAAGGGATAAAAATGGTACCAACTAAAGTGTTACAGCTAGAAACGTGAAATTTGGTATGTAAATTCCTCTGACCATATAGAAACGAAGTAAAATTGGATTTTTCGAAATTTGTACTTATAAGGGACGAGCGGGACAAAAAGGGATAAAAATGGTACCAACTAAAGTATTACAGCTAGAAACGTGAAATTTGGTATGTAAATTCTTCTGACCATATGGAAACGAAGTAAAATTGGATTTTTCGAAATTTGTACTTTTAAGGGACGAGCGGGACAAAAAGGGATAAAAATGGTACAAACTAAAGTATTACAGCTAGAAACGTGAAATTTGGTATGTAAATTCCACTGACCATATAGAAACGAAGTAAACTTGGATTTTTCGAAATTTGTACTTCTAAGGGGTGCGCGGGACGAAAAGGGATAAAAATGCTGTACAATCCTGTGTTACCAAATAAAGTACATATTTTTAGGGGAGCAAAAACACATGTTACCTATATTGATTTTTCAAAATGTGTACTTTTTGGGAAAGAGGTGCAAAAAGTTATAAACTGGCTGGCTGAATCTAGAAACATGAGATCGAGGATATAAATGGTTGTAATTTTTTGTTCAAAACTTAGTAGAAAACTATACATACGAAGTAGTTCAGCTAAAATAGTGCATATCGACCAGCACATTCATTTGACTGTGTGTGAGTGTTAGCTAATAGGAGCTTACCAAATTACTATTTTAGATTTATCTATATCCACCAAAAGAAAATTAAATAAATACTATCCAAAAACAAAGACGGATAAAATTAACAAATAACTGGCTCTTTCGCGTGCGAAGCAGCGGGTACTGCTAGTAATAAATAAAGGAAAATATAATATTCTTTTTTTTTCTTATTTATACAGCCATTGTACTTTACATGAAATTAAATAACTTGTCATGATATGAAATAAAATAACGTATTATTTTATTTCATGTTTACAGCAAATTATGCATAAATCTATTGTGGCGAATGTTTCCCCCGTTGCACATTCTTATGATGAATAGGAATAGTTATAGGAAACCTTGTAATCCTTACATTTTAAGTATAGGATAGTGTTCAGCAATATTACTTAAAACACTTTTGTGGAACATTTTAAGCCTCTTGCTCCTCAATACAGTGGCATTTTTGGTCCCTTCTGTGCAAAAGGGTAAAAACACCACTAAAACATGAGCTTAACTAATCAAAATGTGAATACACCAACCAAACTCGAATAAAATGACAGAAGTAAGTCAAAATTTAAAATTTTTAGGGTTAATTCCATATTTTTTCCGAATTGGCTGTCCCACAAAACTGAATTTTAGGGGGGATGTTTTGAATGGGAAAAACTATTCTACGTCAAATTTCACTGAAATTTACATTCTGCTTTTTATGAATTCTGTAATAATTTTTGAGAAGTGCACTTTATTAACTAAACTAGTTGCAATTAGGGTTGTGTGGTTTGCGTAATATTCTACATCGAACATTTTTGTGTCTTTGAAATGACGAGCGACAATTATACATTTTTTCATTGGAGCTGAACAAGACATCCACGTGCAACTAGAGATCGTATGTAGAAGAGTTGTGTACTCAGTTTTCCATTTGGTGATATTTTTCCTTTTAACAGGACTTTTAATTTCCCAAGATACATATGTTTTAATAATTTATTATTTGGATATGGGTATGAAATGGAAGTGAAGAATATATGTTAGAAATATAAATATAATATTCACGGTTCTCCTTAAAAAGGTAAAATTTATTTATTTTTATTATTAAGGGATTATACGGATAGAAACATTAAATGTTAAGTATTTTTAATAGATTTGATACCCATATTGCCCTTTGCATGACTCGGAGAAATTAATAGTCCCGTAAACAGGAGAAAAAAATCTCCAAATGGAACAATGAGTAGACAGTTCTCATATATACTATGTCTAGTTTCACGTTTGTATGGTCTTTTTCAGCTCCAAAAAATACTGCAGCACGGTTTTATGGGGATACATTTACTCGTTTAATTGAGAGCATCCACAACTATTGCTTTTTAAATACTGATGGGAAATAGTTCACACGGATACAACTTTTAAATATGGAAATAAGTATCATTATACCTTTTTTAGTAATATGTTTGGCACATCATCAAAGCCTGGAAATTTGGAGGAATTGAGTTGTGCTATTAAACTGGTTAGGTCACTTTCAGTTACGAAGTCTGTGTTGTTGATATTTGGATATACAAGTTTAAGTTTCTAACACGGATGTTAATGGATGACCATTGGATGTATTGTGAGATAACGTGGTCGAGAAAATATATTGTCTAAACTTGCACTTTTTCTTGCATCCTTTTACTTAGTCCCCAGAATCGGTTATCTCCTGGTTTCATATCTTTCTAATAGATTATACCATTTTTGATTCCTTTCAACATGTAAAAATATTTTTTCTCAGTGTGAAGAACTAAAAATAATACTTGAACCGGCTTGCACGCTCATTACAGTTGTTTTTACTTTTTTTCCCATTCCCAAACCACAATAAACGAATTTTTAATTCATATCATTTCTGTAACCGCAAACAGAATCACCCATTCTTTACAAGTTTGTAACAAGTACCATTATTATTATATTCTGTTGTAAGAACATGTAAAAAAAACTAAATGTTTTTCAAGCATGTTGCCAAAAAACCGGCGAAATAATCTATATATATAAAAGAGTTGCGTTACTGACTGACTGACTGACTGACTGACTGACTTATCATTGACCAGCCCCCAGACCAAACGGCTGAAGCCAGGGTCATGAAATTTTCAGGGTAGTTCCCAAATATGACGTAGACGTCGACTAAGAAAGGGTTTTACGAAATTCGTACTTTTAGGGGATAAAATGGCCCAAAAAGGGATAAACATCGAACCTTCGTCCTGACTAAACGGCAGTAGCTATAAACATGAAATTCGGTGAGTTCCTTGCAATGACCATGCAGACGAGCTACCAATGGGGATTTTTCGAAATTTGTACTTTTAAGGGACGAGCGGGACAAAAAGGGATAAAAATGGTACCAACTAAAGTATTACAGCTAGAAACGTGAAATTTGGTATGTAAATTCCTCTGACCATATAGTAACGAAGTAAAATTTAATTTTTCGAAATTTGTACTTTTAAGGACGAGCGGGACAAAAAGGGATAAAAATGGTACCAACCAAGATATTACAGCTAGAAACGTGAAATTTGGTATGTAAATTCCTCTGACCATATAGAAAGGAAATAAAATTGGATTTTTCGAAATTTGTACTTTTAAGGGACGAGCGGGACAAAAAGGGATAAAAATGGTACCAACTAAAGTATTACAGCTAGAAACGTGAAATTTGGTATGTAAATTCCTCTGACCATATAGTAACGAAGTAAAATTGAATTTTTCGAAATTTGTACTTTTAAGGACGAGCGGGACAAAAAGGGATAAAAATGGTACCAACTAAGATATTACAGCTAGAAACGTGAAATTTGGTATGTAAATTCCTCTGACCATATAGAAACGAAATAAAATTGTATTTTTCGAAATTTGTACTTTTAAGGGGCGAGCGGGACAAAAAGGGATAAAAATGGTACCATCTAAAGTATTACAGCTAGAATCGTGAAATTTGGTATGTAAGTTCCTCTGACCATATAGAATAGAAGTAAAATTTGATTTTTTCGAAATTTGAACTTTTAAGGGACGAGCGGGACAAAAAGGGATAAAAATGGTACCAACTAAAGTATTACAGCTAGAAACGTGAAATTTGGTATGTAAATTCCTCTGAACATATAGAAACGAAGTAAAATTGGATTTTTCGAAATTTTTACTTTTAAAGGGACAAAAAGGGATAAAAATGGTACCAACTAAAGTATTACAGCTAGAAACGTGAAATTTGGTATGTAAATTCCTCTGACCATATAGAAACGAAGTAAAATTGGATTTTTCGAAATTTGTACTTTTAAAGGGTCAAAAAGGGATAAAAATTGTACCAACTAAAGTATTACAGCTAGAAACGTGAAATTTGGTATGTAAATTCCTCTGACTATATAGAAATGAAGTAAAATTGGATTTTTCGAAATTTGTACTTTTAAGGGACGAGCGGGATAAAAAGGGATAAAATAGTACCAACTAAAGTATTACAGCTAGAAACGTGAAATTTGGTATGTAAATTCCTCTGACCATATAGAAACGAAGTAAAATTGGATTTTTCGAAATTTGTACTTTTAAGGACGAGCGGGACAAAAAGGGATAAAAATGGTACCAACTAAGATATTACAGCTAGAAACGTGAAATTTGGTATGTAAATTCCTCTGACCATATAGAAAGGAAATAAAATTGGATTTTTCGAAATTTGTACTTTTAAGGGACGAGCGGGACAAAAAGGTATAAAAATGGTACCAACTAAAGTATTACAGCTAGAAACGTGAAATTTGGTATGTAAATTCCTCTGACCATATAGTAACGAAGTAAAATTGAATTTTTCGAAATTTGTACTTTTAAGGACGAGCGGGACAAAAAGGGATAAAAATGGTACCAACTAAGATATTACAGCTAGAAACGTGAAATTTGGTATGTAAATTCCTCTGACCATATAGAAACGAAATAAAATTGTATTTTTCGAAATTTGTACTTTTAAGGGGCGAGCGGGACAAAAAGGGATAAAACTTTTACCAATTTTAGTATTACAGCTAGAATCGTGAAATTTAGAGTGTAAATTCCACTGATCATATAGCAGCGCAGTAGTTTGATTTTTCGTAATTTGTACTTCTAAGGGGACGAAAAGGGATAAAAATGCTGTACAATCCTGTGTTACCAAATAAAGTACATATTTTTAGGGAGCAAAAACACATGTTACCTATAGTGATTTTTCAAAATGTGTACTTTTTGGGAAAGAGGTGCAAAAAGTTATAAACTGGCTGGCTGAATCTAGAAACATGAGATCGAGGATATAAATGGTTGTAATTTTTTGTTCAAAACTTAGTAGAAAACTATACATACGAAGGGAGTTTAGCTTAAATAGTGCACATCGACAAGAACATTCCTTTGACTGCATGTAAGTGCTATCTAATAGGAGGTTTCCAAATTACTATTTTAGATTTATCTATATCCACCAAAAGAAAATTAAATAAATACTATCCAAAAACAAAGACTGATAAAATTAAGAAATAATTGGCTTTTTCGCGTGCGAAGCAGCGGGTACTGCTAGTTTTTTAATATATGCGAATGATGATACTAGGGGGGAATTTTTTGCTTTCAGTTTTGAGTTGTAAGCATTTATATCCCGCAAAAGTGTAAAGCGCTGAATAGTAAATTGAAAATGTGAAACATAATAATATACAAAGTGTATATGTAATGTAAAATGGGTTCTTGTAGAAATAATCTTAAATAAAAACATTATGCGATTAACAGGCCCGTAGAATATCTATAATGGGGTGCATTGGACAGTGAAATTCGGAGTATATATTCCTCTGAATGCATAGGCACGAAAAATAAAAGTTTTTTTTTAATTCGTACTTTCAAGGAATATAATGGGTACAGAGGGATAAAAATAGTACCAACTAAGGCACGTTAAATAAAGAGATTTTAGAAAGTCGTACTCTTAAGGGTGTAAAATTGGAAAAAGGGGATAAAAATGGTACCACCAAATGGCCGCTGCCAGAATCATGGAATTTGGTGTATACATTCCTCTGACTGCATAGACACGCAATATAAAAAGATTTTTCCAAATTCGTACTTTTACGGCAAAAATTGGTTAAATCATGAAGTTAGGTTATTTTGCAGATAATGGATTTTCAAAATTTTTGCTTTTGTAATTAAAATAAAATTTACTAATATTTATGGTATTTAAGCTTTTTGAAAATATAAATATATTATTATTATATTATATTATTATTATATATTATTATATTATTATATATTATTATATATTATTATTATTATTATTTCTATATGTAAGCTTTTTGGTAGCCTTGTCTTACAAGCATTGTTTGAAATAATAAAAATATTATATTTAATTATAAAATTATTCTTTCAATATTTGTATTTGTTTTGGTTTGGCAATATTAAAAAAATATATTTTCCTGTAATATTACTGCATTTCTACGAAAATCGACAGCCTCTGTGGAATACATACCATGGTGGCCCGGCGAACTTAGCGCCGTTGTTACTTGTTTTTATTTTATTTCACTTATACTTTAAGTGATTCATATAATTTGAATAACATATAAAATTAAATTATATATTCAATATAGAGTTTCTAGACGAACAACCTGCAAATATTTATACATTTTTTATATTTTTTTAATAAAATATTTTTTGCTTTCTTTCATTTTTGGTACGGCAATTTTACTTTAAAAGAAAATATTTTCTTCTTTAATTTTTTCAATTTTGAGAAGAATGAAAGTGGCATAAGTCAATGAATGCAAATATCATCCAAAGAAGCCGCCCATCCCATTCGACCACTTGTAGATTTTCTCTTCTCCCAGTGACCAACTTAAATGAAAAACCAACAAACATTTCCCACACAAGTTCAAACAAGTTCAAAACAATTCACCCCTCCGTGAGCGCATTTAAAAATAATTTCCACCGAAAACTTCATAAATCAATTTCAAATCTAAATATTATGACATTTAACCTTTTATGGCCATAAATTTATAAGAAAATGTGTCCATTATTCATGAAGTGAATTCAGGAGCCGCAGCAAACCAGCCAACCCAGCGGCAAATAAACCGCAGAAAACCACGAACAAATTGTTTGTCGACATTGGCGGCGACGGCGGCAATGGCCAAATATTCAAGTGGGAGAGCAAATTAATTTGCTCAAAACCGAAGCAAACAATGTCAAAAAGATCATTATGAAGAATTTTTATGGCGGCGACTGCCACGAGCACCACCAAAAATGCTGGACAAACACAGAATGCCCTGCTGGTATTTGAAGAAACATTTTGTTGGCGAGCGCAGAACAAAAAAAACAATCCCCTCTTAACACAAGCGAAAAACAAACTTCAAAAAGAATTGCTATGATATACTTTTAGCCGACACACAAACTGCAATGCAATGCAATAAAAAATCAAACTTTATGCGTTTTTAACCAAGTTAAACAACTTGTTGTTGCTATAGTTGTTTATAGTTGCTGCTGCTGTCTATCTCCTTGTTGTAATGCGAACAACATGCAACACTCTCGCAGAACTAACTAATATGCAGCCCGGTGCCAGTCCTTTTCGGAACGTGTAACAACTGACATTTCTAAATTGCTTAAGTATGAACGTACGGTGGCTGAAGTCTGAAGCGGCTGTTGCCAACTCCCTGCTATGGCGTCGTCGTCGTCGTCATTGCAAGAGATTGTTTGTTGTTAGTGCAACAATTCAATAAAAAAGTTTGAAATTTTTAAAACGCGGAAAGTGCTTACAACATATGTACTTGTACTCACTCGTATTCATCGTATTCGTGCTGCTTGCAACAAAGGCAACGGCAACACGGCAGCAACAATAGAAACACACCATCAGCTACAACAACATTGCAAAGCAGACAAGTTCCTGTAACTGAAACTAGAGTGAGTACGACAACTTGTAATTGTTCTACAGGCGCAGAGCATAGTGTGTCGGAAACCGCACTCAAAGGCACATTTCGGCACAATTTGATTTTCATAGAAAATCAAGTAGAAATTAGCTTTCATAGAAAATCAAGTCGAAATTAGATTTTCAATAATTTAATTAACATAGAAACTTTCGTCGCAATTTTATTATCATAGAAAATTTCGTAGAAATGTTATTAACATAGAAAATCTTGTCGAAATTTTATTAACATAGAAAATCTTGTCGATATTTTTCAAAATTTTATTAAGAGAAAATTTCGTCGAAAATTTATTAACATAGAAAATTTCGTCGAAAATTTATTAAAAATTAATTAATTAATTTATTAAAATTTCGTCGAAATTTGATTTTTATATGAAATCAAGTCGAATTTTAATTTTCAATAATTTAATTAACATAGAAAATTGCGTCGCAATTTAATTATCGTAGAAAATTTTATTAACAGAAAATTTCGTTGAAAATTTATTAACAGAAAATTTCATCTAAAATTTATTACCATATAAAATTTCGTAAAAAATTTATTAACATAGAATATTTCGTAAAAAATTATAACTATAGAAAATTTCGTCGAAAATTTATTAAAAGTTAATTAATTAATTTATTAAAATTTCGTATTTAATTTTCATATGAAATCAAGTATCAAGTTGATTTTCATATGAAATCAAGTCGAATTTTAATTTTCAATAATTTAATTAACATAGAAAACTTCGTTTTATTAACATAGAAAATTTTATCGAAATTTTATTAACAGAAAATTTTGTCGAAATTTTATTAACATAGAAAATTTTGTCGAAATTTTATTAACATAGAAAATTTCGTCGAAATTTTATTAACATAGAAAACTTAGTCGAAATTGTATTAACATAGAAAATTTTGTCGAAATTTTTTTAACAGAAAATTTTGTCGAAATTTTATTAACAGAAAATTTTGTCGAAATTTTATTAACATTGAAAATTTTGTCGAAATTTTATTAACAGTTATTAGTCGAAAATTTTATTAACAGAAAATTTCGTCGAAATTTTATTAACATAGAACATTTGGCCGAAATTTTATTAACATAGAAAATTTTAAAAATTAAAATTTTGGGGAAATTACGTAGAAAATTTTATTAACATAGAAAATTTTGTCGAAATTTTAATTACATAGAAAATTTTATTAACATAGAAAATTTTGTCGAAATTTTATTAACAGAAAATTTTGTCGAAATTTTATTAACAGAAAATATTGTCGAAATTTTATCAACAGAAAATTTTGTCGAAATTTTATTTACAGAAAATTTTGTCGAAATTTTATTTACAGAAAATTTTGTCGAAATTTTATTTACAGAAAATGTTGTCGAAATTTTATTAACAGTTATTTGTCGAAAATTTTTTTAACAGAAAATTTCGTCGAAATTTTATTAACATAGAACATTTTGTCGAAATTTTATGAACATAGAAAATTTGGCCGAAATTTTATTAACATAGAAAATTTCGTCGAAATTTTAAAAATTAAAAAATTAAAATTTTGGGGAAATTTTATTAACAGAAAATTTTGACGAAATTTTATTAACATAGAAAATGTTGTCGAAATTTTATTAACATAAAAAATCTCGTCGAAATTTTACTAACATAGAAAATTTCATTGAAGTTGCATTAACATAGAAAATTTCGTCGACATTTTATTAACACAGGAAATTTCGCCGAAGTTTTGGTTACACAGGAATTTTCGTCGAAATTTTATTAACAGAAAATTTTTTCGAAATTTTTTTTAATTCTATAGAAAATTTCGTCGAAAATTTTTTAATTTCTATAGAAAATTTTGTCGAATTTTTTTTAATTTCTATAGAAAATTTCGTCGAAATTTTTTTTAATTTCTATAGAAAATTTCGCGAAATTTTTTTATTTCTATAGAAAATTTCGTCGAAATTTTTTTATTTCTATAGAAAATTTAGTCAAAATTTAATATTTTTTTATTTATATAGAAAATTTAGTCGAATTTTTTTATTTCTCTAGAAAATTTCGTGGAAATATTTTTATTTCTATAGAAAATTTCGTTTGATTTCTATAGAATTCTTTTTTATTGACCCCTTACACACTGTGCCTAAATTCTCGGTTGTGCTGTTTATTTTTTTCATCTTCTTCAAAGCCATAAAGTAAAAAAGTTCTCTGGATGAACTTGCAACACAAAATGTATTTACGGACCTTCGCCTCGCTCGTATGTTGTTCGGTGGCAAGCAGGCAGGCAGTCAACCAGCCATTCAGCAACTAATGTGTAGAATTTGTAGCTTAAACTTTTGCCAGCGAACAACAGTAGTTTTTGCAGATATTTGAAGCTACTTGTTGTACAACAATTGAAGTGCGGCGGTAACAACTTGCTAGTTCACCCGTACGCTGGTATCAGACAGCCAGCCTGCAAGCCAGGGTGCAGAGTGTTTTGTCTACATATGCTTTGGCAAATTATTCAAATTTTTCGGTGTTGAAACAGAAAACAGAAGCAAGCAACAGTCAACATTTTTAACATAACTACTAGCGCAGATGCATAACGTTCGTTGGCTGAAAAGCAAACGAATGTAACTAACTAACTTGCTTGAAAAACTCATTTAGGGAGACATTTGATGAATGCGCCATTTATTGAAATGGATCAGTCAATAGGCCACCGAGATTGTGCAATTTAACGCCTTTAGATTATTTTCTCAGGGGCTATCTGCCCTTTGGTCGCTTTGGGAGATTGTGCGACCTTTGCCAAAATCTGGCACGGCTTATTGTTTTATTTCAATTTAAAGATCTTCACGTCTTAAAAACATTCTTAGTTTATCATGTAGACGACAAAGTGGAGCGCGATAAGGCCGGTTGTGTTTTATGTACCAATACGGGATGTGAGGTAACCTATTGAACTTTAAGTGAAAGCAAATTGTTCATAGTCATGAGATTCCTGCTATCAAAACTCTACATTCAGTTCTCGAAATAATCTCAAAGCGCACAGTTCCGAAACAAATGTGGAAATGTTAAAAACATTTTTAGTAGCAACGCTAATATTACGGAGCATTGGTGAAGGATCACCAATATCAGCCGATGATGCGACGAAGGACCAACAAAGCACACCCTCCTTACGTGACTCCCTATCGGGCAGACTACTCAAATATATGAACGAATCGGTCGATCCTTGCGAAAGTTTCTACGAGTTTGCCTGTGGCAACTGGAAAACACACCATCCAGCTACCGAAAGCAATCAATACTCACGCATAACAGTTCAACCGTTTTTCATGTTTAACGTGAAGCTTGCTCGACTCTTGGCCACGCCACCAACTGAAACGGATACAGAGGCTGAACTGAAAGTGAAAAACTTTTACGAATCATGCCGGAGCTTCACGTCACTATCCTCAACAGATTATAAGGAGAAATTGCTAGAAATCATGGCAGAATTCGGACAAATGCCCGCATTGATGGCTGACGAAAGGCAGGAGCAGGACTTCGACTGGCTTAAGACGGTGGCAGAGATATCCCACAAATATGGCATCAACATTATTCTGGGTCATTCTATACAGAGTGATCTTGGCGATCATACAGCCAATTTCATTATGCTAACATGTGAAAACAAAAAGGAGGACATACAATCCGTAGCGGCTAATTTAGTGGCGTTTTTGGGCATGGACCAGGAAATTGCCGATGAAGTGGCCAGCCAAATTGCCCAGTTTGCCAGTAATCTGGCGGCAGCCTGTAGTGACCCTCCTGTAGAGGTTATGCACACGGATGACATGTACACGAAATATTTACCCGACTTGGATGTTCAGCGGCTATTTAACATTTCTTTGGGTTATTTGCCCACGGGTGTAATTTATGAACATTGTGATGTGCGGAAACTAATAGATGCAGTGAATCAGACTCCCAAACGAGTCGTGGCCAATTATATATTTTACCAATTGCTGGAGCCGTTCATGTTGAGCTATCCCGCAGATACAATATACCTGGCCGCCAAATGCATCTCAGAAACATTGACAAACTTTCCACATATTGTGAGTTTCATGTTTTACCGGTCCCATGATTTGACGGAAAAGGAGAATTATGTAAAGCATTTGTGGCAGGATTTGAAATCAACCTTGCAAATGATGTTGGAGTCAAGCCAACTGCGCTGGCTCGATGACGTCACCCGCGAATTTGCGTTGGAAAAATTACATTCAATGAAAATGGTAATGCCACTGTACAAAGAGAACAACTTCGATGAGGAATACGGCCCGCTTTCTACGAAAAAACACGACTACCTCGAAATCGTATAATCCCTGAAGGCCCTGAATGCCGCCAAGACCAGAGCATCGCTGTCTATGACACCAAATAATATTGACAACAGTTTAGATTTGACTACTCCGGCTTACGTTTCCGTGGCGAATAGCATGGTAATACCAGTGTTGACGTTAGCCACTGATTTCTCTTTTTCGCCTCTATATCCAAAAGCTATAAATTTTGCCGATCTAGGTGTTACATTGGGCCATGAAGCGATGCATGGCTTTAGTGCGACGGGTCAGCAGTTCAACAAATTGGGCAATTACGTAGGCAACTGGGGCGTTGACGTTGACAGGGAATATAATGAACGTCGTCAATGTTTGTACGATCAGTTCCACAACTACACGGTCGATGGTAAGCCCCTGCCACAGGATGAATCACAATCGGAAAACTTATCGGATATTGTTGGCATTTTGATGGCCTACGAAACCTATCGCCGATGGTATGAAGACAGTGCTCGAACCGAGGAAGAGCTATTGGCGGAAACACTTCCCAAACTAAACTATACCAGCAAGCAATTGTTCTTCATCGCTTATGCCCAAATGTGGTGTGTCGATGCTTATGAAGGAACAGAATTTAAATGGGCATCTGCTCACGAACATTCCCCGGATAAGTTTCGCGCATTTGTTCCCTTAACAAACATTAAGCAATTTTCGAATGTGTTCGAATGTCCCAAAGGTTCGGCCATGAATCACCTGAAGCAGTGTTCAATAAACTAATCACAAAGGTAGAATTTTAGATGATCTATATAATCGTCATTTGTTTGTGAACAATTGTTGTTTTCATTTTGTCAATAAATCAATTCATTTTGAAAAAAGTATTTTTGTATTGTCCTGACGTGTTTTTATTTATAATATTAATATTTTTGTATTTTAATATTTTTGTATTTTAATATTTTTATATTTTTATATTTTTATATTTTTATATTTTTATATTTTTATATTTTTATATTTTTATATTTTTATATTTTTATATTTTTATATTTTTATATTTTTATATTTTTATATTTTTATATTTTTATATTTTTATATTTTTATATTTTTATATTTTTATATTTTTATATTTTTATATTTTTATATTTTTATATTTTTATATTTTTATATTTTTATATTTTTATATTTTTATATTTTTATATTTTTACATTTTTATATTTTTATATTTTTATATTTTTATATTTTTATATTTTTATATTTTTATATTTTTATATTTTTATATTTTTATATTTTTATATTTTTATATTTTTATATTTTTATATTTTTATATTTTTATATTTTTATATTTTTATATTTTTATATTTTTATATTTTTATATTTTTATATTTTTATATTTTTATATTTTTATATTTTTATATTTTTATATTTTTATATTTTTATATTTTTATATTTTAATATTTTTATATTTTTATATTTTTATATTTTTATATTTTTATATTTTTATATTTTTATATTTTTATATTTTTATATTTTTATATTTTTATATTTTTATATTTTTATATTTTTATATTTTTATATTTTTATATTTTTATATTTTTATATTTTTATATTTTTATATTTTTATATTTTTATATTTTTATATTTTTATATTTTTATATTTTTATATTTTTATATTTTTATATTTTTATATTTTTATATTTTTATATTTTTATATTTTTATATTTTTATATTTTTATATTTTTATATTTTTATATTTTTATATTTTTATATTTTTATATTTTTATATTTTTATATTTTTATATTTTTATATTTTTATATTTTTATATTTTTATATTTTTATATTTTTATATTTTTATATTTTTATATTTTTATATTTTTATATTTTTATATTTTTATATTTTTATATTTTTATATTTTTATATTTTTATATTTTTATATTTTTATATTTTTATATTTTTATATTTTTATATTTTTATATTTTTATATTTTTATATTTTTATATTTTTATATTTTTATATTTTTATATTTTTATATTTTTATATTTTTATATTTTTATATTTTTATATTTTTATATTTTTATATTTTTATATTTTTATATTTTTATATTTTTATATTTTTATATTTTTATATTTTTATATTTTTATATTTTTATATTTTTATATTTTTATATTTTTATATTTTTATATTTTTATATTTTTATATTTTTATATTTTTATATTTTTATATTTTTATATTTTTATATTTTTATATTTTTATATTTTTATATTTTTATATTTTTATATTTTTATATTTTTATATTTTTATATTTTTATATTTTTATATTTTTATATTTTTATATTTTTATATTTTTATATTTTTATATTTTTATATTTTTATATTTTTATATTTTTATATTTTTATATTTTTATATTTTTATATTTTTATATTTTTATATTTTTATATTTTTATATTTTTATATTTTTATATTTTTATATTTTTATATTTTTATATTTTTATATTTTTATATTTTTATATTTTTATATTTTTATATTTTTATATTTTTATATTTTTATATTTTTATATTTTGGCTGCCTAGTGTAATTAGTTAATACTGTTTGCATTTCAGCCAACCATATGCGAGTATGCATATAAAATTACATTCATTTGTTGGTTTTGTTTTTATTATGTATTTATACGTACATATGCAAATATGTTGTATAAGATGTTGATTCTAAATGGAAACCAGCGATTGTTGCTGTTGGTTTTTCTTTTTGGCTTAAATTCTTCTTTTAGCCATTTTACTATACCCTCTGTGCTCGCTGTTGTTTGCCATGCTGCACATGACGTTTCATATTATTTTTGGCTGTGTCATTTTCCACTTGCACACTGTTGTGTTTCACTAGGGGGTAGTCGCCGTCGTCGTCTCCGTCCGTACGTTTGTGCAACACCATAATTCTATGCCTCGCTGAGCTTGTGCTTTGCTGTGCTGTTAGCGGGAAATGACTTTATAACTTCAATTTACAATTTTCCTCGCTCACATCAGAACACATCCATGGATGGTTCCTTATTTGGTGGGCATAGGGTGCGAAAATGTTGTTGGTGTTTCTGTTTCTATTTTTTCGTTGCTGTTAGCTGTAAATACTAAACTTTCAACTTTGCCATTGTTAAGAAGTGTAATTTTAATGCAGTCAGTCGAGTCGTCTGTCGGCATTTCTTTGTACATGGCAAATTCTCTTGTTATTTATTGTCGTTGATTCAATTTGTTGCAAATTCACTTAACCCTACGAACTTGCAAATTAGGGTAGACTGGAAAGGGGAATGGACCCCAGTCGTTATGGGGTTACTTTAACTTGGTATTTTAGAGTTCGTTACTTTCAATATAACTTCAGACACAGAAAAAAATAAAAACTTTGTGTCCTAAACCCAAAAATATATTTTTGTTTGAATTTTTAATTTTCTTCGAATGTTCGGTAATTTTAAAAATATAATTCCGATAATATCTACTTTTATGCCCAATCAAAGGTAATTATGATGGCTACAAATGTTGCGAATTTAAATTTCACATAGAGAAAGTGGTTTAGAAATAGACTCCAAAAATATATATTTTTTGATGCTGGCACGACAAAAATCATTTAAAATAGAGGAAAATCGTGGAAAATATATTTTCTATATTTTAATAGCTAACAACTCATAAAACGGGGAAATAAATATCAAAAAAAATCCCCATGACTTGTCACCGGTAACAATCATTTAAAATTTTAAAGTTGAGTTTGAAAGTTGGAATAATATTAGTTTTTTTTTGTTATTTTCAGGTTTATGTGTGACATTTGCAAAATGGAACGCTATTCGCTCCAACAAAATTGGGAAGTATTAATTACTTCCAAAATAGTGAGTCTTTAATGCAAACTGTAAGAAATTTATGCCGACAATTTTCGAGAAGAGATCTGCCTTCATGAAGCTCATTTTCATCCCGGTGGCTATGTCAATAAGCAAAATTGTCGCAGTCACTATTTGGTGAGGATTTTGGCCTGGCGGCGCCGCACAGTGGAATGTGTTCATACAAGCTGCGGGAAAAATTAGAAGGAATAGAGCTAGGATATTGAAATTTTGCACACATCCCTCATATTGTCAACTTAGATCAAAAACTACTTTTTGTTTTAGTCCGCCCACAACCACGCCTACCTCCCATGTAAGTTGAAATTAAAATACGTTATAAATTTCATATTTTAATACATATGTGAATACAAATAATTACCAGTGAGTTAATTTGAGGCCACAATTAAATGAAAAATGTCTGTGCCACGCCCAAACAAAATTTTTTGGTTTTTTACGATTTTCGAAATTTTTGATAAAAATTATTTTATTTTTTAATCGATGACACAATATATAATATCCTTTATAATTAAGAATTGCTTACTTATAATTACTTAAGATTAATATCGACACAATATTTAAATGCGCTCGCATGCCATAAAACCTTACATCCCTAAAGTATGCTTTAAATAAATTTTCCTAAATACATTAACAGAGAACAACAAAGAAAGTATTGCTTCATTTTTGGCTTAGAAGGTTTTACAATTTCAGTAATTAAATCGATATTTGCAGCTATAATCAGAATATTCTTTTTAAAATGAATAAATAAGATATTGGTCGGCGTCGCAATGTAGAAAATTACCAATACTGAATAAATACAACCTTCAGGTAAACCTCTGTCTGAAAAGGAAATCGGAACACTTTTATAAATGGAAAAAATGCTCCTATTTTCAAGGAACTAAACGAAATTTCAATACGATACATGGTTTTCGAGATACATGCCAATAAAATAACCTCTATTATGATGAAATTTTCAACTATTTTAGCATTTATGAACTTTAAATGCATCCACAGCTAAAATTAGCCTCTATATTGACAATATCTTTTAGAATATAGGAATGTTCTTTGCAAAATTCAATCAGTAACGTTGAGATTTGGGGCATGGAATTTGGGAGTTTTTGCCGCTGGGCCATGTACTGAAAAATTGGGTTGATCGGATGAGGTACTGTCGAAATTTGAAAAAATAATCAGTACTGATTCTAATTTAAAGTTTTAAATGGCCCACCCTATATTTCTCAATTATGAAACTAATAATGTCTTTTAAGAATTTTTTCTCATTTGGATCCCATGATTTATGCTCAACTTTCCTCTCCATTCCAGCCACCCCATTCAACCGGTATAACTGTGCGTGTTTGTGTTAATTATACCCTCCACCTCCAGGATGGGGGTATACTAACTTTGTCATTCCGTTTGTAACACCTTGAAATATTGACCTGAGACCCTATAAAGTATATATATTCTTGATCGTCATAAAATTCTAAGACGATCTAGCCATGTCCGTCCGTCCGTCCGTCCGTCCGTCTGTCTGTCCGTCTGTTGAAAGCACGCTAGCATCTAAACGAAAGGAGCTAGGACGTCCAAATTTTCCATAAATGCGTCTTATAGTCGTAGATCGGTTGGGATTGAAATGGGGCGAAATCGGCCCAAAGGGAAAAATTTTTCCCTCACAAGGACTAAAAATACCCATAATAATCCCTACTATTTTAGCGTATTTAAGCATGTTTTTTGAATATGTCTGTTTATATTTGCTTGATATTTGGTATGCGTATTACCCTTATAGCAAAAAACTGCACCATAAAGTGATTCTTATTTGTAGGGGGTGAAATGGGGCAAAAAAGGGATAAAAATGGTACACATTAAACGACAACAGCTAGAAACACGAAATTCGGTGTGTACATTCCTCTAATTGAGTAGATACATAATATAAAAGTATTTTTTCAAATTCGTACTTTTAAGGGGTAAAATGGGAAAAGAGGGATAAAAATGGTACCAACCTAACGGCTGTACCTAGAATAATGAAATTCGGTGTATACATTCCTCTGATTGCATAGACAAGTAAAATACACGGATTTTTCAAAATTCGTACTTTTTGGGGTTAATATGAAAAAAGGGGATAAAAATAGTACCAATCAAATGACCGCAGCTAGAGTCATGAAATTCGGAGTATATATTCCTCTGACTGTGTACACACGGAAAATAAACTGATTTTACGAAATTCGTACTTTTTGGGGACAAATAGAAAAAGGGGATAAAAATAGTACCAACCAAATGACTGCAGCTAAAGTCATGAAATTCGAAGTATACATTCCTTTGACTTCGTAGACATGAAAAATAAAAGGTTTTTTTTCCAAATTCGTACTTTCAAGGGATACAATCGGTACGGGGGCATAAAAATGGTACCAACCAAACGGCTACACCTATAATAATGAAATTCGTTGTATGCATTCCTCTGATTGCGTAGACACTTAAAATAAACAGGTTTTTCGAAATTCGTACTTTTTGGGGTTAAAATTAAAAAAGGGGATAAAAATAGTACCAATTAAATGACCGCAGCTAGAGTCATGCAATTCGGAGTATACATTCCTCTGATTGCGTAGGAATCGGAAAATAAACGAATTTTTCGAAATTCGTACTTTCAAGGGATACAATGGTACAGAGGGATAAAAATAGTACCAACTAAATGACTACAGCTAGAATGATGAAATTATAATTGCGTAGAATCGTCAAGGGGGTAAAAATGGTACCAACCAAATGGACGCAGTTGGAATTGTGGAATTCGGTGTATACATTCCTCTGCCTGCATAGACACGCAAAATAATTTTTTTTTCAAATTTGTACCTTTTCTATTATGGCAAACATTGGTTGAATCATGAAGTTAAGTTATTTTGCACTATGTACGTCTGATAATGGATTTTTTTGTACTTTTGGAATTAAAATAGAATGAAAATACAACCAACTGTAGCTCCCACTATCTACCAATATTTACGGTATTTAAGCTTTTTGAAAATATAAATATAAGAATATTTATTTTTTGATTTGAAATAAATAATGGTTTGAAATAATTAAAATATTATATTTATTTATAAAATTATTTTTTCAATATTTGTATATGTTTTGGTTTGCCTATATTAAAAAAATAATATTTTCCTGTAATATTACTGCACTTCTACGAAAACCGACAACCTCTGTGGAATGCAATCCATGGTGGAGGGTATATAAAGTTCGGCCCGGCCGAACTTAAAGCCGTTTTTACTTGTTTTATATTACGAATCATTAAAGCAAATCTGGAATTGATATCACACCCACATCCACCGAGACTGCGAGTGAGCGTAGAACTCCCAAACAAACACTTGACACAAGACCAACCAACTGACACCAAAGTGTTGCTTCTGCCGTAACATCGTAAAGCCAATAAACATACACACGCACTAACAGGCACCACTTCAGCTGCTGCTCTAACCAAGAGACGTAACAAATGTGAAAAAGATGTTGTTTTCTGTTAATTTGTGTTTGAAGGAGCGTAAAAATGTCTTAACGTGACGAAAATTGGAAAAGATATACATGCGGAGAGAAAATGGCAATAAATGAAGGACAACATGAATAACGAAGAAAAATTTATACAGGGTGTCACAAAATTCAATCAAGAATTGATTTTGAAAAAAAAAACTAAATTTTAATTTTGTTATTCATAAAGTTTGCAGGATGCTCAGTCATACACACTCTTTTGTTGAAAAATTTATGACCGTTTTGCGGCAACAGGATGAGGAAATGAAAAATTAAAAACGCCATTTAACACTGTTTTGCCTATAGTTTCGTAAGTATATCATCCGGTTCAAGTGTACCGACTTTTTTAAAAAATTGTCGTACGGTGTTATGACATGTCGTATGAGTGAATTATATCCCTGAGTCTCTTAAGACAATTTGATAGGTTCGTACATGGTTAAATCTAAATAAATATTAAATATATTCTTCTGTCCAGAGTAACCCCTATCAAGACAACGGATCATTAATATACACACTCTGTAAATTGTAGTTTTTGAGTGTAAAACTAATAAAAAAGGTAAAATCGCATGAGAACTTCTAAATTTTTGAAGAAATTTACGGAGCGAAATAAATTAAAAAATAGTTTCAACATTTTTTGAAAAAAGAATATATATTTTTATTTTCATTTGATTTTTTGTGCTAAAAAGCAACAATTCTCTTGAAAACAACGAAAAATGTTGCGTCCAGGCCGATAAAAGTTATTTTTATTTTATTTTAAAAAACATTTTTACTAAAATTAAAATTTTCCTCGTAACCTTTAATATTTGTATTCTCATTTTGGTTATATTGGCCCGATAGCACTGCCCGCTTATATATTCAATTATATATAGATAATTATGATGTCTACAAATGTTGCGACATTGTGGACATGTGTCCACATAGAAGTAGTGGTTTAGGAACAGCCTCAAAAAATTTGGAAAAAATATATATTTTTCGAAAAAAATATATATTTTTACTTGCATGAAAAAAATCATGCAAAATAGAAAATAGCGTTTTGTTTTTTAATATCGTTGTTTTAATATCTTAACGCAAAAAAAAAACATTGTTTTCTGTAAAATATCTATGGATAAATGTATAAGTTATGATAATCTTTGTAAACGCAAAAGATTTTTATACCCTCCACCTCCAGGATGGAGGTATACTAACTTTGCCATTCCGTTTGTAACACCTTGAAATATCGACCTGAGTCCCTATATTATATATATATTCTTGATCGTCATAAAAATCTAAGACGATCTAGCCATGTCCATGTCCGTCCGTCTGTTGAAAGCATCTAAACGAAAAGAGATAGAACGTTCAAATTTTCCATAAATGCGTCTTATAGTCGAAGATCGGTTGGGATTGAAACGGGGCGAAATAGGCCAAAAGGGAAAACTTTTCCCCTCACAAAGACTAAAAATACACATAATAATCCCCAAAATTTTTTAGCAGTTTTGTTGAATATTTTTTTTTATGTTTGTTTGATATTTGGTATGCGCATTCCCCTTATAGCAAAAACGTGCACCATAAAGTTATTCTTATTTGTAGGGGGTGAAATGGGGCAAAAAAAGGATAAAAATGGTACATATTAAACGACAACAGCTAGAAACACGAAATTCGGTGTGTACATTCCTCTAATTGAGTAGATACATAATATAAAATTGTTTTTCCCAAATTCGTACTTTTAAGTGGTAAAATGGGAATAGAGGGATAAAAATGGTACCAACCAAACGCCTGTACATAGAATAATGAAATTCCGTGTATACATTATTCTGATTGCGTAGACACGTAAAATAGAAGGATTTTGCGAAATTCTTACTTTTTGGGGTTCAAATGGGAAAAAGGGGATAAGAATAGTACCAACCAAATGTTCGCAGCTAGTCATGAAATTCGGTTTATACATTCTTCTGACTGCATAGACACGCAAAATAAAAGTTCTTTCCAAATTTGTACTTTCAAGGGATACAATGGGTACAGAGGGATAAAAATAGTACCAACTTAACGGCTACAGCTAGAATGATGTAATTCGGTGTGTACATCCATCTAATTGCGTGGACACGTAAAATAAAGAGATTTTAGAAAGTCGTACTCTGAAGGGGGTAAAATAGGAAAAAGGGGATAAAAATGGTACCAACCAAATGACCGCAGCTAGAACATGGAATTCGGTGTATACATTCCTCTGACTGCATAGACACGCAAAATAAAATAAAAATATCATAACAGGACTAGGCTATATGACAAGTTGCACCAACAGCACCAACAGCAGCATTCATCAGCCACCCTGTGTAACAGGTGGCAAGATCGTGTTGATAATATGCCATTTAAACCCATTTCGGGCTGTAGTGCATCCGGCCAAAATCCATACCAAAAAATGAAAGTCATTCTTAAATTTCTGAATCCCAAAAGATACAATTTTTACTATTATAACATAGTTAATTGAGTTTATTGAAAACCTTCATTATTTGTAAAATGTTGTTCAACATTGGCGCTTCATTTTAAATCGTCCTGAAGCATCCGTTATCACTTCAGCTATTTATCTCACAAATGTTGCGAAATTCAAATCTTGGGGCACCCTTTTTATATTATAAGAGAGCCATTAGAACAACTTCTGTTTAGCGATGAGTGTGGGGAAAGATACCCATTTGATATTGGTGGGAGCAAATAGTGAATTATAAACGAATAAGTGCAAAGTTTTGTTCAAAACTGTTCCTCGATTTGCTTGTTAGTCAAATACCACTCATGTTTATTTGAATTTTTTCATTTTAAACAACAACATTCTCTTGATCTTCCTTCCCCCTCCCATATGTGATGTTCTGCTCACATACCTGAGACATGTCCAAAGAATTTATGTATTTTGGTTCTACCTTAAAGTCTCATTAAAATTGTTATGGCTTGTTTTCCGGTCGCCAAAATATTTGGTTGTTTTGTTCGAATGTTGTTGTTGGAATGTTCTTGCTGTTAAGCGAGCCAAGGATGTTTATGTTTTAATTTACGTTACACCTTTTGACACTTTTACAACAGCCTTTTGCCACACTACTTAACCTATGAATAGACTAAATGTTTTAATTTCACTGCAGAAGTTCATGTTGTCCTTGGTAGAGTTGGTAACAGACAGTTCCAGAGGCAGCCTTTTTTATTACCTTAATTAAAGAAGAGATGAGTATGGGGACACTTTAGTGTCTTTATGTGACAAATAGTAAAAAATGGAACCATAAAGAGTGGATCTCAGACAATACATGGGACCTAAGAACGAAGAGGATGGATACCAAAGAAAAGAAGGGAAAAATATGGGGACATTTTAGTGTCTTTAGACAAATAATAAAAAATTGGACTAATGAGTGGATCTCAGACAATACCTAAAACGAAGAGGACATAGACCAAAGGAGGAACTGAAAAGAGAATATATACTTTCTTCTTTCTGTCGGATCGGCGAATTAGCCCACACTCATCAATACGTTGAAGGATGAGATTCAGGGCAGCATCACCAAAATATACATCATCCAAGAACCCTATACAATGTATCAATTTCAACAGCTCACCACAAAGGGTTAACTGCACCTTTCAACTCCAACTCAAAGTTCTTATTAAACAGAAAACATGTCATCGATGTAATCGGGTGTGTTTTTAATACAAATATTTTCATAGAACTCTTCTGCGGGATGACTCCATCTCAACCTTCTGCAGCCATAACAAGTTTCCATCAAGTTTTCTGTGCACTTCTGTAACAAAAAATGACCAAACCCATAGTGTTGATTACATTTAAAGCTTGCTGACGATGATCATCATCGTCATCATGGCTTTTGGATAGTTTCAAGTGGTATCAACGATCTGCTCGGCAAGAGCACCACTGGTGCCTGGTGTAGCTACGCTTGTGGGCCGTTGTTATGTTAAACGGAAACTATGTAAAATGGCAATTCAATTGGCAACACCATAAAAGGTTATTAAAACGATTTGCGCGAGCACACAAGCCACACACACCAGAAACCTGGCCAAGTGGTTGGCAGCGGCATTTGGGCTGGTGTTTATTTCTTGCCGATGTAAAGCAGCAAATGTGGCAGGCTTTGCCGAAGCCGCTGTTGCCGTACTTAAGTAAGGCATTTTTCTTCCTCGATTTGTGAGGCAGACCGGCAGACAATGCAACTTGGTAATGGCTGCTCACATCTCACAACTCCTCGATTAAGAGTGTATTGTTGTGTATAACCCCCAATGGTCATATAATAAGTGTACACTCAATTATTTTATCATGGCACGATCGTTGCTTTTTTCCGCTGTTGTTGAGTTTTCTGATGATTTTGTGCCGTCTTTTTCGTCGTCGTTGTTGTTGTTGCTGTTGTTTAGGGATATATCTACTTTGGAAAGATGTTGTGGTTGTTGGAGATGCAGATGCTGTTGCGGATGGTGATGATGTGGAGCGGCCAAGAAACAACCAGCTCAATGTGCAACAGCAACGGCAACAACAAATACAAAACAAACGGTTTACAGTGGTCCACATTAAGAAATGTGATGATAATTAAAATTGATAAGCATGTAAAATATGGATTATGGATACGCTCGAACAAAATTGGGAAATATTAAAAACTTACTTCCAAAGTAGTGAGTCTGTAAGAAATTTTGGTGGGAAACTTTCGTGTTTTCAGATGAAGCTCTTCTTTATCTCGGTGGCTATGTCAATAAGCAAAATTGCCGCATATGGGTTCAGAGAACCCCCACTCGACTTTTGAAAAACCAATGCGTCCAAGGCGAGTCACTGTTTGGTGCGGATTTTTCAAAAAAAAAAACACAAAATTCAGAAAAATGCATGAAATCTTTATTTGAATCGATAGTACGGTCCATATAATTTAATGTTTGAAGATTATTTCATGAAAATGTTGACCTTGACTGCGCCTCAAATGGTCCATCCGCTTAGTCCAATTTTGGCATTTCCACGTTTTTGAGTAACAGAGGCCTAATTGCTGCGATCGGCGACGAATCGATAATTGATGATCATCATTAACACTGACCGATACAGCTACGACATTTTCTTCAGTTCGCACTCTACGTAAGCGTGTTGGTGGTTTAATGTTCAACACTGTTAATTTGGTGCGAAATTTAGTCACAATAGCCCGAATAGCCGCTTCAGTGGGTCGATTAAACTGACCATAAAATGAAAGCGCGCGATGAACTTTCTTAACAGAACACGCATTTTGATAATAAAATTCAGTAATTTGCAAGCGTTGTTCGTTTGTAACACGATTCATTAAATTAAATTCAGTTAAATTATAGATCAAACTGAAGATGTTTGACAGTGAAACAAAACACGAAACGTGCGTCAGCTGTTTAAACAAGTGTTGCCAAAAAGATAATAGCTAAAAAATCACCCTTTATAAATATGGTGGGAAATTATTTTAGTTGTAACCCTGTTGCAACACAGGGTGACTATGCACATAGGGTCTGGTCAAACATTTGTCCCTCCTCTCACCCGTGTGACATGTTTTGAATTCAAAAACTTCAGTTTTATAAATCGTTAAATTGTATTGCTGTAGGCGTCTTATAATATTTATTCTGTTTCACAGTTGGACCTCTCAGACAGAAGGTACTTTTTGAATTCCTCCTGCTAGGAGTTTTCTACAAAAAATTTTAAATAGTCATATTTTTAGACATAGTAATCGTCATAATAACATATTTATTCATAATTGCTCCAACTGGATGCAAAGTTTTAAGCAGGCGACGGCCTCCTTGGGCCGCTAGTGTAGTCGTCGGGGGGCGACTACGGGGCAGGTTTGGACCTTACTGTCATAACAAAAAATAGAAAACCTTAAGGGTTGAAGATAAGGGGTAGGTATATTCAGGGAAAATGCGGGGGTTGAAAAAATATTGGGGTCTGCCATACATTTGACTACACTAGTGGCCTACAGGCCCAAGACTGTAAGAGCGCACACTGGTCCCAAATCCATTTTTTATGGCACGAAGTCGAAAAATAAAGATACAATCTTGTAATTTTGCACATTTGCTAGACATATCATACTTAAAAAATAAAAAATAAAATTGAGCCGATCGGACCACGCCCACTATCACCTCCCATATAAACTTAATATATAACCAGCATAATTATAACCCTGTATTAGTACAGGGTGACTAAAACAAAATTTTATGAACGCTTTAAAGAATGAAACTTATTTCGCTTTGACGAACAATGTTTTTCTGAATATTATTACAAACGCAAAATATAGCATACAAATATTATACCTACCACTGCAATTTAAATAATTATTTCAGGAAATAATATAAAACGTCTACATGTGTACAGGAAAGTGAATGACGTTATATACCATTTTAAAGGTACTTGCAATACCTTTAAAATGAGATGTTGATGGGTCTCATACACAAATCTGATTCAGAGATATGATCAAATATGTGTACTATGGCTAATCGAAAATTTTACTAAAATAAAGTGGCAATTGTAGGAGCTTGGCGAAAAATGCTGACGAGATATTAATTTCGCCATAAACTACACACTCAGACGAACACTTTCACATTTACACTTTGAGTCAAATTGAGTCCTACATATAACTTATGGCCCACGACATTTATATGTCACTACGAATCACATAATTACAACACTAAAGAAAAACGATAAGACTACAGTAATCACAAAATGTTAAATATAATTTTTCAACTACCTGCGACGGCCTTAAATATCAATAATATATACACTTTATTATTTTCTTTTTACGCCTTAATTTTAAGTATTTTGTATAGCTTCTTTAGACCCGAATTAATCCCACTTGTTTCAACGGCAAACTTTAAATGACTCCCAGGCTTGCGGTGTTGCCACATTGGTTTCTCCAATACATTTTCTTGTTAGCTTGGAGTATTGCCATTAAGAAAATATGTAAACATTTAACGATTTCCAATTTAATTTTTTTGAATTTCTGCCAAAAAATATGGATTTGGGACCATAGTGGAGCGGTGGCAACAAATTTTATAAAATAAATTAATTTTTGTATGGGGGCCCATAACGAGTGCTGAGGGGTGTTCGGGGAGGGAAATTTAGTGGGGCTCGGTCTTACATTTAACCCCTTTGGGACGACTCCGAAACAGTTTTAGGGCTTTATGTGTATTTTAACCTAATTTTCCTCACTTTTGACCCCAATTAGCGCCCACTTACACTTATCCCACCACCGCCATTTGAATTTTGTCCAAACCTCACAAAATAGGGGGTTCTAGCGTATCCAAATATAACTCCTAAAATTCCCGTACAACACTATCCCACCACTATCATACACATATGCAACTCAATGAGATGATTGTGAGGTGGCATGAGTGCTATATTACTTGGAGCGTTTTTTGCGGAACGTGAGTTGTGCTTCTCATTCGTTTGTGAGAATCATTTATGTCGGCTTTCACAGATATTTTTACAATAGAATTGTTGTTGGGGTTTTCCATATTTAAAAAATATATATATTTAATTTATTATTTAAAACAATTTTCTTTGATTTTTTCTCAACCATTCGCAACATCTGTCTTCTAAATACTCTGTATATTTCAGAGTGGTGTTTTATGTAGTTTCTGAGATATTACCACAAATGTATTTATTAGAGCACTTTGGTATTTTGATCACAGATGCAGTAGAGAAAAAAATCTATATTTAAAAAATAATTTCCATTTGGTTTTTTTGCACCCAAAAATATCTCCTGCAGAAAATTGTGTCAATATCTTTCCCAGAGCAAAATTTATGACTGGTTAAGTAAACGCCCTTTAGTAAAATATGCAAAAGTTCAACGTTGTAGGATTGGCACAACTTTCAACATTTGTCAAAAAAAGTCGACATAATTTCTTGCAACAACAAACGAGACGTTTTTATTTCATCAAAATTGAAAGACCGTCAAAAATGTCTCGTTGGTGTTACATGAAAATATTCTATATTTTTTTTTAGTTTTTTTGTCTGTAATCAATATTTGATTTGAACTGGGATATTGTCCTGGCTCATGACCATTTTGCATCTATATTATATTTTGCATTTATTTTAAATAGCCCACCAAATTTGATCCCATTTAGATCATGAAGAAATGTGCACACCGAATTTCATAATTACAGCTGCAGCCGTTTGGTTGGTACCATTTGTATCCCCATTCGACCCATTTTCCGCATAAAAGTACAAATTTCGAAAATACAACATTTTTGTTTCGCATCTTCATAGTCAGATGAATGTATACACCGAATTTAATGATATCAACTTTAGCGATTTGGTTGGCACCATTTTTATCCCTCTTTTCCAATTTTATCCCTTAAAAGTACGAATTGTCAAAAATCGCTCTAATTTACGTATCTACGGGATATACATTTCAAATTTCATGTTTCTAAATGTTGCCGTATCATTGGTACCATTTTTATTCCTTTTTGCCCGCTAAAATTTGTATTTACTTTTTGGCGCTTCTACACTACAAGAGAAATGTACGCCAAACATTCAATTGCATATAAAGCAGATGTTAAATTGCTTAAATAGTCGAAATATTAGGGGTATTTCCTGTCCTTGTTAGGGAAAAATGTTTCCCTATAGGCCGATTTCGCCAACTTTCAATCGCAACCGTTCGGCAGCTATCGTGCTTTCAAACAAACAGACAGACAGAATTATTAAAACTTTTGTTGTGCTTAAAACCACTGTACCTCAACAGTCCACAACAACATTGTTGTACGTTTTTTTTTTTGTGTAATGATGTTGATGTGTATTGTTGCTGTTGACTTTATGGTTAACTCGTAAATTTGTTGTTGCAGCTTGCTGTTGCTGTTGCAGTTGCCGTTGTTGTCGATTGTTGTTAGTAGTTTTTTGTGGTTAAACATAAAGTCAACACGTTCTTTAAGTTTATGTTTCGTTGTGGTTCTTGTTGCTCGTTTTTTGCTGTTGTTGTCGATGTCGATGTTGCTATGGATTCTCCTAAGAAGCTGCTATAAAAAGGTTACTGAAGTTGTCGAGAGAACGCTTAAGAATTTGTGGTATTTTAAATGGAATTTATCTCAATTAATTGCAACGTTGTCGTCGTCATCGTCGGTGCTGATGTTGGCGCGATGAACGTGCATGGCGGCTGCTGGGTTGGTTGCACATACTCGCAAACAACTGAATTTAGTGATTATAACTCGAACACAAGAAAATTACCTCCTAAAAAGGCATGAAATTGATAAATTGCAAAAAAGAGGGGCAGTAACTGTATCAATTGCAGGCCCGGCTGGTCTGGAAGAATCCTGCTTCAGGTATGCCGCCAACACACAATGTATCGGACAAAGTTTGAGGAGAAATTTGATCGCAAGAATTTCGCTGTTCTTTTTACACGCCATGGGAAATGGATCTCTTGTTGAGAGAAACCTTTCATATTTTTATTATTGAAGTTCAGACGATCTGTAAACGGAAAATACAAGGTTGTGCTAACCAAATATATCCTGAGTGGCGGACTTTACATTTATACGAAAGTTTGTTATAAAGATGATGTAGAACGATTAATGTTTTTTATCTAAAAAATCTTTCTCTCAACAGTGTATTTTGTACAGCAGGAATATAAACCATATATAACCAAAAAAATGAGTCGGAAACTTAACAATTAATACAATCGTCTATTTAATATTTATTTGCTGTATAATTTTGGGAGTATAAGTCCGATCGGATTGAAAATGAAAAAAATATGAAATTTTACAGTGGTCCAAAGTTGATGTTCATGGGCGTTTTTATGAAGAGGTAGCTTCGATAATAATGTAATAATATATGAACGCGTCTTCAGATTTTAACGATATTGGTATGATCTTTCTCTTCTCTTTACGATTATAAATGAAAGTGGTATGTCCTTGTAGATCAAAAATTATATTTATAGGAAGAAAAGTATTACTGGGGTTTGATAGTCTTATGTAGTTAAACTCTAAAAAATATTAAAACAAACGCAAATTTTTCAACAATTCTCATTTTTGAGATATAATAAACGAAATGTTCAAAATCTAGCTTTTTGGATTGGTATTGCGCGCGACGTAAAACACTGTTTCAGAAAATCATTCATATAACGTTTGTCTTCACAAATATATTAATAATATTAATTAATTAATATTAATAATTTGTAAATAAATTTGTATTCTATAAAATATAGAAGCAAAATGGTTTTGAGCCTGGCCCAGTTCAAATCAAATATTGTTTACAGACCAAAATAAAACAAACGAAAAAACTAAAACAAATGAGCGTTGGCACGGCAGAAGTATAGTTACCAATGAGACTCTTGTATGGATGTATGCATGTGTGCTTTATTACTTGATGCGATTTTTTAAACGCATATTCGGCAGGTGAGTTGTGCTTCTCATTCGTTTGTGAGAATCATTTACTTAAAGAGTCCGCGTATTTTGTTGAAAAATCGCTGGGAAACCACCTGACGAAGGCTTTCACTGACCAGAAATCGTGATAGTGGTAGTGTGCAGCCAAGTAATAAATGTCACCATGCCATTTGTAAATAAATTTGCATTCTATATAATATGGAAGCAAAATGGCCTTGAGCCAGGAGAATATCCCAGTTCAAATCATTAATAAATAAATAAATCGTGAGATATCGCATGAACGAGTATAATATGCCAAATTTCATCAAAAGAAGGTTAGAAACTGCACTTGGTCGAAATCTTGTGAAAATTTTGTGATTTATTTATATTGAATACACTCGAAATCTAAATTTGGTCAATTCCAGAGAAACATAAAGTAAGGGACCTTATTTGCAATGGATTCAATGTAATACATTGTGGATTTGAATGTGCTGATGATAAAGGAAAATCAAACTTTTTTCGCGGTAGCTTCAGTTTGTTTAGTTGGATACAACGTAGATTGCCATCACGAAGGCCGACAAGAAATGTCATTTTTTTGTGGTGCAAAAATTAAGTTTATTAATATAGTACGTCTAACGTTCAAAGTATAGCATAAATACATACACTGCGGGTTAAAGAATGGTTGAGAACAATAAGTTTACCAAAATATCACTGTTCCCGAAATATTGTTCAGTAGTTTCTGCTAGTTTTGATGACGTATAACGTGCCAAATGTTTAAATAAAATAAATTTGCAATAACAACAGATTCATTGACTGTCTTAGACTGTATCTCAAATCCAACCAAATAACACAAAACAAACAAAAAACAAGTAAGATAACTTCAGTCGGCTAAACCGACTTATATATACCCTCACTCTCAGAGAATATATATCTACGAAAGTTATAAGGAATTAAATTTAACGAAGGGCAGGATAATTTGTGTGGAAGGTACTAGAAGCTTCGTGTCACATGGTCCCAGCTTCCACATTTATAAAACAATTGTAAAAACATGATCAAATATCAAGTCGTAGTGGATTCCATGCAACAGCTTAGAAGTTTAGCTGATTTAATTTTACCTAGAATAGAGACTATTGTGTGGGAGGTACCAGAAGGGCCGTGAATAAAGGGTAAATATTTTTTAGGTTTAAAATGATTATAATAGCACTTTCAAATTACAAATGAATTTGACTACCCGTATGAATGTTATGTCGATTTTATTGTAACCAAAGCGTATGCCAGTTTGTGTGGGAGGTACCAGAAGGGGTGTGGCAATATCGCCCATATTCCACGAAAATGTTACCACTACAAAAGCGTTGCTAAATATCAAATTCCACAGTAATCCGATCATAGGTATAGTTGTTATAACAGCTTTAATTTTAAGTAATTTTGCGTGATTTGTGTGGGAGGTACTGGAAGGGGCATGGCAAAACCAGTCATATTCAGCGCACTTAAAGTGATTAGAAAATCATTATCAAATACCGAAATATAGCTGATTCCGAATATCCGTGTGGAAGTTATTTGGGTTTTAATTTAACATAGGAATATGGTTCATTTGTGTGGGAGGTACCAGAAGGGGCGTGGCAATTTCGCCCACCTTAGAACTTAAACTAAGTTTGGGAAAAATTTTACCATGTGCAATGTTTGAATCCATTCCTTAACTCCTTTCGAGAGTTATCGTGTACACCAGCCAGCCAGACAGACGGCTCAAACGCCTTAAAAAGTCGTGAAACGGATTTGGTCGAAACATACATAGGGTCTTAAGTCACTCCTTCAATGCGTTACACTTTTTTCCTGTCCAAAACGATATATACCCTCCTACTCTGTAGAGTGAGGGTATAATTAAATAGTTTCGGTTGCAAGTCATTCGTAAATTAGCAGTTTGTAGCCAATCAATCTAGTTTTTACTAATAATATATCGTGTAACGATATAACACAATTTTGGAATAATACATTTTCAAAAAGACAGATTGAAATTATGAATATTACTTATGACTTCTAGATGTCCACGGTTTACGATTTATATTGTCATCAACCGCATATACAAGCACTCTATACATAAGTTCCACTGATGAGTTTTGCCCACACTTGATACGAAATACGTATGTGGACAAAGTCTGTATAGCTGATCCTCCTCCATTCCATTGCCAAACACAAAACTTCCTTTGTAAGAAGAAAAACTTGCTGGCATTCGACTGTATTTATTTCAAAAAAAAAAAACTTAAAAGATATCATTATTTTTGTAAGTGTTTAAAAATCTCGGGTTTTCGATAAAAACAATGAACGAACACCGGTTTTGTGGAAAATCAAAATTTCATTAATTTTTAGTGGGTTATTTCATTGGGTTTTACTTTCTTTGTTTTATTTCTCATGGAGATATTTTTGGTGCCTACTTTCTTGAAACAAACTACTCTAGCTGTGGCTTCTACTTTTTGAAAATCATTCTCTACCAAAGGGAGACTTCTGCTGTCGCCTTTCCGCTTTCAATACCACCAATCAAATTTATCCCTATAAAATTCCAATAGTATAATAAAGTCGTAAACATTAATTAATATCTTTTATAATTTGTATTTTTATGACTAAATAAACTCGACATCGTAAACATGTCGTTCCAAAAGCGGGGAGTGGGGGAACTTTATTAACCATTTGTTGGGACGACATCGAATTCATTACCAATCAAACTTCATTAGGTTCAAAAATCGTTTATGTCAAAACAATCCCCAGAGTTTATTGAATTAGAGCGCAGAGCATAATCATGTAAACCTGAATAGCAGCGGCATGAGTTTCAACAACAATGACAACAACAGCAACTTGTAACAAAATCAAAACCGATATGATATAGCAATAAAAATGTTAAAAGAGATCACAATCAATGTGTACATACAAATATACGAGGGTGGTTTGAAAAGGCGTTGAAAAATTGTACGTGCATGACAAGCACTGGAATTATTGGCATGTTTTCAAAAACTGGGACATTTGAAATATATTTCCTCAATAACGAATATATTTCCTAGTTTACAGACATTTATGTTAATTAAAAAAACTAAAAAAAAACAAAATTAAAAAAAAAATTAAGAATTAAAAAATTAAAAAAATAAAAAATTAAAAAAGTAAAAAATTAAAAAAATAAAAAATTAAAAAATTAAAAAATTAAAAAATTAAAAAATTAAAAAATTAAAAAATTAAAAAATTAAAAAATCTAAAATTCTAAAATAAAAAAACTGAAAAATTAAAAAAAAATAAAACAAATCCCCATACCTGGTAAGCCTGTCGCCAACAAAAATGATTATTTTTTTTGCTGGCACGAAAGAATTTTGTACTATTTATTAATAGCTAACATTCTAACATACATTTAGATTAAGATGATTTTTTACATTTTTGGTTAAATAAGGCGAAAAAACGCCTTACAAATTAGAATACTGACTATTTAGTTTTATTTTATAATTATTAAGATCTTAACGAAGAATAAATATAGAACCCTTACACCAAGTACAGTAGTGGGAGTGTGTCCGTCTTGTCAGCATAATCGAAATTTTCGCCATAAAGTTTTCAATTTTCATCATTAAAATAAAATAATTGATATGAGATAGAAATAGATAGATAAGAAATAAAAAACTGAAAAATTCTAAAATAAAAAAACTGAAAAATTAAAAGAAAAAATTTAAAAATTTAAAAATTTAAAAATTTAAAAATTTAAAAATTTAAAAATTTAAAAATTAAATAACTGAAAAATTTAAGAATTAAAAAAAAAATAAAAATTAAAAAAAATATTTATAAATTAGAAAAAACATTTTGCTTTTACAGAAAGTGTAATAACTTATGCTTTTATCCATAGATGTTATACATTTAGACATTGTTCTCTTAGAACGTTAGCCATTTAAAATTAAATATTTTTTCTATTCTTTTCGTACCAGTAAAAAATATTTTTTGGAAAAAAATTTCTAAATTTGTTTAAGACTTCCTAAAATACTGTCTCTATGTGATATTCGCATCATTTGTAATGATCATACTTTCCTTTAATTGAAAATGTAACGCGGATGTCGTGGATATTTCCAAAACAAGAGTACAAATATTACAGATACCTTCAGTGAAAATTGGAATTTTAGAAAAAAAAAGTATCCATAAAAATGTTTTTTGTGTAGATTATACGAAGAAGTATGCCTCAAAGCATACAAAAAAGAAAGTCTAGAACAAAATTCTTCTTATTTTTGTGTTGCATAGCTGCAATTCATCAACTTATCATCCGGCCCTTGTATAGTTACAACACCAAATAGATAATAAAAAGACGCACGCATACCGCGCGTCGCATTTCAAAGATTTACCATAATTGCGATAACGTACAACAAATTACGTCAGACGTCATTACTATGACAACAACAGCAACATAGGGTGGCGTGTCAGTTCGGTGGGGTGCAGTGGTGCAAATTAAGCCCACCCATGAAAACATGATTTATAGACGAGTATCTAAAATGACATAATCGCTTTTGCGAACAAGAAAAACTGTGTATACCTCCCCCCACACTTCCTGAGAGGCAGTGGAGGAGCGAAAGAGGAGACACACGCACACACACATTGTGGATGCGGGCGTTGCTCTACAAAAAATATCTGTTAATACGCTTAATAAAGCCATATTAAAGCAAACAAAAAATAAAACTGGTTATAGGCTTAAGTTGATGCTATGAGTCTTGTTTTGTGTTGACTGTTGTTTGAAATTAACGCTTCAGGCCTAAACAACATTTATGCTTAGTAATTGAGCTATGTATGATCCCATCATACATAGCAAACGCACCCAACTCATAAATAGATGAATATTTTCAAGCAACTCCGTACCGCCCTCCCACCCGTGAATAGCTTAATACGTCGCCTGCTATTAACCATCACTTCTGCTGGGGTAATGTGTTCTTGGAAAAGATCAAAAGTATCAAGATCAAAGTAAACACAACCACATGACTCCATTATTTGTGAATAATAAAATTAAAAGAAGAAACGCTATCATCTCTCTCATCTGTGGTAAGTGCTGGGAATCTCTATGATTCGAAATGATGTAAATATTGAAATGGGTCGACATCCGAACACAGAAAGTAGACATGGTTTACGCCAAAGTAGAATGAAGGCTTTGGCGTAAACCATTTTCAACCGAGAGTGGAAAATGTACTCTTATTTGGGCCAACCTGGGCTGCCCTATGTAACAAACAAATAATAATTTTGTGTCCGAGACCTACAACATTTATTCGTTGTTTTCATTGAGACAAACTGATTCATAAAATCAGCATAAAAAATGATTTCAAGGATATATTTTTTATTTTTTTAATAAAATACGAATTTTCGTTTTGGAAATATAGGTTCGATTAAAAGTAATTATGATGGCTACAAATCTTGCGATTATCGCTTTCGCATAGAAACAGTAGTTTAGGAACTGTCTCAAAAAAGTCTTGTCAGATGTTTTTTTCCTTGTCCTCAAAATTCTTATGAAAAATCCCCAACTATCCCCAAAATATAAAAAAGTTATTTTATTTCAAAGTATTTGTCCAAATCAAACATAAATTATGGATGGTTTTTTGATTCGTCAATAATCATAGAATATTTTGATCATCTTTGTTCCCAAAATAGTAATGAAAAATCCCCATTATAAAAGAGTTGTTTTATTTTAAAGAATTATTTAAAGATCGATTACACCGTACGACAATTTTTAGAAATGTTGTTACACTTGAACCGGATGATATATGTCTGAAACTATAGGCAAAATTGAGTTTATTGGCGTTTTTAGTTTTTATTTCTTCATTCTGTTGCATATTCACAGGACTATTTTTTATTTAAAAAAAATATTTGAACTGGGATATTGTCCTGGCTCAAGACCATTTTGCATCTATATTTAATAGAATGCAAATTTATTTACAAATGGCATTGGCTGCAGACTACCACGATCATGATTTCGACCATGTCAAAAGTCTTTTCAAGTGGCTTCACAGCGACTTTTCAACATCAAACCCGGCCTCTATAAGGAGATAACGAACAAGAAGCACAACTCACTTGTCGAATTTGCGTTTAAAAAATCGCAACAAGTAATAAAGTACACATGCCATCTTACAAACACCTCATTGAGTTGCATATGTAAGCATGTGTATATGCAGGTATAGTTACCCAGCAATACTTCTGCCGTGCCAACGCTCATTTGTTTTAGTAACTAAAATAAAAATTATTTTAAAAACTTACTCGGCATCTATGCACCGGTATATATGTCAAACGAAAGAGGAGAATATCTGTTAAAAATATTTCAAATTTCATGCTTCTATCTATATTCCCTTAGCATTGACAATCATTTCAAATTCCCCTTAGTTTATTTATTTTAATTCAGATAAAAATATGACGTTTAAAGTGTTTTTAAAATATATTCTCCTCTTTAATGTGGCACGTACATGGAATAAGTATTAAAAATAATTTTTGAAAAATTGTATTCTTTGGAACCTTGCAGTCCTTTTAAGGTGCAACAGGATGAGGAACTAGTTTCAGACGTACATCATCCGGTTCAAGTGTAAAATGGACTGTTGGACGGTGTTATGAATGAATGATTGGTTCGTCATTAATATGGGAATATTTGGATCGTTCCTCCATCCTCCTTATTTATTGTATTAATTCGCATTGGTTACTACAATTCTATCAGATTCGCAATAAAACAGTGGTATACTGCTGAAATTGATGAATACGTTATGATTTTAAAATTTGATACTAAAATTTAGTTTAAAAATTTTACTCGTTTGTAGTTTAAATGTTTAAAAACTAAACTACTTTCGTTTAAATTTTATTTGAGTAAGTACGCTAATTTTTGTAAATTGAAAAATTTTGGGTTATAAATATGCAATATTTTCGAATCATTGGAAATAAGAACAATAGGTGGAATACAAACCAAGAACACAAAATATTTCGTGTAAAAATAGCACATTTCAAAGCTCCTTTTTTGTCGATGACATTTTCCTTTATCATATCATTATTAAAATTTATTTACTGGCCAGCGGATGATTGTCAGCACCGAACAAAATAAATATAAACTTGTAGACATTTGTAAATAAATTTGCATTCCCAGTTAACATCCAATACTAAATATTTTCAAAGTACTTCGAATATTCCCACAAAATCCTCGAAATATTTTTTGTCCATTTGACCATCATAAAATCCCCATGGTTGGGGACAAATCCCCATACCTGGTAAGCCTGTCGCCAACAAAATTGATTATGTTTTTTTGCTGGCACGAAAGAATTTTGTACTATTTATTAATAGCTAACATTCTAACACAGAAAATGATATCTACAGTGAAAATCTATGAATAAATTTAGATATTTTTTTTACATTTTTGGTTAAATAAGGCGAAAAAATGCCTTACAAATTAGAAAACTGACTATTTAGTTTTATTCTATAATTATTAAGATCTTAACGAAGAATAAATATAGAATCGTTATTGGTGTACAATAGTGGGAGTGTGTCCGTCTTGTCAGCATAATCGAAATTTTCGCCATAAAGTTTTCAATTTTCATCATTAAAATAAAATAATTGATATGAGATAGAAATGAGGCATAAAAACTGCAAACACTCAGATTTTCTTATATGTACTATCGATTTTGTTGGTCCATATGGATCGGAGAAGTCATTGCTTTGTATGGTGAGTGATACTATTTTTCATGTAGGTACACCGAAAGCAAAATGATTCATTACATCAATGAAACAATTTTATTAATGTGTTTACATTGATGCAAAGAAATGGTTTATACATGCAATGAAATGTTTCATTACCGTAATGAAATATTTCATTATCTATATTTTTAATGATTTTTGTGTCATTAATACAACGAAATGGTTTTCATTGATGCAATGAAATATATTTTTTGTATAAATCGCGGCCAATATGGATAATATTATGAGAATCTTTGGCTGGTTTATAATGTAGTGGATTAAATTTACTATTACAATACTTGTTTAGCCGATTATGTTACCAGAATGAACTGGTTTCATTAATGTGTTATAATTTTTTAGTCTGCGTATTTTTGGCCACATACAGGAAGTAAGATATAATTCTCATTAATTTTATAGTTCACTTTGCTTAAGTATTTTGGTTTCTGCGCCAAATAATTGCTGCAAACTATAAGTATATGGTCCACAGCTAAATAAGTCAATAATTAGTATTAATTCTTCTTGACGCTGCAATGAAATATTTGCATTATATAAACGAATAAATGTCGACAAAAAAATCATTCATTCATGCTTCATTAATATAATGACAATGTTTCATTGTATTAATGACACTTTACATTAATCTAACACTAATGAAACATTGTTCATTGATTGTTAATTTAATGAAGCATTTCACGTTGTATCAATGAAGCTCTACATTGGTCCAAAAACCAAAGGACAGATTTCATTGAAGCAATGTAAGATTTCATTGGATTTCATTTCCCCCCAAAATCGTGAGTTACGGTTAAAAACCCGGTTTTTCGTAACTTTGCACACTTATAAGCCTGTAACTTAGTTGGTTATTAACCGATTTTTACTTTCTCATCGGACTTGAAAAGAAGAAAGCTACAGCTTTCGAGCTTTTGTCCAGCAAACACAATTTTTGATTTTGATTTTGGGGGTATCTGCCAAATTTCAAATACAAATTCTTGTTCTACTCGGCAATTCCTGATCAGAAAAACATTATCACCTCGTAGAGTTTTTGGACTGTCGCACAATGCTATCCAGTGTAAGTTAAATTTATGTTTTTCGAGGCTAAGTCCACCTCCAGCAAGGGTCCTATAAACTATATATATGCTTGATCGTCATACAATTCTAAGACAATTTTGCCATGTTGCTAGGATGTCCAAATTTTGCATGACTACGTCTTATGGTTGTAGATCGCTTGGGATTGCAAATGGGCCAAATCGGTTCACAGGGAAATTTTTTTCCTTCACAAGGATTGCAAAATAACTTTTTTTTTGAAAATGCTATAAAAAACTACTGAATAGTTTCTCAAATTTCTTTTTTTATTTGAAAGTACAATCTTTCCGGTTAATAATGGAAAATAATTTCATTCAAATGGCTGCTTCGGGCACCCCACAAATAATAGTCCAACGGTTGAATAGTTGAAAAAAAACGTTAGATGGCGGACCCCATGATTTACTTTTTCCGCTCTAGAAATCACATATTTCAACAATTAACTTTTTTTGAAAATGCTATAAAAAAACTACTGAATATTTCTCAAATTTCTTTTTTTATTTGAAAGTACAATCCTTCCGGTTAATAATGGAAAATAATTTCCTTCAAATGGCTGCTGAGGGCACCCCACAAATAATAGTAAAACGGTTGAATAGTTTGAAAAAAAAAAAAAAACGTTAGATGGCGAACCCTATATATAATATAAAATTATTTTTTCCAAATAAGAAATTTTAAGGGGTTAACTGGTAATAAGGGATTCAAATGGTACCTCGGTGTATATATTCCTCTGATTGCGTAGACAAATAAAATAAAGAGATTTTTCGAAATTCGTAAAATGGAAAAAGGGCATACAAATTGAACCACCCAAATGGCCGCAGCTAGAATCATGAATATCGATGTATATTTCATTTCTCCGATTGCGTAGGCACGAAAAATAAACCTTTTTTTTCAAAATTCTTACTTTCAAGGGATATAATGGGAACAGAGGGATAGAATGGTACCCACTAAACAGCTACAGCTAGAATGAATAAATTTGGTGTGTACATTAGAGCGTACCAGGTTACAAGTAAAAAAAAAGTTCGCCGTACACCTTTGAATATGAAGTATTATTGAAAGGTAGTTTCAAAAATTTTTTTTTTATTTTTTTTATGCCGAACGTAGGGGTCGCGCTTTTACATTATTCTATATAACTTCTGCATTTATAAACGAATTTTAAAGTGTGATACATCGATGTTTTTGCCTCGACGAGGCCGATTTTTTTGTCTTTGAAGTCATTGAGCTCAAGCATGATTCATGATTTTATGCGAGCTTTAATTTTCTGATATTAGAGTGGTACATTAGGGTAGTAGCAACTGAGATATGATGGGTAAGTACCAGAAGGGGGTGCTTGAGCTCAATGACTTCAAAGACAAAAAAATCGGCCTCGTCGAGACAAAAACATCGATGTATCACACTTTAAAATCCGTTTATAAATGCAGAAGTTATATAGAAAAATGTAAAAGCGCGACCCCTACGTTCGGCATAAAAAAATAAAAAAAAAAATTTTGAAACTAACTTTCAATAATACTTCATAATCGAAGGTGTACGGCGAACTTTTTTTTGAGGTACGCCCTAGTGTACATCCCTCTAATTACGTTGACACGCAAAATAAAGAGATTTTCGAAAGTCGTACTTTTGAGGGGGTAAAAGCGGATACAAATGGTATCAACCAAATGACTGCAGCTAGAATCATGGAATTTGGTGTATACATTCCTCTGACAGCAAAATAAAAAGATTTTTCCAAATTCGTACTTTATTTTTTACTTTTTCTGTAAAAGTTGGAAAAGTAATAAAACTGGTAGCGAGCAAATGGCTATAATTGTGAAATTAGGTTATCTTGCGCTGTGTGCGTGAGAGATAAAGGATTTTCAAAGTTTATCGTTTTGGAATTAAAATAGGATGGAAATACAACCAACCAAACGGCAGTAGCAATAGTCCCAGAGGGAAACATCTTTAACTTTCGTAGAAGGTCAGCAACGCAGGAAGCACTCTGAGTCACCAGCTTTGATCATACCCTCGAGAACCAAATCTACAAAACAGTAAACATTATTTCTGAGTAGCGGCTTTGGACACAATCCAGAGGATGAAGTCTTTAATTCTAAAACAAGCCAAAACATATTTAGTCTGCGCAGCCGGGAGAAAATCTTTAAGTCTGGTTGAAGGTTTCCAACACAACAAATATTCAGTCGGATTTAATACTAAAGACCTAAAATTATACCATAAGAACTTGTTTGTTCTTTTTGACAATGTGTTTGACCTAATGCTTTAAAAACATCTAGGTAATATGAGTAGAGAGTAGTGGAGGCTACCATATAGTTCGGCTATGGCTAGATTTCTAGTTATGTAGATGTTTTTTCCTTTCAGATTTCCCCCACAAAACTTACCGAAATTTTAGACTGGCTTTTAAAAATTGTTTTCACAGCACATACCTGAAAATATAAAGAAAGAAAAGCATTTAGTATTTAGTTTAATTTTAAGCTATGTAGTAACATTAATTAGACCGAACCACATCCACCAACTACTAAAGCATCACAATATCATAGGTCATCAGTGCACGATTTATTGCTCGGGAACAAAATAGATGCTTTCCCATTCCCATTTAAAAAAAATAAATAAAAATTACAGTTTTTCTCAGATTCTTCAGTGACGTCCAATTGCCTCTGGCAGATACATATTAAAATAAAACAAATAATAAGTTTGTTCCTCGCATCACAGTATAATGGTTTGAAATCAGCCCACCCTCCAAAGCAGCGAGTATTGATTAAGTGATTTATAAGAGCAGTAAACGCAACCAAAATGCATTAATAATGCAACAAGGAGGCGAATAAATATAATGTTTGTGCCCGTACCCGTGTCAGTTGCTGTTGCTTATCGCATTCAAGCATCGCAATTGCCCAGCATTCGAGGCATCAGCGGTAGACTTTGTGATTCGTTCATGTTGTTTGTGGGTTGCTTGCTTGCTTTCTACGGTGGTCAGGTTTTTCCCTCATTGCGACAGAGTTACAAATTGCATGCCAAACGGCGAAGCGAAAACAGAGGCAAGGCAAGCGCTTGTTAAAGATCATGTTAATCTTATACAATTGCACAGGACTACAAATAAATAGTTAATCAATTGGAAATATAATTCACGTCCATTCGCTTGAATAAAAATGTCCTGACATGTAAATGAAATAAATATTTGGTGCCACAGATATGATTATAAAGCCCGCAAAAGTATGATTTTTCTACAAAATATCTTAGTTTTCAGATTTCTGTAAACTGGTGTAGCTTTTGTAAACCAACCAAAATGTGTCTCGATTCGAGTGCTGCAAGAGATGGCGAGATTGCTTTAAGAGAAAGCAGGAAATAGTTGTAGTTGCTAAAATGTTTTACAGTTTAACAAGATACACAAAAAACGTAACCGCGAACAACGTCAATGATTTGCAATTAAACAGGAGCATCCGCAAGAGTGATAGATATTTGTAAATGATACTACAGGAGAATTTAAAATATATTCTCTTGGAAACAACAGAAATTTCACAAATTTGTATATTAAGGGTGGTTAAATTGTAAGGGCCGATGTTGAATGAGAACCACACCTAAACGTCAAGTTTTTTTCTGCTTTTCATTTGACATTTCTCAATTTCAGACTAACTCAATTTGAACCATGGAAAGATACACAATCACGCAACGCGTTAAAGTTATTCAGGATTATTATGAAAATGGACGTTCAAATCAAAATGCATATCGAGCACTTCGTAATTTTTCGGTCAATTTGATGAGGCACATTTTTACCTCAGTGGATTCGTCAATAAGCAGAATTGACGCATTTGGGCGAATGATAATCCTAGAGTGATTGTCGAGGAGGGTATACAAAAGTCGTTACACTTGAACAGGTTGATATACGCCAAAAGCTATAGGCAAATGGAGTTAATTCGCGTTTTAGTGTTTTATTGCTTGACAGGAAATGAATTTTAACGAAAAATCGTGTTTTCAGGTGAAGCTCATTTTCATATCGGTGGCTATGTCAATAAGCTAAATTGCCGCATATGGGGTTCAGAGAACTAACAGGTGACTATTATCAAGACAATACATCCACTACGTGTTACTGTTTGGTGTGGATTTTGGGCTGCCGGCATCAGAATTAGGAATGACCCGCCTCGAAGCTGTGACTTTAGACCTTTGGATTATTTTCTGTGGGGAGCCATTAAGAATGAATTGTACACAAACCATCCAGAGACAATTGAAGCGTTGAAACATGAAATCGAAGTTGCCATTGAATAAATTCGAGGCGGAACAATCGAAAATGTACTGAAAAATTGGGTTGATCGGATGAGGTACAGCCGTGGTAGTCATATGAATGGTATTGTGTTCCATTATTAAATGACGAAGCTCAACCTTTCCAATAAAATCAGACATTTGAAAAAATAATCAATACTTTTTATAGCCGATTCTAATTTAAAGTGTTACATGGCCCACCCTATATTTGGTTCAGAGCTATGATATATGTCCAGTATTGTGGGTTGAAAACAATTTATGCAGTCGCTCCAAGCTTCAAGGATTATTTCCAGACAATAACAACGTGAGTCCAAAAAAAAAATGTTTTTTTTTCTGTGCAACCGCATGATTCTCACAAACGAACGAGAAGCACAACTCATTTGCCGAATTTGCGTTTTAAAAATCGCACCATCTTACAAACATCTCATTGAGTTGCATATGTGTATATATGTGTGTATATATGGATGTGTATATGCAGGTATAGTTACCCAGCAATACTTCTGCCGTGCCAACGCTCATTTGGCTTAGTTTTTTCGTTTGTATTTTTTTGGTCTGTAATCAGTGTGGGAATCATCTGTCAAGTGAGTTGTGCTTCTCGTCCGTTTGTGAGAATCATCTCCTTATAGAGGCCGGGTTTGATATTGAAAAGTCGCTGCGAAGCCACTTGAAAAGACTTTTGACATGGTCGAAATCATGATCGTGGTAGTCCGCAGCCAAGTAATAAATGTCACCATGCCATTTGTAAAAAAATTTTGCATTCTATTAAATATAGATGCAAAATGGTCTTGAGCCAGGACAATATACCAGTTCAAATCAAATATCGATTACAGACCAAAAAAAATACAAACGAAAAAACTAAAATAAAAAAAATCAATTAATTTTATCCTTTCGAAAATCAAACTGAAAGAAATATATCTTTAGAAATTCAAGCATTTAATTTTAAAAGTAGTTGAAATTGGCTTCAATACAAGGTAATACATTAAAATCGATTGAATATTTTAGGAGATACAGCTGATTGAATGAACACACCTTATGAAAAAATCGTATTTCACCGTTGTTAATTCGTCAACTTTTTATTTTTTTTCTAAAAATACTTATAAAATATTTTTATTCGGAATACATATACAAACTTTCGAAACAATACATACATAATAGTGAGTTCAAAAATCGTTCTCTTTGGCATGGGATGGCTCATGTGTCACGTGTGTCAGTGAGTCTCCCTGTTTTGCTGGCTGCCTTTAAAGTGGTACCACCCCAATAAGCACAAAGTCGGACTCGGATCCGATTTGAGTCCGACATCTCGGTTTCTCGCTTTCTCTGTTCCGATTCGGATCCGATTTGAGTCCGAGATGTCGGACTCCGCTTTCTCTGTTCGGATTTGGATCCGATTTAAGTCCGAGATGTCGGACTCCGCTTTCTCTGTTCCGATTCGGATCCGATTTGAGTCCGAGATGTCGGACTCCGCTTTCTCTGTTCCGATTCGGATCCGATTTGAGTCCGAGATGTCGGACTCCGCTTTCTCTATTCCGATTCGGATCCGATTTGAGTCCGAGATGTCGGACTCCGTTTTCTCTGTTCCGATTCGGATCCGATTTGGGTCCGAGATGTCGGACTCCGCTTTCTCTGTTCCGATTCGGATCCGATTTGAGTCCGAGATGTCGGACTCCGCTTTCTCTGTTCCGATTCGGATGGCGATTAAGATTAGTAACCAATTGGATTACGTTTTAAAAATAATTGTAATAACTATATAATTCTCTATCAAACAAATTCTGATTACTAATTGACAAAGACAAATTCTGATTACTTATTGACAAGGAATTGTTTAATAGAGAATTATATAGTTATTACAATTATTTTTAAAACATAATCTAATTGATTACCAATCTTAATCGCAATCTAACAGCTTATTACTATAACATAGTTTGTAATCGTTTATACTTACCTATGCTATAAATAAATGCGTAAAATCGCCTTATTATTTTATGCTAAATTATGCAGGATCAAAAATCGTTTCGGCAACGGATCAGAATTCATTTCGTTTTCGGATACGAAATCATTTGGAGATCGGATACGAACTCATATCTAAATCGGATCCGAACTCACTTCGATGTTGGTTCCTACATCGTTTTGAGTTCGGGTCCGATTTCATTTCGAAATCGGACTCAATTCTCGGTCCGATATCGAAGAGGGAATTGCTCCCGTTCTCGTGACCGATCTCGCGCCGAAATCGGACCCGTTCTCGAAACCAAATCAGAGAAGTCGGATCCGATTCGGATCCGATGTGCTTATTGGGACTTTATCTAGGAAAATATATACAAAGAAGTCCCTATCCCTAAACCAAATCCCATCACTCCACACGAACAGCACACTTTCCGCATAGAAAACTACTACATTTCCAAAACAACCAAATCTCTAGGCTCACGTTTTAAACATATAGCATAGCATAGCTGCTGTTAAGCGCATGTTACGGCTGGTGGTAGTTCACCGTCGTCTGTTTTTATTTTTTTTTTTGCTACTCTGTTAATCTGCGGTTTATTAATTTAATCGCATTTTTTATAATGTTTGGCATTAATAAAAATTTAAATTTATCATTTTCCGTTTGTTGGTTTCTCTTTGTATCCGATAAACCAATTTAACGACTCAGCGTTTGTGTGTGGGCGCTTTGTTTCTTATCCGCGCGATAAGCTTAAGCTACTTTGATCCAAAGGTTTTTCGGTCGAATGCTAAACGAAAAATAAGCAAAAAATAAAAACAAAACTCCAACCGAAACTGAAACCGAAACCCAAACAACTCACAACATCAAAATTCACAGCAAACAACAAGCCACCTCAATTTATTTATGCGAAACAAATGCTTCTATAAATTTAACAATTTTATTAATGTGTGAAAAGTGGGCGTTCCTTTTTTATTTGAATTTTTATAACTTTATGAGCCGTCTTTTTTTCCACTTCCTCGAGGGGTTTTGGATATTTTCGCAGCTTGGTTTGTATGGACACTCGGTCGATTGTCGATTGGTTTTAGGTTATTAGCTTTAAACATGTGCTAAGTGATGTAGTTATTTGTGGTGTGAGTTTTCAGCTTTCAGCAGGTTAAAATTCTAATAAATTTTAATTATTTTTTAGCGAGGTGTTAATTCAAAGAATTTATATAGGTTGATTGTTTATTGTGAGAAGGATTGTTTCTGAAACAAATACAAATTGAGAATATCTTATCAGCTACTGCATAGACACCGTATGGAGGTATTGGTTTGAACAGTGGCAGACAATGTTTCGTATCTCTTGACATATAGAACAAGTAAAAACGGCGTTAAGTTCGGCCGGGCCGAACTTTTTATACCCTCCACCATGGATTGCACTCCACAGAGGTTGTCTGTTTTCGTAGAAGTGCAGTAATATTACAGGAAAATATATTTTTTTTAATATAGCCAAACCAAAACAAATACAAATATTGAAAAATTAATTTTATAAATAAATATAATATTTTAATTATTTCAAACCACACTTATAAGGCAAGGCTACCAATACGTCAATTCAAAAAATAATTATTCATCTATTTATATTTTGAAAAATATTTTCAAAGCGATAGATATTGGTAGATAGTGGGTGCTACAGTTGGTTGTATTTCCATTCTATTTGAATTTCAAAAGTACAAATTTTGAAAATCCATTATCAGACGTACATAGTGCAAAATAACCTAACTTCATGATCCAACCAATTTTTGCCGTAAAAGAAAAAGTACGAATTTGGAAAAAAAACTTTTTATTTTGCGTGTCTATGCAGTCAGAGGAATGTATACACCGAATTCCATGATTCCATTTGGTTGGTACCATTTTCACCCCCTTGACGTTTCTACGCAATTAGAATTTTATCATTCTAGTTGTAGTCGTTTAGTTGGTACTATTTTTATCCCTCTGTACCATTGTATCCCTTGAAAGTACTAATTTCGAAAAATTCGTCTATTTTCCGTGTCTTCGCAGTCAGAGGAATGTATACTCCGAATTTCAAGACTCTAGCTGCGGTCATTTGATTGGTACTATTTTTATCCCCTTTTTTCATTTTAACCCCAAAAAGTACGAATTTTGAAAAATCCGTGTATTTTACGTATCTATGCAATCAGAGGAATGTATACACCGAATTTCATTATTCTAGGTACAGCCGTTTGGTTGGTACCATTTTTATCCCTCTATTCCTATTGTACCCCCTAAAAGTACGAATTTGGAAAAATACTTTTATATTATGTATCTACTCAATTAGAGGAATGTACACACCGAATTTCGTGTTTCTAGCTGTTGTCGTTTAATATGTACCATTTTTATCCCTTTTTTGCCCCATTTCACCCCCTAAAAATAAGAATCTCTTTATGGTGCACGTTTTTGCTATAAGGGGAATGCGCATACCAAATATCAAGCAAATATAAACAGAAATATTCAAAAAACATGCTTAAATACGCTAAAGTATTAGGGATTATTATGGGTATTTTTAGTCCTTGTGAGGGAAAATTTTTTCCCTTTGGGCCGATTTCGCTCCATTTCAATCCCAACCGATCTACGACTATAAGACGCATTTATGGAAAATTTGAACGTTCTAGCTCCTTTCGTTTAGATGCTAGCGTGCTTTCAACAGACGGACGGACGGACATGGCTAGATCGTCTTAGAATTTTATGACGATCAAGAATATATATACTTTATAGGGTCGCAGGTCGATATTTCAAGGTGTTACAAACGGAATGACAAACGCCCATGTGCTGACAACCGCATGATTTCAAATCGCATTTTTTTTGGCGATTTCGAGTCTCTAAATTTCGCATTTTTACTTTAAACAATTGTTTTCAGTTTTCTTTCTTTACTGGCGGATAAATGAAGAAGATGTTTGGTTAAAAATAGCAATTTTAAATAGAAATGTAAAATTTAGAGACTCGAAATCGCCAAAAAAAATGCGATTTGAAATCATGCGGTTGTCAGCACATGGGCGAAAGTTAGTATACCCCCATCCTGGAGGTGGAGAGTATAAAAACGATCAACAAGGTTGTAGTAGACTCACTTGAGTTCAGGGCTCGGGATTTAAAAATGTATATTTTTTTAATTTGTTTTTATTTATCATTAAATATGATTAAGTTATATCTTGTTTCCAACTAGTTTTGAATATAATATACACATAAAGTAATTCTTTCTAAAAACATTTATTTAGGTTGGAGTATCGTTGCATCAATTTTTCTTGTTGTTTCTATTTGTTTGAAATGAAAATGTTTTAAATCTGCAGGCAAAAAGATTTTATTGAGCATCATGCTGATATATGTTCTCTACAGTATCATTTGTTATGCCAATCGTATTATTTTTTATTTAATTTCATTTTAAAACAACATGATTTTGGCCACCAATGATATAGTTGCTAATATATTTGCTACGTTGATTAAGTTGATTGCTAGTTGATTCGGTACAGAGAAGAGATATGATTCACAATATTCATAATATGATTATTATGATTTCATGTAGCTAAACAGCTATGTTATGATTACCCACATTCATAATTTTCAACCATGATATGGTGCCCTTCAATTGCCTTAGCAGCAATTATATTATTCTTGCAACAATCATATATGCCAGTTAGAATGATAGTGGTCTAAGAATTTAACCGTTCTGAGATATGCAATGGTCAATTGAAAAATATTTTTCCACCGAAGCACATTTTTTCTTAGAATATCCTACTACTATATCGAACTTTTATAAAAAAATCGACAACGTTGGTACCTCTAAGGGAACCACTACTTTCACAGAATGAACAGACCTAGACCACTTTAATTCTTTTCAAAATTGAAAAAATTAAACAAAAGTAATAATTCCTTACAAAAGAAAGAAACTAAAAAGATTTTATTTCAAAAAAAATCATAAAAAAATTATAAATATTATAAATTTGTAAATTATAATTTGCTTTTCAAATAATTTCATTTTATGTGTTGTGGGCCGAACTTTATATATCTTCCACCATGGATTTCATTCCACAGAGGTTGTTTATTTTCGTAGAAGTGCACTAATATTACAGGGAAATATATTTTTTAATATAGCCTAACCAAAACAAATACAAATATTGAAAAGATAATTTTATAAATAAATATAATATGTTTTATTATTTCAAACCACACTCAGAAAAATGTATGCCACGGATTAAGTAAATATGTACTAAATCTGAGGAAAATTGAACTTCGTATAGCGCTAAGGCAAACATTTCTCACATCAAGTACAAACTTTTCCTTGAAAATAAGACATGCTTTGAACTTGATTCCAGTTCATCTTTTCTCAATGCAAGTAAAACTTACTTAATCTGAGGAACATTTTTCTTCAAATCAAGTAAATCTTTACTTAATCTGAGGAAAATTTTTAAGAAATTTTACTCAAATCAAGTAAATTTATACTCAAACTGAGGAAAATATTCCGATTTGTTTCCTAAATCCAAGTAAATTGTTACTCAAACTAAGTAAATTTGTAGTCATGCCAAGTAAATTTATACTCAATCTGAGGAAAATTTTCGCAATTTTTTCCCTTAATTCAAGTAAATTTGTACTCAGCCTGACTAAGATTTTCCTTAAACCAAGTAAATTTGTATTCAGCCTGACTACGACTACACGTGATAATTGAAATACATTTTTTCGCTTCAGAGTATGCAACACTTATATGAAAAATGACAACATGGTATAGTTCTCAATCGTTTCATCTTACTTATACCATAAAGAGTTGAGATGTTTCACCATGACTGCTGCGGAGGCTAGGTAGGCGCGTTCGCAGTGATTGTTTAGAGTAATATTTGAAGTATTTATGTAGAAAGTCTCTTCTAACGAACGAGAATTGCTTCTTAGACTACTATTCATGTATTTTTCTAAACACTCTGAAGTATTTTTGATAAGTTCATTTATACTTGAATGTATGAGGAACATGACATATATTCACTTTATTTGAAGTAATAAACATATTTTTAAGTAAAAACATCCTAAATGGAATTTTTCCATACAAAAATTATTATTATTATTATTATTATTATTATTATTATTATTATTATTATTATTTTCTTTCTTAAACGCTAGTAAATTTTCTTCCGCACAAGTATGAATATACTTAATTGTAAGAAATTTTTACTAGATCCAAAAATATGTTTTTAAGTAAATTTACTACACTATTTTGAGTATATGTACTATTTTTTCTGGCTTTGAAATAAGGAAAGTGTTCTCATATATATTTAATTTTTGCTTTTCGTAAGGAAATTTTACCTAATCTGTTAAAATTGTTAAACTAACTTGGAGTATGGATTTTACTTAGATTTAATAATGCTATTTTTCTGAGGGCACGCTTATAACGCAAGGCTACCAATACGTTTACATATCGAAATAATACTTAAAGTCAATTCAAAAAATAAATATTCTTATATCTATATTTTCAAAAAGTTAAAATACCATACAATGTAGACACACCGAATTTCATTATTCTAAGTGTAGTCCTTTGATTGATAACAATATTATCCCATTATTCATATTTTTAAGGGGAATGCACATACCCGATATCAAGTAAGCTTAAGCAGACATGTTCAAAAAAACATGCTGGAATAGTTTAAAATATTAGGGATTATTACGGGTATTTTCAGTCCTTGTGAGGAAAAAAATGTTCCCTTTGGACCGATTTCGACCACTTGCAATCCCAACCGATCTATGACTATTAGACGCATTTATGGATATTTGGACGTCCTAGCTCCTTTCGTTTAGATGCTAGCGTGCTTTCAACAGACGGACATGGCTAGCTCGTCTTACAATTTTATGACGGTCAAGAATATATGTACTTTATAGGGTCTCAGGTCGATATTTCAATGTGTTACAAATGGAATGACAAAGTTAGTATACCCCCATCCTGGAGGTGTAGGGTATAAAAAGAATACAAATTCGCGCAACAAAAAATTTATTAATTTTAAATATGATTATAATTTTGTGAAAATAGTTGGTATGTACATAAATAATGTAATAATAAGGAAATAAACTTAAATTAGAAGGGAAAATGAGTTGCGAAATAACATTATAAAATTTTAGAAACGAAAGAAATGCTAGAATTTTACAACATGCAGCAGTATCTGACCAAGCTACTTTCACTACCAAAGAGTTGTGAATATATTGTTGTGATGGAGGCACCATCATCCTTGGATTTGGACAAATTATTCATTTTAAAACTTTAGGCATAACACTGCGAAGGATATACTGAAAAGTATTTGAAATAGGGGAGAGAAGTTAACAAATGCGAAGAATTCGAGAGAAACAAAAACTACCGCAGATCAGAAGTTCAACTTCCGTCAAAGAAAATACAACATGTTTTCAAACAAGTAAGAAGGCGTTAAGTTCGGCCGGGCCGAATCTTATATACCCTCCACCATGGAGTGCATTCCACAGTATTACCAGCAGATTAAAGGATGTCGACTTTACATAGAAGCACAGACAAAGTGATAAGAAAAGTATAAATTTTAAAGATATCCCCATTCGCCCCATTCTCCGCCCAAATGTACAAATTTCGAAAAAAAAACCTTTTTCGAGTCTTCATAGTCAGAATGTATACACCGAATTTTATGATTTCAACATCAGCGGTTTGGTAGGTCCCATTTTTATCCCTCTTATTAATTATATCCCTTAAAAGTACGAATTTCGAAAAATCCCTCTATTTTACGTGTTTATGCAATTAGAGGGATGTACACACCGAATTTCATGATTCTAGATGTTGTCGTATCATCGGTACAATATTTTATCCCTTTTTGTCCATTTCGCCCGCTAAATCTTTTATTTTCTTTGTGGTGCTTCCATGCTACAAGAGGAATGTCCGCAACAAATTTTAACTGTATGAAAATAAGAAATTTAACTAATAAGCTAAGGCTACCAATATTTGTATACTATGTATAAATAATGGAAATAATACTTCAATTCATAAAGTCAATATAAGGCAGCAATCATAAATACCCTAAATATTGGGGGACATAGAGTGTATTTTCAGCTACAGTCGTTTGGTTGGTTGTATTTCCATCCTATTTTATTTTCAAAAGTATAAATTTTGAAAATACCTTATCTCTCACATACGCAGTATAAGACAACTTCATGATTCTACCATTTTTTGCCGTAAAAGCAACAAAATAAAGTACGAATTTGGAAGAAGAAATATTTTACGTGGCTTTGCAGTCAGAGGAATGTATACACCGAATTCCATGATTCTATCAGCGGCCATTTTGTTGGTACCATTTTTACCCCTTTTTCCAATTCTGCCCCCAAGAGTACGAATACCTAAAATCTCTTATTTTACGTATCTACACAATTAGAGGGATGTACACACTGAATTTCATCATTCTAGCTGTATTCGTTTAGTTGGTACTATTTTTATCCCCTGTAGCCATTGTATCCCTTGAAAGTACGAATTTTAGAAAAAAACTTTTTATTTTTCGTTTCTACTCAGTCTAAGGAATGTATACTCCGAATTTCATGATGCTAGCTGCTGTCATTTGGTAGGTACTATTTTTATCCCCTTTTTCCATTTGAACCCCAAAAAGTACGAATTTTGGAAAGTTCTTTTATTGTACGTGTCTACGCAATCAGAGGAATGTATATATCGAATTTCATTATTGTAGGTGCAGCCGTTAGGTTGGTACTATTTTTATCCCTCTATCCCCATTTAACCCCTTAAAAGTACGAATTTAGAAAAAATACTTTTACATCAAGTATCTACTCTATTAGGGGAATGTACACGCCAAATTTCGTGTTTCTATCTGTTGTCGTTTGATAGGTACCATTTTTATCCCTTTTTGTCCCATTTCGCCCCCTACAAATAAAAATCACTCTATGGTGCCCTTTTATGCTATAAAGGGAATGCGCATTGCAAATATGAAGTAAATACAATCTAATATGTTCAAAAAACATGCTGAAATACTCTAAATATTAGGGGTATTTTCAGTCCTTGTGAGGGAAAAATTTTTCCCTCTGGGCCGATTTCGTCCACTTTCAATCCCAACCGATCTACAACCATAAGACACATTTTGGAAAAATTTGAACCTCCTAGCTCATTTCGTTCGGCCGCTATCGTGCTTTCAACAGACAGACGGACAGACGGACATGGCTATATCGTCTTAGAATTTTACCACGACCCAGAATATATATACTTTATGGGGTCTCCGATGAATATTTTAAGGTGTTACAAACGGAATGACAAAGTGAATATACCCCCATCCTGGAGGTGGAGGGTATAAAAATACTATAAGTAACTACATAACTTAACAAGAAATATATTTTTAAAAATATTTTGTTATACCCTACACCACTTCGTGGGCTAGGCTATTATAAGTTAGTTTCGCGCCAAATGTTTGTAACACCAAGAAATAATCGAGCTAGACCCACCTTTAAGTATACCGATCGGCTTTAGAATCACCAGATGAGTCGATTTAACGATGTCTGTCTGTCCGTCCGTCTCTCCGTCTGTCCGTCTGCTGTCCATCTAAGTTTGTTCGCACTCTACAGGTCGCAATTGTTGTCCGATTGTCATGAAACTTGGCAGAAGTTATTTTTTTCTGGCCAAGGACCATCGGTATTGAATTTGGAGGAAATCGGTTCAGATTTAGATATAGCCCCCATACAAATGTCGCTCCCGATTTGACTTATTCCGCTCTAGAAACCACATATTGTACCCGATTTTCTTAAAATTTAGCACAACATCTTATAATCCATATAGAAACACATATGCAGAAATTAGGTAAGATCGGTTCAGATTTAGATATAGCCCCCATACAAAGTTCGCTCCCGATTTGACTTTTTCCGCTCTAGAAACCACATATTGTACCCGATTTTCTTTAAAATTGACAAAACATCTTATAATCCAACTAGAAACACATATGCAGAAATTAGGTAAGATCGGTTCAGATTTAGATATAGCCCCCATACAAAGGTCGCTCCCGATTTGACATTTTCCGCTCTAGAAACCCCATATTGTACTCGATTTTCTTTAAATTTAGCACAACATCTTATAATCCAACTAGAAACACATATGCAGAAATTAGGTAAGATCGGTTCAGATTTAGATATAGCCCCCAAACAAATGTCGCTCCCGATTTGACATTTTCCGCTCTAGAAACGACATATTGTACCCGATTTTCTTTAAATTTGACACAACATCTTACAATCCAACTAGAAACACCTATGCAGAAATTCGGTAAGATCGGTTCAGATTTAGATATAGCGCAAATACAAATGTTTTTAACAATATTTTCCGTTTCAATTATTTGAATGTATCGAATCAGTCAAAAGTCCAAAAACTGTATAAAATAGGCATTTTTAGCCCATGTATTGATGTGACATTGAAGAACCGATATCTCGAAAACTAGAATACATGAATCGGGTATTCCAAAGGCAATTATTTAGTCCTTGGCAAGAAGAATATTTTGCAACAAGGAGTTAGTCCAAATTCCGTTTGAGATCGGAGATATATAGGTTTTTCAGATATGGGGTATATATAGCGAATTTTGATTGTTCGATATCACGAAAACTAGAATACATGAATCGGGTATTCCAAAGGCAATTATTTAGCCCTTGTTAAGGAGAATATTTGCTGAAAAATCCTGGTCCAAATTGCGTTTGAGAATCGAGATATAGGACAATCAATATTCTATATATATATATACCCGATATCTGAAAAACCTATATATCTCCGATCTCAAACGGAATTTGGACAGACTCTTTTTTACAAAATGTTCTACTTGTCTATGGCTAAATAATTGCCTTTGGAAACCCCGATTCATGTATTCTAGTTTTCGAGATATCGGACAATCAAAATTCGCTATATATATACCTGATATCTTAATAGCAATATATCTCCGATCTCAAACGGAATTTGGACAAACTCTTTTTTGGAAAATGTTCTACTTGTCTATGGCTAAATAATTGCCTTTGGAATACCCGATTCATGTATTCTAGTTTTCGAGATATCGGCTAAAATGGCCTATTTTGTATAGTTTTTGGACTTTTGACTGATTCGATGGATTCAAATAATTGGAACTGAAAGTATTGTTAAAAAATAATTACAAATTTCCTTTTATTTTTATTACTTTTAGTGTTTTTATAAAAAAAAATATTTTCTAAATACGTTCCACAAGCTAAATTGGTTTGTGTCTTGGGTGTGGGACGTATTTAACTTACGAATTTATCTTCACATCTTAAATATTACCATATATGAACGTCCATCTAGAGTTTTATTAAAATTAAACCAAAGTAATGCAAAGTCTGTTGTAAGAAGGATTCGTTAACGAATTTGTTTCACTATATTTTCATTAATTCAGAGAAGTGATTCATAAGAACTCCCACAATGTATCCCAAAATGGATAACTTTCACTTATGAAAAAATTTCATTCGAACGAAGTAACGGAGATCTGTAAATGAACCCATTCCCAAAAAAGCAGCGAAGCGGTCCAGTTCAGATCCACTAGATTGTATGAACTAGTTCTGCACTGTAACTTCCCAGCAAAAAGAGAGCACCCAAAGAAGTGAAAAAGATGTTCATCTTGTGATTTGGAAGTAGTGAAAATTGGGATATTCATCAATGAATTTAACATGCAGTTGTCATAGGAGGCACGTCCTTTATTTTGAAAGACTCAAAAGTTATTTTAAAGTGTTGCAAAGGATCCACTTTTTCACTAGTTTCCTTTTCTTCTGGTTGCTACTACGGCACTCTAACCATCTTAAAATGTGCTTCCTAAGGACTTTTGCCGCGAAGCCCTTTTGGGCTTGTTGTAGATATGCTATTCTATCTTCAACATGATTGGGCTGAAAGCTGTAAAAATTCCCTCTGCCTAGAGCCACCCTAATAAACACATAAACACGTTTCTTCTACTTACAAATGTAAGTGAGTAGTGGTATTGCTGCTTCTATGACACAAACACCAATTCAAAGAGTGACATCGTTGCCACCTGAAACATCAATAAATGAGTCAGCCACAAAGAGGTATTTATTGACTTAAAAAATATTCACTTCATGAAAAAATTATAATTAGAATAGCTAGTCTCTCGCAAAGCTAGGCTACCGAAAACCAACTCTTAGATTACAACACATCTGAATATAGATTGAGTTGAACACCAGCCAGAGCTTATCTCTTAAACAAATTTCTATTAATAATTGTTTATTTTTGTTTGAGAATTTTTTTATTTTCGTTTTAGTTCGTAATTTAATCTCATCGATGTCGGAAGCAAAAAAACAGAAAGTGAAATGTTATCAAGACTTATAGTATTTGCCGTAATGTTATGCATTGCTGAGGGTTCAACTATAGCCCCTGAACGAGATAATGGGCAAAATACAGAAGCTGTGCTCAATGCCAAGTCCGAGGAAATCCGCAAATATATGAATAATTCGGCAGATCCATGTGAGAATTATTTCGAATTTGCCTGTGGCAATTGGAAGAGAGAACATCCGGCTGGAAAGAAGATGAGGCAAACACGAGCCTTCACGCAGCACATGGACGAATTTAAGCCTAAACTTATCAAGCTTTTGACATCAGGGGAAGAAGGGGAGAGCGAGGAGACCGATCGCAAGGTGAAAAACTTTTATCAGTCTTGCATGAACTTGGCCTCACTGAAGCGGTCAGTTTACCAGGACCAGCTGAAATCAATTATAAGTGAGTTTGGCAAAATGCCAGCCTTGGAACGCGACACATGGCAAGAGAGCGATTTCGACTGGTTGACAACAATAGCTCAGATATCTCACAGATACGGCATACAAATTATGTTCGGCTATGAAGTGATGCCGGACTTTGAGAACAACACGGCTCATCAAATGATACTGGGTCATCAGGAGTTCTGCTCGTTGGGAAAGAGCCCCATACAGCGCCATATAACAAGCAGTCTGATCAATCTCAATCTGGAGCTTCATCTGGATTTGAAAGTTAACGCAACCCAGCCGGATGTGGGCACAGAAGTGGCCGATTTTGATTTCGTTTTATGGGAATCTCATCAAGTCTCCTCGAGGAACCGCACAACCATCGAAGATATGCAGCACAAATATTCACCCGATTTGGATGTAAAGAAACTACTGAACCTATCATTTGATTCCGTGCCCCGGGGCAAAGTAATCGACAATAGCCCCTCTTATATTCACACTCTAATTGAGCTGATAAAGAAGAGGCCCAAGCGGGTGGTGGCCAACTATATATTTTACCAGTTAATCTCCAAGTTTAGCGTAGTTGTGCCAAAAAGTGAAAAGGAACTGGAGCAATTTTGCCTCGATGAGACTCAGTCGAATTTTGGCAAGGTTCTGAGTAATATGTTCTATCGGGCCTACAATTTAAGTGAAAAGGTGCCGCACTACCAGGACATGTGGCAGCAAATCAAGGGGACTTTTAAAGACATCCTACAATCCCAGGGAATAAGTTGGCTAGATGAGGATGCGCGTAAATATGCCTTGGACAAATTAAATGACATGAGAATGGAAATATTAACGTACGAACCGAACAACTTCTCTGAAGAATACAAACAATTGGTAGTGAATAGTCAGGACTTTGTAGAAAACAGAAAATCTATAATGTCCTTCAAGGCCAAGAAGACCAGAGAATCACTATACCATCCACCCCACATCTCACAAACCGCCCAACGTATGGGTGCGCCCGCCAATGTCCTCACATCAAACTCCATTGTTATACCAGTCACCGTGCTGGCTTCCGATTTATATTGGTCTATGTCCTATCCAAATGCCGTCAACTTGGCTCGTTTGGGTTTCCTTATGGCCCATGAACTTGTGCATGGCTTCAGTGGACGCGGCCTGTCATTCGACAAGCGGGGCAATCAATACAAAGAGAAATGGTGGAACGGAGATATTGAAAGAAAATATATAGAACGTCGCACTTGTCTCCATGACCAGTACAGCAATTATACGATGGGAGATAAACAACTGCCTCAGGAGGAGATGCAATCGGAAAATGTAGCCGACAATGGTGGCATAATGTTAGCTTATGCCACTTATCGCAATTGGTTGGAGAGTGTATCACGTTCAAAAGAGGACTTGGTTTGGGAAACATTACCAAATCTCAATTATACTAACCGGCAATTGTTTTTCATTAGCTACAGTCAAATCTGGTGCGCGGATACATATGAGCCTGGGCGCTCAAAGGCAGCCGCCACTCATAGTCCTGATGAAATACGTACGTTTGCGCCGTTATTGAATTTCGAAGAGTTCTCGAAAGTATTTAATTGCTCCAAGGGCAGTGCTATGAATCCTGCAAAGAAGTGTATGCTATTCTAAATGCAATCCGGAAAGAAATGGAACTTTACACTCTTTGTCGCATATAAAAAATGCATATTTTTAGTGTTGTGATATTGAAACGAATAAAAATCTAAAATTGAAACAATATTTCATTAAAATAGGACTTATAAGAAAACTTGGGAATCATGAGAATAATAAGACGGGTCTCAGGTCGATATGGAGGAATTCCAACTAGAAATTTTCGAAGGTCTTCCGGGTTTGATGAAATCTGGCGAACGTGTTTGGTACTGGGAAATATGGGAATCCCTGTGAAGTTGAAGTTTTGCATATTTTACAAAATGGGGTTTACGTAACCATTCATATCTTTTGTTCTATAAAAGTTACAAAATATATATATTTTTTTTCAAAATAAATAATGAAATTTATTTTTTGAAACCAAAAAATTAAGGTGTTTTTTGTTTCGTTGTTTTTCCTCAGAGAATAATTACATCTGTGTTCTAAATACTCAGAAAATTTCAAAGTGGGCTTGCCAGTAGTTTCTGAGATATTGTCAAAATGGAAATGAAGAAGTACTCCTTTGTTTTTAGCTTTATTATACCCTCCACCATAGGGGGGGGGTATAATTCCGTTCATAACACATTGAAATATCGACTTGGGACCCTATAAATCCAGTTAGAATGTTAGTGATCTAAGTCAAACTTTTTCCGCTTTTCCTTTTATAAAAAATCGACAACGTTGGTACCTCTAAGGGAACCATGACTTTTAGGGTGTGTACTGACTTAGACCACTTTAATTCTTCACAAAATTTAAATTTAATTTTTTAATTTTTTCGCCATTTTAAAAAAGAATTTTTTATATTGAGTGAAATTTTAATTTTTTATTTAGGTTTTTGTTATCGTTATTTAGGTTGTTTGTTGTCTTAAAGAAAAACAGCCCTAATAGCTCTCAAGGCATAAAATGGGATCGGGGAGATAAAATTAGTACCAATTAATCGGCTACAGCTAGAATGATGAAAGTCGGTGTGTGCATTAGGGCGTACCTCAAAAAAAAAGTTCGCCGTACACCTTCGAATATGAAGTATTATTGAAATGTAGTTTCAAAAAAATTTTTTTTTATTTTTTTTTTATGCCGAACGTAGGGGTCGCGCTTTTACATTTTTCTATATAACTTCTGCATTTATAGACGGATTTTAAAGTGTGATACATCGATGTTTTTGTCTCGACGAGGCCGATTTTTTTGTCTTTGAAGTCATTGAGCTCAAGCACCCCCTTCTGGTACTTACCCATCATATCTCAGTTGCTACTACCCTAATGTACCACTCTAATATCAGAAAATTAAAGCTCGCATAAAATCATGAAACTCTTCCTAAGGAAGTATGTCTATTTTCAAAAAAATCGGCCTCGTCGAGACAAAAACATCGATGTATCACACTTTAAAATCCGTTTATAAATGCAGAAGTTATATAGAAAAATGTAAAAGCGCGACCCCTACGTTCGGCATAAAAAATAAAAATTGTTTTTTTGAAACTACCTTTCAATAATACTTCATATTCGAAGGTGTACGGCGAACTTTTTTTTACTTGTAACCTGGTACGCTTTAGTGTGCATCCCTCTAATTGCTTCGACATGTAAATTAAAGGTATTTTTTCGAAATTCGTACTTTTTAGGGGGTAAAATTGGGAAAAAGGTATCAGTCAAATGTTCGCATCACAAATCGTTAAATTCTGTTCAGACATTCATCTGGTGGCATAGACGCCCAATATAAAAATATTTTTCCAAATTCGTACTTTATTTCAGGAAAAGTGATAAAACTGGTAGCGAGCAAATGGCTAGAATCATGAAATTATGTTATCGTGAACTGTGAACGTTAGATTTTAAAAATTCGTACTTTTGGGATCAAAATACTACCAACCAAACGGCTGTAGCCTAAAAAAAGTATCCAATATCCCTAATATTTAGAGTATTCAGGTGCGGTAAGATTACTGTCTTATATTTACTTTTTGATATAGTCGATGACTAAACATATTGGTAGCCATGCCTTATAAACAGGCATAGAGTGGTTTAAAATAATTACAATTATATATATGTATAATAATATTTTTTTTTCAATATTTTTATTTGTATGGGTTTGGCTATATTAATACTGGAAAGGTGGTGGGTATATAAGTTTTAAGGAACTTAATTTTATAAAATAATAATTTTATTTTATTTTTTTTAACATATTTTCTCTCATTTACCCAAAACTAAAAATTTGTCTAAAAAAATTTGTTTCTTAATATGGTGATAGGGTACTTATAGTTTTCAAAATGTCTAAAACTAATTTTGTTCAACTTTATATTCAAGACGCACAGTGGTTCAGAATCCAAAATAAAGGGTGATTTTTTAAAAGCTATAGGAAAGTTTTTCAAAAACAAACACATAAAATTCAGAAAAATGCATGAAATCTTTATTTGAATCGATAGTACGGTCCATATAATTTAATGTTTGAAGATTATTTCATGCAAATGTTGACCTTGACTGCGCCTCAAATGGTCCATCCGCTTAGTCCAATTTTGCCATTTCCACGTTTTTGAGTAACAGAGGCCCAATTGCTGCGAACGGCGACGAATCGATAATTGATGGTCATCATTAACACTGGCCGATACAGCTGCGATATTTTCTTCAGTTCGCACTCTACGTAAGCGTTTTGGTGGTTTAATCTCCAACAATGTAAATTTGTTGCGAAATGTAGTCACAATAGCCCGAATAGCCGCTTCAGTGGGTCGATTAAACTGACCATAAAATGGAAGCGCGCGATGAACTTTCTTAACAGAGCACGCATTTTGAAAATAAATGTTTGACAAACACGAAACGTGCGTCAGCTGTTTAAACCAGTGTTGGCAAAAAGTTGATAGCTAAAAAATCACCCTAAGTTTTACATTATTGAGTTCTGTAAAAAAATGAAATTAGACAAGGACTCAAGAACTATTTTGAGATTTTAACATTTAAATTTGTCGGTGTTTGTTGTTTGTATGTGCATTGTTCCTGCAAATGAACTCCGATTGGCTTCAAATTTAGCTTGAGGATAAATATTTTTTTCTGCGTACTTGCTTTTTGCAAAGTTAATGAGACAAAATGAGTAATTCGCGTTTTGGAACTAAAAAATCTGACTCTTTGCAATAAATGTATCCTATCTTCCAAGGGTGCAATTTCATACAGGCAAAAGTTACCCTGCAAAAGCGGGGAACGCTAAATATGTAATTTATTCTTCAAAAGCTTTCAAAGGAAAAAATGTGTTGGTCCAAAGTCCTACAATTTTTCAAAATGGGTATTTCTTCAAATATATAATAATAATGTTGATGTTGAAAAGTCGCTGCGAAGCCACTTGAAAAGACTTTTGACATGGTCGAAATCATGATCGTGGTAGTCTGCAGCCAAGTAATAAATGTCACCATGTCATTTGTAAATAAATTTGCATTCTATTAAATATAGAAGCAAAATGGTCTTGAGCCAGGACAATATCCCAGTTCAAATCAAATATTGATTACAGACCAAAAAAATACAAACGAAAAAACTAGAACTCAAAAATGTTTACTAGAACAAAAGTTATTGAATTTTAGCCACTGTGCGGTCTAGAAACCACATATGTTATTCCATTTACATCAAATTTGGCACAACACCTTAAAATTCAACTAGAAATTTCTGCGGTGAAAGTGCGTCAGATCGGTTCAAATTTGTATATGGCTTCCACCCAATTTCCGCTCGCGATTTGAACTTTTCCGCTATAATTTTTTCCTGATTTTCTTCAAAAATTTCAAAATTTTTCTTCAAAATTTCACCCGGCTCAGAGTTTTATATAGCTCCAATAAAGAATTTAATTTTTCGATCTAGAGACCACATATTTTAACCGATTTTCCTTCTCAGATCGATTCGCTCTCGATTTGATTTTTTCGCTCTAGACACCCCATTCAAAAATCGTTCCCGATATCACTTTTTTCCCCGAATTCAATTGTAATTGTAATCGGATATAAAGTGGACCGGCCGACGTTAGCCTTTCCTTACTTGTTTGATTTAAATTCTATATAAAGTGAAAACCTCTTTTGTATATGTTAACTTCTTCTACTTTTTAATTAAAGTAGACGTTTTTATTCCATTTTGTGTAAGGAAACAGCTGTCTTATTGTTACTTAGCATTTAAGACTTTTTTTAGTAATTTGTCAAAGTAAATGTTTCAGATGCTCAACTCAACTAGCCCGTGTTAATGATTTTCTTTCGTGTTCGCTTAGCAAAAAACATGACTAATATGATTCTAATTATACTAAAACATTAAATGCTACATACAAATTTGTAAAATCATATTTGGTAGTATCGCCACACGTAATCCAATGATTCTGAAAACGACTTAAGGCCAGGCTAAACCACACTTTAAAGTTGCTGCGAATACAAAACCTTGTTAGGATTTTTAACAAACATTTAACATGGTTAGAGCCAAAGAAATACTTGACCGCAAATAAAGAACGGACAAAGGGAGCTCCAATTACTAAACACCCAAAAGAAAAAACAAATAACATTGCCGGAACCAGAGTACCTCTCCATGAAATGTATTTCGACCTTCTGTCTTTCGTTTTGTTTTCTTTATATTTTTGTTAGTTAGTTAGGATTTGCCAGACTTGGTGTTGCTGTTGTTGGTATCAACACAAGTGTCTGCAGCACAAAAAGGCGAAAAGGAACACAACTGGTAACACTTTTACTTCGACTCACACCAAGAAAACACAAAAAGTCCAGCTAACAAGGTCCATAAAGGCGGCAACAAAAGCAACACCACCGAGAGAGTCTCTAGAATACAACACACACATACACAAACAAATGGTTGCGTATGGCCAGGTTAGACCAGGCCAGGCCAAACAACGAGTAACGCCTCCTTCTTGTTTTGTGAAAAGGTGAGATTTTTAAGTGTTTATTCGTTTCGTTTGTACGTTTGTATTTGTTATTTCGTGAAGGATAACCCGCCACCTGTACAGGAAATTTATGAAAAGGCCCTAAAATTAGAACGATCAAAGCGTATAAATAACAGTTTATACGACAGCAAAAGGGGTTAAAAGTCTATAATTTCGTGTTATTCCTTTCGATGTTGGTTTTTCTTCGGTTCGTTTTTTTTTTTCGCTGGACTAACAAACATCAAATAAATAAATAAAGTTTTGGAAGTAGCTACCTACACCTTGCAATGGAGGCATGTTTAATGCGAGGGTCACTATATATGTATATTAGGATGGGTCACAGAAATATATTGCTGCGGTCACACCCCAGAAATCAAGATTGGATTTTTCAATGATGATCTGCAAATTCTACATGCACTTTTTGATTTAATAGACCCTTGGAAGCACTTTAAATATAACTTGTCTCAGAATATCTCATTGGTCGTACTATTGGAAGTTTAGATTGATATTTTTGTGGTTTTTCACAGTGACTCCTAAAAACTCATATTTCTTGGAAACATTTGGTAAAATGTGTTATGAAAACTAAGAAGAAAGAATCAAAACATATCGAAAAATGTCGTCACGTCTCAATTTTTGGAAATTATTTTTATATAGAAGATGGGTTTTCGTAGCTAACATTTTCAGACTCTTTATACAAAAAATTTTTGAAAAAAAAAAATAGAAAAAATATTTTATTATATTTTTAGCTTAGATTGTAATGAAGAGAACAATATCTCAATATAAAAAAGATCGACTGATAAATGTAGAAGTAATTACCCGTCTTTGTAGAAGAAAAATAATTTAAAAAAATCAAGATTGTCTTGTCATTTATTTCGATTTAAGACCAAAAGTTGTGAAGTCTTCAGAAGAACCCAAAATAAGCAAAACGGCAAAGTGAGACCTTTATTGTTGCAGCTAAAAGTTGACTGCGCAGTTTCGATGGGTGCTACCCCATCTCGTCAGAACTTTCTCAACGAATGTATGTCTTTGACTTAAATCAGGGTTCATATTAGTACAAGCGGTCACATATTTCCAATGAGAAGCGCTGATAAACAAAATATTCCACCGAACTAAATCGACACACTTAAAATCTCACTTTGCCAATTCAATGTTGTGCATGTGCTCGCATCGCTCGCAACAATGCAAAGGTTGTTGTTGTACGGTATGTCCCGACTTCACTGTACCTCACTTTGCCTTTTTGCTAATTTTGGGTTCTGCTGAAGACTTCAGCACAACCTTGGGTCTTAAACCAAAATAAATGACAAGACATACAACATAACAGACCAACTATACATACAAACAACAAAAATCAAGATTTTCTATTTTTTTATGCAACAAATAATGTTATAAAAAAATATAAATAAAATAATATTAAATTAAAATTTCTAATGTATGGTTTTCCAAACGCGAAAACAAAATTTTATGGATTTTTTTTAATTTTTTATTAAAATTCCAATTTTTGCCGAAGATACCTTTAATATGTGTACTCTCGTTTTAGGTTATAGGTCCAACTATATCAGCTTATAAGTTCAACTAAAGGTAATTGTGATGGCTACAAATATTGCGACTATTACTTTCACATAGAAACAGTTGTTTGCAACAGTCTCCAAAAAAATGAGAAAAATTGATTTCTTGACTAAAACTATTTTTTGGTCGAAAAAAATCATACAAATATAAAACAAAGTGGAAAAAACATTATATTTTATTTTTAATAGCATTTATTACACCGAAGAAACCAGTGCCCACTCGAAGATCTATGGATAAATGATTTAAAAGTTTTTTTTTTAATAAATTTTTTCCAAATATGTGGCTAAATAGCACGAAAAGCTCTTTAAAAATTAAATTAAAATATTTAGTTTTATTTTATAATAGCTGTGTTCTCTACGATGAAAACAAGTCCTATTAGAAGGCAATCTATGAATAAATGTAGAAGTTATGGTCACTATTGTAGAAGTTATATTCATGTATGATTAAATCAATGGTATGCTATTTTATAAAATTCTCTTAATTCTATAATAAAAAATTTCGTCATTTATTCATAGATTTTCTTTTTTTGAAAGAGGACCTGATTTCTTTGTTAGTTTCCCAGCTATAAAAAATAAAACAGAATATTCTTTAAGTGGGTGAGATCGACGACAATTGGAATTTGAGTAAAAAAATAAATAAATTATCTATAATTTTTTTATAAATTTAAAATTGATTTAATGAATCAACTCAATGCACACAAAAAATATATAAATATTTTATAAAAAAAAATAAAATAAATATATATGGGCATTTCCATGATGTCGAACGTGACCGTCGTACACATTTAAAGTGACGAAAAAGTCAAAATAAAACAGGTTTTAAATATGCTTAACTTATAGCTCTTAATTAGCTGTTTAATTGGTGCTAATGTGGATTTTGGGTAATTTTTCGCTTTCAAGATAATTTAAAAAAAAACCAAGGCATTCGATCGTGACCAAAACAGAAGTCGTTTTCGCGGCCATCCATTCAAACGCCGATTTTAGCGAATCCTGTGGCAATATTTCAATGTGACCAATTTTAGAACGTTGTGCACTGATGTCTCTTCAAAATGGCTTTGATTTTATCCAAAAATTTTTAGTACTTTTTTTGTAATTTAATTTTAAGCCCGGTCGAACGTGACATGTCGCACGTGACATTTTTTTCCATCGTGGTATTTATGTTGTTTTTGTTGCACTTTTAACGAAATTATAATTAATATATATTTTTTAATCAACAGAAGTATTCAATGTATTTATTCTCACATAATAAGAGTAAACAATAAAATTTTGTTTTTATTCTTATTTATTGTTTTGTAATTTTAGCTGATCTTCTTTCAACTTTCACTGCAAATTTTTAACTTTCTTTACTTTTTTGGCATCCGTTTATGCTCATCTAGATTTAAATAATAAAAATAAGCATTTTTTACATAAATAAATTATTTATGTAAGATTTTTTTTAATTTTTAATTTTCACACTTAAGATGTCGCACGTGACCAACTTTATAGAAGTGCCAAGGTCACAAATTTTCTTATCTTCCAGAAGGATTTTGTAATTTTAATTGTATAAAAATCTCTGTTTGTACTCAAAATTTGATGATCTTTCTGCGTGTACTTTAGACACAGTAACAACAAATGTTGTTTTTCCATGTCGAACGAGACATCGAACTATGCGATAATACAAAGCAAAAGGTTACAGTTTATAGCAGTTGTATAACTCCGTATCCTTTCTTTTTTGACTCTTTGTACTCCTTGAAAGATTTTAGACATCAAAAGTCAATGCGTAATGGCTCTATTTAAGAACTTTGATCTAAACAAAACATGCGAAAGAAATATTCTTACGAGTAATGTTGCACATGTGCGACTTTGCATTCGAATATCTCAAGATAGGATATGAATTAATGTAAAATTAGTTTACATTAGTTAAATTTGTTTATTTCTCTAAAATATATAAAATTATATAATTAAAAATATATAAAATTCTTGAAAAAAATCAAATCAAATATTGATTACAGACAAAAAAAATACAAACGAAAAAACTAAAACAAATGAGCGTTGGCACGGCAGAAGTATTGCTGGGTAACTATACCTGCGTAGACACACACTTACATATGCAACTCGATGAGATGCTTGTAAGATGGCATGTGTACGTTATTACTTGGTGTGATTTTTTAAACGCAAATTCGGCAAGTGAGTTGTGCTTCTCGTTCGTTTGTGTGAATTATCTCCTTATAGAGGTCGGGTTTGATGTTGAAAAGTCGCTGCGAAGCCACTTGAAAAGACTTTTGACATGGTCGAAATCATGATCGTGGTAGTCTGCAGCCAAGTAATAAATGTCATTGGTAAATAAATTTACATTCTATTAAATATAGATGCAAAATGGTCTTGAGCCAGGACAATATCCCAGTTCAAATCAAATTTATAAAAAATATTATAAAAAAATATTATAATAATCAATATTTGATTTGAACTGGGATATTGTCCTGGCTCAAGACCATTTTGCTTCTATATTTAATAGAATGCAAATTTATTTACAAATGGCATGGTGGCATTTATTACTTGGCTGCAGACTACCACTATCATGATTTCCACCCTGTCTAAAGGTTTCATTCAGGTGGCTTCGCAGCGACTTTTCAACATCAATCCCGGCCTCTATAAGGAGATGATTCTCACAAACGAACGAGAATCACAACTCACTTGCCGAATTTGCGTTTAAAAAATCGCACCAAGTAATAAAGCACACATGCCATCTTACAAGCATCTCATTGAGTTGCATATGTAAGTATGTGTATATGCAGGTATAATTACCCAGCAATACTTCTGCCGTGCCAACGCTCATTTGTTTTAGTTTTGTCGTTTGCATTTTTTTGGTCTGTAATCAATATTTGATTTGAACTGGGATATTGTCCTGGCTCAAGACCATTTTGCTTCTATATTTAATAGAATGCAAATTTATTTACAAATGGCATGGTGACATTTATTACTTGGCTGCAGACTACCACTATCATGATTTCCACCCTGTCTAAAGGTTTCATTCAGGTGGCTTCGCAGCGACTTTTCAACATCAAACCCGGCCTCTATAAGGAGATGATTCTCACAAACGAACGAGAATCACAACTCACTTGCCGAATTTGCGTTTAAAAAATCGCACCAAGTAATAAAGCACACATGCCATCTTACAAGCATCTCATTGAGTTGCATATGTAAGTATGTGTATATGCAGGTATAGTTACCCAGCAATACTTCTGCCGTGCCAACGCTCATTTTTTTAGTTTTTTCGTTTGCATTTTTTTGGTCTGTAATCAATATTTGATTTGAACTGGGATATTGTCCTGGCTCAAGACCATTTTGCATCTATATTTAATAGAATGCAAATTTATTTACAATTTATGCAAATTTTATAAAAAAAAATATACAAATTTGAAATACTATTATACATCTTCGACGGCATTTGGAATTTTAGTAAAAAAATAGAAAAAAAATATTCATAAATTTGTTTATAAATTAATTTTACGAATAAGTATGACTCAATACACCAAAAAATTGTACAAATTTTATGAAAAATTTCTACAAATTTTATAAAAAATTAATACAAATTTTATAAAAAATTTAATACAAATTTTATAAAAAATGTAATACAAATTTTATAAAAAATATTACAAAATTTTATAAAAAATGTATACTAATTTTATAAAAATGTAATAAATTTTTTTAAAAAATACTTTAAAAATGTTATGACTCAATACAAAAAAAATATAAAAATTTTATAAAAAAATTATACAAATTTTATAAAAAAATTATAAAAAATTTAATACAGATTTTATAAAATATTTAATATAAATTTTATAAAAAATTTAATATAAATTTTATAACAAATTAAAATAAATATTATAAAAAATGTAATACAAATTTTATAAAAAAATATACTAATTTTATAAAAATGTTATAAATTTTTTTAAGAAATACTATAAATTTTTTATAAAAAATTTTATAATCTTTTTTTAATCTTATAAAATTTTTATAAGAAATACAAAAATTTTATAACAAAAATAATATTTTTTTGGTCTCGAACACAAAATTTTAATTTTCTGTATACATATTTTGTTTTTTATTATTATTTACCTAACCACTTGTTTTTTTTTCATTTATTAATAAAAAATAATAATATTTTTTTTTATGTGTCGGACACAAAATTTTTAATTTTCTGTTGCATTATTTTTTTTAATTATTTATAAATTTTCATGTCTATATTTTTTTTGTTTTGTTGCATTATTTTGTGATTCAATTTTTGTCCAACAATTTTTTGTTTAATAATTTCGAAGAAGAGCTCTCCAGATTCGTTGCAACTGCCTTTTTCTCCCCTGCCAGTTTCCCAGCCTTTTCGTGGCAAATTTATGTTGTTTATACACAACATCAATATAACACTATTAACTGATTATTATTAAAATTTATTACCTCCGAAACACTCTGGAAATGGAGTTAGTGAGTCTGCTTCGGACATACATATGCATGCCTCGAAGATAGGCAGGTGTATTTATGGCTCTGCGATATTGTGGCCCTGTTCTTTACTCACCGCCATCTTCTTAACAAGTTCATTTGTGGTGGGGGGAAAGAAACAATTGCACTTGTGAAATGTTGTGGCTGGTGAGGAGCTTCTTTTTTCCACGCAATATGTTGTTGCTGCACTAATAAAGCTGATTATGCCTGTTCACACACAGACACGAAGGGTTCTTCTGGTTTGAAACAACAGCAGTCGTGGCCACCACCTTCCTTCCACATGGTGGCGGCGGTGGTGGTGTGTTCGCAGTTCATGTTCATTTAATTATACTTAAGGGCACAGATAAGTCGTGTTAAGCTTCTTGTTGTCTCTTTGTCTGGCTTAAATGCTGGCCCATTGTTCGCTATTTGGCTAACAAAACAGTAAACGAGAACTTGATAGGCTTTTAAGTGTTAAGGTGGCAGCATGAGCATGACCATGGGCAGGGGTGCATGATGTTTTTGTAGCCAAATTGCAAGTGCCTCGCCAGACCATCTTCCCCCCTTGGCCCTGGGGGATAATGTTTGTTTGTCGGTTGTTCATCACAGATTGATTGACTGGCGGCAGGGATGAGGGCTGTGCCAGCCAGCACCGATATGCAGATTACGTCCAATAAATTTGTTGTTATTTGTATATGGTCGCTACACACACATACAGCCGCTGGCATAAGTTTGCTGTTCCTGTTCGATGTTCCTGATGTTCCCGGTGTTACTGTGTACTTAGCTAAATACCAAAATGTAGGTGTTAAAATAAATACTATGTCCGGCGCGAAATTAAGTGGAAACATTACAAGAGGGTTGATTACATTCGTTTGGGCCACCTTACATTTGCCTACTTTGAGGCGTTGTGTAATTTCATTGCCTAATGGGTTGGGATACGGCGTTGCAGTACAATGTGCTGCCTACTTTCAGGCTTAGATTGATTATTTAAATTAAAGGTTGTGAAGAATATAATTTATTGGATACATTTATCTGGTTGTGCGTTGTGGACTACAAATAATAGAAGGTTTCAACGCAGCATGGAATGAAGGAAGTTTTCATGGCACAGCGGAAAATATTTCGATATCCTTACTACTGCAATATAAACAAGAAATTAAATATAGACTTTGTACACTTTGTGCAATACAACGGATAAAATAGATGGTACGGCGGATATTTTGAAAACACAACCAATAATAAGAAAAACATAGAATGGTCTGGGATTAGGCACAAATACAAAATGACTACACAGTGAAACACGAAAAAATATAACCATATACGGACATCATTACGTGATAAAAGATCAAAAAAATGTTTCCCAGTTTTGCCCAAAGAAATGCACTTTTCTATGGGGCCTCGGTGTCGTTTTTGCAAAAAGTGATCATTTCCTCTGGCTCATATCTTTTGGAATAAAAAAACTTCATCTTCAAGGTTAAAATCGCAAAAACTTTTTTCTTATAAAGGATCCGCCATTTTAAAAAAAAGTTATTTTGTGGACCCTATATATACTGACATTGGGGTAAGATTTTGAGATTTGGATGAGAGTTTGCCTTATAAATATGTGGGCGTATACTTAATAACATTACATTATATTTTAATTAAGTATACGTAATGCAAAACTCATTAAAAATATTTAATAAGTGTATTATTTTTTATTTGACACAAAAAAACAATACAATTTATTTTATCTGATACATAATTCACATTCTGACTGTCTATATGTAAAAAATCTATGAGTAAAACGAGATTATTTATTTTTCTTTAACGCTCAAAGGTCCAAGCTGATTTTATTACAAAATATCCAACTCATCAAACTTCAATCAATCAATTAGGAAAACATCAGGATTAGGATTAGCTGACCAAAATCCTTTTTTGCCGGTAAACATGTCCACATTTATTTATAAAATTAAAAATTGGTACAATATCGAAACAACATTTGTCGTTGCTTGTTTGAAATCAATTCGAAATCAGAATGAAATTTTTTGATTGGGAAAAATTAATTGACGATTGACGTTAAAATAAAACAAGTAAAAAGCCGTTAAGTTCGGCCGGGCCGAATCTTATATACCCTCCACCATGGAGTGTATTCCACAGTATTATCGGTAGATTAGAGGCTATCGACATTACATAGACGTGCACTACCATATTATGGAAATTGTGATGTTATTATAATATTAATAGTCCTCGACAATATATAAATATTAATATACTTATTAGACAGAAAATTTTAAAAAATGTGCCATAAATATTATCAGATCGAATCAATGTCCCTCAAGCACGATTTCCCCATTTGCAATTTCTTGATTTCATCTACAGCGTAAATGTATGTACCATTTTGTAATATTGAAGATCCAATATCTTTCAGAGTGGAATGTACACACCCAATTTCACGATTTTAGCTACAGCCGTTTTATTGGTACCAGTTTCACTGTTTTTTCCATTCTGACCCTAAAAGTACGGATTTTGAAAAATTCGCACCTCTTATTATCTGCGTCCACGTACACATACGTGTGCAAATACTGAATATCATAATTCTAGATCCTGATGGTACGAATATCGAAAAATATATTTATTTGTCGCATCGTTTTATTTTTTTTTGGTCTGTAATCAATATTTGATTTGAATTGGAATATTGTCCTGGCATCTGTAATCAATATTTGATTTGAACTGGGATATTGTCCTGTCATCTATATTTAATAGAATGCAAATTTTTTTACAAATGACATGGTGACATTTATTACTTGGCTGCAGACTACCACGATCATGATTTCGACCATGTCAAAAGTCTTTTCAAGTGGCTTCACATCTTCACAGTTAGATGAATGTACACACCAAATTTCATTATTATAGCTGCAGCTGCGTGGTACTAATTTTATTCCGTTTTGACCCTAAAGGTACGCATATCGAAAGATATCTTTATTTTTCGTGTCTACGAAGTCACAGCAATTTACACACCGAATTTAACTATTCTAATTGCAGCCGTTTGGTTGGAACTATTCTTATACCCATTCGCCCCACTTTACGCATAGTACCAATTTCGAAAAAATCCTTTTTATTTTGCATCTTCAAAGTCAGATGAATGTACACAACGCCTTTTAATGATTTCAACTTCAGCCAATTGTATCCCTTAAAAGTACGAATTGTGAAAAATCCCTCAATTTTACGTATCTACGCAATTCGAGGGATGTACATTACATATTTCATGTTTCTAACTATTGTCTTATCATTGTTACCATTTTTATACCTTTTTCTCCCATTTCGCACTCTAACACATGTATTTTTTGGTGCTTTTACGCTACAAGGGGAATGTACGCAACAAATTTCAAGTTCATATAAAGCCGAAATTAAAAAAAAATTGCTTAAATATTCCAAATATTAAGGTGTACTTTCAGTCCTTGTTAGGGAAAATTTCAATCCCAACCAATATGCAACCATAGGACACATTTAGAGAAAATTTGAAACTCCTAGCTCATTTCGTTCGACGGCTAGCGTGACAGACGGACATGGCTAGAACGTCTTAGAATTTTATGACGATTAAGAATATATATACTTAAAGGGTCTCAGGTCAATATTTCAAGGCATTACAAACGGAATGACAAAGTGGGTAAAATATCTCTTGCGTCTACAGAGAGGGCCATAACTTCTACATTTATCCATAGATCTTTTGAAATAAAGAAATATTCAGCCAAAAAAAGTTGCCTATTTCGTCTGATTTTTTTAGGAGTTGGCAATTTTGTTTATATTTTTTGAAATATTTTTAAAAGAATGATCATGTAGTTGTCTATAAGTGTGCCAAAAATTTTAGATTTTCTTCGCTAACACTGTAGGCAACTCATAAAAAACATGACGAAATAGACAACTTTTTATTTCTGGCTGGTCATTTTTACGAATTTCAACTTATATAAAAGGTGACTATAAGAAAGTGTTTCAAAAGAAAACATATAAAATTCAGAAAAATGCATGAAATCTTTATATGAATCGATAGCACGGTCCATATAATTTAATATTTGACGATTATTTCATGCAAATGTTGACCTTGACTGCGCCTCAAATGGTCCATCCGCTTAGTCCAATTTTGGCATACTCTTTCCAACATTTCGGTCGGTATCTCACGAATAAATGCTTCAATGTTGACTTCCAATGCATCAATTGAAGCGGGCTTATCTGTATAGACATGAGCTTTAACATAACCCCACGAAAAATAGTCTAAAGGCGTTAAATCGCACGATCTAGGCGGCTAATTGACCGGTCTCGAACGTGAAATAAAATGTTCACCGAACTCGCCTCTCAATAAGTCCATTGTTGCGCGTGCTGTGTGGCATGTGGCACGGTCTTGTTGAAACCACATGTCATGCAAGTCAAGCTCTTGCAACCGCACCAAACTGTGACTTTTGCTGGATGCATTGGTAGTTCTTGGAATGTTTATGGCTGAAAATCGACAATTCTGTCTATTTACGTACCCATTGAGCCAAAAATGAGCTTCGTCGTTGAACACAATTTCTTTCTTCTTTCTGAACTTTCTTAACAGGTAACGCATTTTGATAATAAAATTCAATAATTTGCAAGCGTTGTTCGTTTGTAAGACGATTCATGGTTAAATTATAGACCAAACTGAAGATGTTTGACAGTGAAACAAAACACGAAACGTCCGTCAGCTGTTTATACCAGTGTTGCCAAAAAGATAATAGCTAAAAATCACCCTTTATAATGTTTTCATCGATAGAATGTTAGCTATTGAAAAACGTTAATATATAGACTAGTGTTAAAATGAGATTACAAGTATTAAATGTACATTGCCGAGAATTGGAATTTTAATATAGAGTGATTTTTTTGAGGTTAGGATTTTCATGCATTAGTATTTGACAGATCACGTGGGATTTCAGACATGGTGCCAAAGAGAAAGATGCTCAGTATGCTTTGACATTTCATCATGAATAGACTTACTAACGAGCAACGCTTGCAAATCATTGAATTTTATTATCAAAATGCGTGCTCTGTTAAGAAAGTTCAGAAAGAAAGAAATTGTGTTCAGCGACGAAGCTCATTTTTGGCTCAATGGGTACGTAAATAGGCAGAATTGTCGATTTTGGAGTGAATATCAGCCAGAAGCATTGCAAGAGCTACCAATGCATCCAGAAAAAGTCACAGTTTGGTGCGGTTTATGGGCTGGTGGCATCATTGGACCGTACTTCTTCAAAGATGATGCGAATCGTAACGTAACTGTGAATGGTGAGCGCTACCGTGAGATGATATCCAACTTTTTTTTGCCCAAAATGGAAGAACTGAACTTGGTTGACATGTGGTTTCAACAAGATGGCGCTACATGCCACACAGCTCGCGATTCTATGGCCATTTTGAGGGAAAACTTCGGAGAACAATTCATCTCAAGAAATGGACCGGTAAGTTGGCCACCAAGATCATGCGATTTGACGCCTTTAGACTATTTTTTGTGGGGCTACGTCAAGTCTAAAGTCTACAGAAATAAGCCAGCAACTATTCCAGCTTTGGAAGACAACATTTCCGAAGAAATTCGGGCTATTCCGGCCGAAATGCTCGAAAAAGTTGCCCAAAATTGGACTTTCCGAATGGACCACCTAAGACGCAGCCGCGGTCAACATTTAAATGAAATTATCTTCAAAAAGTAAATGTCATGGACCAATCTACCGTTTCAAATAAAGAACCGATGAGATTTTGCAAATTTTATGCGTTTTTTTTAAAAAAAAAGTTATCAAGCTCTTAAAAAATCACCCACTAGAAACAAATTAAAAAATCCATAAAAAATCATATGATGATTTCATGAATGCGCATAAAAATAAAATTTCTAGGTCTCGGACACAAAATTTTCATTTTGTTTTTGCATAGTGTAATATAACAGATCTTGAGGAATAATAAATGATGTTTGTATTCCTGATTGATTCTCAGAACATTTTTTATTTGAAATACCATTAAAACGAATATTTTAATTATTCATTGCGAAACGACACCATTGTTTTATATGTGACGTTACGTTTACGCCTTTACGACTACCATTTTATTGTAGGCATTTTTAACATAAAATATTTGCATTTAATTAATAACGACACTCTTCGTCAATGGCATTGTCTTATTTTATTGTTTCAGCAACAAAATACTGTGCAAAATTTTGCTTCTTATCATCGGCAGAACATCTGTCATTGTTTCATGGCACTGAAATGGTCTTTAAAAATGTCTTGGGTTTTGTAATTTCGGCAACTTCATTATACGACTATCGTCCATGATTTACATAAAACAAAAGAAGTGCGAGTAAGTAATTACGGTTCGCATTTAGACAGTTTTAACTTTTACTGCCTGGCATTAGGCAGAGAGTCCAATGAGGTATCAAACAAAGCCATTCAGATGCAAATTATTCTCAGACACTATATTTTGTGTTGTTTCGTAATCTCTGAATCGTTTGTTAAACGCCTAATGACCCTTATGTCCCGAAAACAACAAGTTTTGTTGTTGCCGTTGTTGTGTTGAGTTTAAACCCGGAGTTGGCAAAGTTCTTTGAGGCATGGTTGTAATTACTTAATTAAGCTTAATAAAAATCAATGGCCTTTGATGTTTTGTCCGTTTTAATGCGTAGCGGGTAGTCTATTTTCCCTTGGCCTTAAATTGATTTTTTCATCCCAAATTCTTTTTTTTTTGTTTTTCAAATTTGTTCTTCTTTTGTTAAGTTTTCATTTTTTCGCCTCTATACTTTGCCTTTAAGGATGGGAAAGGTCAGGGTCTTTCTTTGCACTTTTTTTTCAAACAGACACTTAATGACCTTAACTGTTTTTGATGTATTGACCAGAGTTCTAGCTTGGCAAGTGCTTTTTTGTCAGGTTTTCTTTCTCATTTTTCTTTGGTGGAGTTGAAGTTTCTTTTTTGTGTATTTTTTCTTTTTAAATTTCTTTCACTTTTCTCTTTTATTGTTATTTATTATTTGCGAAAGAAAACTTTTAAATTTACTTCTTTATGGATTACTTGTTTGGGTTGATTTCTTAAGATTTCTCCGCCTTCCCCCAAAGGTATGCTTTGATATTGTTTTGTAAACGTGACACCCAAAAGTTTGCAGTTATTTTTGGGGGGACAAATTTAATCCACTTGGTGTATGCCATGAGCTTTTGTAATGAAATCGTTAAGGTTTCTTGACAAGTAAACGATTTTTATGAATTCTTATAAAGCTGCTGCTTATCCGCAAATCTCATGGGTTCAATATTTAAGCTGTACAAGAATTTAGGGTGTACGGAGACAGCATTGATTTTATTTCTCTGGTGTTGTTTAAGGAAGGATAATACCTCCGGTAGTGTTTAATCGCTATCTTTGGATTGGAAATTTTGTAAAAAAAATACAGGGTGGCCATTTAAAATTCGACTTTGAAAGGTCATTTTTATTTTTCCATGCTTTATAAAGAGTGATTTTTTTGAGGTTAGGATTTTCATGCATTAGTATTTGACAGATCACGTGGGATTTCAGACATGGTGTCAAAGAGAAAGATGCTCAGTATGCTTTGACATTTCATCATGAATCGTCTTACAAACGAACAACGCTTGCAAATTATTGAATTTTATTATCAAAATGCGTGCTCTGTTAAGAAAGTTCATTGCGCGCTTCCATTTTATGGTCAGTTTAATCGACCCACTGAAGCGGCTATTCGGGCTATTGTGACTAAATTTCGCACCAAATTTACATTGTTGGACATTAAACCACCACACACACACACACTTAATCATTTTCGATGACAATACAAGGAAATGGAAAAATTTGACCAATTGGACAAAGGGGCGTGGCACCTCCCATACAAAGTTAAAACCTATTATTGAATATTGTCAGTTCTATGACACCTAGAGTGCTGAAATTTTGTGTAAGTGCATCTAGCATCAATTCGCATAGTTGTGCCAAAAATGGGCGGTATTGGAAAAGTGGGCGTGGCATCTCCCATACGAAGTTAAAACCTATTATTGAATATTGTCAGTTCTATGACACCTAGAGTGCTGAAATTTTGTGTAAGTGCATCTAGCATCAATTCGCATAGTTGTGCCAAAAATGGGCGGTATTAGAAAAGTAGGCGTGTCACCTCCCATACGAAGTTAAAACCTATTATTGAATATAGTCAGTTCTATGACACCTAGAGTGCTGTAATTTTGTGTAAGTGCATCTAGCATCAATGTGCATAGTTGTGCCAAAAATGGGCGGTATTGGAAAAGTGGGCGTGGCACCTCCCATACGAAGTTAAAACCTATTATTGAATATTGTCAGTTCTATGACACCTAGAGTGCTGAAATTTTGTGTAAGTGCATCTAGCATTAATGTGCGTAGTTGTGACAAAAATGGGCGGTAATGGAAATGTGGGCGTGGCACCTCCCTTACGAAGTTAAAACCCATTTTCGAATATATGCCGTTCTATGGCAGATAAAAAACTGAAATTTTGCAGTAATTTTTCCTTCTACAAAAGATAACTAAAAAATAATTTCTAGGCCCAATAGAATTCTGCTTGCATAAAGCATGGATTTGAAAAAAAAAAAAATTTTTTTGATTTACTAGTTATTTTCAGGTTTATGTTTGACGTTTGCAAAATGGGTCGCTATACGCTCGAGCAAAGCCTTTAACGCAAACTGTGAGAAATTTACGTGGAAATTTTTCAAGAAGAGATCGGCCTTCAGTTCAGTTTGTGCGTCGATTTATGAAGCGACTTCATGAAAATGGATCGTTTTTGGCAGACCAACCCGTGTACGTCCAGTCGTCGTCGTCCAGTGCGTTCAATCGAAAACATTGCTGCTGTGGCTGTGAATGTCCAAGAATATCCATCAACCTCAACTCGTCATCGTTCTCAGGAACTGAACATTTTTCGCACTTCTTTGAGAAGAATTTTGCATAAAGACCTCGGTATGAAGTCTGCAAAGTTCAATTGGTCCAACAACCGAAGCCTCATGACCATGCGAAGCGTTTTCGCTTCGCCCAATGGACTGAATATTGTTTGGCAGGAGATGAAGAATTTTACCGAAAAATCGTGTTTTCAGATGAAGCTCATTTTCATCTCGGTGGCTATTGGCCAATAAGCAAATTTTCCGCATATTGGGTTCAGAGAACCCACACGTGACTATTGAGAAGCCAATGCATCCACAACAAGTCACTGTTTTGTGTGGATTTTGGGCTTTATATTTATATTTTTATATTGTGTTTCATTATTAAATGACATTGGGTCATTTTTCTTCGCAAATGTCTTGCTTTCCTCCTTAAAGTGCCAGCTATTACGAATTAAAAACTAATATTGTAATCTAATCTGTAAAGGAATTCTTCGCCATATTTAAATAAAATTACAAAAATCATGATTTTTTTTAATTCTTTTGCGTATACAAAGAGTAACATATCTTCTACATGTATCTACAGAATATTCATATATAAACATTGTTCTTTTTTGCGTTAGAATGTTAGCTTTTAAAAAATAAAACGAACTATTTTTTCCAATATTTTTCTATTTTTTATGATTTTTTTCGTGCCAGCAAAAATGAAAATCGAAAAATAATTAATATATTTCCCAAATTTTTAGAGGCTGTTCCTAAACCACTGTTTCTCATTCTTCTCAACATTTGTAGATACCATAATTACATTTAATTAAACATATAAGCCAGTGCGATCGGACCAATATATCCAAAATGAGAGAACAAATATTAAAGGTACAAAGGAAAAAATTTTAATTTTAGTAAAAAATTAAACAAAAAAGTGTTGGTTTTTGAAACATCATTCCTCAATGCACACCAAAAATAATTTTTCGGCAAGGACACAATTTTTTTCATTTTTGTTTCATAGTGTTATTTATTTTAATACGAAAATAAATAAATATTAAATACTTTTATCCATAGATTTTTTACATATTAACATTGGTTTTTGCGTTAGAATGTTAGCTTTTAAAAAGAAAAACAAAATATTTTTTTTTTTACTTTTTTCTATTTTTTGTGATTTTTTTCGTGCCAGGAAAAATGGATTTTTTTCGAAAAAAATATTTTTCTCCCAAATTTTTGGAGGCTGTTCCTAAATCACTGTAGCTAAGTGAAAGTGTAATTCGCAAAATTTGTAGACAACATAATTATATTTTATTGAACATATAAACGAGTGCGATCGGACCAATATATCCAAAATGAGGGTACAAATAATAAAGGTAATTACGATAAAAATTTTAATTTTAGTAAAAAATTAAAAAAAAAAATAATTAAAAAATACAATTATCTATAGATTTTTTAGATATGAAAATTGTTGTTTTTCTTTAGAATTATAAAAATTACTTTTTTCCAACCTTTTTCTATTTTTTATGATTTTTTTTTTGGCAGCAAAAATAGATTTTTCGAAAAAAAATTAATATTTTTAGGCTGTTTCTAAACCACTGTTGCTATGTGAATGCGATATTCGCAACTTCATAATTGTCTTTAAGTGAACATATAAGCGGCGGACTTATATTTCCAAAATGACGAAAATCGACGAAAATTTGAATTTTAGTTAAAAATTAAAAAAAAAATCCACAAAGATTTTTGTGTTGATATTTTCGGCAAGGACACAACATTTTTACCTAATTTGTTGAATAGTGTTATTTAATGGCTAAAAAATTGTAGGAAAAACACAATTTTTAGGTGTTTTTCAGAGCGATTAGTTTACTGACGGCTTCTCCTAGGTACGAAATCCAGACTATATTTCAGAGGGATGACTGGAAAATATTATATACAATTATCCATTGATCTTAGTTCACCTATGCTAAGTAACCTCTAACCTCTTCTTGCAAAGTGATTGTATATTTTTAGGCTCTCTCATAAATTTCCTCCCATTATTTATTTCCGTTGATAATTCGCCTTAAAGCAGCTGCTTAACAACTTCCGGGCAATAAATCTTCGTTGGAAAATTAACTTTTCATTATTTTTGCTCGAAATTGCGTGGCATTTTTTATTACATTCTGGTTATCCCCCTAGCCGTAGCAATATTGCCTTTTTAAGAAGTCAAACAAATAAATCCATGCTTGCCTTCGTTACACTTACAAAATTACACGCTCACTTTTTATGTGACAATAAATTTTGCCAAAAATACGCCGCCGTAATATTTTGTATTTAATGGAGTCATTAAACTTGTTGTCTACCTCAAGGCTGTTCAAAGGTGATCCCCTCCCTCCTCTCAATGAATTTATGTTCATAATTAAACGTAGTAAAATGTATGTGAATTTAATTGGAAATGCGGAGTAAATACCTAAAAAGATCGTAATGTCTAAGCAAAGAGATGAGGAGTAAAAAACGAGACATAGTTGTGGGAGAAAGTGAATGAAGCCTAGATATAGGCTTTACAGTATCGGTCATTGAAATATAATTAAAATGTTTTACCCAATAAAACACCACGATAACAAGAAGAGGCACCCTTTATTAGTGTATATGCCCTTTTCTCTGACCTGGGAAATATAAACAAATAAATCTTTATTTAATAACATTTCAAATAGCATAGTTTTAGGATAAAATAGTATTTAAAGAAATGTTGCATATTTAAAGACTTATTCACAATTTTCATTTAAATATTTCTTCTCTTAACTACACCTTCCAGGGTTAGCTTTTCTCAACTTCTCGCAAAACTTAGTGAGGACAAAAGACTCCTTGTGCTGTCAGTGAAGTAAAAGCAATTGGTTGTCTGGGTTCTTTTTGCCCAAATCTATTCATGTCAATTTAACTTAACCAACTGTCTACTCTGAGACCTCTTTTGAAGAACCACTTTAAAACTATGTACGTATATTATGCTTAAAACAACTGTCCATTCAATTTCACTTTCTTGTGATTCGCAAAACAATGATCAAACAATTGCCTACTTCAAGGCTGCATGCAAATCGCAAATCAAGGGACGAATTTCTTACAAGAAGATTCTAAAAGTTTTTGTGTTAAATAAGCATTACAAAGAAAATCAAGGACAGGTTAACAAGACAGAGCCTGTCCATTTTTTCTTTTTATTCTGACAACATAATGATTTACATGGTAAATAATGTTGCCTACATCAAGGCTAAAGATTTCTCTTTCGAAGAAAAACATTTTTTATTGTTCTTTACAAATCAGCTGTCAATTCTTATCAACCTGAAAATCTTTAGACAAAAAAACTTTCCAGACCACAACAATCGGACAAAGTTCAACCAGGGGGAGGCTCAATTCAAGGAATTCACCACACACACACGCACAGAAGCCAACAAAGTTTTGTTCTCAAGAACAATTTCAATTAAAACGAATAAGACAAATAAAATTATGGTTGTCCTGCGGCCAATTGTCTCAATTATTTCAGCTTGAGGTAGCCATAGCTGCAGACAATCTGTGGGAGTTGTTTTTGGCGTAGTAAATGAGATGAGGTGTCTGAGAGAATTAAATGGAATTCTAGAGTCGGCTGAAATAAGTGTGTAAATCGGTTTGTGTAATCTTGGCAATTACAAATAATAGACGCAAATTATTAAATATAACACTATGCAACAAAGATTTTAACGAAGATCTAAAACAAACCAGTACATATTATATATACTGGTGTATCTTGGCTTTCTAAACTTGAAAATGATATTAAAATTTTTTATGAATATTATTTTTTACTAAAATTTCAATTATCGCAGAAAGTATCTATACTACTTGCTCTCTCACTTTGGAAATATAAGTCCGATAATAATATGTTTAATCAAAAATAATTATGATAGCTAAAAATTTTGGGAATTTCAGTTTCACATACAATCTGGGATTTAGAAACAGTCTCCAAAAAAATGAGAAAACAAATTTCTTTCGAAAAAAAGTACAAAAAAGTAAAACGGCGTTAAGTTCGTCCAGGCCGAACTTTATATACCCTCCACCATGGATTACATTCCACAGATGCTGCCGATTTTCGTAGCAGTACAGTAACATTACAGGAAAATGTGATTTGATTTAATTTAGCCAAACCAAAATAAATAAAACAAGTAAGAAAACGTCACTCGGCAAAAGCGACTTAAATATACACTCACTAACATATATCTACGAAAATTATAAGAACAATACATACAAACAACAACAATACACACGAGGTACAGTGAAGACGGGACATACCGTACAACAACAACCTTTGCATTGTTGCGAGCGATGCGAGCACATGCATAACATTGAAATGGTAAAGTGAGATTTTTAGTGTGTCGACTTGGTTCGGTGGAATATTTTGTTTATCAGCGCTTCTCATTTGTCGTATGTGACCGCTGGTACTAATATGAACCCTGATTTAAGTCAAAGACATGCATTCGTTGCGAAAGTTCTGACGAGATGGGGTAGCGCCCATCGAAACTGCGCAGTCAACTTTTAGCTGCAACAATAAAGGTCTCACTTTGCCTTTTTGCTAATTTTGGGTTCTGCTGAAGACTTCAGCACAATCTTTGGTCTTAAATCAAAATAAATGACAACAAATTATAAGAACTTAAATTTTACTCAGGACCGGATGATATGTGTGGAAGTTACTATAAGGTTTGTGGCATAGGTCCTAGCTTCCACATTTATAAAAAATCGTAAAAACATGATCAGGTATGAAGTCATAATGGCTTTCAGACACCGGTATAGGACTTATAAAGGATTTAATTTTACCTAGGATAGAGACATTTGTGTGAGAGGTACTAGAAGGGGCATGAATATTTTTCTGGGTTTAATGCGATTATAAAAACATTTTCACATATCAAATTGCAACTGATTTTGTTAACCCGTATGGAAGTTATATGGGTTTTATTTAACCCAAGCTTATGTCACTTTTTGTTGGACGTACTAGACGGGGTGTGGCAATATTGCCCACATTTCAAGTGTATCAAACATTGCAAATATCTCTCCAACGAGCCCCTAATAAACATAAATTGAGCTAAAAATGTGGAAATTATTGCGGTTTTTATAAAAAATGCAACAAAAATTGCACTAAAATAGTATAAATCTGTCCTTAAAATGCAAAATGGTTTGATACGGCTCGGCCCAGATTTTAATTTCTAGCAGGTTTTTTTCTAAATACCATTCTCACCGTGAATTTTATTCAAGAAAAAACCTGATTTATAGAGGTTATTTTGAACGCATCCAGGTCACGAACGGACAATGATAAAAGCGAAATATTTTGGGAGAACACATAAAACAAACCAATCTTTCACTTTAGTCGGCAACATCCACTACTTTTATTTTGAAACCACTCTAATATATATATATCGAAGTAATACTTCAAGTCAATTCAAAATGTAAATTTAAGACAGCAATCTTCAATCGGAGAGTAAATCAAAATTCCAAACGGTTTGCAAGATATGAGCCTGAGAAAATTATCACTTTATTGCAAAAATTACACCGAGGCCCCAAATCCAAAAAGTGCATGACGTTGGGAAAAACTGAGAGACACAGGTCTTTCAACGCTCAACAGCAATCTTCAAAAAAGCTTAAATACCATAAATATTGGTAGATAGTACAAATATTGAAAATCCATTATCTTTCACGTACACAGTGCTATATAACTAAGATAACCATCCATCCCACTTTTTGATCCAGTCCCGCTTAATTTTTCAATCCCGCAAAATCCCACTTTTTTACAAAAAGTCCCGCTTTTTCCTTTTACAATATTTTTGGTGCGTTATCGATTAAAAATTTATCATTTAAAAATTTGTTGGTGACCGACAAAAGTCCAAAATGTCTAAAATGTTTAATAATTTGTTAATTTGGGTATAATTTTAAGCGAATATTTAGGATTATTAATAGTAATTTAATCTATGCATTGATAAAATGTAATTCAATACTGCGTTGTTCAATTGAATAATTTGACATTCTATGTCATATATTTTCAATATATTTAAATTAAATGGTATAAAAATCGTTTTCAATAATATAGTCGTTGTTTGACAGGTTCACAAGCATCTCACATCATCATAAATTTATTATTCTCTTTAAAAAGCATTATTTAATACAATTTGAAGATCGAATCCAACACTATGAAAATTTGATAAAGAAATAAAAATTTAAAATTAGTAAAAGGGCCACGCCTAATCTCATATATCCTCCAATTTGAATTTCACAGTATTACTGACTCTAGACTGTTGACTTTGCGTAGAAGTGAACCCACACGCCGTCTTATGTTGACTGTTATAATTAAATTGTGACGTTTCGTTGGTGAAAAATGTAAATAATTTTAAATACCCTAAATATTGTTTATTTATTTATGAAGTTCTTGATTGCAGATAGATCTGTTTGATTGGTACCATCTGTCTCCACAAAGTCACGTCCACAGTCAGTCAGTTATAAATGTTCTAAACACTCCTTTCATTTATAATTCATATACCTCTTAGTTGTTTATGTTTACGTTTTTGGTCAGATTTTCATGATCCCTCTTTTTTTCTTCACAATCCCGCCAAATCCCGTTTTTTTAATTCATAAATCCCGCTTTTTGCCAAATAAGATATGGTCACGATATATATAACCTAACTTCACGATTCAACCAAGTTTTATCGTAACAGTAAATATGTACGAATTTGGAAAATTCTTTTTATTTTGCTTGTCTATGTAGTCAGAGGAATGTATACAAATTCCATGATTCTAGCTGCGGTCATTTGGTTGGTACCATTTTTTATCCCTTTTTTCATTTTACCCCCTTAAAAGTACGACTTTTTAAAATCTCTTTATTTTATGTGTTTACGCAATTAGAGGGATGTACACACCGAATTTCATCATTCTAACTAAAGTTATCTACTCAATTAGAGGAAAGTGCACAGCGAATTTCATGTTTCTAGCTGTTGTCGTTTGAGATGTACCATTTTTATCCCTTTTTACCCCATTTCACCCCTACTAATAAAAATCGTTTTATGGTGCACGTTTTTGTTATAGGAGGAATGCGCAAGTAAGTACAGGCAGACATATTGAAAAAAGGTGCTTAAATACTCTAAAATATTAGGGAATATTATGGGTAGTTTTAGTCCTTGTGAGGGAAAAAATGCTCCCTTTGGGCCGATTTCGCCCAGTTTCAATCCCAATCGATCTACGACTATAAGACGCATTTATGGAAAATTTCAACCGACGATCGGACGGACATGGTTAGATCGTCTTAGAATTTTATGTCGATCAAGAATATATATACTTTATAGGGTCGTAGGTCGATATTTCAAGGTGTTACAAACGGAATGACAAAGTTAGTATACACCCATCCTGGAGGTGGAGGGTATAAAAAACTATTTATGTAGTCATTTCAAAAATAAAAAAAGAAGTAAATTTGTAAAAACTCAAAAAAGTAATTGAAATGACCTTCAACACAAGGCATAGTACATTAAAATCGGTAAGTTATTTCAGGAGTTGATGAACACAACTTTTCTAACAATCGCAATTTGACCACTGTCATAAATACTGAAAAATATTTTTTTGTTTTTTTTTTTTTCAAAAATACGTATAAAAAATTTTTATGAGAAGAATGCATACACCAATTTTGAAAACAACAAGTAAAAACGGTGTTAAGTTCGGCCGGGCCGAACTTTATATACCCTAAACTATGGATTTCGATTTTCGTAGAAGTGCAGTGATATTACAGGAAAATATAATTTTTTAATAGCCAAACCAAACAAATACTAATATTGAAAAAATAATTTTATAAAAAAATTTGATATTTTTATTATTTAAAACCATGCTTATAAGATAAGGATCCCAATAAATTTACGTATTGAACATTGTGCAAAATAACCTAACTTCATGATTTTTGCCGTAAAAATAAAAAGTACGGATTTAGAAAAATCTTTTTATTTTGTGTGTCTATGGTTGGTACAATTTGTATTGCCCTTTTCCAAGTTAACACCCTTAAGAGTATGACTTTCAAAAATCTCTTTATTTTACGTGTCTACGCAATTAGGGGGATGTACACACCGAATTTCATTATTTTAGCTGCAGTCGTTTAGTTGGTACCATTTTTATCCCTCTGTATCCCTTGAAAGAACGAATTTGGAAAGAAACATTTATTTTTTGTGTGTACGCAATCAGAGGAATGTATACTCCGAATTTCATGACTCTAGCTGCGGTCATTTGGTTGGTACTATTTTTATCCCCTTTTTCCATTTTAACTCCAAAAAGTACGAATTTCGAAAAATCCGTTTATTTAACATATCTACGCAATCAGAAAAATGTATTAAAAGTGCGAATTTGGAAAAAATACTTTTATATTATGTATCTTCTCAATTACAAGAATGTGCACACCAACTGTCGTTTAATATGTACTAAAGGGTGATTTTTTAAGAGCTTGATAACTTTTTTTTAAAAAAAAACGCATAAAATTTGCAAACTCTCATCGGTTCTTTATTTGAAACGTTAGATTGGTCCATGACATTTACTTTTTGAAGATAATTTCATTTAAATGTTGACCGCGGCTGCGTCTTAGGTGGTCCATCCGCTTAGTCCAATTTTGGCATTTCCACGTTTTTGAGTAACAGAGACCCAATTGGTGCGAACGGCGACGAATCGAAAATTGGTGGTCATCATTAACACTGGCCGATACAGCTGCGATATTTTCTTCAGTTCGCACTCTACGTAAGCGTGTTGGTGGTTTAATGTCCAACAATGTAAATTTGGTGCGAAATTTAGTCACAATAGCCCGAATAGCCGCTTCAGTGGGTCGATTAAACTGACCATAAAATGGAAGCGCGCAATGAACTTTCTTAACAGAGCACGCATTTTGATAATAAAATTCAATAATTTGCAAGCGTTGTTCGTTTGTAAGACGATTCATGATGAAATGTCAAAGCATACTGAGCATCTTTCTCTTTGACACCATGTCTGAAATCCCACGTGATCCGTCAAATACTAATGCATGAAAATCCTAACCTCAAAAAAATCACTCTTTATTAGTATCCCTTTTTGGCCCATTTCACCCCCTACGAATAAAAATCACTTTATGGTGCACTTTTTTGTTATAGGGGGAATCAAGTAAGTACAAACAGACATATTGAAAAAGTATGCTTAAATACTCTAAAATATTAGGAGTTATTGTGGGTATTTTTAGTCCTTGTAAGGGAAATTTTTTCCCTTTGGGCCGATTTCGCCCACTTTCAATCCCCACCGATCTGCAACCATTTAGGAGAAATTTGATCCTCCTAGCTCATTTCATTCGGAAGCTATCGTACTTTCAACAGACGGACGGACGTCAGACAGACAGATGGACATGGCTAAATCGTCAATATACGCGTCTTACCACGACCCAGAATATATATACTTTATGGGGTCTCCGATGAATATTTCAAGGTGTTACAAACGGAATGACAAAGTGAATATATCCCCATTCTTAGGTGGATGGTATAAAAATGAAAAGTTTCCAAACATATTCAATTTGATTTTTTTACCGTGCTCTACCGAAATACCCACATTTTGGTCAAAAAAAATCGATCTTCCATGGACGATTATTAATCCTACGTTTTTGTATTAGTCGGCATGTAATGTTTTTTTAAACAACATTGGTGACCCCACTGAAATTTTGCGGCAATAATCCTTAAATATCCTTTTTGACAGGAATTTTTTTGTTTTTTCTCGAAAAAATGGTCAAAATGAGCCATACAGAGAAGAGCTAGACGGTTAATATCTTTCACAAAAATGATCCTCATAGAATTCCACAATATAAAAGCTGGACTATAAGTTTATTCTGCAAAAATGGTCTACTCAGTATGCCCTTTCAGAATTATATACTCGCTACTCTGTTCCAATCTAAAAACTTAATTGTTATTAATATTTATAAATGTTAAGTGTTATTAATATACATATATGAATACCAAAAAAATATATTGCCCCTAAAGGTATGCTGTTAATTTTGACAATTATATTGTTGCTATAGCAACTTTTTTGTATGCAATGGTATTCCTTTTTGCAATGATTAACTGAGATCCCAGTATATATTTTCAACTATCTGAACAATAATTGCATTCACTGCAATATTTTGCCACGATATTGCCGAAAATCTTTTAGAATACGCTTGATTAGAATGCAGAGTTCAATGAAAAAGTAGATATTGGGCGCACCAAATTTGAGGGTTTTTGCCTCTGATAGTATTTTATGTGCCTGCTCACTATATATGTATATACGCTTGGGGTATGTCGAGCATACCCTACCTATAAAATATGCCCAATGAAAATCTGAAGCTTCAGCATGAAAGACTGTTTGAAAATGAATTTTTATGAACTTAGTCCTAAAATCATAAAAAATACACATCCCTCTCTCACTAAACAAACTTTATTGCCCGTCATTTGAAGCGCTTTTTACTGCGGTACTTACTTACATATTGACCATAAAACTTCAGCATTGATTTTAATGTCGTGTACAAAGAAAAGTATAATAAAAAATTGTTATGGCATACTTTTTGGGCTGAACGTATAAACACAAAATGCTGCATATTTTAAGGAGGTTTCCACCATAAAAAATAACTATTGGAAAAATTCAATATACGCATGCATATTTATGCAATGACAAAGATGTCAAATGAAAAATCTGAAAATTGGGATGAAACTCCTCCATCGATTGCAATAATAAATCACTGTCGTACGCATTCCGAAGAACTTTTACAAAGTTTACTGTCTGCAATTGTTGGTAGAACAAAGGCAGATGAAATTGTATTGTATAAAATACATATTATTTATGTAAAGATTATCAACGTCATCATCGCCCTCAAATTGTCAGACATATGCCCAACTACGGGCAAAATGTATTGCCATTGTCCAGGTGATTCAGTCGCCCGACCTTTGATGCAATGGCTCTGTCAGTCAGCCACTCAAACACACAGAGAGAGAGCGTCACGGGAGGAATTTTAATTAATTTTTAAACCTTTTATGTTACAAAATAATAGCCCTACCGTTAAATCCATACTTCAACACATAATAATATCAATACTTAAACATTCAAATAATGATTTAATGTTCAAACTACCGTGACTGCAACACAGACTCACAGACCATAACCATGTACAAAGTGCCACAGCATCAGGCATTGGTGTTGCCGTGGCAACACCCTGTTTGTTTGCATGGCAGCATTTCTGTGAAATTGGAAATGTTCGGAGGGATAAGGCGTTTGCCAGCTCGGATGTGCGATGTGAAGTTATGCGCACAGTGAACGGAAATATTTATTTGTGAATATAATTACATCGGATTACAGACTAAATGAGGGAAGTGTGTCGAATCAGGCAATATTAAATAAAGGCTCAAGGCTGCTGCAGGCTGTTTCATGGCATTTTAAATTAACAAAGAGTATATTTACAGAAGTACAATTAAAAATACAAATGCAAATAACATTTGTTGGTGAATAACGACTGCAAAAGACGCGTCCTGGAATATTGTCTTTAGAGTTATGTCAGTGAGATATATGTATGTATTTAAAAAAAAAAATGACAAAAATCTATGATATGAAGTTCTTCAAAACTAACAGAAAGTACAAGATATTATCTGACAAATTTTGGCGCTTTATTGTTACTCGATTCGTTATGAACTATTTACTGCAAATGGAGGTATGCATATTAGGATGGGTCACGAAAAATAAATTGCAGTGGTCACCCCCCAGAAATGAAGACTGTATTGTTTAATGATGATCTTCAAAATATTTCGTCAATGGGTCAAGCCATCTGTGAGCTAAACGCTCCTGAAAACACCTCTAAAAATCATGTTTTACCATGTTCAATTTTTATATGTTGAATTTTTGTCCAATTTTTTCAGAATTAATAACACTATTTTCAAGGCTTAAAACTCATATTTCTGGGAAACATTTTCCATTAGGTGTTATAAAAAATGAATAGAAGGAATCAAAACCTTTCGAATGATTCCTAAATGATGAATATCGGACGAAAAATGACGTCACTGACTCCATGTTTATAAATTGATTTAAGACAGGAGATGGATTTTCAGAGCCAAAATTTTCCAACTCTTTTTACAAAAATTAGCGCTGCAGCATCAATTTCCTTCCGATGTTCATAATTTAAGCATCATTCGAAAGGTATTGACAGCCGCTATTTATTTTTTTTTTCTAAATGCCAACACCAAATACGTTTTCAGTTGTCCAATATTTCGACCAATAAGTAACTCTAAGACAAGAATTACATTTTATATTTAAAATGCTTTCAATGGTCTATTATTTCAGATTTTTGACAAATATGCAGCACAGAAAACATTGCACGGTATTATTCAGAGTTTAGCTCACAGACGTCTTGATCTTGGGGCGAAATATTTTGCAAATCATCATTAAACAATCCAAACTTTATTTTAATGGGGTAACTGGAAATTGTTTTTTCCATTTGTATGATCCGTAACCCAGCCTAATGTATATATGCGGCACTGCTACATCAGAGGTTATCTCTGATATTCTCATAACAGAAGAATTACTTGTAGAAATTGGCAACCAAACTAAGAATTATGTATGTATTTAAAAAATGATAATATTATTAACACTACGTCCTTGGATAAAATCTAATATTTACTTTAATAACACTGTCCGACAAAACACGACTTTTTTATCGCAACAGAAAAGCGACCCTTTAATTCTTAAATGGCATGTTGAGTAGACCATTTTTGAAGAACAATCTTCTTTTTGCATCATAAACTAATAGTTTACAGTGGGTCAAAGTTTCCACATTTTGGTCGAAGGGAGCATTGAAACTAATTGAAAAAGTGTTATAGGTTAGTGCCTGAGAAAATTCTTATTGTCAGAACTATATTGTGGAATTTTATGAGAATCAAGCTCCTCTCTTTATGGATCAATTTGACCCTTTTTTTCGAAAAAATCAAAAGTCTTTTCAAAAAAGATATCTTTGGACATTAATGTGAATGGTTTACCTTTACATAATTACAAAGTGAGTTTTTCAATAGTTTCTGATATAAGCTCTATAGAGGCTCTATTTTATTTGTACTTCCCTTTTATTATAGCCTCCGCCCCCAGGATGGGGGTATACTAACTTTGTCATTCCGTTTGCAACACCTTGAAATATCGACCTGAGATCATATAAAGTATGTATATTCTTGATCGTCATAAAATTCAAAGACGATCTAGCCATGTCCGTCCATCCGTCTGTTGAAAGCATGCTAGCATCTAAACGAAAGGAGTTAGGGCGTCCAAATTTTCCCTAAATGCGTCTTATAGATGTAGATCGGTTGGGCTTGCATCTGGGCGAAATCTGCCCAAAGTGAAACATTTTTCCCTTACAAGGACTGAAAAAATCCACAATAACCCCTAATATTTTAGAGTATTTAAGCATAATTGTTCAATATGTCTGCTTGTACCTGCTTGATATTGGGTATGCGCATTCCCCCTATAAAAAAGCGTGCACCATAAAGTGATTTTTATTCGTAGCGGGTGAAATGGGGCAAAAAGGGATAAAAATGGTACATATTAAACGACAGCTGCTAGAAACACGAAATTCGGTGTGTACATTCCTCTAATTGAGTAGATATTTATAAAAGTTTTGTTTTCAAATTCGTACTTTTAAGGGGTAACATGGAAATAGAGGGATAAAAATGGTACCAACCAAAAGGCTGCACCTAGATTAATGGCATTCAATGAACGCATTTTTCGAAATTCGTACTTTTTTGGGGTTAAAATGGAAAAAGGGGATAAAAATGGTTCCAACCAAATGGCCGCAGTTAGAATCATGGAATTCGGTGTTCACATTCCTCTGACTGCATAGACACACAAAATAAAAAGATTTTTCCAAATTTGTACTTTTTACTTTTACGGCAAAACTTGGTTGAATCATGAAGTTAGGTTATTTTGCACAGCGTACGTGATATAATGAATTTCCATAATTTGTACCTTTGGAATTAAAACAGAATGGAAATACAAGCAGCTCTAACACCCACTATCTACCAATATTTATGATATTTAAGCTTTTTGAAAATATAAATATAAGAATATTTATTTTTTGAATTTATAATACTTCAAGTATTATTTCGATATGTAAACCTCTTGGTAGCCTTGCCTTATAAAGGTGGTTTGAAGTAATAAAAATATTAAAAATTATATAAATATAAAAAAATAAAAATATTATATTTATTTATAAAATTTTTTTTCAATATCTGTTTTTTTGGATTGACTATATTAACACATTGAGTGCCAAGCGGTTTTGACGCAAACCTTCCCAGGAGGCTAAACATTGTTTGCCACTTCGTACGGAAACGTACGAAGTGGCACCTCACGACGGGTTAGGTATCTACTGCACTTCTACGAAAATCGGCAGCCTCTGTGGCTCGGACGAACTTAACGCCGTTTTTACTTGTTATACCCTCACTTTAGAGAGTAGGAGGGTATATATTATTTGGGATAGAAAAAAGTGTAACGCATTGAAGGAGTGACTTATGACCCCAAGTATGTCTTTACGACTTTTTAAGGTGTTTGAGCCATGTCCGTCCATCTGACCATCTGATCGGAATATTATGAAATTTTATATTTGGCAATGCTTTTATAGAAGTTACATTCGCATGGAATATGGGTGATATTGCCACAGACCTTCTGGTACCTCCCACACAAAATAATCTGCAATTCAGTATTTGAAAATGTTTTTATAGCCAGTTTAAACCTAAAAAATAGTTACGCCTTAGTCATACCCCTTCTTGTACCTCCTACACAATTGTATCTCTCCTAGGTAATATTAAATCCTTTATAACTTCTATACTGGTACATGGAATCCACTATGACTTGATATTTGATCATGTTTTTACAATTGTTGTATAAATGTGGAAGCAGGTATCATCTGCCACGAACCTTATCACACAAATTATCCTTATAATTTCCGCATATATGTTCTCTGGGAGTGAGGGAATATAAATATTTTTCGAAAAAATCAATTTTTTCGCAGACTGTAAGTGAAATATGCAAGTGAAACTTAAAAAAATTATAGCCGCCATAATTATGTTTAATTGATCATTTAAGCGGGTATAATCGGAATTAAATTTCCAAAATGAGAGTACAAATATTAAAGATACTTTAAAGAAAATTTTAATTTTAGTATTTTTTTTATGTATCCACATTTTTTAGTATGATTTAATGAATTAGAATGCTTCTTCAATGCACACAAAAAAATTATTAATTTTATTTTTAATTTTTTATGCAGTCTTTTCAAGCACCTATACGCTCGAGGGATTCAACAATAAAATTTGGTCAACATATAATTCAGAATTAATTCCAATAAATCCACATATCTTCTGTTGGGAACTAATATATTAATGTATTCCCTGTTTCCATACCACTGTACCACAACTAGCTTTCTTTGAATGGAAAATGAAATTTGTTAAATTTCAATCACAAGAACACAAGTACACCCCAGTACACAAAAATACCCCCATACACTAACAACGACTAACTGCAGTTGGCCCTTGGGAAAGGAGGTACAGAGAACAGAACAAAAAAAGGATTTTCCCCAAACACTTTTACGTTTGACAAAAGCGTAAAATATAATTTCATTATAAGGACGATATATATTGAAGGCTTACATATGTTCGCCATTCATTATGCAATAATGCAACGACAATGGCAAAAAAAAAACACAACGTCAACATCAACGCGAACGTCATCGTCAACGTTTGCAACGAAAATCTATAGACTGTAATAATATGATGCATTGTGTTGGCAAGGTACTCTGATGCTGCTGTACTCGGTATGTTACACATTAAGCCTTGCGACAACCATGCCATTCCACCATCCAGCTCCAACTCCCATCACCGAGGCATTATGCCTCAATGTTTCGTCACACTGAGTGCGGGCGGCACAACTACTTGGCACAAAGTGTGAATGCCACACTTGAAATGTGTTGCAGTTGTGGCCTTAGCTGGCTGCGGGCTGTTGCCTGCTGCACTAAGGCTGGTTGAGAATGTCATGCTTCGCCTCGCTTCCATTTTTTTGAACCGGATGACATGCCATGCCAGCCTCTTAGGCTGGGTTTTCCTTATTAAAAGGACGTTTTTCGTTTTTTACTTTATTCCATTGAAATACAATAAACAAAAACAGAGAGAGAGCGGGCAATGTTGCTACATAATAATCAAATTAAAATCAAAGAGTTTTTTCTTACAGGTCCTTTCTGTTCTCACAAAGAATGTCCTCTGCGATGAGTGGTGAAATGGCTTCCTTTTTGTTGTGTTTGTTCGTCTTTGTACGACCATTAATATAATTATACTAATTTCTTTTAATTTATCCTTTAATTGCATTTGGTCTTGGCATGATTATCGCAGACATCAGGAAAAATCGAAAAGAAAAATGTAAAAACAAAAAAGTGCAAAAGGAACGCCTCATTTAGAGACGACGTGAAAAGTGTATGAAGAATGTTAATGCAGATGAGTGAATGGAGAGCGAGAGTAGGTAAATAATTTTAAGAAACATCAATGAAATGATTTTGCATGAGTAGTTTTGAAGATATTCCAGAGCAACTTTATTTACTAATTTTCCGTAACGGCCTTCATCAGAAGGTTTCGTCAATATACCCGAACTAACTAAGTCAGAAGTTCCACCACACGAATGAGGACCACAACTCGTTTTTCGAAGATCAGTCCAAAAACAACTACACCAAGTAACAAAGCACGCATTGCCATCTTTGCGCAATTGTCTTTGTTTATGTGTTCGTTCAGATGAAAATGAGCGCCTCGTCGCTCATGTTAAATTTCGACCAAAAAAGTACGTACTGGAGAGTATTTATGCAATCTTAATAATAAATAAGTAAAAAGACATTAAATTCCACGAGTCAAATTTTATATAAAAGTAATGAATTGCAATGTTTGAGGGTCATGAAATCTACTTTTGCTAAAATTATAATTTGCATGATGTACCGAAAATACAATTTGGAAGAGAAGATGGAGTAAGAGCTTCGGAAAATCCACCTTATACGCAGTGCATTATTTAAACAGGCCTAGTTGGATCGATAACGAGAGAAATATGCTTTAGAGAATTTTGACGGAAAATATGCTGCTCTGACTGTAAACAAACAGGATTACTTGGAATATGTGAAATCCTTGAAGATCTTTCTCTAAAATGAATGAGCTTATGTTTAACGATGAATTAAGCATTAAATTTCCACTTTTCCATTCTACAATACCTATTCGAATACGGTAACATTAACAGTATTTTTTCTATTAAAACTTGATACTCGGTCACATTCAAATTCGATAATATTTGTTGTCTCATAAAGTGTTGGATGACATTAAAGGTGGAAGTCGCTTTTTCCAAAAAAAAAACACCGCCTCGTGGAACTTTGAGGAATAAAATCAATACCAAGGCTGCAATATGACGGAACTCCGGATTGTGCCCTTAATGAATTAACGAAGAATTAGTTTGTCCAGGAGCACTATTATTTCTGAGAAAATGTGAGGTTTTGTGATAGTTCTTGAATTTAAGATTGTTGTTTTTTAAAAAATATACAAATTGAAATTGAATTTAAGAAGATTATTTTATTCGATTTAAGATCAGTCCATAATGTTCTCTCTGAATATATTTCTTTTTTAAAAAATATAAAATCAAATAATCTATTATTTTATTCTTTTATATCTGTTTTAATTCATTCATGGAAGTCGCTTTTTCCAAAAAAAAAAAAAAAACAGCCTCCTCGTGGAACTTTGAGGAAGAAAATCAATACCAAGGCTGCAATATGTCGGAACTCCGGATTGTCCCTTAATAAATTAACGAAGAATTAGTTTGTCCAGGAGCACTATTAATCCTGAGAAAAATGTGAGGTTTTGTGATGGTTCTTGAATATAAGATTGTTGTTTTTTAAAAAATATACAAATTATTAGAAGATTATTTTATTCGCTTTAAGATCAGTCCATAATGTTCTCTTTGAATACATATTAAAAAGTATGAATATATTGGGAATTCGGATATATCTCTTTAAAAAAATATAAAATCGAATAATCTATTATTTTATTCTTTTAATTCATGTTTTTATTCATTTATATATTTTCTTAAATCATATTTTTTTTGTTTTATCCAAAAATTCTATATACTGCAAAGAATACTTTAAGCTACTACGCCTAATTAAATTGAAGTCATTTACGAATTGACAGTGTTTAAAAATTGTCGCGACAGAGTCGGTACAAGCAGTAGATTTTTTCTTTTGCGCTTTTCTCGATTGGTGTGAATAATATATGTGAATCTACTGAACCAATTTGGTTCAATTTTTTATTTATTTATTCGATACAGTATTGTACATCATCCATCGTAAGGCTTTTTCACCTTCACCGAATTTCACCTTCACATAGAAAAAATAGTCTCCAAAAAATTGAGAAAAATTTGATATTTCACAAAAATATCACTTCCTTTGCCCAATCATGACCTAGTATATCCAGAAACCATCCTCTGTCCACGCCTGAGTTAACCAGTGGCGCCGCACTGTGCTTCAGAATCAAAATCCATCGGACAAAATAACTTTTGTTCTAGTGGACATTTTTGAGTTCTGTAAAAAATCAAAATTAAACAAGGACCCAATGATTATTTTGAGATATTAAGATTAAAAGTCGAGAAATCGGATATATTTCAGAAATCGGACCAAAGTTGACTACTTTTAGTATTTTTCGATTTTAAAGAAAATTAAAATTTTTATTTTTTGTGTTTATGTTTTTTTAACATATTTTTATGTATTTGTTCATAATGCGAAGAAAAATTTTTAATTTTTTTGTATTACAGATTTTCACGTTTTTCAGATTTTGAAAATTGATTTTTTTTTCATAACTATTCAGTTATGAAGTCTCGAGTCATCCAAGCCTTTTTGTTGGATTTCCAAATGGCTGGTAGGTCTTTCATAGCAACACTTTTGAAAGCCGCTTTCCCAACCAATAATACTGTTTCTTTCTCTCCAGCCATATTAACACAGAACAAAATTGTAAGCCTCTCTTTGGACATTTTATCACCGACACATTTTTCTGATTTTTAAGCCATAGTTTTATCAGGTAAAACACAAAAAAGGCCATAGAGGGAAGTTACACTTGAAGCATCCCCTGAAATCTATTGCTCTTTATCTATTTGATTTTTTATTATTGGTTCAGATATGGGAAATTCTGGCTTCGGACCATTCGAAACAATTTTGGTCTACGAGGGATCCTTTTGGTTTAAAAAAATTTGTGGTTTACATTTATTATTTCATGTCATGCCATCCCTGTTTTGGTTTCTTTGACCAAGTCTGTATTATAAAGGGTGTTTTTTATTGAGGTATAGAACTTCGAATTGAAATAAAACACAAGAAAATCGTTTTAATGTCCATCAATTTGGCTTTATTGGAAGGATAATTTTATGCCATTAATGTTTAAATAATCCAATGGTGTCAAATCACACGATCTTGGTGGCCAATTGACAGGTCCATTCCGCGAAATTATGCGCTCATAGAATGTTTCCTTCAATAATTCCAATTGCTGTGCACGGTGGCGAATCGATTCATTCGGGTCCTCTTCAACACTTTGCTCTACATCGGCAATTGTTTCTTCGGTGCGCACTGTTCGACGTCTCTGCGGATGCGTATTATCACATAGAGTAAACGTAGTGCGAAAACGATCCATGGTTAACCGAATTAATTGCTCTGATGGACGATTATGTCGACCATAAAATGGACGGAGCTTGCGGTGAACTTCGCGAACTGAACCATTACTTTCGAAATAAATTTGCACGATTTGCAAGCGTTGTTCATTTGTCAACCTGTTCATGATGAAATGGCAAACCAAACTAAATATTAATCACTTGACAGCTGACAAAATGGCCGCCAGTTAAAAAAGTGATGCCAACTTAAAGTTCTATACCCCAATAAAAAACACCCTTTATTATGTTGTGAGCGTAGCGTAACGCGTCTTTTATTTTATGTTGACATTTTTTGATGAACAACTTTACGACGTGTAGATTTTTCTAGTTTAAATCAACCACGGAGATATTTGTATAGAGTAAAAGTCCCTAAACACAGTTATTTAAAAATGTTTCTTAGAACAAGTGTTCGCTTATTAGAGATTTTGTGTCCGCAACCGGCCATGGGAGCGTCCGCTCATTGGAATGTATTTTGCATTGTGTTCATTAGAATGAACCTTTGAAAAAGGCCGCTTAAGAATCAAATATAATCAAGTAATAAGTAAATTGATTTACTTGATTTTCAACTTGAGGCCATGAAAAAACTGTTGGTGTTGTTTTGTTATTTACTTCTATTTTATTATATTTTTCCAACGGTTATCTTTAATAGATCTGCAGATCTTTATGAGAGGAGAATAATTGGAAAAGCTGTAAAAAGCAGCATAAAACTAAATAAAAGTTGTTTTATTACGCAAAACAAGGTTCTGACAACGGTTTCAGTTTGAAGGGGTAAAACAAAATATCAAAAAGACATATTATTTTATTTATTTATTTTTTAAATACCCAAATTGCTACTGATATTTTTTAAACAAAATAGTTACATGCACAACACCTTCCTGTATTAAGAGACTTATAGAACATTATGGCAAATATTTTTGTAGAAATTTTTGAACAGCTAAACCCATGTTTTATGGGTGTTTTTTACCCCTTTGCTAAAAGGGACCAAAAAGACCCCTATATTGCGGATCTAGTGGGATAAAATGTTTCACAAAAATGTTCCTCGTAGCGTTCTAAATAATATTGCTAAATACATCCTATATTTAAAATTTGAGGATTACAAGGTTTCCTATGCCGATTCTTTATAAGAATGTGCAAAAAGGGAAAAATTGACCGCCATATAAAATGACTTCCTTAAGTAAACGTTCAAATATTTTTTTTATATTTAACGTTTATATTTTTTTACATCCTCTATCAGAATTCGTTGTCATTTTTTCGACAGTGTACTTAAACTCTTGATATCAAGCCAAAGCCATCATAGTTTCAATATTTGTCCATTTGTTCCTGAATTTTTCCCTACCATATTTTTTGTGCCGAAAATGATTTTCACAATTTATAAGTTTGCCATTTAAATTGCCTCAAAATTAGTTAACATCCCTCGTATTCTTGCAAAATTTGTGTACACATAGAGACATCAACTACTCCATTAGTTAGATTGATTAATGTAATTTTCGTTAAGTCTACAACTATGCATTCTATTCAAACTCAATAATATAACATGTAGTAGACATAGTCAATACAACTCTAAGGAACAACCCTTGGGGTTATCCTTAGCTGAGTGTTGCAAAAGAATACTACTATACGATACTGAGGTCCTTTACCTTTTGACTATGATTCAGTCTTTAACACTTTATTTCATTTGTAAGTTTAGATACTGTGAAGGAGTCTCTGGGGTAAGGGTTTCATTAAGATGAAATGTATTACGATTGTACTTCAAGTGTAGTAGTAGAAACATGAAAATACTATCAAATAAATTCATGAAAAATGTATTTGTGTTAAAAGGAGAAAATCATTGTTTGGAAATAAAATTACGCCGCATATATTTATTGAATACTTAAAATTTTTGATAACATAACATGTTGACTTATTTGTGTATATTTTTTGTAAGTTTTAGGAAAATCGAATGCCCATTCTCTTGGTTATATCAAATAATTTTATGATTCCCTTTATATTGCAAATCAAACAGAAATAATCATTCAAATCCTCCATTGAACAATATTATGACTATAAAGACAATATTATGACTCGTAATAAAGTCATAAATGAACATATATATACAACATACATATACAAATTTTAACATGCCATTAAAAAATCAATCGTTATTTTTAGCATGCATTTATATTACCTGCTAACACATAAAAAAGACACTCTGTGCTGTAAAAAGCATCACTTGCCAAACTCACCTGCAAAGATATGAATAGAAAGAATGAAGCGTTAGTATTAAATAAAAATATAGATGTTGAAATGTTGATGACAAAGAAAAATTATATTATATGTACTTTATATACAAAGCTTTATATACAAAGAATTATACAAAAATATAAAATCCATACTAAATCCATCCAAGCGATTATTTTTCAGAATGAAGAGGAAGTATATACGTCTGCCAAAAATTATTACAGGTTGTGAAGAAAAATTAAAATCGAGCAATATGTTAAAATTTGTAAATAATTTGATTTGAACTGGGATATTGTCCTGGCTTCAGACCATTTTGCATCTATATTTAATAGAATGCAAATTTATTCACAAATGGCATTTATTACTTGGCTGTAGACTATCACTATCATGATTTCGACCATGTCAAAAGTCTTTTCATGTGGCTTCGCAGCGACTTTTCCACATCAAACACGGCCTCTATAAGGAGATGATGAAGCATCTCATTGATGCTTGTAAAAAAAATTGTAAATAATTCAAATGTGACAGAATTTTAAAAATAATTAATAATTAATTATTGCTGAATATATTTAAACTTTGTTCTATTCATTTTTTGAACTATGCAGAATGGAACTTTTCCTAATTTGTCTACAATCTTTTCAAAAAATATCAACATACTCGTAGTTGAAACACACTCACCCTCCCTATCCACCACATCAACAACAGCACATCAAAAAAAGTTTAGCTCCAAAAGTCATTTTAAAACAATTTGAAAATTTGTGAAAAGTCTTCACGGCTGCTGTTTCCTTAAGTTTTTATTTCATAGTTTAGATGTTTCGGAAAAAAATCACAAAGTTGAACATAAAACAAACTTTGCATTGTTACGAGTATTTCGCAAAAAGTTGATTTTATTATACCATTTTACCGAACATAAAGCACAACTTCGGGATCAGTTGCGCCTGAAAATCAGATGAATGGAATGAGAGATACAAAAACAGAGACTTTGCAAAACGTAAACTTAAGTTGGGATATTTTGGTATTAAATGAAATTTAAATTCAACATGACAAAAAAGAAGGAAGGAAGGAATAAATGACTATAGAGATTTATAATGGTTTTTGTGTACAAACGTAATGGTGTCATCACAACAGAAGCGCTTATATTCCAACTATTTTAACTATTCTAACCAGAGATACAAGCCGACCGATTTTAAGCCGGCAAGCCGCCGCCGCATGTTTCTTCACGAGCCTCGCCGCCGATTTCATCGGCTCACATCAACTTGAACCACGCCGCCGATTTCATCGACTCAAATCGACTTCAAAAGCACCGCCGAGATTTGACGGAGTTCTAACTCCGCAAAGTGGCTGCTTGGAAGGCTTTATCGTCATGGTGCACTTATACTTCCTTTCATGATTATATTTAAACTGAAAATGTTTCTGTTTCTGCACTCTTGTGTAGGACACAAAGCCACAAATCTCGCAACGATGATCGTCACACACATGTATATTTAGGACATGAAGTTACATTGTCCTCCGATTACAATACCATTTGCACTGTTCGGACACTTTTGGAGCATGAGCCTTATTATTGTGCTTCTTTGGTGTGTCAAAGTAGGTAGAGCTTTACCATTCTTTGATAGGATTATGATATTCTAGATGTCAGGTCAAATATGCCTCACATGAAAAGCTGCAATTGCAAAAAAATTATTAAATTCATCCATATTATAAATTTTGGCAATGAATTCCCACTCCCAAAAAATAGATGTATGAGATAATAATATGAAATTATGGGAACATTGGCTAATATTGGATAATATTAACGAGTATTGAACTACTTGCCAAAAATAAAGGAAAAGGCATTAAAAACCAATACAAATGGTTCCTTCAATGTTCCCAAAATTGTCAAATAAATAGGGGTGATCGAGTGACAGAACGAACCAATCAGACGAAAGCAGTCGCCGCCGATCCATTTTGGGTAGCGCCGCCGCCGCCGATAATTCTGGGTCGGCTTGTAACTCTAATTCTAACTGTTCCAGCTATTCTAACTATTCCAACTATTATAACTAGTCCAACTGCTTAACTATTCTAACTGCTCTAATTGTTCTGACTATTCTAGCTATTCAAACTTTTCTAGCTATTCTAACTATTCCAACTATTTTAATTATTCTAACTATTTTAACTATTCTAACTATACTAACTATTCTAAAAATTCCAACTATTCTAAATATTCCAACTATTTTAACTATTCTAACACTATTCCAACTATTCTAATTATTCTAAATATTCTAAATATTCTAAATATTCTAAATATTCTAAATATTCTAAATATTCTAAATATTCTAAATATTCTAAATATTCTAAATATTCTAAATATTCTAAATATTCTAAATATTCTAAATATTCTAAATATTCTAAATATTCTAAATATTCTAAATATTCTAAATATTCTAAATATTCTAAATATTCTAAATATTCTAAATATTCTAAATATTCTAAATATTCTAAATATTCTAAATATTCTAAATATTCTAAATATTCTAAATATTCTAAATATTCTAAATATTCTAAATATTCTAAATATTCTAAATATTCTAAATATTCTAAATATTCTAAATATTCTAAATATTCTAAATATTCTAAATATTCTAAATATTCTAAATATTCTAAATATTCTAAATATTCTAAATATTCTAAATATTCTAAATATTCTAAATATTTTAAATATTCTAAATATTCTAAAAATTCTAAATATTCTAAATATTCTAAATATTCTAAATATTCTAAATATTCTAAATATTCTAAATATTCTAAATATTCTAAATATTCTAAATATTCTAAATATTCTAAATATTCTAAATATTCTAAATATTCTAAATATTCTAAATATTCTAAATATTCTAAATATTCTAAATATTCTAAATATTCTAAATATTCTAAATATTCGAAATATTCGAAATATTCTAAATATTCTAAATATTCTAAATATTCTAAATATTCTAAATATTCTAAATATTCTAAATATTCTAAATATTCTAAATATTCTAAATATTCTAAATATTCTAAATATTCTAAATATTCTAAATATTCTAAATATTCTAAATATTCTAAATATTCTAAATATTCTAAATATTCTAAATATTCTAAATATTCTAAATATTCTAAATATTCTAAATATTCTAACTATTCGAATTACTCCAAGTATTCAACTCTTCAACTATTCCAATTATTCCAACAATTCCAACTATTTCAACTATTCAACTATTTCAACTATTTCAACTATTTCAACTATTTCAACTATTTCAACTATTTCAACTATTTCAACTATTTCAACTATTTCAACTATTTCAACTATTTCAACTATTTCAACTAATTCAACTATTTCAACTATTTCAACTATTTCAACTATTTCAACTATTTCACCTATTTCAACTATTTCAACTATTTCAACTATTTCAACTATTTCAACTATTTCAACTATTTCAACTATTTCAACTATTTCAACTATTTCAACTATTTCAACTATTTCAACTATTTCAACTATTTCAACTATTTCAACTATTTCAACTATTTCAACTATTTCAACTATTTCAACTATTTCAACTATTTCAACTATTTCAACTATTTCAACTATTTCAACTATTTCAACTATTTCAACTATTTCAACTATTTCAACTATTTCAACTATTTCAACTATTTCAACTATTTCAACAATTTCAACTATTTCAACTATTTCAACTATTTCAACTATTTCAACTATTTCAACTATTTCAACTATTTCAACTATTTCAACTATTTCAACTATTTCAACTATTTCAACTATTTCAACTATTTCAACTATTTCAACTATTTCAACTATTTCAACTATTTCAACTATTTCAACTATTTCAACTATTTCAACTATTTCAACTATTTCAACTATTCCAACTATTTCTACTATTTCAACTATTCCAATTATTCCAACAATTTCAATTATTCCAACTATTTCAACTATTCCAACTATTTCAATTATTCCAACTATTTCAACTTTCAACTGCTCCATCTATTTCAACTATTCCACCTATGCCAACTATTCCAACTTCTCCATCTATTCCAACTTCTACAACTATTCCATGTACTCCAACTATTTCTACAATTTCAAATATTTCAACTAATTCAACTATTCCAACTAATTCTACTATTTCAACTATTCCAATTATTCCAACAATTTCAATTATTCCAACTATTTCAACTTTCAACTGCTCCATCTATTTCAACTATTCCACTTATTCCACCTATGCCAACTATTCCAACTTCTCCATCTATTCCAACTTCTACAACTATTCCATGTACTCCAACTATTTCTACAATTTCAACTATTTCAACTAATTCAACTATTCCAACTAATTCTACTATTTCAACTATTCCAATTATTCCAACGATTTCAATTATTCCAACTATTCCAACTAATTCTACTATTTCAACTATTCCAATTATTCCAACAATTTCAATTATTCCAACTATTTCAACTAATTCAACTACTCCAACTAATTCAACTACTCCAACTATTTCAACTATTCCATTTATTTCAACTATACAACTATACAGCTATATAACTATATAACTATATAACTATATAACTATATAACTATATAACTATATAACTATATAACTATATAACTATATAACTATATAACTATATAACTATATAACTATATAACTATATAACTATATAACTATATAACTATATAACTATATAACTATATAACTATATAACTATATAACTATATAACTATATAACTATATAACTATATAACTATATAACTATATAACTATATAACTATATAACTATATAACTATATAACTATATAACTATATAACTATATAACTATATAACTATATAACTATATAACTATATAACTATATAACTATATAAGTATACAACTATACAAATATACACCTATACACTACACAACTATACAATTATTCTGCTATTAAATTATTTCAATATCTTTATGGTTCCCATTATTTTAATGATTTTATTAGCAATCTCTGTTTCTTGGGTCTTTTTGGCGTAATCATGGTCAATCTAGAGGGTTTAACTGTTTTTAATGTCACTTTAGCTTGTCGTTTGAATAGAATTATTTCGAACCAATGCACTCAGTTTGGAATTATTTTAAAACGTCAGAGATGACATTAAATTGCAAAAACGGGCACGTTGCAAAGGAATAAAATATCGTAGTCCTTGGCACGAGCAAAAAGCATTAAAATAAATGTTTGTTTTGTTGTGAAGGTTACTTAACAACATTGTATATACGAACTCACGCACATACTCTTACAACAGATACACTCACACATCATTCAGAAAAATGCAAAAGCGTATAACACTTAAAAATTTAATATTGACTATGCTATAAACACATGTCAAACTTGAGTACTTTTTGTACTTCTCCCGAAAGAAATGCAGTTACTCTTTTTAGCATTTCAGCCAACGATACATGTATGCATACATTAAAAGTAGGCCATAGAGCTTTTAGTGTATGCTGAACATGACTCGCATACTGTGAGTGAATTTTAAATAAAAACACACACAACAGTCCTTGCACGCACACAATCTTCGAAAGCACTCACACAGACACATACACTCATGGAATACAAAGTCCGATGACAGATATTTATTTCCGCTTCCTCTGTTGAAGACTCAGAGTTTGTGTGCGTGTAATTCTTAACACGGGTTTTGCATAATAAATTGAATGTTTATTCAAAACTCGTCGTCCTATCCTTTTCTTTCTCACTTTGAATGGGTCATGCGACAGTGCAAACCATAAAATAAGCTCCTGTTTTTTATTTAATATTAAAAAAAGGGATTTATGTTATGGCGGATTATGAGGTGTTATTTTTAAAATTTAATTTTACCCAAATGGAATTGTTATTTAAATATCATGACATAAATGCATATTTATACGCAACAAATTGTTGATGGGAGATTTCCCCGTCTGACCTAATTTGTTTTCATGTGAATGCAAATAATCGTATGCATGTATGCCCATGATATTGATCGCAATTCCCATTGTGTTGTGAAAAAAGTAGAAAAAATCGATTATTGTGAAATAAAATTGCATTTGAATGGAGTGAACAAATTGCGTCGCACAATAGTTGCTCAATAAGAAGGGTGTGCAAAAAGGAGGAATTGGGGGGAGGAACCTACTATATAAACATGTTTTTCAAACTTATACAGGCATTTTTACATGCCTGTGGTTTATTCGAAAAACATTATGATTAATAAATGCAACCATATTTGATTTATAAATTACTTCAGCATTGAATAATGATAAATGATATCATGCGTGACCTGGGCATGTACATTAGAGCGTACCAGGTTACAAGTAAAAAAAAAAAAGTTCGCCGTACACCTTCGAATATGAAGTATTATTGAAAGGTAGTTTCAAAAAAATTTTTTTTATTTTTTTATGCCGAACGTAGGGGTCGCGCTTTTACATTTTTCTATATAACTTCTGCATTTATAAACGGATTTTAAAGTGTGATACATCGATGTTTTTGTCCGATTTTTTTGTCTTTGAAGTCATTGAGCTCAAACATGATTCATGATTTTATGCGAGCTTTAATTTTCGATTATTAGAGTGGTACATTAGGGTAGTAGCAACTGAGAAATGATGGGTAAGTACCAGAAGGGGGTGCTTGAGCTCAATGACTTCAAAGACAAAAAAATCGGCCTCGTCGAGACAAAAACATCGATGTATCACACTTTAAAATCCGTTTATAAATACAAGTTATATAGAAAAATGTAAAAGCGCGACCCCTACGTTCGGCATAAAAAAATAAATTTTTTTTTTTGAAACTACCTTTCAATAATACTTCATATTCGAAGGTGTACGGCGAACTTTTTTTTTGAGGTACGCCCTAATGTACATTTGTTGGCAATAAATTTAAATCGACTTGACTGCATCTAGGTGGAGAGCACGTGCCATTAGTTTATGAAATTTTCGAGAATTATATTTTAATGGATTTATACAAAATTGATTTAATTGATTTATACAAAACAGGAAAAATATACAAAGTCGAAAACAAAGGTCGACCATTTAACAATGGTAAAGATTTCGACTTTTTTTTCTACAAAAATTCGATTAATTAATTAATCGATCGACGATTTATAGATCTCTACTGGAAAGAGTGTTGCAATATTTGACATCAGAAAAGACCAACTATGGCGAAGTCGCGGCCATTTTTTCAATAAAATTATATTTAAAATGTAAATGTCAGAGATTTTTCTTTCGTATCATAAAGAAGGCTCCGACATCCAATTCTATTTTAAGTGTTTTAATTAAATTTTAAAAAGTTATCAGTAAATAACCCTTTATATGTATATTTACTACAGTCCCCAGTATTGTACCTAGGGGTTTCATCCCGGGATTTCCCGCGGGAAAATTCGCATATTTTTCATTTCCCGTATCCCAGGAAATTCGTATGGGAATCCCGCGGGAATTCAGTAGTAATTTTTACATATTTCATAATTTCTGCATCATTTCCACATTAAAAATGTACAATAATTTAACTCATATCGATTTAAATCAAATATTACAGTTCGATGAAAAAATATTTTTAAGCTGCGTTCGAATATACACTCAAAATTCACTTTTTCGGGGTTTGACTGTAAAACTTCATATGAAAAAAAAATTAAAAACCCAGAAAAGTCGATTTTGGGCGTGTTCCGATCGCCAAAATAAATGAAGTTTAAAGTCGTTTAAAAATATTTTAAATTTGATATAGAAAACGCAAGTAACAATATTGTATTAAAAAGTCAAGATAGCTGTATAAAAAAGAATTTATAGTTTTTAGAAGCGACAGGACACAGAACAGGAAACATAAATATTTTATTTAAAGGTCTACAGACTACATCTGTTGAATATGAACGATCGTTCAACACTGCGTCCACATTTTCCGATAAAATAAGAAATATCTCTTAATTCAAATATAAACTTGCAAATTTTGATTGCATACTTTTAATTAATTTTTGAAACTTGAAAAGATGTTTGGATTGTATTCTGTAACAGGTTCGTTGAGAAATAAATATTTGTTTTACTGAACTGGGAAACTCTCCTGGATCAAGACCATTTTGTATCCACATTTATAGAATGCAAATTTATTTAAAAACAGCACGGTGGCATTTATTATATGGCTGCAGACTACCACTATCATGATTTCCACCCTGTCAAAGGTTCAGGTCAGGTGGCTTCGCAGCGACTTTTCAACAACATGCCCGGCCTTTTTAAGTAAATGATTATCACGAACGAATGAGAAGTACAACTGACTTGCCGAATATCCGTTGAAAAAACGTACCAAGTAATAAAGCACACATGCCACCTTAATAAAATTTTAATGTTTCATTGGAAAAAAATAAACTTAACTCATGGTAAACGATATATTGACAATTTCCTGTGCTGTCCCGGGATCCCGGGAAATTGAAAAAATAATTCCCGTTTCCCGGGAAATAAAAAGTAAGGGAAAATGCAAACCCTAATTGTACCATTCAATAATGTCTATTTACATGTTGACGATTTTTTTAAATGACAATCTCATCACTGACCCCAACTGCAGCTACTGTTAAAATTTCTATTAAAAAAAACATTTTTCTTCTACTATACATCCTGCATTTTAACGTTTTTCTATCTACAAAGATATTTATGAATTTCATGAATGTAAAACATCATGAAATTTTGTCGTTTTATTTAAGGACGTTTTTAAGTTAAATGAATAGTTTTGCTTTGAAGTTTACCACTACTCTTCGATTTACAATTTAATTTTCCTACTGCTTTTCTGACCTTTTGGTTATAAGTCAGTTTTTCTTCGCAAAGATTATTAGATTTTTAATTTTTGTTCCTGTATTGTGGGTGGCCTCTAGAGGGTTAACTACTTTACAATTGTTGGACAGATTTTCATCCTAAACAATTCTTCTGCACACATCTATCCTGTATCTGAAACTCTTTTTGAGGTCCCCGTGCAGAAGAAGAAAATAATAAAAATATTCAAAAAGCAAATCCTAGAGATCTAAGAATGGCCACTGGAAGGTAGAAAGGTTAGAATAGGTCCTAGTATTTTTACATACAAAAACAGTAAAGCAAACTAAATTTTAAAATAATGCAAAAGTGTCTATCTTCATATTAATTACTATGCATATCTACCACAGAAGCTAAAATAATGCGAATGTAATGAAACTATTTAATTATGTTAATAATATAGAATATGAGTTGATAAAAATTATTTCTAATTTGAGAATAAATAATCTAATTTAAATCTTGAAAAATTACACTTTTGGACAGAGACATTGGGGATGTTCTTGGGGATAACATGCTGTGATATCAAAAATGTTAATAAAAAGTTAATTTTTTACTCAACATAAACAAAATATTTTTTTTTTTTCACATTGTCGCCAACTACAATATAAATGTTTAAAACAAATATTTTTTGTTGACTTTTTTGTATTCGATAAACCATTTTAACATAAAATGAAATTTGTTTTCATCAGAGCTGTTAAGTAATCATTAGTAATCGTAATCATTAGTAATTAGATTACTTTTTTTTAAAGTAGAAGTAATGATTACAATACGATTACATTCAGTTTTATACGATTAGTAATTGATTACGATTACAAGTAATCAAAAAATAATAAGGATTACTTGCGATTACTGAAAAATAATCAAAAATAATCAAAAGTAATCAAAAATGAGTTCGACTACTTTAAAAGATTACTTTTGATTACTTTTGACTATTTTAGATTACTTTTGATTTTTTGTGATTACTTTTGATTCTATGAGAGTATGAGAGTATGAGAGTCATAGTAGTCTGTTTGTCAAAACTTTTGACTTTTCAATATATGTCAGTTTTCATTTTTTCTGTTCTCGTTCTTTTGCCAGCTAAAACCGAAAGGTAACGGTAATCGCAAGTAATCCTGATTATTCTTTGATTATTTGTAATCGTAATCAATTAGTAATCAGAAATTGTTGAATAGTGGATTATATAATCATTACGATTCTTTTTAAAAAGTAATGTAATTGATTACTAATCGTAATCGAAATTTAACAGCTCTGGTTTTCATACACACATTGATATTGCTGTTGGCGGCGACAATTTTAAAAAATATTTTTTTAATTCGAATTAAATTTTAACTTTTTATTTTGGGTTTTGTTATCGCTGCTTAGTTATCCAACCTTAAAGACAGATAGAGAAATAAAAAAGACAGATAGAGAAATAAAAAAGTCGTCCAAAAGAAAAATAGGACAAAATGAAAAAATTCCCAAAAATCATGCTTTTTTCTCTGAAGAAAAATATCCAAAATTACACTCTATGACAGGGGGCTCATAGAGATAAAGTTATCATATAAAGAGTGATTTTTTTGAGGTTAGGATTTTCATGCATTAGTATTTGACAGATCACGTGGGATTTCAGACATGGTGTCAAAGAGAAAGATGCTCAGTATGCTTTGACATTTCATCATGAATCGTCTTACAAACGAACAACGCTTGCAAATTATTGAATTTTATTATCAAAATGCGTGCTCTGTTAAGAAAGTTCATTGCGCGCTTCCATTTTATGGTCAGTTTAATCGACCCACTGAAGCGGCTATTCGGGCTATTGTGACTAAATTTCGCACCAAATTTACATTGTTGGACATTAAACCACCAACACGCTTACGTAGAGTGCGAACTGAAGAAAATATCGCAGCTGTATCGGCCAGTGTTAATGATGACCACCAATTTTCGATTCGTCGCCGTTCGCACCAATTGGGTCTCTGTTACTCAAAAACGTGGAAATGCCAAAATTGGACTAAGCGGATGGACCACCTAAGACGCAGCCGCGGTCAACATTTAAATGAAATTATCTTCAAAAAGTAAATGTCATGGACCAATCTAACGTTTCAAATAAAGAACCGATGAGATTTTGCAAATTTTATGCGTTTTTTTTTTTAAAAAGTTATCAAGCTCTTAAAAAATCACCCTTTATTTAGAAGAAGAAAAGTCTAAAATTTGGGCAAAGGGTTCCCAAACTTATATACAAGATTGCATTAAAAATTTAAGAAATTGAATATTGGTCTTTAGATTTTCCTGAAAAACTGTGATTTTGTACATAAAAACTATTAATATATAGAAATATTTTTATGCGAATATAAAAAGAAAAATCGCGCAAAAAAATAAGCAAAAATAATTTCTGCAAACACTAAATACATAATCGCCAAACTGAAATATTACTCAAAATATCAGACAATTTTTAGGGAAAATAGGCAAAATTACAGGAGGTTCGTTGAGATAACATTGTACTATCTTGTTTGATGCAGCCTAAAAAACAGTCTAAAATTTGGGCAAAGGGATCCTAAAGGATAATAAGGAAATTGAATAATGTTTTTTATTTGCTGGTCTTCGACTGGGGCAACAGATTCTCACGTCAAAGTAAATAATATCCAAATCGTGTCGCACAGAGTAAAGTTTTTTTAAGTTACCGGTCTTTGGCCAAGCTTACTGATTTTCTCTTCTGAGATCAGACTTCGAAAACTTCGATTTTTGACTGTTTCTAAGCACATTCCCATATTTTTAGTACAAATTTTAAAAACGCTTTCGGCGAAAATGAAAGTTTCTTTATAAATTATATTTTTTTTTAGATTTTTAAAAACAAATTTGTTGCAAAATTTTTCTTCTTATTCTATGAAATATCGTCCATTTCGAATGCTTATGTGTCATTTTTGGTAATATTTCATTGGACGACTTTTTGAAGCCAAAATTTATATATAAACATATTATAAATTTTTGTAATCTACCGACAACACAGATCACTCCAGGGTGGAGGTTATATATAAACACAATTATGGTTCTCAGTAACCTTGTCGAAAATCTTCACCTATCCACAAATTTGCCATGATTTCAATATCATATCATATCATATCAGAAATCATACCAAACTATTCCACATTTCCCGGCTGGCATTCAAGTAAAATTACCATCAATTCTCATTAAATTCACACATTCATTCGTTCATTCAATCAACTGGACTGGCATATTCGCCTCCATTCCTTCAAAATGTAAGTGCATGCAATCTAAAGACAATTAAATAATTAAAGAGAAGAAATAAAGACAGAAAAAAACAACAGCAGCAGCAACATAACGCTGGCATTTTTAATTCAATTCTGATAAAGAAAATTGCAGACATAAACGGAATGAATGGCATGGAATGGCACGGCTCGGCTACGATTGGAGTGGCAGCCAGGCAGCCTGGTTGGTTGGGTAACTGAATGGTTGGCTGGTTGGTGCTTGGACTGGTGCTGATGATGATGAAAACCCAAGTGTTGGCAGTTGGAAACTTTAAACGACTAATGAATATTGATTAGGAAATCATTAAAAATGAAATTAAAATGAACGAGAGAGTTCATAAGATAATCAATTGCTTGGCAGCCAGCAATAAATAGTACGTGAGTGTTTGATTGAAAACTATACGTCAATTACGATTTGTCGATTTGCCTTGGTCGCAGCAATAAATACATCTAAATAACCAAATATGGCTTAGAAATTATAGCTGCCATAAGTATGGAAATACTCGAAGGAATGATATGGCGACAATGGAAATGGAATAGTTAATAGCACTGATGTGACTATGGATTTTTCGATACACAAGAGAGGCTTAAAAAATCAACGCCAATTGAAATAAATAAAATAAATAAAATAAATAAAATAAATAAAATAAATAAAATAAATAAAATAAATAAAATAAATAAATAAAATAAATAAAATAAATAAAATAAATAAAATAAATAAAATAAATAAAATAAATAAAATAAATAAAATAAATAAAATAAATAAAATAAATAAAATAAATAAAATAAATAAATAAAATAAATAAAATAAATAAAATAAATAAAATAAATAAAATAAATAAAATAAATAAAATAAATAAAATAAATAAAATAAATAAAATAAATAAAATAAATAAAATAAATAAAATAAATAAAATAAATAAAATAAATAAAATAAATAAAATAAATAAAATAAATAAAATAAATAAAATAAATAAAATAAATAAAATAAATAAAATAAATAAAATAAATAAAATAAATAAAATAAATAAAATAAATAAAATAAATAAAATAAATAAAATAAATAAAATAAATAAAATAAATAAAATAAATAAAATAAATAAAATAAATAAAATAAATAAAATAAATAAAATAAATAAAATAAATAAAATAAATAAAATAAATAAAATAAATAAA